>CM028135.1:405120000-406320000 GCA_016271365.2 Neoceratodus forsteri
GTATGCAGTTAAGCCTTTTAATGAATTTGCAGCCCATGATTTCATGGGTGGAAATCATACTTATTATTTCCCATATAGTGGTCTAGCCTTGTTTAAAAGTTGTTATATTTTTACTTTCAACTATCTGTTGTGGGAGGGTGTTCCAAATAGTTATTATTGTTTCTGTAAAAAATGTGCTCCTTTTTTTGTTATGTTTCTTTCACCAATTAGTTTGTAATCATGGTCTCTAGTGGATATGTTAGATTTATACAGCACAAGCCCTATTGTTTCAGTCATAAGATGATCTTTTTTTGTGTCTCATTATGCAGTGCCTAAAGTGTAATAAGGTGTGTATAGTACAAGGAGTCTGGGTAACAAAAATGGACATGTCTACAATGGGGATGAGGGCAGCAAAGAGGCATCAAAGGGTTCATGTTTATACATTTCATTTTCCTAGCTACAACACTGATTGGGTTTTAATGATTTACGAATCTGTGACATCTCTTAAAACTGTTTAAAAAACTAATATTTACACAGAATCCTGCTTATATTTTACATACTTTCTGTATTTATCTTTTCATCATTCTCTATTATTAAGGAAATACGTATCCAAACAGAATCCTTGTCCCTTGGACTTCATCTGCTTTGACTGCTTGTATAGGCATGATGCCATAATCGTCTTTTGATGAATCACAATTGGTTACTGTGGAGACGATTATAATGTCAGAAGCAGAAGATTAAGACATTATGTGAAGACAAGCAGCAGGATACATGAAGTCCAAAGGACAAGGATCTTGTTTCCAAACAAATTAAAAAAATAATATGGAATAAGAGAAAAAAAAAATAGTTGTTTAGGAAATACAACTAAACTAATGTATTAGTTTCAAAGTTCTTCCAGAAGCATTATAGTCTCTTCAAATTTTTAAAACCAAGACAGGGATCTTTTTTATGATTTATCTATCTTTGGTTGATTTCACTTTACCTTTCATAATACTTAAAGATTAATCTAGCAGTTAATATTATTAGATATGAAATATACAGTCATATAGACATAACATCTATATCTAGGTATCTATAACCAGGGCCTGAACCTTTCATGTGTATTTCCAGTTACATGGTGCTTGTTGGTATGTTTAGTTATGATATAATATTTTAAATATATTTATTGAAAAGTAATACCTCAGTTGATTATATTCATGCACTATATGCATTTCTGAGTATTTAAGGTCTTATATAATTTAAAATAACTTGTGCAAGATGTAAAACATTTTGTATGTATGATATTTGTTTTTCTTTTGTAATGGCATTTGCTAATCAAATAAAAGATTTATATATAGATAGATATACATATATTTAAGATCATATATATATATCTTTCTCACAATGTCCAGGTCTTTATGTCATATCAAGTGACCAGGCAATGGCAAAGGAAGGTTTATGGTTTTATGACCTGTCACATAGCAATTTGCTGCAGCTTTCTACAGTGGACAGACCTTGCCCTAAAGGCCTTTGGCCCTGACCCCTGAACCTCAGAGTCTGCCTGTCACCTTCTGGGCCTTGCTACAATGTTATAGTTTAAAAGAATGACTCTGAAAAGACCTAGTACTTGAACTGACTCACCCTGATGACCAGGGCAGCACAATCCGTCTGGACAATGTGTCCCTTGGCCATATGTGAAAAGACATGCTTCAACCGCTGCAGGCTACTAGCCTGTACTTGTCCTGCTTAAACATTTTGCTAATAGTTTTTCAAGTGCAACATTTAAACCACACTCATATAAATATTAACATGTTACTATAACCTGTGATTAAACCATTTATTACCAGCTAAGGCTAAAACTGAAGAGACATGATGCAAAATGATATATGATTAAACATAAGATTTTGTTCAATTGCAGAACTTCTTAGTTTAGTTTACTAAATGTTTGTAAAGGATTAGGATCACTGGGAAGTGAACACATTTACAGTATTGTAGGGGTTGAATAACATTGTACAATACTCCAAGTGTACATGAGAAACATTACAGAGCTACTAGAGCATTAATAAACAAACAATACAATAATGTATGGCTAGAGATGTGTAATGGTTGTTTACATAGAGCTGAGGTGTGTGGTGCTTTGTAATTCCCAAGAGTGATGCTCAAAGGATTTTTCAAGGCATCATACCTGAAGTCATGTTTAAAAAAAAGAAAAAAAGTCAGCGCTACCCATATATTGTTTCTTATAATTGATGACTTTATTGACTTTCTATTCATTTTCCTGCCTGCACTCCTTCATGGTTCTGTCCTGACACTGAACATCAAGTTTTTCTTGTTTCCCAGCTCCATTACCTGTCACAGAGCTGATAAAGACATTTTCTTAACTCAGTTATGCTCCTAAAAGTTTGGTCCCAGCTCTGCTGACTGCCCTGGAGTTTGAGATCTAATATAACAGTGGGCAGTTGTTTTGGTACAGCACTGGTTTTGGTGGTTTTGTTTTTGGTGGTTAGAGATGGTTTCAATAGTTTAATACAGAGCATGCTTATGTTACTGTACTTTGATTGACAACTCTCAGCTGTATCACACTTGCTGTTATAACTGCCCAGTAATAACAGCAGATTATACCATGGTTATTCTGTTTAATCAAACCTAGTCACAAATTATAGCATAATGTACAATCAGTATGATGGACACTTAATGCAGAATTTGTACAGTTTCCATTTACCTACTTGACTGTAGGCAGCTTGACTGAGATGCAACATTGGGGTTATGCTTTTTTCCTCTATTACAGCAGAGTAGACTGTTGTGCAAGGAGATCACATTATTTGTTCATGATCAAGCATGAGTCAATAACTGTGAAGGGAACCAAACCTGTGGGTCCTCTGTTCATAATTCTCTCCTACAGCCACTAGACCTCATTGCCTCTAATGGAAGGTTCTGTGCACACATATATAGCAAAGCATAAATGCAACAATGTTATTTTACTGCCAAGGTAGTTTTTCTCTGCTTAGTTCTTTTATATGTTTAGCATTTACACTTTTTTTTTGGGGGAGTCTGGGAAAGGCCAACTGAGTGAATCCTCATTTCCAGGTCCACTCAGAATTATATGTTTAACAGAATAAATACAAGATCTCAAGGCAATGATAAAAATGTGCAATAAGCACCCCTCTGAAAACAGCCTACATAAAAACTGGGACAGTGATACATTGCACAGACTCCCTCAAATGGTTTCACACAATAATCCTAAACTGAAACATAAAAATGTCGGACCCTATTTTTAAAATTGAGCCAGTAATGATGATCACAACATATTTTGCTAGCTTTTATGCTTCTTTGGAAGTCACTGGTGGCTTTTCTCAAGGCATGTGACATGAACCTATGCCACACACCTTCAAAGCAGTCAGAGACAAAAATACACCTAAGAATATCAATCAGGTTTTGTATCTTTTATAATCAAACACTAATTACCATTATGTACTTTTTTGGTGAGGGGATTCCAGGTAAATATTTTAATTTGTTCAAAAGAAAAATGAATCTTGTTGGGTTATTTCATTTTAACTGTACAGTATAATGAAACTCATGGTCACAGAATCTATGGTTATATCAGTGCATGATTACACAAAGGCAAGACTTTAAAACATTCTGTGTGTACATTATTAAATGCATTTTTTCTTATATAGTTTGTTACAGAAAAGAAAATAATGTGCTCCGTATATAAACAAATATATTTTCAAAGTAGGAGCTCTGGAGTCACTCTATCCTAATGACTCAGCAGAAGTCAAAGGTTTTCAGAAATGGTTATGGTACCAACTAAGAAACTCAAATATTGAGTTACTTGACACAAAAAATATATAGGTACATCAAGCAGTTAACTATATAGATATAACCTGCAAAAATAATTCACAGGCTTAGGAGTCTAACACAAAAAGCCATGTAAATGTACAAAATATGTATTGATTTTTTCAGTGGCGTTATTGTTATGGAGAGGTATGCAATCTTATTGTTAGCTCCATTATTTTAATGTTCCACAAATAGATCTGTCATAAAGAGAAATGCACTGATAAAAGACCAGTAACATTTTCCAATTATTCTAGTGCTCTATTAAATGCAAGTTTTTGTCAAATTTCAGCAAAAAGTATTGATATGTTTTTTTCTGTTTAAAGCACTTCTTTTTTCTGTTCTTTTTTTTTTTTTTTTTGATGTGTGGTGAATATCCAGTCGGTAATTGAAAGTAGGAAATAGGCTGCTTGTTTGCTGCCTGATCTAGGAATGATTAAAGGTAGAAGTTTTTGAGACATTAGTGGCAGAAAGAGTATAGTTAAAGCTGCTTTAAAAAAGAGAGGCCTCATAAAGAACTGGTACTCAAACTGCTATTAAAAGCATCATGCTTGTTAAAACCTGTAAAAAGGCAGGAAATCAGTGAGTGAAATACAGCTTCTTCACCAATTACCAAAGAGAGAGTGCACACCTTAAAGCACCCTTTGTATTGTGTTATACTAGCCTTTTTCTCTTGTGCCAAGCCATTCACTGGGTACATTAGTGATCAGAAAAAAGGGTTTACAATACTACACCAGGTTCACTTCTCGCTTGTTGTTTGCGGCCCATTTAGAGCTGAATGACTATGAGCAGAGACAGCTCTAAATGACTCTTTCCACCTCTTCACTCAGCCACTTGTTTTTGTCATTTTTTTTTTCATCCAGAAGAAATAATTAATAAACCAACCTCCATCCTTTGTAATGGCTAATGCATATCCACCTGGTTAAAATTCCTTCTCTTTCTACTCTCCATCTCTCTCTCTCTCTCCCTATCCATTTTACCCTGTGTTGTTTAAACAATACTTCATCAAATGCAGCCCAAAGGAAACAAAAAAGCACAGTAGAGTAAATAAAAGTAAAAAAAAAAGAAAAAAAATCACAAGCTTGAGGGTAAGTACTTTTATTCTTCTACTTTCGTTGCCCGGGGAATTATTATTCCATTGCTGGTTTCGTAAGGGGAGGGGTGGAGAGCCTTGTTATTCACAAAATAGATTGCTCCTCTCCTTGCTTTTCACTCCTGTGGGCTCTCAAGGGTCCACTGATTGCAACAAAGTGTGGCCATCTATTCCGTCTTATTGACAAAGACCCTTAATTACCACCGAGGCAGTAATACCTGCTATTAAATTCTGCTAAACAGAGGCCGCAAATTAGCTGTGGATCTTGGTAACCTTTTGTATGTAATTACAGAGAGTGGGACTGACAAAGAGGCCAGAAAACTGACCCGAGTCACAGCAGTGGGAAGCCTTTGTTTATCACCAGAGGTTGGGGCCAAAATATGAAATTAAAAGCTCTCCATCAGCTGAAAGCCTTTGAAGGATCTGCAAAGCAACAGGCAAAAGCAAATCCTGTTGTATTTATAACCATCTTCTTTAACTGTTGTATAAAGTAACAGCTCATTAACCTTAAGGCCTACGGTAGTGTACAAATAGTGGAGTGCTAAAATGGCAAAACTTTTTGGTCAGAAGTTATTAGCCTGCATTGAGGCTATATATCATGGAATGTCAAGCTATAAAAAGTTAATAATTTTAAATATTTTCAATACAAGTGTGTCAGTTTTTGTCCGTGCTAATAACTATGCAATGATTATTTACTCTCTGTACATCAAATATTGACCTCTTGATTTATTTATTTGAAAATTGGTAACTGGGAATGACACACTGAGCTGAGGTTCATTTCCAGGAATGACCTGAGTGGAGAAAGGGTAGTACAAACAGAACAAAATTTCAATGGCACAGTAGTAAGCAATTACAATAATAATATGTTATAAACACAAGAAAGCACCTGCCATCCTGTGCTTCTGATAATTAAGCAATAAGGCATGACCAGTGGTTAGAGTAACAGTCTGTTAATCACCCCAAGGGGTGTAATGTGGCATGATGTACAGCCGAGTGCCATATTGCCCATAGGGTGTAATTAATTGACTGTTAATCTAATGCCTGGGAGTGCCTTATTGCTATTATAAAAAGTATTCCAAAAGAAAAGTGTACTTTTTGAATGTTTTCCTCATTGAGAGGGAGATTTTTTAATAACATAGTTCTTCCATTAACAGTTTAAGAAGTAAGCTACTAGATATGATGGAGTGTTCATTGAACAGATATTACCATATGCCGTAGTGAGTGGGGTAGTGAGTGATGAGGCCACAGGTCACGTGCCTTCATCCCCTGTAAGTGTGGTAATATCTGTTCAATGCACCCCGGAGTGTCTTATTACACTTATAGAATGGGCTACATTACAAAAATGTTACTACTTATCCAAAAAGAAAACATATACATATATATGTATTTTAGTCAGTATTTATGATAAAATAGCCCTTCAGCCAAATAAAAATTACGTCATGTTGAGCATCCCACCCCCACCCCAGTGTTTTCAGGCTCCAGAAAAAACCACATTTGGAAACAGATATTTCTCTGATCCTTTTTAGAACAGCAGCTGTTGAGGGTACAAGGAGAGCATAAGTGTGTTTTCTGGGTTTTTTTAAGCACAGTTTAAGCATAACTGCAGGATGGAGTGGTTCCTCCCCTTCCCTGTAATGGAGTGAGTGCCATTGTTGCATCAAGCGGAAGTGCAGAAGTGCCAGTTTCTCTCCGGCACCTTGCCATTCAAAAGTACAATTCACAATATTAACATTAAAAAAATGACAGAAACTGATTTTTGTTTGTTAAAACATGCAGGGGCTTGGAGTGCTACTGATAAAGGAGACAGCAAGAACATCTGTGACACTGGACTGCTACCATGAAAGCCATTACCTGTAGGTGAGACAAAACAACAAGACACTTTACACTTTTTTGTTTTGTATTTTAAATTTGTTCCACACCAACATTCAGGAACTGTGGCTGCCAATATAAAACTTCAAAAAAAGGCAAAGAAAGAAATGGGTTTTGTGGCATCCATTGGCAGTGCACAGAGTGGGAGCAGCCTTTCTCGGAAAGTGGGAGCACGATCATGACGTGAGACTGAATATGGCAGTACTTGTTTTTAATGAAATTTAAGTCACACACTTTATTTTTATTGAAATTTAATTGGTATAAATCTGATTAATGTGGTTACTGTTTTCCCCACTAACATAACAAAATGGTGGCATTTGAAACTGAGTGTTCTAATGGCACACTGATTTTAGAATAGAATAGAACTTACTTGTATATAGTTCTTTTCATACAGACTGTATCTTAAAGTGCAATGCAGATCTACGGTCTAGATACCAGAAGTATAAGGACTGTATTTAGAACACCAATGGCAGCTAAAAAGTGCTCAGCATCTACCCACAGCCCTAGGCAATTACAAAGCTCCCTATTAAGAGAAAGAGAGAGAGAGAGAGAGAGAGAGAGAGATACATTTGGCCAATAAAACAGGGATGTACTGTACTCTAAGCTTTCTGAAACTTGCCATAGGAGCTTTAACTTCCACCTGGACATCCATGGGGAGGGGACAGAATGGATCTCATAGATTTCATCCAAGACTACACCTCCAACACTACAGACCACCCCCCCCACCACCACCACTCAATGATGCTTTGCAGTATCAGCTCCAGTTCCTGGTATAGAACATGACACTATGACCTTTTAGCCCAGAGGTAAGAGAGTTATCACTAAGCTACAGTTACATATAGTATCAGTGAGAAGAACATCCACAAATATTACAGAACAGTCCTGCCTTGTTATATTTAAGTAACCCACCCAAAATTGGGGCTTACCTGTCAAGCCCCCAGCAGCTTGAGGTGGGTCCACCTGTGATGCTTGCGTCCTCTGGCCAGAACTGATGTTGGAGGCCAAGAGAAGAATTGTTCACTATTTCTTCTGTTGTTGTATATCATGGTTGAAAAGGGTGCCTCTGCAGTCAAAGCCGAATAGGAAAGACCACCAGTCTGCAAGCCCCCCTCTGGGAGCTTACTAGTTAATTTATCTGGGAACTCTAGTTAGTGCAAAGGAAGTTCTGGTGCCTGTAGGTCTGGAGCTGGCAGCCTGCCTGCAAGCAGGGGGGGCCCCAACCCAGAGGGTTTAAAAATGAAAGGTTTTTGGTGCAAAAGGAGAGAGCCCTTGGAGAAGAGAAGAGAAGAGTGGAGGTGGCCTGAGTGTGTTTGGCTATGAGGGCCAATGTTCAGGACTGGGGCAGACCATTTGCCACTCTGGCCCACTGCCCTTGAAGATCGGCGGATAATAAGAGTGGTCAAGAGTCTGTGAGCTTTTTGGGACCATCTGTGCCTTGTGGGGAGCCAGAGCCCAGGGAGAAAGTAAGTGGCCCACCTCATGATTCTCTGGCACCTTGGTGAGGCTGGCACAGGTGGGCCCCATGCCCATATTTCTCATCCTAGGGTGAGAGCAAAGTAGGTTCCTTGCTAGGTTGCTGGGGCACTATGGTGGTGGCAGTCCATGTTGCAGGGAGTGCAGTGGTGGTATCCTGTCTCCCTTTCTGATGATACTTCAACCTGGCCAGGAGGAGCTGGGAAGCCTATTCAGCCTTAGAGTGGAGCATTGCATGGATCTCTGGGATTGCGAGGGATAAGCAGAAACTCCCTAGGATGCTTGGAGCTGCATGAGGTTTAGGTTAGCAGGGACTTGGAAATTCCTGTGGGACTTTGTTTGCTGTTCAGAGACCAACCATTTTGGGAGCTCTGGATTTGAACCACCAGTGCTGGGAGTACAGCTTGCAATTCCAGCTACTCTGTTTATCTATAGCTGTCTATGTGGTTTTGCCAGCTTGTGTTCCATGAAGTGAGTGTGAAAAGTAAGCTTTGTGCAGGAGAGAAGTTTTAGGAGAAGAAAATCCGGTTTGTGGCCTTGCTTTTGGGCCTGCTCTGTTTGTTGGTGCCAGGATGTAGGAGCCTGTTCGGTCCTGAGGGAGTACTGCAGTGTTAAAAGCTACTAACAACTAAAAGTTTGCTGCAGACCGTATTGGGTAAGTTGCCCTAATGGTAGCCCACCTTGTGAATTGCAACCACTGCTCCAAGGAGTGAGTTAATCAAATTTGATAAATTAAATCATGTTTTTTAATTTTTTTACCTTGGAGTAGACAATGGACTTAATCATTTTGCCCATTGTGTTTCTGCACTAATCCAGTTGCCCCCATAGCTGCTGTGTGCCCTTTGTCACTAAGTAAGGCTGGCACCTCCTGAAGACATCTCATCTGAACCCAGGTAATGAGTACACTATTTTTTTCTGAGACTGTGTTTCTGGCTGTATAGTGCCCCACTCCCCCTCAACTAACATCAAGCATACCCCTAGACATTGGGGGGGGGGGGCTTACAAATGTCATAATGGACAATCTGGATTATGATCCTAGTGGAATAACTCGTAAAGTTAAAAGTAGCAGCTAGCAGCAGTTAACCTGTGTGAAAGAGCAGCTAGACTTTAACTAAAATACAAATAGATGGTTGTAGCCATTGTGTGACCCTTGATCCCTGTGCTTGACCAACTGGAATGCAAGGGGTCAAGAAAGGATACAGGCACTCAAGAAGAACAGGAGGCAAGGGTGTGGCACCCTTTAGTAGCCACTGAGGGAGCCAGAGTGTGAATGACAAGTCTGGACAGGCAATTAGAATCTGAGAGAGGCAGGAGCTAAGCTGAACCCTTCCACCAACTGAGGAGGAAGAGGAGTTCACTGCAGTTCTTCCAAGTAGTTGAAGAGACCAGAAGTGCTGAAGAACATAGCTGAGGAGCTGGCTAGGCCTCAGAACCAGAGATTCTGGTATGAAAGAATCAGTTGCTGTAAGTTCCATTCGAGCTGAAACAAGATGCTGAGAAGCCTGTATTGCTGTGAGAAATTTAACCTGCTGAAGCCATCTGCAGACTAATGGTATCAGAGGTGTTCTGTCAAGCTGTTCTGTCCTGTCTGTGTATTCAAGTAAGGAGGTGGTCAGGAGCTTGACTCCAGAGTACTTGTACCCTCGATTGTAGAAGTGCCCACTGGGGTGAGGCATGGTAGCTCATCGTTCTCAGCCCTTCTGAACTTGCCACACTGCCACATGCTGATTGAGAGGAAGAGCTGTGATGCAGGGATCAGGCCTAGCCTGGGCCTACAACCATCACCTGCCTCCTGCTGTGACATCGTCCATCCAGAAGCATCGACGACTGCTTTCCTTGGTGTAGGACACATAAGCAGTGGATTGCCAACAAGAAAAACTTCAGCCATTGCTTGACTTTCCCTGTTGGATTACAATTTGTTAAATCTCTGTTGGATTGCAGTTTGTTTTGCTCATACAGAAGTGCTAGCCAAACAAAAGTGCTAGCCAAAAAGTCATTCAGGTGGGGTCAAAGCAAGCTTACATGTCTGCAAGTTCACCAATGTAAGATCCCAGGCACCACAGCATCAGGCTTGCAACAGTACTTAATTATTGGTGTAATTAGTAGCTAAGACTAAACTGCAGTAAAAGAAAGTGATTGATTCGAAAGTTATTCTAAAATTGTGGAAATCTACTGCTGAGGGTAGTGGGAGGCTTTATAGTACAGTAACCCTGGTTGCTATTAGGTGTTTGGAGGCCTAGTGTACTAGCTCTGTGGAAAGGCCTGGACATCCAAGAGCACACTGCTTGGGGTGATGCACTTGAATTATTAAAAAGAGCAAAGTTGTTGTTACTACCCAAAAGCATTGTTTAAACCATATGGTATAACTCTTATTACCTTGACAGGGTCAGAGCTGCTGAATAATAAAGTTCTGTAGTTAGTTTATAAAATGCGGTGTGTGACCATTAATTGGATTTACTTTAAATAGTACTAGGTGTTTAAAATTCCAATTGAAGTGTAGGTACTGGAACTAGCTTGTTTCAAGGTGGTGTCCTAAAGTTGTTGGTGAGGTGGGCTGGTACTGCATCCCAGAGAGCAGTTTCTACTGGTCAGCAGGCCCACTGTTTCCTTCTCTGGAAGGAGGCACCATGCTATTCCCTTTATTTTCCATCTGAAAAAAAACCCACACACATGAGGAGTTTAACAAACCCTGGTCTCTCAACCTGACTTGGCCTCCAGGGGTGAAGACTGGAGGAGTAAATGAGAACATAACACCTGTACTATTTGCACGACAACCTGGTTACATTTATATTAGCAAATTGCTCAGCGTAGTACAGTAATATTATATTAGTGTAAATACCCTCTGGGAGCTCACTAGTTAACTTGTGTAGCTAGGCAGTGGGAGCACTGGTGTCGATAGGTATGGGATATGGACTTGCTTGCTGCTGGCAGGGGGGTATAAATAGTGGGATTTTGGTATCAAAGGAGGAGGAAGATTGAAAAGAGGAGAGTGAATCGGGATTTGGGCCTACAAGTTTTGGTCGGAGGGCTGTGGCATGGCTGGGGTGGGGGGCTTGCCACCCAAGCCCTCCTCCCTCAAAGATCCATGTTGGGGATGTAGCAGTTTGAGCCATATGATGAGTGAAGGGGAGCCATGGAGCACAAGTCTGGGTCCTGTCAGTGCGGTTTGGGAGCCGGAGCCAGTAGAGTCAGAAGTATGGAGGCCCGTCAAGTGATCTCTGGCACCTTGGTAGGGTAAACACCGATGGAGGCCCTGTTTCTGAGAAATCTCACCCATGGGCGAGTGCAGCCTGGGAGCCGGTGAGTGTTTCTGTGGTTGGGCCTGCTCTGGCAGATGGGGACTGGGCTGCAGTCCAGAGGTGGCAGCCTGAATCATTGAGGGCATAGTGGTGGCAGCCTACCACTTTTCCCCTGGCTGGAGGCTGATACAGGGTTAGACACTCAGGGGGTGCAGCCTGTGAAGGCAGGAAGAGTTCCATGTGGGGAGTGGCTGGTTGGGATCACAGTGCGACAGCAGGCCATCCTGGTGCTCCATGTGGCACAGCAGCCAGTCCCCTGGTTGAAAGCAGTCCTGGCACTGGAATTGCTGCATAAGCGGAAAGTGCCTTTGGTTTCTGGAAAGGCCAGGGATGTGCAGAATTCCTTGGGGAGGCCAGGCCTGGCGTTTGGCATCAGCGATTGGTTCGCAGGAAGGTCTTCAGTGGTCTGTTCGTGATAAAATGAACACAGTTTTAAAAGTCTAAGACCTCTCTGTAAGAAAATAGCTTCCCGTGTTTTAAAGCAACCCTCATTTAACAAGGCAAATAAGAAATGGGATTGGGACAGTAGAAACTTCTCCTGCTGTTGCAATTGCTACCTCAGTTAAAATATTGATGAGACTAAGAGAAGAGAAAGTAAGCAGGTGCCTGTGTTGAGGAAGAGTATAAAGGGAAGGAATATGAATTGAAAGTCTGCAAATTTGAAATGTCTCTGTGTGTGGCCTGTTTTGGCCCACTGTCTAGTGCTGCTGTCATGAATGTAGCCTTTTTGGCTAGAGGAATTGTCTGCAAAGCAATAAATCAATCTTTTGGAAAAATAGATAGTTGCAGAATTGATTGTCAGGTTTCTACCTCTAAAGTGCCCCCACCGTACTTGTTACCCCCACGCTCCATGGAGTGGCTTATCAATTTTCTTGTTTTTAAATCAGTTTGTTTTGCAAAGTAATTTAGTTGTGGACATTGCATTCACTGGACAAAATGTGTGCTATTGTTGTTGCATGCTAACCACCTTGCCCCTGCAGTTATCTCCACCGAATGTGAAGTGATGTACCTGCTCCTCAACTTTCGAAGCTATCTCACAACAACAGCAGAGCCAGGTAATGAGCGCAATCTATTTTCTTGCACTGTGTTTTCATTGTTGTACAAGTACCCCTTCCACCAATTTACCATCTGGATAACCCCAGACATCGGGAGTGGGGGACTTGCATTAGTCATTTAGGGGAATGAGGCATAAATTAATCAGACAAGTTCAATGTCCATTTCAACTGATAAAATACTTAAACTTTGAACTAATTTAAAGAGTTTTCTCCATAAACATTTTTATTTCTATTTCCTGCCTGACTGTCCACCTTTCAGGGACATACCCTGTTCACAAGGATGTGGCCTGATCAGGATGAGGAACCCTGCCATCCTATAGACAACAGCCATGTTTTTATCCTTGATTTTCCCAGGTGATACCTATGTTGGCTTTGCCATTAGTGCTGGGCACAATTTCCAGTATTCTTAAGATTGCATGAGATTGCCAAGTTGGGTTTTGTTAAATTTTCACTAAAATGTGCAAAAATTTAGCGGAATTTGACCTCTCCGTTTTTTTCAAAACTGTGCCTTTTTCTGAGATTGCATATTCTCAAAACTCAAAATTGCGTATTATATAATGTAAAAGTATGCAATCTGAAAAAACAAGAATCAGTATTTATATAGCACTTTTCATACACATTGTATCCCAAAGTGATTTACAGGCAATGCTAGACTGTGACTAAATGTGCAACGTCAGCCATTTTGCACATCAACACCCACACATAGCCTTGGACAACTGCATGAACCGGTTTTATGAGAAGTGGAATTGCTGGCCAGGACACCAGGGAACATCCTCTAATGTTTGGTAGGGGGGACTGGTGAACAATGGATGTGGTTGGTTGTGAAACTTGTTCAGTTGGATGCAAGCACTGCAGGAGAGAGGAGCACCCTTCTGGGTGTTCTGGAGCAGGAGATTGTGCTGAACACTGAGATCTATGTGGATAATAACGAGGCTATGGAGGTGCAGTTGGAACTACAGCAGTTGGAGGTTTCTGATGATTTGCTAGAGGCTGATTGACAGCTCGAATTTTAATTTGTACAGGCGTTGAGTGATGATCAGCAACAATGGTTGCTGCATGTTCTTTAGACCCCTGGGCAAGGTGTGCACCGGAGATCGCCTGTGCGAGAGGATGCAATTGTACAGAGGGATGCAACCAGTCCTGGGCCTCTAAGAAATGCTGCACAGAATGAAGCAGGAGTGATACAGCTGGACTATAGCAAGCAGGCAATGCCCCAGCGAGTTGTGACTGTTATGACGGCTGTGCAAGAAGAGTTAAAGTCCAGTGTGAAGAATCTACCTCCTACGGCTACCCTGATCCCTGTCGCAGTACATACTACTTTGAAGGATGTTGTAACAACAGCTATTGACTTTGTTGAAATTAGCACTGGGTTTGCTAAACCTGGGCCAAGCACAGATTCTGAGAAAATTATGTAAGATAGACCTGTATCTGCTTTAGAATTAAGAAGAGGACGTAGATCTGATGTTTGTGAGGATGCTCCTATAGCCATGGGGCTGTGGTCTGTCAACTTGGTGTTAAAATGAGCAGGATGGAAGGAAAAGGAGGGGGGTGGCTGAATGCCCAATTCTGCAGAACTACCTATTCCAGGCAATGAAGCCCCTGTTCTACAACTAGGACTACAGATTAGCCCAGATGAACTTAGCATTCAGCCTATTGCTCAGGGTGGGCCTGTGGCTGTGGAGGATGCCCATCTCCTTGTCCTGGACACACCACCTGTGGCAACTGTCAGTGAAGGGCCCACTGAGATACCGACATGATGGGGTGATAGAGCGAACAAGCAGAGACTGCTGCTGGAGGGGAGGACAAGGGGGTACAACCCTTGACATTATGGTGACAATTTTGCAGTCGGGATGCTGGTTTTCCAGTGACTGTCCCAGCACAAAGAAAAATGCTGTGTGCATCCAATATCTTGGTGATTTATCACACCCACTTGACAGAATATATGTTGGGAAAAAACTCATTAAAGACTCTCTTCGCTTTTTCTCGAATTAGATCTATGCATTGATTCATGCATCAGGCGACAATGTGTATGATGTTAGTTTTAAATCCCCAGCAGGCCTGGACAGATTTTGGGCTTCTTATGAAAAGAAACACCACTCAGCCTTATGGCTTCCCCTTTCAGGTCCTTCCACCAACAAAACTTCTGATCAAACAAGTCACCATTCTCTTTCAAAATGAAGGAGTGACTGTCTATGATGTGCAGTACTGGCTCCAAACTAAATGTAAGGTACTTGGAGACCCCTTCCCGATATTGGATGATGCACATATCACGAGTGGGGGTGGAAATTTAAAGTCTGGTTGAGATCTGGTGCACAAGGCCCAAAGCATCTACCCAGCACTTTCATTCTTGGCTCAGAGAGAGGTCATTGCTTTTATCAGGGACAGCCCAAAACCTGCTTTAGGTGCAGATCTCATTTGCACCTGAGTAATGCTTGTGACCAGATGGAGTGTACCCTCTACGTGGAATGTGGGCACAACAGTAGTGAGTGTCAGAATGACTGTATGTGCAATTTGTATGTCCAACCTGGACAATTCTATCTGAATTGTGAGTGGCTACCCCACAATTGGACTGATCGTCCAAACCAGGAACTTTTGATTGAAAAGGCACAGAAAGTTAGTATTGATACACAGAGAACAGTGCGGGACAAAAATAGGGAAGATAGAGATATTGCCCAGTGAGCTCTTCTGGCTGACAAGCCTCCTTCTGTGGTCCTGAATGAGGTTCTGGAAGTACAGGCCCCCCCCAGTCAGGCATCAATGGGAGATGTGGCCTGCCCTGAAACTCCTCTTTGTACAGACGTACAACAAATGGATGTGGAACTACCTGATTTGAAGGATGCATCTCAGATGGAGTGTTCTGCAATACCAGATCAAATGACTGAGATACATGACATGCCCCCACCTGATTCCACCATGGTGGCTTCAAAGAAAAGATCATTGACGAAATCGAACCCAAAAGCAAAACTGACAAAAATGGGAGTGAGACAGGCTCTGGTACCCCCTCTCCAATGAGTACAATGTTTTACAACTACTGAACTCAGATCATGGGGAAGATTCAGAATCTTCTTCAACCTTTTCTTCCCAAAAAGAACTGTCATCAGATTCTGAGGAAGGTGGTTTGGTTGCAAAGGTGCATGCAGTCTGAAAAAAAACCAAAAACAGTTAGGGAATCTACTGAGACAGAGTCAGCCTCTAGTAAAGCAGTCTGGGACATGAATTTTTTTTTTCTATTTGATTTTTTTCTCCTTATGTGTAGGATATTAATACTGATTCTTTTCCCTTATGACTTCAGTGCATGCCTATAATATTGCCTCAATTAATGGCAATAGTGCCAGGATTGGAAAAAGACATTTGGTGACTTTTTCTATTTTGAAGGATAATCATACTGACATCGCTTGCTTACAGGATGTATGATTATACACCACGAATGACATAGAAAATGCTCGGAAATTGTGGTGCTGGGGCCCATCCTTTTTTTCACTTACACTGGAAAGATGTGGAGGGGTGGGTATATTTCTGGGTGGGATTATCTTGTGTCAAAAGTTTTGGATATTTGCCCAGGACAAGTTCTTGTGATTGATTTCACCTATAGTAGACAACAGTGGAGGGTGATTAATGTGTATACTCCCCAAATTAAGAAAAAAAGGGTGGATCTACTGCATCTTATCAAACCGTACCTTTACGTCCTGACTAGTGGTTTTGGTGGGGGATTTCTACTGTGTTCTGACTGTTACTGATAAGGGGGCACAACCGAACAAAATGTACTGTGATTTGAAGGCCGTGTCCAATATTGTACAACAATCAGGTAGGGATCGACAAATTTCAAATTTATGTGGTAGTCCAGGATAACTGGCCTATCCAAAAATGGTAGTCCCACTGTCACGAGTGGTAGTCTGATGGTCGGATTGTCGTATTTTAAGGAAAACATAAAAAATGATGTAGCAGCAAAGTAAATGGCTGTGTCATTCTATTATTAATGCTACATAGATGTAGGCTATAGAAAATAGTAAAAATGAATATGTAACTATCTTTAAATGTTTCTTAATACAGATTGTGTGATTTGAAGTCTGAGTCAAGTGGTGCCAGAGACTCCATCCAGTCCCACACAAGTCAGAGTGAAGCAGAGAATAATTAGGGCAAACATAATCAGAAATCAGATTCAGAATTGTTGCCAACATCAAGTGTACTAATAGTAGTGCTGCTAGGACAGGAGGATGATGATGGAGCCGCAGCAGCAGTGCTAGCAGCATGAGATGCAAAAGCATGAGATTCAGTTGAACCAGCAATAGTAGCATGCCCATAAACATGTTGAGTGCCTGGATCAGAGTGCAGCCAGTGGTTTATTGCTGGATCTGGATTGAAGTCACATAGTTCAGGGCCCTCTACTGCTATTTGAAGAAGTAACTGAAGTGTGTCATCTGCCAGACGCATCCTTACTTTTGTCTTTATCAGGTTTTGAATGGAGAACACTCATTCGCACTTTACAGTTGACACACTCATTGCCAGTAATATTTCCACTAACTCTAGCATATGAGCAATCTGGGGCGGTTTTTCTTTCAGCAATTTTGTATACACCTGCAGATAGGGTTTGTCAACTGCAGATTTCAGCAGAGCCTTAAATGCAGCATATTCTGATTTAATATTTTGCTGCTGCTCTTCTGTGAAAAAATTAAAGTATGCTGCTAAATCAGCCACTTCATTGGCCCCAAACTCTGCAAGTTGTTCTCTTGGTAGATCAAATTGCTTGAAATCCAGGCAGCTGAACCATTTCAGAGACACCTCCGAGAAATTTTGAAATCTTACATTGACGTAAGATATTGCTGCATCTATTGAAGTATGCAGTTGTGTATCTGTCCTGAAATTTATTTCAGGGCAGTGGCCTCTAAATGTGAAGGGAACAGTCTTTTCAACTGCCTTCTTTGAAATTACAAAGTCCATGCATCTGTCCTGAGGTTTGTAATTAGCTAGGAAAGCTGTCATGTATTTCCCTGGCTTTGATTTCAGTTCCATCAGCTGGAGGAAGCAGGTCTTGATGAAATATGATGCTTTAAGAATTATTAAGTCATCTCTTTGAAACTGCAATGACACATTTTTAAGAATGGGCAAAAAATCTTGCAGGATATAAAGACATTTGGCAAAGTGCACAGACTGTACCTCTCTTAACAGCGCCTTTGCTTTTGAACCATCAGTACCAGTTGCAGTTTGTTCCAAGTGCTGAGCAACTACAGATAGGTTCACCTGAACTGCATGTACTGAACGAGATCAGCTGGCAAGCCATCTCACCTGTTTGATTGCACTAAAGTGTGCCAGATCGCTATCTATTACTCGTGCAATTTCTTGAGGCTCCCTCATTTTTTTGGGAGTATAGTGGTAGAATTTAAATATGCCCTTTAGAGTATTTTCAATCTTTGATATGAAAGGGTTTGTTTTCATCATATCAGGAACTGCCAGCTCCAGCTTATGGGCAACACAGTGCATGGCAACAATGTGAGGACAGTGCTCTCATTACTTTGCGATGGTTCCACACCTTTCACCTAGCATTACACTTGCCCCATCAAAATTGGCAGAAATCAGAAGTGGCCCCAGATTGCTCACATTCGATATGTCAGTGATAGGAAGATGTAATGAATCTAATGCAGTTCTTATTGCATTAAAGACACCTTCAGCATTTGAGGCTTCCAAAGGTATGGACTGGATCAGATACGTAGATATATCTTTTGTGTTAGGATTTACAAAATGGAGGAAGATATTTTCCCATTCCATTATAGCCACATCAGTGCTGCCGTCAGCAAGAATTGTAACATATTTTGCATTTTTAATAGTCTACATCTGGGTGTTGAACAGAACAGCAGATATAGCTCTGCAAAAGTCCCTGGCTCGCTTATCATTGGTATAATTTGTACCAAGCTTAATCCCATTTTTTCTCTTGCAATTCACATACCCAATCCATGTCGGAAAAAGGGTGCAGATCTTTGCAATGGAGTACGCTGTGTTAAACAGGCATCTCATCTTCACCTTTGTGGCCTCTTCCAACTGTGCAAAGGCTTGATAGAGTGTTGACTCACCGATATCACAATGAACTGCACGCCGGCCACTTTCCAGAATGTGTTGGTTCTGACATAGCACATGCGGACTGGACTTTTCATGTGCACATATTGACTCAATTCTAAAATTGTTAGAGCCTGTGGCAAACACATTTGTTTTTTTTGAAAAGGTTGGTGTTGCAATAGTTGGATACTTTTCGCACACTGTGCAATACATCAATCCCTTTTTTTTCATTGTATCTCAACCATTTATAAGTTGTCAGCCAATGAGACTGAAACAGCCTGGCCCATTTTTCTTGGTCAGCTTTCTTGTCTTTACTTCACTTCTCTTGCAACTCATCATCAACAGGTACAAAACTGTGTTTCTTTGGAAGAGACACAGGGGCTTCAGCTAATGCCTCACTAGGCTGCTCACTGCTTAAATCAAGTGCCTGATCACCAGTTCTGTCTAGTGCCACAGATGCAGACTCCTTATTACTTCCATCTGCAAAAGTAGTAGTTGGTGTATTTATATTAGAAGAACTTGAGGATGCTGTTGCTGCTGCTGACCAGAGGGATAATAGACTTTGCTGCTACTATGCTTAGTACTCTTCGTCTTCTGCATTTTGAATGCCTCAATGTCTGGCTCTCTGCTTACACAGTACTTATTTTGTTTTGTGATGCTAATAACATTTATTTTCTTAAAGTCACTGTGTGTTGTGTGTGGGTTTTTTCCACTGATGTTTCTTAGACTAGATTGGGGAGGCAGGTGGAGCTGGCAGACACTACTATATATTTCTTAACCTTTACAGGCTGAGGCTGCGTAAACTACAGAATGCAGGCAGTCAGGCAGTGGAAGCCAAGAATGGGAAGAAATAGCAACGGCAGCTATACTAAGGGGAGGAATGGGATGATGCTAGACTTGTCAGACGTTCACGCTGGAGGGGAGGCGAGGGTGACCTGCTCCTGGAAGGTCCCCCCGCGCACCAAATCCTTCTCCTGAAGCCGAGTTGAGAGGTGCCGTGGGCTTATGCAGCTCCGGCGGGCCTCCTCGGCAGCTGAATCTTCTTAGGAGAGTTTCCCAACCCCTGCCCCGGTGCAGGAGAGAGACCATGAACTGAGAGTCTGCACCTCCTACCTTCGCTCGAACTTTGCCGTGAATCTGCTCGCTCATCGCGCCTGTGGTGAGTTTCACTCGTCGGAGTGAATCCGGGACCCCATCGCTGAAACCTGCACTCCAAGGACTCCCAATCTGTTTGAGCCTTTTTGAACTTGGCGCCAAAAATGCACACCTTCATTGGCCCCAGCCAGTAGTGATGCTCTCAATGCCCCCTACAAAGGGCGAGCTTGCCCCACCATTCCTAAGACTTGCTAGACGTTCGCACTGGAGGGGAGGCGAGGGTGACCTGCTCCTGGAAGGTCCCCTTCCCCCGTGCACCAAATCCTTCTCCTGAAGCCAAGTTGAGAGGTGCCGTGGGCTTATGCAGCCCCGGCGGGCCTCCTCGGCAGCTGAATCTTCCTAGGAGATTTTCCTGACCCCTGCCCCGGTGCAGGAGAGAGTTTTCAATTTTCTGCCCTCCCGCCCACACCAGGTTCCTTGTCATATTAAATGCCAGTTTGCTCCACCTCCCGTGAGGAGTCTCACCCTATCAGCCAGTGGGGGAGGTCCAATCTCTCATTCTAGGGGCATAGCTTGTCATTACCCACTGTGAATCTCTTTCCACGTTCAACTCTCAGGCTGTGCTGATATAAGTACATTGTCAAAGTTAGTTCTCTACTGCCTGTGCTCTGCTTATTTTGTGCCTAGCCTGCCATCTCACCTGCTGATCCGCACTGATCAGCCTTTGAGGGGGGGATACTGCTAACTTTTAAGGTGCTTAGTTGGCAAGTACCCATAGAGAAGCTCTCCCTGCCTTCTCCCATTCAATCTGGGTTGGTATAATTCACCGATTATGGTGAGTTCTTCATTGCCTGCGTTTGACTATGTTTTGTGTCTAGCTTGCTATCACACTGTTGGTCCCTGCAGATCAGCCCCAGTCTAGGGAATGTCTCGCTTATTCTGAGTAGTTTACTAACCCTCTAGAGCCTCTGACTGCCTATTGTGACTTAAGAGGCCAGTGTTGTTTAATTGTCCTAGGTCCTAAGCTCATCCCTATCTACGGTGTCCAACGAAGCCAGCCCTGATTGCCTTAAGTGAATTATACAGCACTCTCTACAATCTCATGTGATCTCTCACAGTGCCTAGGGTAAGTGCTGCCCCTCTTGAAGCATAGTCTGGCCTCTCTCTGACCCCTAGCCTTCAGTCCTGCTCATATTGCCATCTACCTAGCCTGCACCAACTGTGCCAGGTTCCTATTCCCTACCAAGATTCAAGCCCCCTTTCTCTCCCCTCAGAGCCCCTCCAGCTGACTGTTTGAACTTGGCGCCGAAAGGACCTAGTACAAACTCTCCAGTTGGTCCAATGTCTTCAGCCCGGATTTGGTCCAGGCACATTCACCCCCCCCGCCCAAGGCGGGTGGGGATACCTCCCTGACAAAGGACAAGGGTGTGTTGCCTGCCACTTACAGGACGCTGGTCCTAGCTGGTCTTGTTCTGGGGCTTACCTTGCTCCAAATGGCCACTTCCCCCCCAATATCACTGGGGAAACTGGGAGAGGTCTTCCTCCTGTAAGATACCAGATTTCTCCTTCTCAAATATCCTTGTGACCTCCAAGTCTCAATGCAGTCTCACATGCTGCTTAGACCTTCGGAGCCTAATGTTCTCTGCCAAGACTAAGCGTATCCATGCTTTCAATCCCTCAGTTGGCCAATCCACCGTGAAGTGGCATCTCCCATGGCTCCTCCTCTTAACACCACTACTGGCAGGAGATATAGAAACTAACTCAGGTCCGTACAACCCACAGAATATCCCCTCTGTATGGGGCGTGGGCAAGGGTCTAAAAGTAGCACATCTCAACATCAGGAGCCTGCTACATAACCATGATGAGCTAGTTGCGTGGATGGCACTCTACAAACCCGATATCCTCGGATTGACTGAGACCTGGCTCAAACCCTCGATCCCTGACTCAGCCTGTATCCTTCCTGGGTATGAGTTCACATGCCTGGACAGAGCGGGGAGCCAGAGGGGGGGGAGGCATACTGATCTACCACAAGAGCCATCTCAAAGTCTCCCAAGTTGCCCACCATCAATCCCACGTGTCCCCGTGCGAGGTACTCCATGTGCTGCTCCTACTTGGGGACACAAAGAAACTGCACCTGGTGTGCACTTATAACCCACCTAAGGGTGGGCTCTCGGATTGACCCACCTCCTGGACACAGTTGGTCCCAATGTTGGGGACAATGAACTCTTAATCTTAGGGGACGTCAACCTCAACTGGGCTGGAGGTTGTGTGAAGCAGTATGAGTCCCTACTTGCTAACTTTACCCTGACTCAGCTTATCCAGGATCCAACCAGGTGGCTAGAGAACGGATCCTCCAGTACCCTGCTGGACAGGATCATGTCCAACCGCCCGGACAGAATCTCCTCAGCGGGCACACTGCCAGACTCTATCTCAGACCACTCACCAGTCTACTGTGTATGGAAAATTTCCTCCCCCAAAATTCCTCACAAAATCCTGCATGTCAGAAACTACTCCAGGTTTGACCCTGGGGAGTTCCTGGAGGACCTACGGCTTACCGACTGGTCCGAGGTGCTAGGGGCCACTGACCCCTCAGTGGCAGCCTCTACCTTCATCACCATCTTCGGGACCCTGCAAGATAAGCATGCCCCCAAGGTCACCCGTAGGGTGAGGGGGTCTGCTGCTCATTGGTTGCATGGGAATCTCTTAGCCCAAATGCGGGAGAGAGACAAGTGTTGGGCCCACTTCAAAAGTTCCAGTGATCCCACCATTTTCCAAAAATACAGACACCTTAGAAACACTTGTAAAAAGGCCATTAGGGCTGCGAAAAGTGACTTCTGCAACCACCTACTTAGCACCGCGACCCCAGGAGATTCTGGAGGAATATAAAAACTCTTGTCAATGGATCCTCCCAACCAGGTGATCCGACATGATTATCAATGGGGTCTCCTGCACGAACCCCACACCATCGTAACTCCTAAATTCACCTTACTTGAATCTCTCAGCCTTCACTTCCTCTTCGTCCGATAAGAGTTCGCCCTCCTTCCCCCTCGACTGGGAGGAGGTTCACCCCCTGACTAATGTTTAACCTCAGGGGTGTGTCTGTATTGGACACCAGAGGCACTTAGCTGGCCTCTCCAGTACTCCAGTCCTGGCCCAGATAACCTGGAATCAAAGCTCCTTAAGCTTGGTGCTGTTCACATTGCCTACCCAATGGCCCAGCATCTTTAACCTATCCCTCAGATGCGGTACCTTCCCGATATCTGGAAGAGGCAAGGATAGTCCCAGTACTGAAGCAGGGCAATCCTAAATTACGGATAACTATCGCCCGATTGCTATTCTCTCATCCTTAGTAAGCTCCTTGAAAGGTAGTGGCGAACAGCTTTGAGACACATCCAGTCACATGAGTTGCTGTCCCGGCCCAGCATGGTTTTGCATAGGTCACAGTACCACTACAGCCTTGATCTCGGTCACATCTAGCATCAGATCAGCCATGGATCAGGGCAAACTCTCCGGAACCATATTTATTGACCTGTCCAAAGCCTTTGATCTTGTTGACCACACATTGCTCGGTTCACAGCTGTGGTCACTTGGTCTCTCTCCACTTGCCATGAAATGGCTTATGGACTACCTGCATGGTAGAACGCAGCGGACCAACTTCAATAAAGTCCTCTCAGAGTCCCTTCCAGTGACCTCCGGTGTCCCTCAGGGTTAGGTACTGGGCCCTCTCCTCTTCTCCCTCTTTATCAACCAGCTACCTATGGTGACAACTACCTGCAGTACCACCCTTTATGCTGATGACCTGGTGATCCTGGCACACGCCCGAGATGTCGCTACTCTTAACAAGCACATGTCCGAAGACTTTAAAAATGACCTAACATGGGTTACTAAAAACAAACTGGTCCTGAACCTGAAAAAAACACAGGCCATGCTCTTTGGCTCAACAGCCAAAATCAAAGCCTCGTCAGCATTGTTAAAGATTACCAGTCCTGACGGATCTCCCTTCCCTGTAGTGAACTCTACCAAATACCTAGGGGTCACCCTTGACCCCCAACTTGACATGGGCAGTCACATCCAAATCATCTGCAGGGCAGTGAACTGTAAGCTGGGCCTGGCCTACAGGGCCAAGTACAACCTTACACCAGCGGCTAGACTAGCCCTCACGAGAGGTGTACTTCTTCCCTCTCTCAGCTATGGGCTGCACCTACTTCGCTCGCTCTCTCAAGACTCATCTCACTCGGTGGCACATGACATATAACAACATCTGTTGCTTTGTCCTTGCTGTCCCCTGTCTCACCCATCACTGTGAACTATACGATAAACTTTGCTGGCTATCCCCAGCTAGGTACCTGGACTTCAGGGTGGGCTGTCTCACGGACAAAGTGATCAGAACTGGCACCCCTCCCGGAGCTGGCCCTGCTTCTGCAGCAAATTGACACTACTACCTACCACCTTAGGTCCCAGGCCCCAGGGATGCTCAAAGTCCCCTCCACCCGTACCCTCATGGGTGACCGGGACTTTGCCGCATGTGCGCCTAGACTCTGGAACTCCCTTCCTGTGCATATTCGTTTGGCCTCTTCCCATCAGTGCTTTCGTAATTCCCTCTGGGGTTTCCTGAAACAAGCCTCAGCGTGTGACTGCCCTAAGCCTCCCTAGAGTAATTATCAATGGTTGTCTTTCCAGTCCAAGGTTGCCTCCCATAGATGCCCGAAACTCCTACTGTTTTCCACGATTCACAATTACCAGGGTACCTGATCTAGGGCATACTGTCTATGCCAAGGTTCCCTGGTCATGCCTTTCTAAATTGTCTCTAATGTGTATATGGTTTGTTAGAATTTGTAGGTGACCTACTCACCCCGGGGGTACATTAACCTTAAAGTTATAAGTTTTATTATGACCTTCCATACCCCTAGACAATGTTACTATTCCTACATGTTGTCATGATGTACTTACATTCTTCTGTAAAAATGTCTGTATCCCTATGTTGTACTCTCCCGGGTCGTTCCTGAAAATAGGCATAATACTTGTCTAGTGTACTTACCCGGTCAACAAAAGCTAAAATAAATAAATATTGCTGTTGCTTGCTTTGATGCTTACTTTTTTTGTTTCAATTTTTTTACATTCTTTACACTGCAGACACTTTCTCCTGTGCCATCCACATACACACACACACACATGTCCCAGTGACTGTCCCTGCGTTCATCAGACACACAGCACTGACACTTTATTATTTTTATGTTCTCCATCCTCTCAGTCAGCTGAGCTTACTATAGTTAGGTCAGTTCTGTTTTTTTCGTTCACTTCACTTTCCCTATACTTTTCTCAGGGCAACACAAAGCCCAGCAAGCAAACCCTTCCTCCTTTAGACAGACTTTACTGCCCATTACTTTCTGCTCTGGCTGGGTGGTGGTGGCAACACACACAAAGCACAACCCAGTGACTTATTCTGTCTTCCTTCCTCCTTTACTGATACTAGTGTCCTTGTCCTGTCCTCCTTATTTTTTCCTTAATCAGTTAGTCACAGTTCTGCCCGCCTGTCCTCTTAACTTTCTGTGCAAAACTTGAGAGCTCAACATTTGCTCTCTCCTCTCTTTCTCCTTAAGTTTTACTTGGGAAGGGATGGTCTCTCACTTGGTTCAGGTTCAATCAGTGGTCCACCCTTTCTGATATTTTTAATGTCAACTACACTTACACTGGCAGACTCAGTCTATGTCCACCAGTCTGTTTTAGGACAGCTAAGTTTTATCACCACTTCTTCTGGTGCTAAAAAATTCCTGTCCTGTCCTTAGTTTTCACTTTTCTTCTCGGGACAGCAAACACAGAGCCCAGCCAAACCAGTCCTTCTCTTAGAGTCTAGGTTCCTTTTGCCAACTTTGCTCACTTTGACGGTGTACTAGTCGGGATCCTTTTGGCCAAATTGTTCAGCTAGTGACTACTATGCTCTACCGCTAAGCTGTACTGCAAACTAAGTGCAACACAGTTTTTTCCCCTTCATTTATTATCGCTTTCCTTTTGTACCCAGTAAGGCTGTTTCATGCTTCCACCACTGTCTCTGTGAAAAAATACTTCCTCACATTGTCCCTGAGCTATCCCCCCTCTATCTTCAAATTGTGTCCCCTTGTTCTGGCACATCTCTTTTTCTGAAAGATGCTACCCTCTTGGACTTTGTAGATTCCACTGACATACTTAAAAGTTTCTATCATGTCCCCCCTCTCCCTCCTTTCCTCAAGGGTATACATATTAAGCTCATTTAGTTCCTCCCAGTATGGATTGTCTTGCAGACCCTGCACCATTTTAGTTGCCCTCCTCTGGACTGCCTCAGTTCTGTCTATGTCCTTGCGAAGATGGGGTCTCCAGAACTGGATGTAGTACTCCAGATGTGGTCTCACCAACTGTCTGTACAGAGGGATAACAACTTACTGTTTTTTGCTACTGATGCCTCTCCCTGTACATCCCAGTATCCCCCCAGTCCTCCCTACTGTCTTCACACATTGCTTGCTAACCTTATAACCATCTGATATGATTACCCCCAGGTCCCTTTCCATTTTTATGTTGATTGCGTGCAGCACTAGAAACATATTGGCACCGCTTGCTGAGAAGCAGACTGTGGAGGCATGGCACTGTTGTGGCCAATGTCCCCACACCCTGCAAAGGCTTGTCCTGCTTCCCCCAATGCCATTGCAGGCTGCTGGTGACACAAGTTTGGAACATTCACACCAGCTTGTGACAAATCAGCTGCTGCAATCAGGGGCCGCCTCATCATTGCAGCGTAAGCCATCCGCTGCAATGAGGGAGTGACCCGTTATTTCAGGGTGGATCTAGCAAGCCTGATATTGTTTGTGAACATGGCGGCGGGTTGCTGCCCTATTCATAAACAATATAACTCTCCCCACCCACAATGTTTATCTGCCGACAAGGGAGCCCACTCCCCATTGGCTTAATGTACCCCCATTGCATTGTCTGTAGCAGGCGGCCCAATCCCCATTGGCAAAAAAACTATGCCCCCCTTTGTTGTTGCCAACAGGATGCCCAATCCTCATCAGCAGAAAGAGGATCCCCCCCTTTGTTGTTGCCAATGGGTACTTAATCCCGTCGTGAAAGGACCCCCCTTTTGTTTGCCAACAGGGATTCCAATCACCGGCAGAAAGAAATCCCACCTTTTTGTTGTTTGCCAACGGGTGCCTAATCTCAC
The DNA here is from genome assembly GCA_016271365.2 of Neoceratodus forsteri. NCBI lineage: Eukaryota > Metazoa > Chordata > Ceratodontiformes > Ceratodontidae > Neoceratodus > Neoceratodus forsteri. The sequence goes on from CM028135.1 coordinate 405,146,914, forward strand.
TGCCACAGCGCCCAAAAGTGAGACTCAAATCCCCAGTGAAGTTAAAATCATCCTCGTTGTCTTTTTTTTTTTACCTGTAAAGAGAAAACAGTCCTCGCGGTCTCCCAGACTACCCTCCTGCAACGCGCACACCCTGCACACCCGCCCCCCACCTCCTCTCACCCCATACTTACCTCCGGAGTCCAGCGCAATGATCTTCGGTGGACCAGGAGCACGTCTGCACTCTTCAAAGCCGACCGCGAACTGAGGAAATGCTGGTAAGCTGTATAATGGAGCAAATAGGGTTTTTTTCAACTTTGCTGCATATCTCAGGCATTTTTTGGAACTTTTTCACCAAATTTTCAACATGGGTATTTGGGACCCCTCCTCATGAATATTTCAACTGTCATGGCGTTAATCGGCCCCAAAAGGTGATTTCGCGGTCACTGCATGGAATCACCATTAGGGGCCAATTTCAAGCGACAGTGCCAGTGTTCATGGTGGGCTCTCAAAGCCTATGTTGCAAATTTGGTGGGCATCCCAAAATGACTGTTTTCTGGCGTCTGCTTCACGAGTTGCTACGTATGCTCGTAGCGTCATGAATTCTGTAATATTTTGACTCCAGATTTTCAACATTGGCATTTTGTCACACCTCCTTGTGAACAGTACAGCTGTCATTGTTCACATCCTGGCAGAAATGTGTTTTCGCACTTCTGGCACAGAATAGCGTGGTCACTTTCAGAAATCAGTGTTCGGGGCAGATTAAGAAAATGATAGTGACACTGTTAATGAGTAGAGGTCCTGAAATGACTATGTTGAACATTTGGTAATGATACTCCATAAAATGACTGTGTGACGAGCGTGCGTTGCGCAATTTGCACGTACGCTCGTAACTTCTCAAATGTATAATGTTTTCACTCCAGATTTTCAACATTGCCATTTTCCCACACCTACTTATGAAAAATGCAGATGTTATTTTTCCCATCCTGGACGAAATGTGTTTTCACAGATCTGGCGCAGAATAGAGGGTCACTGTGGGAAATCACTGTCCGGGACAGAGTAATAAAATGACAGTGATGCTGTTCATGAGCAGAGGTCCTAAAATGCCTATGTTGAAAATTTGGTGATGATAGCCCATCAAACGACTGTATTACAAGTGTGTGTTGCACACTTTCCACACACCCTTGTAACTTTGAAGATAGGTAATATTGTCATGCCACATGTTCAACAATGGCAAATTTTCACACCTCTTTATGAGCAGTACAGCTGTCATTTTTCACATCCTGAGTGAAATGTGGTTTCACAGTTGCGGCACAGAATAACGCGGTCGCTGTGGGAAATCAGTGTTCGGGACAGATTATGAAAATGACAGTGGCACTGTTCATGAGCAGAGATCCTAAAATCACTATGTTGGAAATCTGGTGTCAAAACTACATAACATGACTGTGTTACAAGCATGCATTCAACTGTTTCCACGCACCCTAATAACTTCACAAATTTGTAATATTTTCACGCCACATTTTCAACAGTAGCATTCTTTCACACCTCCTTATGAACAGTACAGCTGTCATTTTTCACATCCTGGCTAAAATATGTTTTTGCACTCCTAATGGAAAATAGCATGGTCGCTGTGGGACATCAGTGTTTGCAATAAGTTAAGAAGAAATGGGTGAGAGGGGAGAGTGACTGAGCTCAACTGAGCTCTATCAGAACTGCTCCGGATTTGTTTGTGGGCAGAAAAAGGCCCCAATGCAAGAGACCAGTACAAAAGGACAGCCTGCAGCACTGGGAGAAACAGAACAAGAGAGTGAGTGAGGGAGGAGGAGTCAGCAAACTCACCGGAGCACTGTCAGGACTGCTGCGGATTTCTTTGTGGGCAGAAAAAGGTGTCAGTGCAGGCAGGGACCCAGTAGAAAAGGCCAGCCTGCAGCAGTGGGAGAAACAGTATGAGTGAGTGAGACAGGGGGACTGAGTGAGCTCAACGGAGCTCTATCAGGACTGCTGCAGATTTCTTTGTTGGCAGAAAAAGGCACCCATGCAGGCAGGAGCCCTGTACAAAAGGGCCGCTTGCAGCGCCAGGATAAACAGAATGAGCGCGTGACAGAAGAATACTGAGCAACCTCAATGGAGCTTTGTCGGTACAGCTACAGATTTATTTGCGGACAGACAAAGGTGCCAATGCAGCCAGCAGCCCCGTACACAAGTGCAGCCTGCAGCGCCAAGAGAAACAGAACGAGTGAGTGACACAGCGGTAGTGAGCGAGCTCAATGGAGCTCTATTGTGATTTCTGCAGATTTCTTTGTGGGCAGAAAATGCAGAAACACAGGCAGGAGGCCAGTACAAAAGGTCAGCTTGCAGCACGGGCAGAAACGGAATGAGTGGGTGAGACAGGGGGAGTGAACGCGCTCAATGAAGCTGTGTCGGGACTGCTTCAGATTTCTTTTTGGCCAGAACAAGCCACCAATGCAGGCAGGAGCCCAGTACAAAAGGGCCGCCTGCAGCGGAGGGAGACACAAAATGAGCAAGTGATGGAGGGGGAGTGAGTGAGCTCAACGGTGCTCTGTTGGGACTGCTGCAGATTTGTTTGTGGGCAGAAAAAGGCAGCAATGCATGCAGAGGCCCAGTACAAAATGGCAGCCTGCAGTGGCAGGAAAACCAGAATGAGCGAGTGAGAGAGGGTGAGCAAGCTCAGCGAAGCTGTATGTAACTGCTGCAAATGGCTGACAATACAGGCAGGAGCCCAATAGAAAAGGGCAACCTGCAACGCCACCAGAAATGGAATGAGTAAGTGAGAGAAGGGGACTGAGCGAGCTCAACGGAGCATTGTCGGGACTGCTGCAGATTTCTTTGTTGGAAGAAAAAGGTGCCAACAGAGCCAGGAGCCCAGTACAAAAGGGCAGGCAGCAGTGCCAGGAGAAACAGAATGAGTGAGTGGCACAGGGGGAGGGAGCACCCTAAGCGGAGCTCTGTCGGGACAGCTGTGGATTTCTTTGTGGTCAGAAAAAGATGCCAACACAGGCAGGAGCCCAGTACAAATGGGTAGTCTGCAGCGCCAGCAGAAACGAAATGAGTGAGTGAGAGAGGGGATTCAGTAGGCTCAACAGACCTGTGCTGGGACTGCTGTAGATTTCTTTGTCGGCAGAAAAAGCCACCAACAGAGGCAGGAGCCCAGTATAAAAGGGCAGCCTGCAGCACCAGGAGAAACAGAATGAGTGAGTGAGAGAGGGGGAGTGAGCCACCTCAAAGCAGCTCTGTCGGGATAGCTGCAGATTTCTTTGTGGACAGAACAATGTGCCAGTGCAGGCAGGAGCCCAGTACAAAACAGCAGCCTGCTGCACCGGGAGAAACAGACTGAGCGAGTGACAGAAGGGCAGTGAGCGAGCTCAACACACCAGCACAATCAACATTCGGCATTGACAAATGCTTGTTGTTGTTGTTACACCCATTGTGTAATCTTCCCCTGGGTTTTTGTTTCCAAGGTGCATTATTTTACACTTCTTTGCATTGAATCCAAGCTGCCATACTTCTGACCATTCCTCCAACCTTACCAAGTCCTTTCTCATCCTTTCCATGCCTCCCTGTGTATCAGCCCTGTTGCAGATCTCTGTGTCATCTGCAAAGAGGCATACTTTTCCTTCCAGTCCCTCTGCAGTGTCACTTATAAAGACATTAAAAATGATTGGACCCAGTACTGAACCCTGCGGTACCACACTAGTAACCCCTCTTTCTTCAGAGTGGACTCCATTTACAATTACCTTCTGTATCCTGTTGTCCAGCCAATGTTTTACCCAGGCTACTACCCTGGGACCCACTCCCAGGCTGGCTAATTTGACTATTAATCTTTTGTGTGGGACTGTGTCAATTGTCTTGCTAAAGTCTAGGTAGGCCATGTCCACAACCCCTCCCTAGTCTACTACTTTGATCACCCAGTCAAAGAAATCAATTAGATTCGTACGACATGACCTTCCCACTGTGAACCCATGCTGCCTTGGGTCCTGTGCACCACTGGCCTCTAGGTACTCAACAATTCTTTCCTTCAGAAGTGATTCCATCACTTTCCCTACCACAGAAGTCAAACTGACAGGTCTGTAGTTTCTTGCCTCTGTCTTGTTCCCACTTTTGTGAAAGGGAATCACATCTGCCTTCCTCCAATCCTCAGGTACCACACCATCCTCCCATGATTTGTTAAAAAGGGTAGTCAGTGGTGTCACTAGTTCTTTCCTTAAATCTTTTAGAATTCTGGGGTGAATTCCATCAGGCCCCATTGCTTTGTCCACCTTAAGTTTTATGAGTTCTTTCAGAACCCTTTCTTCTGTGAAAGGACTGGGATCGACCCCCCCTATCCAGAGTGCTTCTGTTAACTGGATTAGGCACCTCCCCCTCCCTGTCTTTTGTGAATACTGAGCAGAAGTATTCATTCAGTATCCCTGCTTTTTCACTGTCCCTCTCTACCCAGCCACTGTCCATTCTATTCAGCCTCACTGTCCCTCCCTTTGTCTTTCTATGCTCCCTGATATACCTATAAAAGGTTTTATCCCCCTTCTTAACAGTGTTGGCTATCTTTTCCTCAGTTTGGGCCTTTACTATTCTGACTGCCCTCCCTGCTTCCTTCTGCCTTAACTGGTACAGTTCTCTGTCCTGCTCCTTCTGTGTTTCCTTATACTTCCTAAATGCTATCTTTTTCTCCCTAGCCTTCACTGCCACCTCCTTTGAGAACCATAGTGGGTTTTTCTTTCATTTTGATTTGTTTATTTGCATCACACAAAGGCTTGTTGCCTCTGTGATGGCAGTTTTGATGTTTCCCCATTGTTTCTCCACCCCTCCTTCTAGCCTGTTTGCTATTGCTTTTCTAAGGTACTCTCTCATCTTGCCAAAGTCAGCGCTCCTGAAGTCCAGAACCCTCACTTTTGTATGGCTGATTCTGTAGCTGAGTTTATCATTAACCACACTGTTTGGTGGTCACTTATTCCCAGATGGCTACCCACTTCTATTTGAGATCCTCTCACTGTCCCCATTTGACAGTATGAGGTCTAAGATTGCTCCCTCATGAGTGGGTTCCAATACTAGCTGTCTGAGGCATGCCACCTGAAGGGCATTGGGAATGGCCCTGCTTTTGGATGTGGCTGCAGCAAAAGTGTTCCAGTTAACATCTGGCATATTAAGGTCCCCCATCAACAGTATTTCCCCTTTCTCTGCCATCCTAAGGATGCCTTCTATCATATCCTTGTCCATTCCCTCCCCCTGACATGGGGGTCTGTATACAACCCCTGTGCGGAATGTGGTGCCATTTCCAGTCTCTAAGGTGACCCACAATACCTCTTCTCCTCCCTGTTTACTCTTTTGTTCAGTTGGTTTTATCTCTTCCCTTACATAGAGAGCTACTCTGCCCCCTCTTCTCCCCTCCCTGTCTCTCCTGTAGGTTGTGTACCCTGGTATGTTAACATCCCAGTCATGGTTCTCTGTATACCACATTTCTGTGACTGCTACGATATCCAGGCATCCCTCTTCCATCAAGACCACCAGTTCAGGGAGCTTGTTGCTCAGACTATGGGCATTGGTACTCATTACCCTTCATTTCTTAATGGCCTTACCCCTTTTTGCCCCATACCTGTCCTTATTGCATTTGTCATTTTCTCCATTTACCCCTGCTCTTCTCCCTATCGACATCTCTAACTTGGTGTTTACCTCACTTAGTACCATGATTTTTTGGGAGGGGCTAGGATTTCCCTGCTCCTCTCCAGTGCCCTTTGGCTAGTTTAAATGCTTGCCAATGAAGCATTTACACCTATCACCTAGGATCCTGGTTCCTCTCCAGAACAGATGCAGACCATCACGCCAGTATAGGCCTGCATCCCTCCAGGTGGACCCCAGTCCCCAATGAAGCCAATTCCCTGAGCTCTGCACCAGTTTTTCAACCACTGATTGAATCCCATGGTGTGGAGCACCCTAACCTCACCCATGCCATAGACAAGCAGCACCTCCGAGAAGGTTATCATGCATGCTACTTGTCTAAAGCCCCTCCCCAACTCCATAAACTCTTCCTGCACTGGTCTGATCCCTTTCTTAGCCAGGCCATTTGTCCCTAGGTGGACAATGACATCCAGCTCCTTCCCCTGTGCAGCTGCTCTGGCAATCCTGAGGATTCGCTCCCTGTCTCTCCAAGCCATGGTGCTAGGCAGACACCTTACCTCCCTCTCCCCTTCCTCCCCCAGTTCTACCTTCCTAACAATGGAGTCCCCCACCAGGAGTTGTTTTCTTCTCCTGTGGGGTCCCATGCCACACTCCTGTGGGTCTCCTTTGTGGAGGTTCCCCGCATCCTCCTTGGTCTCCACTATGGGTGCCTCCATAGAGGAACCACACTTTTCCAGAACAGCATATGGATTGTGGAGAGGTACAACTGGAGGGATACACCTCTGTTCCACCACCCTCACCCTCCCTGAGACCACTGTGGTCCAACATCTCATCTTTCTTGGCAACCTCTGAGGCAATGGCAGTGGCCCTGGTGGTCCCTAGGTGGGAGAAGAGGTCCCACAAATCCTGGCCAACTCAACCTGGAGATTAGCAACCTCCTGTCTCAGTCCAGAGAGGTGCCTGCAGATGGGACAACACCGCATCCTCCAGAACGTCTACCAGAAGACTGCTGCTCCACAGCCATTGCACTGCACCACTCCCATCATGTCTTATTTCTGGCCTCCTAACTGTTGTTTGGAACAATTACTCTTTAAAAGACAAAGAACCTCTGTGTGTAAACACTGAGGCAAGGGTTACCCCAAAGGGCATTTGGCTGGGAAGCCAAGTTTCAAGAAAATACAAAGTCACACATGCCCCCACAATGCAAAGCATCATGGGCTGCATATGCAAATCACCACAGAATGTTATGCTGGTCCAACTTTAAGCAGAATTGCATGGTGCTGAAAGGCCTCTCACACAGTTTGCAAAGGGTGCTAACAGAGGACATAGACACGTGTTTCGTCCTACCAGGACTCATCAGTATGCCTCGTCTGTTTAACACCCCAGTGGACTGGACCAGCTACCCCTAAGGCAGTGTGCCTGGGATATATTGTAGTGAACCCATTAAAATAAAAAACATTTAAAGACAAAGAACCTCTGTGCGTAAACACTGAGGCAAGGGTTACCCAAAGGGCATTTGGCTGGGAAGCCAAGTTTCAAGAAAATACAAAATCACACATGCCCCACAATGCAAAGCATCATGGCTGCATATGCAAATCACCACAGAATGTTATGCTGGTCCAACTTTAAGCAGAATTGCATGGTGCCGAAGGCCTCTCACACAGTTTGCAAAGGGTGCTAACAGAAGACATAGACATGTGTTTCATCCTACCAGGACTCATCAGTATGCCTTGATCTGTTTAACACCCCAGTGGACTGGACCAGCTACCCCAAGGCAGTGTGCCTGGGATATATTATAGTGAACCCATTAAAATAAAAAACATTTAAAGACAAAGAACCTCTGTGCGTAAACACTGAGGCAAGGGTTACCCAAAGGGCATTTGGCTGGGAAGCCAAGTTTCAAGAAAATACAAAATCACACATGCCCCCACAATGCAAAGCATCATGGGCTGCATATGCAAATCACCACAGAATGCTATGCTGGTCCAACTTTAAGCAGAATTGCATGGTGCGAAGGCCTCTCACACAGTTGCAAAGGGTGCTAACAGAAGACATCGAACACGTGTTTCATCCTACCAGGACTCATCAGTATGCCTCGTCTGTTTAACACCCCAGTGGACTCATCCAGCTACTCCTAAGGCAGTGTGCCTGGGATATATTGTGGTGAACTCATTAAAATAAAAACATTTAAAGACAAAGAACCTCTGTGCATAAACACTGAGGCAAGGGTTACCAAAGGGCATTTGGCTGGGAAGCCAAATTTCAAGAAAATACAAAGTCACACATGCCCCCAAAATGCAAAGCATCATGGGCTGCATATGCAAATCACCACAGAATGTTATGCTGGTCCAACTTTAAGCAGAATTGCATGGTGCCGAAAGGCCTCTCACACAGTTTTCAAAGGGTGCTAACAGAAGACATAAACACGTGTTTCATCCTACCAGGACTCATCAGTATGTCTCGTCTGTTTAACACCCCAGTGGGCTGGACCAGCTACCCCTAAGGCAGTTTGCCTGGGATATATTGTGGTGAACCCATTAAAATAAAAAAACATTTAAAAGACAAAGAACCTCTGTGCGTAAACACTGAGGCAAGGGTTACCCCAAAGGGCATTTGGCTGGGAAGCCAAGTTTCAAGAAAATACAAAGTCACACATGCCCCCACAATGCAAAGCATCATGGGCTGCATATGCAAATCACCACAGAATGTTATGCTGGTCCAACTTTAAGCAGAATTGCATGGTGCGGAAAGGCCTCTCACACAGTTTGCAAAGGGTGCTAACAGAAGACATAGACACGTGTTTCGTCCTACCAGGACTCATCAGTATGCCTCGTCTGTTTAACACCCCAGTGGACTCTTTGCTCTGTTGGTATTTTTTTTTCTACTTACTTACTGCCTCTGTGCCCTTTAAGCTCCTGATCTTCCTGTTCTGAGACAAGAAGTTCCTATATTTCTCAATAGTCTCCTTACTTGCTCAGAGTCAGACCTCCAGCAGATGGGGGGGCAGAGAGCTACTCTTATCCTTCTAGGATGGTGAGTCTTTGGTGGCTCTGTGACCACTCACTTCCTGCTCCCAAACAGGAAGTTCCTGTTTTCAGTCAAATCATGTGCCTATGAAAGTAGAACTGGTTTAGGGTGGGGGGTGGAGGGGATGGAAGGAGTGCAATATAGTTCCAGTAGAGAAGTTTAGTTATACCAGCAGCTCCTTCCTCCAGGTGCTCTCTGCAAGTTCTCGGGCAGAAGCTATCTAGGGCAGTGTTTAAATCTGGCTTTAACCAGGCTTCCTTCTAGCTAAGCCACACCCCCTACTTTGCAAATCTTTCTTCACTTAGTTAATGGCATAGATAACAATTCCCTTCAGTCACCTGAGACAAGCACCTAGATAACTGCACAGATAACAATTCACTTCAACTAACTACCCTAAATTGAAGGTCCCAGTAGTAGAGTTCTAGTTCTTAGTCCTAGTAGAGAAGTTTAGTTATACCAGTGGCTCCTTCCTCCTGGTGTTCTCTGCAAGTTCTCAGGCAGAAGCTATGGGGAATATGCTGGACAGCTTCAGCAGTTTAAAACACACATGGTGGACCTGCAATATGAAAGGGCGACATCTTTCCTTTATGAACATAGGATAGGCACCCCTGGAAAAGGACCTACTGGAGACATTTATGAGAGTTGTAGAACCCAGGTATGACAGAGAACCATGGACTCTCTCCATACATCAAGGGGGATTATGGTGACATCCACAAGTGACATATTGGAAGAAGCTGTCCACCATATGGAACAGATGTACTCCTTTCCAGACATCACTCCTACCATGATATCAGAATTACTGCTACCCTGTTTTATACAGGAGATCTCACAAACTTCTAAAAAACATCTGATTTTGCCAATAACAGCGACAGAGATTCTGGATGCATTATGGTCCCTGAATGGGAATACGACACCAGGACCGGATGGACTGACTACTGAATTTTATAAGACTTTTGCAGCTGAGTTGGTGGACGTGCTGCGAGTGGTATTTAATATGATCCTTGATAGTCCAGATATTGCTCCACAGTTTGGCCAGAAAATTCATCCGTTTATACTTAAAAAAGAAGACAGATGTCTGCTTAAGAATTGGCGGCCTCTTAGCCTTATGAACACTGATTTAAAGATTTTAATGAAAATACTGGTGACTCGGTTGGGGACTGTGGTCCCCTATGTAATTGACCCGAGTCAGGTGTGTATTATAAAAGGGAGGAATATTACAGATAACTTGCTCCTACTGTGGGAGGTTGTCACACTTGGCCAACAGAATGCCCTGATGGGATATTTACTGAGCCTAGACCAGGAACAGGCATACGATAGAGTTTCACATCTGTATTTGCAGATGGTTTTGGATAAGTATGGTATTCCACAGTTGTTTGGTACCTGGATCCTGAAACTTTATGGTATTGACTCTACAAACGCACTGATTAATGGCCATAGAGGGAGGTGGTACATATAAATTGAGGGGTGAGGCAGAGATGCCCCATGATCCCTCTCTTATATATTTTTTGTCTGGACCCTCTTTTAAAGCTGATTCAACAAAATACTGAGATCCATAGTGTGGATATACAGGGTGTTGTGGGTCTCACTAAAATGTTAGCATATGCTGATGATGTTTGCCTTCTGATAGCTGATGAAAGGTCGGGAGATAGAGCCTTAAATACTGTCCAGCATTTTTTTAAATTGACAGGGTCAGCCCTGAATATTTAGAAGTGTGGGGGTTATATTTTATGTGTATGACTAACTGGACTATTATTATTCTGGTGATCACCTTTGGTGATCCAGATATGATGCGGGTGAACTGGATGGTAAAATTGGACCATAGTAACTGCAAAGTGCAAATTTGGAAGAAATGGCAGTAGACAAAAAAAAGGGCATCTGTTGTCCACCATTTTTACTTCCCCTGTTGACATACATGAGTGCTATTTTTTCACCCCCTGGTTCACCAGATGTATTCATTTTAAGGCAGGCCTTCTGACTAATCTGGGGTAGTAGACTGAACCCCATCAAACGTGAAGTGCTGTATCGGGCAGTTAAATTTTGGGGATTACAAATGATTAATCCTATCAGTTATTTTCACAGCATTTTTTTATTTACTACCATTTCAGCCTTCCTAAAACCAGGAGCTGCAGCCTGCAAAAGAGTGGCAGCACTCTGGATCACACCCTTGCTACAGCAATGGGAACAGCGGCCTCTTGTGAGGAAAAATCAGGATACTTGGCTAAGTTTTATGCTGTCTTCTTTGGAAAAGATAAGGAAATGGAAAATTACCAGGGCACAGGTTGCAGTCCTAAATAGGATGTTATTTTATGGTTCGATACAGGAGGTTTCTTTTCATATCTCTATTGTATATAAAGACATTAGACCTACCCATTATCAAGCTATAGGGAACTATCTTACAGCTTGTAGGACTCCATGGATGTGGGATGTGGTTTGGCTATGTGTCCATGGCAGACTGGGTGTGAGGGGCAATACCAAGCATAAAAGGGTGGAAGAATGATTGTGCCCCAGGGAGCAGTGTGTCCAGCAAGTTGAGACCCTAGAACATTTTTTGATACACTGTCCCTATGCTAGAAAGGTGTGGAAGGACTTTGGGACTTGATAGGGGGATGTAGGATGGGTGACAGTCACTTATCAAAATGTGATTACTGGAACTTTACATTTAACACAGAGTGTGGACAATGGTACGGTTCGCTTACTCTTCACCTGTATAAAGTTTTTTATGTGGCAGGTATGATGTAAGTTTGTATTACAACAGATAGTGATTTCACGCAATATATTGGTACGTATGATTGAGAAAGAAATCAAATCACAAGCACAATTGGATAAAGACCGGATGGCTTGGGAACAATGGGAAAAAAGATGGAAGGGGATTCCATTACAGACAGTGGGATGATGGTCATACTGTCACGATTTATTGGTGTGGGGTGTTGTGGTGTATAGAGGTGTGTGAAGTGCATGAGATGTTTGGGATAGTGGATATTGTGTGATGAACTGAATGTAATACTTAACCTTTCTCCCCTGCCTCTGTATGTTATGGTAGCTTTTTCTTGTTCAGATTTCTGTTTCTTATTTTCTGTATATTTGTACCAATTTTGTTTATTTTTGTCTTGCATTAAAAATTCCCCTACTCTTGCAGTAGGGGAAACACTGGCTGTCTTGCCAAGATGGTGGATCAGAAGGATGACAGAGTAGCAGCTCCAAGTATGGGAAGCAACCTCTTTCCTTATTACCTCTCCTTTAGAGGCTTTTTCTGAAAATGGTGTGCCTTGTACAGCAGTACAACATGAATTAGAGATTCCAATCTCAACTAGTGACTCTGTAGCCCAGCATCAGAGATTCAGCGGTTCAGTGCCAGAGATTTTTCAAATGCAGAGGAGTGTTTACAAACTGCCCTGGTACAGAAAAAACAACACTTACTTTCTTTGCTTGCAGAGGAAGAAGCCTCTTATCTATGAGAACAGGAGAAATTGATCTTGCAGCATGCTGCACAAGACTTGCAACATATAGGGCTCAGCCCGCCTGACATTGGGTTGAAAGTTGTCAAACCCAGTAATGCAGGAGCATCGAAGGAGCCTCTGATGGCAGTACACTATGAAGGGTTGTAAGTCAACTGCTCCTCTTTCTGCAGTTCCTGATTCTGTTACTGCTAGCAAAGTTTTGGACTTTGCTCAGATGGAACCTGTTGTTCTGGTTTCTCCTGATACTGCTGTTTTAGGAAATCAGAAGCCAAGTGCACATTTCAGTTTTTTGAGATTGCAAACAAATAGTAATGACACTAGTTCACATTGTCTTGCTTCTGGTTCACTACCATGATTGACATGAAGAAAGCCAAACATTCTGACTCACCCAAAAACTGCTTTTGGAAAATCTCTGGGAGTTCATACAGGGACAGGCATGTCCTCTTCCTCAGACCCCCCACCCGCAGGACTGGTTGTCCATTTCAGCACTGACTGGAGCTGGCTAGAATAGAGATGCCATAGGACAATGGCACCCCCGTGTTCCTCAGAAACTGACACCATCTACCTCATTACAAGGTATGTAGTTCTCTGCTTCTCCCTCCATAGATAGTTTGTTTGTAGGCCAGGATGTCGCCCATGCAGATTTTGTTACTGACTCTGCACTGACACAAGTGGCCTGTCTTCTACGCCCCCCCCCAGCCAGATGCTTTTTTACCTAGTCTTACTTCCAGTACTCTTTTTTTCTGCATCCCCTACCACTTCTCCAGTTAAGAGTACTGGAATTGACCCAACAGCACTTGATGGCCTGTTTCAGTTTAGTAGTAATTTTCCCACTTCTCAAGAATTACTTGCAATTGATTTAAATGTAGCCTCTGTGACCGTCTCAAATGAAGTTCTTGTGAAGATAGCTGTTGCTGCACTTTCTCGTCCTGACCATTCATCGATAGTGGCTCATACAAGTAACTCCAGGGTGGACAGAGTGGAATGTGCTGAAGCAGATGCTACCCTTTAAAATCAGTCACCAAATTGGAGGACTTCTCAGTAGGACCTGCACAAACATGGAGAAACTTCAGAAAATCAGATGTCTTTTCCAACACACCAGCACTGGCACAGAGGAAAAATGCAGCTTGTTTGCTGTACAAAGGAGGACTTGACATGCCTCCAGATAGGTCCTATGTAGGAAAGGCCTTACTTAAAGACTCTGCATTATTTCTGGAACAAAATATATGCCTTCATACATACTCCTAGTGAAATGTTCTTTGACATAAGTTTCAAAACTGCTGCCAATTTGGACCACTTTTGGTCATGGTATAATGTTCTCATGCTTACTCCATTGTGGATACCTTTCCAGGCAATACCCTTGACTAAACCTGCAATCCAATGCACATCCAACTGCAATGATCACTATTCACCTTAAAAATGAGGGGGTAAATGTTTATGATGTCAAGTACTGACTTGCACAACGTTGTGATATTATAGGGAACCCTAAACCAATCATGGATACTGAACAAATATGGACTAGAAACTGGAAATGTAAGGTTAAACTTATGCATAATTTGCCAGGATTGCAACACCTTCCTAGTGTTTTTTTATATGGGCTATAACAGAGGGCAATACTTCTATCCAGTACAGCTGAAAACCTGCTGTAAGTGTGGCTCTGAAAACAATTTAAGTAATATCTGTGACAAGATACACTGCTATCTGTGTTTAAAATTTGGACACTTCAGCTCTCGCTGCACAAACAAATTTCAGTGTAATCTCTGTGAGGAGATGGGTCATTCTTATAGAATCTGTCAGTGGGCCACACTCAACCAGGATGACAGGCCACCTCAACATTCCATTCTAAACACTGCCCAGAAAGTCTTGATTTGAAAGAAGCAACAAGAAGCAGCATGACACCCCACTCACTCGACCAACATAAATGATGAAGATGCTATTGTGACTCAGTCTGTTATGATGGAACAGGAACCCCCTCCACTACATTTAAAGACTGTATTAGTACCAGCTCCAGAACAACCAGGAGTTTCTACTGTGTTGCAGTCCAATACAGCTGATTCTGATATTGCCATGTCAACAATTTTAAGGCACCCACAGGAGAAAGAAATTATGCCTCCCTCTGATATGACTGTGGTTAACAGAAAACAAATTTTGAGATGACTGAAAGCTAAACCTAAGCCACTAAATCCTGATCCAAAGGCCACACTATTTCTTTGGGGAACAGGTATGACATTCTGGACTCTGAAAAAGTGGATTCAGATGGAAGTCAGGAATCTGAAACTACAGTGAAGCCCACCAGGATGAACTGCAGCACTGCAGAATTCTGCAGTAGAGTTACTGTAGCAAACAATGCAATTTCAATGGGAGTTAATCCCTTTTGTCATACAGTAAACCTCTGACACTGCGCTTTAACTTAATGGGCTTCACTGTAGTCCTCCAAGAAAAGAAGCGATCAGCTCAGTTTCAAAGAACATGTAGATTTTCCTTTTAAAAGTTATCTTCAACTTCACAGGGCAAGGACCTGAAATTGGGACCAAAGTTGAAGGAACTCCTACTAATACGCTAAGAAATGGAATGAGTGTTGCTCTGTAGCATATGAAAAATCCAGAAATATGTAAAAACAAAATCTGTTACAGACCAACTGTTCCTTAATTCTGGCAAGATTCATTATAAGGTCTCTATCTGACTGGAAAGTGAAGGGGATCATGCTTGTGACCATAATGTTATTTGCAGGATTGACTTTAGCTAAAGTGATAAGTTTAGATTTGAAAGTCGTGGGTCTTTTCTGCACATGAAAGGCCTTTGTTAAGAAAGGAGGGTAAGCGTTGGGCAGATCAAATTCAGTAACAAATAAATTTTTGCCCACATCTCTTAAGGTTTGGAATTCTGCATCCAATAATATGGGAAGATCAACTATGTGCACATTTTTATGGTGGCACTGGTTTTCCAAATTCTCAGTTTTCCTTGCAGTGGCATAGTTGTCCCGAATCACGTTGCCTGATGTTGCTTCTAAGGTTTGTAATTTGTTTGAGATTCCATTTACAGCTTCTGTGTTCTTCTTCAATTGAATTGTCATACTGTCTAACCTTTCTTTGTTAACATTGGCATCATTCTGATGGAAATCCACTTTTGAACTCAGAGCGTCTGTCATATTGTATCTCTCAACCCAAGTGAAGATCTTTTCCACTGACTCTCCCAAGAAATCAACAGTGTGCCTAGACTCTTTAATGGCAGAGTGGTAAACTGGGAGTCATACCAGGCATTTGAGTCTGTGTTTGAGAATGCATGCTTTAAAACTGCATGTTTTCTTATATGATTATTTGTGGCTCAGCCTCAACCTCACCAGTCACTTCAGGTATGCCACAGTTTGATAGCTCTGCAGATTTTTCTGCTTCTGTTGCTGCACTTGGGGTAATTTGCTCACTCATACCAGCGTTTCTGTTTCAGGAGGCAGAGGTGCTTGGTGGGCAGCTATGGAGCCAGGTGAGCAAGGAATTCTCCCAGACTGATCCCAACTCTCTGAACTGGTCACAACCTTGAGCTAGTTCTCAACCACCTGTATCCTCAGAGATGCAAAACCGTTGCCTGACAATGTTGAACTCTGCACCTCATGCTTTTCCATCATGTGAGCAGTCAGAAATGATCATAACTGCAGCAAGTTGAATCTATTTCAGTAAGTTCAATGCCATGTTAAGCAAACAGATTGACGTTCTAGTGGCCATCTAGCTTCGTCATCTCCAGTGGAGTGTCTTCAATCCAGTGGGTTACAAGACCTGAAGTAGCATGGATACATGTGAGGGAGGTCCTGTCAGGTGAATCTGATCAATTTCTTTGACTCGGTGACCAGCAAAATAGATCAGCATGGAGCAATGGATGTGGTCTACTTAGACTTCAACAAGGCCTTCAACATCATACCACATAAGAGGCTTATAAGTAAACTGGAGAGTTTAAGGTGGGACTGAAGGTGGTAAACTGGCTAAGGAACTGGTTCTTGGATAAGCAACAGATGGTGGTGGTAAATGTCACTCATTCTAATGAGGGGAGCATTACCAGAGGGGTGCCTTAGGGCTCTGTGCAGGGAACAGTCCTCTTCAGTGTCTTCATAAGTGACATTGCAGAAGAGCTGGAAGGGAAGGTGTGCATCTTTGCAGAAGACACCAAAATCTGCAATAGGATAGATATTCCAAAGGGGGTGGAAAGAATGAGTAGAAGCCTGAGAAAACTCGAGGGTATGGCAGCTGGATTTCAGTGCAAAAAAAGTGCAAGATCATATACCTAGGGCACAGAAACTTGGGGCTGTGTAAAATGAGGGGTGATATTGACAGTCACAAAGCAGGAATGAGATCTTGGGTTGATTGAATCTGATGACCTCAAGGTGGAGGGGCAGTGCAACAAGACAGTAGGCAGGGCCAATGGGATACTGAGGTGCATAGTGTGGGGAATCACCAGCAGAAGGAGAAAGGTGCTGTTGTCACTGTATTAATCATTGGTGAGACCCCACCTGGAGTGCTCTGCCCAGTTCTGCGGACCATATCTTTAGAAGGACATAGACAGGGTAGAGGCTGTCCACAGGCAAGGCAGTGCAAATGTAATTATATGGCACCAACCCCAAAGGCTCTGGGCACCTAACAATAAAACATAACAAATTCAGTAAAATATACTATAGGTAAAATTGCAGTTAGACTATCAGAGAGGAGCGCTAGAATGATGCAGGGGTTGCATCAAAAGCCCTTTGAGAGGAGATGGAGGGATCTCAATATGTACACTCTGGAAAAAAGGAGGGAGATACATGACAGAGACCTATAAGTACCTCACCATGGTGAACAAGGTGCAGGAAGGGACTGTTTTTCAGAAGAGATTGTGCACCAGAACAAGAGGGCATGCAATGAAGCTGGAAAGAGGGGATGTTTAGGAGGGATATGAAGAAGCATATATTTTAAAGTTCAGAATTATAGGATAGGTTCTATAATATACAAAATCTTGTCTGCAGAACATCAGGGTAGTACCACTGAAGAGGTATTTCTTTACTGAAAGAGTGGTGGACACCTTGAACAGTCTACCAGCAGAGGTGGTGGGAGCAAGAACAGTTGTGGGCTTCAAGCATGTATGTGATAGGCACAAATCAATCTTAGTAGAAATGCGGGGGGGTAGTAGCTGGTGATCAGGTAGGGTTTGTGGTGACAGCATAGGCAGGGACAAACTGGACAAACTAGGTGGGCTAATCTGTCCTTATGTGCTGACAAATTTTATGTTTCTATGACAGTGCCACTGATATATGGTGAATTTCAGTGCTGCCCAACTGTATTCACAGCACTGCGGGCATACCACACCGCTGCACAGGATACAGGACCTCCTTTTTGCAGTAGGGGGATTATATTTCTATTGGCTGATCAAGTACAAAGAAGACTTTTTTTTTTTTGAATCAAAACAGTGACAATTTTACAGGACTGTTAAGGATGGGGCCACTAATATACAGTTAATTGCAGTGCTGACTAACCGTATTCACAGCACCACAGGTGCACTGCACAACTGTACTGGATGCAGGACCTCCCTTTACAAGTACAGGGATTATATTTCTTCTGGTTGATCAAGTACAATAAAAGTCAGCATTTTCTTTTAAAATCAAAACAATGACACAATGTTTCTGGACTACGAAGGACAATGCTACCGATGTACAGTGAATTTCAGTGCTGACAAACTGTATTCACAGCAATGCAATCGTACCACACAGCCATGCAGGACACAGGACCTCCCTGTAGCAGTATGGGGATTGTATTTCTACTGGCTGATCAAAATGTCACCATTTTCTTTTAAAATCAAAGCACTGACAAAATTTTGCAAAATTCAGCGTATTGCAGTAATTGTATTTCTACTGGCTAATCACTTTACAAAAATAATTACAGCATTTTCTTTTAGGGCACAAACAGTAACATTGTTTTACAGGACTGCTAAGGCCGGCACTACCAAGATACAATGAATTTCAGTGTTGCAGAAATATAATTACAGCTCTTGAAGTGTACAGCATTGCAGCACGGGATGCAGAATCCACTTATAGAAAGGGCACTTGCATGTAGTCACTAAAAAAATCTTCTTTAATTGATTTGAAATATGAAAATATTCTTCCTTCCTAAATAAATACTATAAACTACAGTAACTGAAAAAAATAATATCAAAGAATAACTGTCAACTCCTTCCTTGCAGATATCAAATGGAAAAACAATATTTTAAGCTTTCTCGGATAGGGGATTTTACATGATTGCAGCTCTATAGGTCTGTTTGCTTTGATAGCTCCCTCTCAAATGCACAGAGATGACAGACCAACACTGGCACATGCTCAGTGTACAATACCAAGGAATCATAGGAAACTCCTCCTTCCCCCTTAAAAAAGTGCTATTCAGTGAGATTGTGCTAGTTTGGTGTAGGATTAGAGCACATTTTCAAAAGTGCACATTTCTAGAAATGTTAATCTGAAAACATATTTTCAGAAAATAAAAATGTCGTTGCATTTTATACCTATAGTAAAATGCAACAACATTTTTATTTACCGAAAATATGGAATGAAATAGATCCAGATATTAGAATTATTGATAGTCTTAACAAATTTAAGTACTCTCTGAATATTATTTGGAGAGACAGATGTGTTTGTTATGGTGTTTCTTTAGATTAAATAAATTCTTTTTTTTTTCTTTCTTTCTCCTTCCCTTCTTCTTGTTTTACTTTCTTTTGTTTTCATTTCCTTGATGTTTGTCCTAATATAGTAATATTGAAAATGAAAATAACTTCCTGTATGTTATTAGACATTCAATCCTTCGATCTATTTGGAAAAAATGTATACTTAAAGTATGATACAATTTCTGAATTCTCTGATACATTGTGTATCTATGTATCCACTGTTGTTTTGCCAATTACCACCCCTGACCTTCCTTCTGTCAGTCTTTCTTGTTATGTTTGAACATTCCTCACATTTCTCTCTATATAACCTTACTATCTTATTAACCCTTTCACTCCACAGGTTGGGTCCATGGTTTCTGCACTTATTATATATCTTACTGCCATTATCTGTATAATGCTTGCCATTATTTTTTGTTGGTTCTACCCATTGTATTTTTGTAGCACTGCCGTACTGTTCCTCTATTTGTATTATTGTACCCATGTTGCTGTTGTTCAACTGTTCTCCTTTTGTTGTACTCTCCCGGGTCGTGCCTGAAAATAGTCATTTTATGGCTAGTGCACCTACCTGGTTAACAAAAACTAAATAAATAAAAATAAATAAATGTATGTTATTTGTAATGTATGTAGTGAAACTGTTTGTTCTGCGTGTTAAGATTTGTCCCTGTAATATATTATTACACAATGTTCTTGTTCCTTTGAAACTGTATTTTTAAAACAAGACAACTTTGATGAACAGGACCTTTGGTCCTAAAAGTTATTATCCTGTCAAAAAATAAAAGTTTTTATCTATCTACCTATCTATCTATCTATTTAAACTGTGCAGTTTCATTCAATTTGTGCAAAAACGTGTATGGTGATCACAAAATGGCTCTCATATCACAAGCATACATCTATTTGAGTCATGTCACCTCTAGCGCCATTCAGTTTGTGCTCATTGAGCAAGACTGCATATTATTTTATGAAGGAAACACAATGCTATGCAAAAATTGTGCTTTTAAATATATTATATACAGTTCACAAAACTGTGCTGAAGTTAACGAAAATTATGCATTTTTGAGAAAAGTGCATGAAATGGATGTTCTCAATTTTGTCCACCACTACTCACTATGCACAGCTTCCCACTGAGGCAGAACACAGCTACCTGGGTCAACTGCTGGTGTCCCTGTGGTGCCAAAACTGACCGCCAGGCCTCCCCAGTTGAGATGCACCGCCACGAGGCATCTGACTCAATCAGGTCTGTTCCCCAACATAATGCACTGCACCAAGCTCTTTTCCAAACCCAGGTCACCTGCATGGCAGCCTAGTAAGTCACCCTGAGCCATCAGGGCAGTCAGTCAAATAGTACTTTCTAGTGCTGGGTAGAATGCAGGATTCCAATTCTGTGGTGAATGTCTCAGAGTTCTGGCATACGCACTTTAATTTTGTTTCAAGTAATCCAAAGATATTTAATGTGTACTGTGGTTCTGTTTGCTAAATAATGAAAATGTGTTCTGAGGAAAAACTGCGAAAACTGCCGAACTCTGCTATGTTCTGCAGAATTTCACATTAATTGGTAAAATTCTGCATTTTCCACCTGAGGTGGGATTCCAGCGGAAGTGATATTTTGCAGTTCTGCATAGCACAAGTATTTTTTACTTCATTTTGATTTTTACCACAAAGTGACACAACATCAGAATGTTACAGTAATGTAATAACTGAAGAGTGTTTTCTCCCATTGAGAAACGGGGTTATAATTCACCGTTATAACCCATGAGTTATAACAGCGAACAAGCGCCTGGTTTTCTTACATTCTGCACATGCCCATGCTCTTTCTCCTTGCTCACCAATCCTGGAACTGCCGCTTTGTGAATGACTGTGGCGCACAACAAAATCGGGATTCAGGAAGAATTAAACACTCGTACATAAACCTTTCCATCAGGAGTATATCTAAACAATAGCCACCTTCTGCAGTCATGTTCAAGAAATGAGCGAAGATCATCATCACAGCACAGACATGGGCCTCTTCTCCCCGCTTCCTCACATCAGGTAGCAAACTGTGAAAACTCTTTATTTCTGTATTTAGTATGAAAACACTCCCCAGCAATTATATAAAACAATGTATGGGGGTGAGTGCATAAATAAGAAATTCTGTGCACCCTCGGTGTGGGATGCTCATATAAACCCCTCGGAGTTTATGTAGCATCCCACACCTCGAAGTGTACATAATTTCTCATTATGCACTCACCCCTATACATAATTAATATATATATATATATATATAGTTAAATTCTGAGGAGGACAGAACTTGGGGGGTGGGGGAGACACAAGGGATGGGAACAAACTCGGAAGGGGACAAAAAAAAAGTGCACACATGAGAACTGAACCCAGATCTGCACATAGTGGAGACACACACACCGGTGGCAACTCTAACCACTAAGAAATGCTGGCAGCATGGTTTTCAGCCCATGGTGACTGAACTACATCCAGCATGTATTCCTCCTCCCTACCTTCACCCTCTCTATTCAGTTATTCTCACTAATTTTTTTACTGTCGCTGTTTCCACAGGTGCTCAAATTGAGTCGCTCAATTTGAGTCACCCATATCGTGAGACACCCAGTATGATAGTACCACCTATGTAAGTAAATTCATTTTCATGATGAATTCATCACTTTCTTAATTTGAATTATTTTGCGTGACAATATATTGTCAAAAGACTTCAGAAAAAGCAAACAAATAATGAATAAAACTCATTGGGTGGGCTATTCAGAAGGGTTGCCCATGGCGCAACACAGCTGCACCATGCACAACCCACTGATGCACCACGGTGCAATATTCAAAAGGGGAAAGTGCATGGCACAAATCCCGATGCACCAGGGTGCATCAGTAATGTATGTGGTGCAAGTAGGGGAGGCATGTCCATGCATACCCCGTACATCCCAATATTCAGCCCTGATGTGCGAAAGCCCATGCAGGTGCAACCCCTACATGTGCCACAAACAGTTGTTCCAAAAAATAAAGGAGTAACAGCCAGCCACCCACAGGTGAGCTGCTGTATTGCAGGGCACAACACGGCAGCTGCCAGCTGTGGGTGGCCACCAGAGCTCCGGAGGCATCCTCTGTCAGGTAGCGCCGCCCCCATGCCCAGTCAAGGGCAGAAGTATGAAAATAATAAACTCCTATATCTCTGGTGGTCCAGTGGACTGCTCACAGCCTGATCACAGGCAGAAATCTAAAAAAAGATCAGATCCCATCCCTGGTGGTCCAGCAGTAGCCCACCCCACCCTCCCACTGAGCCCCACCACCCCACTCCCCCTGGTCAGCAGCAGTCGGCAGCTCCTCACCCACAAGTAACCCGGCTGCCTGCTGACTGGCTGCATACAGTACAGCTGTATGCCCATTGGTCCACAGCATGGGCCAATGGGCGTGCAGACCATACTGTACTACACAGTACAGATATGTGAATGTATTCATCAAACTGGCACAGTTCTGCACCTGTTGACATTTAACTCACACAACAACTGAAAACTACATCCCTGACACTAAGGCTAGGTACCCTATCAATTTCAAGCCACCACCACAAGCAAAACACTGTCCGCAAAGTGCGTCACACAATATCTCCGATCAAAAAAATTTTTTCCAACACATAAACACCATAATTCACATCTACAGGACATGCCGTAAACACCCTACAAATTTCAAGTAAAAAGACCAAACTGTTCCCGAGATATTCCATATGAAAGATTACTAAAATTCCCCTATCTATTCCATTATAAAAATCTGGCCATCTTGTCCCTCCCTCACAATCAAAGATGGCGATCAAAGAATCTCATGATCAAAGAATTTGCAGGCTCATGATCAAAGAATATGCAGGTTCACAAACAAAGAATTAAAAATATTATACATCAAAAAATTAAAGAAATTACAGTATACCACCATCATGGTTCAACAGAATGAAGCCACCTGAGTAAAACACACCCTCATTTGATTTCCTAGGACACCCCATGGCTGAGAAAATAGATTTTTAAATTGAGCCATCTCATCCCTCGCTCATGATGCATGATCACGATCAAAGAATCTCACAATCAAAGAATTTGCAGGCTCACGATCAAAGAATTTGCAGGCTCATGAACAAAGAATTAAAAATATTATAAATCAAAAAATTGAAGGAATTGTGGTAAACCATCACCATGGTTCAACAGAACAAGGCTCCTGAGTAAAACCCACCCTCATTTGACTTCCTAGGACATCCCTGGGCTGAGAAAATAGATTTTTAATTTGGGCCATCTCGTTCCTCTCTCACGATGCACGATCGCAATCAAAGAATCTCACGATCAAAGAATTTGCAGGCTCATGATCAAAGAATTTGCAGGCTCATGAACAAAGAATTAAAAATGGTGAAATGCAAATTATTGACTGATTTGAACCAAACCAACGGCATGCCTCAATAGAATGGACCCTCCTGAACAAAGCCCACCCTCATGTGTGTCCGTAGCCCACCCCTGAGTGAAGATATTCATGTTTTTGGGTCATGATGCAAGATCGCGATCAAAAAATCTCACAATCAAAGAATTTGCAGGCTCGCAATCAAAGATCGTTAGTGAGCTGCAAATTAAGATTTTAAAAGCTTATAACTCTATTTTTTGACTGATTTGGATGAAACCAAAGGCATGGCTCAATACAGCAGAGCTCCCTGAGTAAAACCCATCGAAGTTTTACTTCAGAAGTGACCCCTGAGCCAAGATATTTGTGTTTTTCCAATTGGAAAATAAAAAACAAAATGGCAGACCTCACGATCAAAGAATTTCGAAAATCCTCGGGGACAAAGATTCTTGAACCGTGAGGCTGCAAATTCTTTGATCGCCAGGTGGGACGAGTGGCCAGAACCCCCATTCTTTGATCGCAAGATATACATATAAATTTTCCCGTTGACTTATAATGGGAACTTAAAAGTGCCATAACTTTTGAATGTAATAGATAACCCACTCTTGGGTGTGCGGTCGCGCTCTGACATATGCACACCTTGGTGTGCGTTCAACCACCCAAGGCATGTGTATATCAGAGCACACCTAAGAGTGGGTTATCTATCTTATAAAATGGTCCCCTGTTTCAGTAAAATAGTGCAACTTGGAAGTACTACAAAATAAAAAAAAACATCAGGCTGTAATTTTGTTAAAATGCTTTAAATATGTCAATTAATATTACACAGAGGAACAGAATATTTTAAGGTAATGTGAAGTATAAACTGTAACTTTAACAGAACTGTAGTTTCCTGTAAAGAAACAGAGAAACTGTAAGTGCATCATTTAAACAAATTGAGGAAGGGTAACTTTAAGTTCAAGATTAATGCATATAAACAAATAGAGTAACTATAGCTGCATTAATCAAATTGAGAAACTGTAGCATTTAGTTTAACATTAACTGTATATGCAACCTTTAAGCAAAGTGAGGAACTGTACGTTTAGCTTTAGCTTTATGCTGCATGTAAAGAAATGGAGAAACTGTAGCTTTAAGAGTGATTGCTGAACAGAACAGGACTGCTGTTGCTTTAAGAGTGGTGCAGTCTTTTAACAGAATGTGGAGAGAGCAGTGACTGGTACAGGAAGGAGCTGTTTTGTAGAGGAAGAAAAGTAAGTTAAATGCTGTGGTTTTGTACAATTTTTTTATCATTTTGCTGCATTTTTAACTGTACTGCAAGAGACTCTTGTGCTAGAGGAGGTTACATAGCTTGTAATATATGATGAACTGCAGATTGCCGTGCACTGTTATGTTTTGCGTGTAAGGTGCTAGTGGGTGCAATCCAGCAGACAGATGCTGAGGTTTTTGTTGAGGCTGCCGATTTTGTATGCTGGTGGGAGTTTCTGTAGGATTTTCATTGTTGCTTTGTGGGACTCCTACTGGCAGTGGGAAGACGGTCGAGGTTCAGGGCTGAACAGAGATTTGGACAGTACTTCCAGTTTCGTCATCAGTGGCAGTTGGAAACTATTCATCCTGTTCTAAGGCACTGTGGATGGGGTTAGTGTTTTCTTTATGTTTATGTGTGGAAATGACCTCAACTTGTTGAATCTTTTGCTGTTCTGGTTCCATTGAAGTGGTGTCGGCAAGCACGGATTGGTGTTAGGGTCTCAACCCTAATGCCTCATTTCCCTACTTTTGATGCTTTAACCCTAACTGATACATTAGTAAAGTTTTTTTGCAATGAAAATATATATGTATATGTGTGTGCATATATATATATGTGTATATATATAGTTATAAAATGGGTAGGAAAAATTATCTCTGCTGGTTGGTTGAAACACATCACATGACCATGCATATATCAAAGTGCAACTGCACACCTGCACTTTCACCCCCCTTTAAAACAATTTTGCCATTTTATAAGATAGTTAACCCACTGTAGGATGTGTGGTCAAGCTCTGATATATGCATGCCTTGGGTGGTTGATGTACTCGGCCTGCAGCCTCGTATGTATATCAGACTGTGACCGCACACCTTAGAGTGGGTTATATATATATATATCAATAAATACGAAATATATCATAATGAAATTCAATGTATGCAATCATAATCGGCTATAATACAATGGTTCAAATGATTCAATGTGTGTAAAAAAAAATTATACATAATAAAAGTGCAAGCATCCCCCTTTTTTTAAACACCAATAAATAAAAAGACTCAAAAAATCCCAATCTATTGTAATAATGCTGATTAAGTAGCATAACAGTTGAGATCTTGAGGAGGCAATAGAGGCAAATAAATATAAATTAAATATCTGTGGATAACATGAATTATTAGTTCCATAATTTCATATATAAAGCCTCAAACATAAAATTCATTTTAGATTGAAGCATGGCGGGAGAATCTTTTTTATTCGGACTAGTACTATTTTTTCTGTAAACAGATAGTTCTATACCATCATTTAGTCCTGGTTTCTTTAGCCACCACCACCCCCAGCATAAAGATCCAAAAGGCTTCGCACTCATTCAATTTAGCATCCAAATCTCCACCCCTTGGTCCCAGACTGATTTGTTCAATACCACAGAAAACAAAATAATATGATTGCTTTTTTCTAAACTCAAAAATATGTCACTAGAGCATTTTTCATTTTGTTGTTTCTAATAGATCACAAATGCTCCTCCACCCTTGTCTTGAGCATGCATTTTGTTTTGCCTATGTGAAAGGCAGAGCAAGAACATGTGGTTAAATAAACTACAGAAGTAGTGCTGCAGTTTATCGATTTCTGTATGTAAAAATACTTCGGATTTTTAGCTGTCTTGAAAGTCTTTCATTTTAGTATACCATATGTGGATAAGTAACACATCTCCCACAAACAAAACACCCTTTGGGTTTATCTGGGAGTCAAAGTCTAGATGGGGAACTTCCACAGGGAAGAAACTGTTTACCAGCATGTCATGTAAATTTGAACTCTGCCTGTAAGTGATCCTAGGTGGGGTGCTGGCTATCTCTGACAGGGCAGGTTCAGTACCCAAAATGTGCAGCCAAAATGTATTCAATTTCTGACATTATAGCTATCTACATAGAATTCCAAGATGAAGTTACTTTGATTGTCCCTGTTTTCTTGTTTATTTTTATATTTTAGCAGGTCCCGTCATAGAATATGATCTACCTTGTCTTGCATTTTAGATATGTGTACTTCCATAACCGCTATCAAATCTATGTTCTAGTTCATTGGCCCTCTTATTATAAATTTCTGTCTCTGAACAGTTGTGTTTAACCCTCACAAACTGGATGAGTGGCATAATCTCCACAGTGTGATAGGGGTGGCAACTGCTAGCCAGTAGAAGGCTGTAAGTGTCAGTTTCTTTTCTGTATAGATCTGTTGTTCTAGTACCCTCATCTGTCTTTGTAATGCCCAAATCCAAAAAATTAACAGTGTGTCTATTGTATTTGACAGTAAATTTGAGATTAGGATGAGTTTCCTGCAAAAACCATACAAAGTCTAGCAATTGCAGCACAGCACCCTGCCACACCACAAGCACATCATTTATGTATCACTTCCGTAAATCTAAGTCTTCCAAAAAAGGGTTTTCTTCATTGTAAATAACATTTTGTTCCCATAAGCCTAGATATAAATTGACAAAAGTGTAGTGGCCCCCACTGCAGTCCCTTTGATCTGCAAAAAATACTTCCCTTGAAACAAAAACATGTTTTTAGTCAGTGCAAAGGATGCCAAGTCAATCAAGAAATGAATGAAATCAGTACTATATTCAGAATATGTTTGAAGCCAAAAACGCATTGTTTCCAGCCCTCCTGATGTTGTACATTTGTGTATTTTTTTTTACAACTTTATTTGTCACCCTTACCTGCCTGAACTCCTTCCAGAGTGGTCTCCTGGTGTCTGTTCTGATCCCACCCGCCTGAAGCCTCTCCTTTGCTCTTCTGGGCAGGGCCTCTCCACCATCTCCCGCTAGCCACCGGACCCCCCAGCTCTGAGTCCCCCGAGGTGGTACAAACAGATCACACCTCCTGGTGCTCTATCTATAATCTAGTCAGGCTGCAAGGAGGCGGAGAGCAGAGGAAGTGCTAGATGGAGCCCGACATTGGGCGTGGTGGATCTGACACCCCTGGACCCTCCTTCAACTATCAGGAGGCAGTTTTTTTTCTTAAGTTATGCCCACTCCCCCTCCCATCCCCATGCTGAGTCTGGACATGCAAAGATGCCAGGGACATGTGCCATGGATCAGTATCCCTCTACTAGTGCCCTAGGCATTACAATACCTCCAGTCTCCACTGGGGGCCACTGCAGAAATGGGCAGAACCCTGGATCCCCCCCTGAGAGAGGAGAGCTGCCCTCCAGATGCTCGATCCTCTTTCTTCTCTGCCAACCCCCAGCGGTCTGGGCTCATTCCTGAAGCCGGGTCGCCAGCGTGGCACGAGGTGTGGTGTCCAGTGCCTCAACCCTCAGTGCCACCGGGCCGGCCTGTACATTTGTGTATAATGCTTTGATATGAAACATTACCAATAACCACTCATCCTCTAATTGTAAGTCCCCCAAGATGCCCAAAATCACTAATAATTAATTAATCTAGGGACAAGGTGCCTTATGTGTTCATCAACCAATTTGGATAGGGGTTCTGCAAGTGCCTATTCCAGATACTATGAGGCATCCTGGGGTCTGACAAGGGTCTTATGGATCTTTGGAAGCAAGTAAAAAGTCTGTCTAATAGGATCAGGTGCAGTTAGAAAAGCAAGACTCTCAGATGCAATAATCTCTGCTTCAAAATTCTTCTGAAGAAAAAAATCAATTTCACTCTTAAAACTAGGTGTTAAATCTGTTTTCAAGCTCACATAGAAATCTGTGTTAGCCAGTTGTTTAAAGGCTTCTAGGCAATATGTCTCTTTGTCCAGGAGGACAGCAGCCCCCCACCTTGTCTGTGAGCTAAATAATCAGATCAGAGTTATTCTGCAGTTTTGCTATGGCCATTCTCTCTGCAGAAGAAATGTTAGTAAAATGATGGCCATGTGTAGCGGTCCCCACATTAGTCAACTCATTCAGAACAGCCCTTTCAAATGTCAAAACTGTTGGGTTATATGGTGGGACAAAGGTAGACTTTTTTTGAGAATGGACATAATGGGGTATCACAGCTCACCAGTTAATACACTGATTGAGTCAGCAGTGTCCGAGTCCTGGATCACATCTGCTCCAGTCAGACCCCATGATGTTATATCCATCTGTAATGTATCTTTTAGAAAAGATGGCTTTAAGACCTAACTTGCAAAAAAACTTCTTAATGTCTATAAACAAATCAAAGGGCCTTGTGGTGCATGTTGCTACAAAACTTAAGCCTTTTTCAAGGACTTTGCATTGTGGGTTGGTAGCAATAAAGGAAGATAAATTAACAACACAGTTACGTTTGTAAAGACTGCTTCCTGTATGATTTCCTGACAGGTATATTAGTTTGTTGTGGTTTCTGAGATTTGCGTTAATAGTGTTGTTATTTCTCTGTCGTTTCTCCTCCGGTTATGTTTCTGACTGCCCCTCCTTATGCAATGTTGAGTTTGTCTATATCCTTGAAGTGCAATGATTTCTGTGGTGGTTTCAGGTCCGGTTGTAGACGTGGATCCCCTTCCTCTGACCCCTTCTTCTCTGGTATGTCCTTGATGAATCTGTGGTAGATTCACTTGCTGATGTGAAATGATCCACCGAAGTATTAATGGTTTTCAAAATTGATTTAGGTGGGTGAGGTCCTGAGGCTGAGATGTAGTTTTGGCTTGGCTGGATCTTTGTTTTTTGAAGTTGTTTTTATTTCTTCTGAATCTCCATTGATTTGTGTTATTGCCAGGCACCTGCTTCCAAGTGAACTCACAGTCTAGAGTATAATCCTTCCTGTCACGCTCAAATTTCTCCGGTTTCTTTGCTTTCAGCTTTTCATCCTACTCTTCTAGGACATTTTTAAGTTCAGTTTCAAAATTTTCAAAATCTGGATGATCTCTAAATTGGAGAGTGTTCTGTTTTTATCTGGAACTCAGGTTCCAATTCACTTGGCAACACCGTATAGTCTCTAATGAGGCAACTGACAATTAGCATAGAAGCTGCCTGCATTTGTTCCTTTCAATTTAAAACAAGATTCGGTCTATGCATTCCATAGCATAATCTTCTGGGGGCTCTATTGACCCTGGCATATGCCTCCAAGGTGCACTTGTGCCAAAAGTTCATTCTCAATTTTAAGGCAACATAATCATGTTTTTGAAAAGCAACAGCTGTTTCAGTTTGTGACTGGCCAACAGGATCAGTAGTGCTCTGTGGTATAGAGTCTGTGCTGGAGCTTGTTTCAGAAGCAATAGAAGGATTATCTAAGTCATGATTTTGAAAGACTGCAGTCACCAGGTTATCTCCTGAACTCCCCAAATGAATTTCCTTCAGTTTAAAAGACATTCCAACTCACTGTGGTAACCAGCCACGACGTGAATTAAGGTATGTGCACACAAAATACTGGTAGGCAGACTGGATAGTAAAAGCAGCAATGAGCAGGTAGAAAAACTAGACACAGACAAACAAAACTACTGCCCCAGAGTAAGGTGTGTATGGAAAAAACAAACATACTAGCAAGGGATTCCAGCACCACCAATCATAAAATCACAGTCCACAGAACATAAACGTTTAATACAAAAAGGATTTATTACCAGTAATGTACATCAAAACCTCTTACAGGAGAACAGGGAACCCCCAATCACCTCCCCTTCCTACTGATTTCGCTAATGTAGTGTCCTCAGGGAGTGGTAACCACATGTAACAAACTTAAGTAAGGTGCTTAAAGGGATACACACACACGCGCACACACACACACACACGCCACATGAGATAGTGTATGCTACCCCATTCTACTTAGAGTAGAGGCTGGGTCGGTACAGTACAGGAAAATGCTGTAAGTGTTAGGGCTGATGACCCCAATGCTGGTACAGACACCTCTTGGTCTGTGCAGGTTGGGGGAGGGGTTGGAAACCCCAATGCCACATTTCCCCACTTTTGTCGCTTTAACTCTAACTGATGCATTAACAAAACTTTTTGTAATTTAGTTCCTTACTTTTGAGATAGCATAATCATATCCTAATTTGCTTGTGGGAGCGCAGAGCCCTCCAGGCCCTGCACTCCCATTTCTCCATAGATGCGTTTATTACGTAGGTGAGCCCTGCACTTCCATTTATAGCACAAGAGTGATGAAATTGTCAGCATAGTCATGTTATTACCCCATCTGGTGTACCCAGTGCTGAAAATATTCAAATCCCCACCAAAATGTAACTGCTCAACTTCAACACCATTCTGCTCCACAGGTGCAAAAACACATTTCGGCCAGGATTTGAAAAATGGCAGCTGTGACATACATTTGGTGGGGTAATGACAAGTCTACATTGAAAATTTGATGTTAAAATATTTAAAATTTACAAAGTTGTGAGTGTGTGTAGCAAAATTGCAATGAATGGTCATAACTCTGCCATTTTTTGACATTTTGACTCTTGACATCCCCACACACCTTCACTAAGCTGAAGAGGTCCCAAGTTCAAAGATCCAGTCTCGACTGAAGACATATCTTAGCTGCTGGAACCAGCAACTCGATAAGAACTAAGGTAAGTAATAGCTGAGTGTATTTCAATGGGGGTTTCAACTTGTATGCATAACTCAGCTGTTTTTTTTGAGATTTTTATCCCTAATTTTCTACATGGCTTTTTGGGGACTCCACCTTATGAACAGCATGACTGTCATTATGCAAATTCTGTCTAAAAGGTAAATTCACCAAGCAACTGCAAAATCACCTTTCAGGCAGGAGTTGCATACTCACAGTTGTATTGTTCATGAGGTGGGGTCCCCAAAACACCATGTTGAAAATTTGGGGTCAAACTCTCAGAAAACAGCTGAGTTATGCATAAAAGTTGAAACCCCAATTGAAATACACTGAAGCGCATTTACCTTAGTTTCTCATATTGCAGTCACCAGTTCCAGCAGCAGGATGTGTTTTCAAATGGGAGAGCAGATATTGAACCTGGGACCTCTTCAGGTGAGTGAGGGTGTGTGGGGATGTCAAGATGGGGGTGTGGGGAGGTGGGTGCACAGTGGGAGGTTGGGTGGAGAGGTGCAGGTGTGTGTGCGGCATTACATTTTTTACAGGTTCTAAAAAAAAAGACGTTGAGGGATAATTTTCTTATTTTCAGGTCCTATAATACAAAAAAATTTACAAGGAGGCATCCACTAACCAGCATTGACCCAAAATAAATAAATATGGGGATTGGAGGGTGGGGGTGCCACTAGACACCATGGAAAGATACAGGAGGGTGGAGGGAAAGGAATTAAATATATAAAAAAATATATATGGGGATTGGAGGGTGGGTGGGTGCCACTGGATACCAGGGATATATAAAGGAGAGTGGGGGGAATCATTTGGAAAATTATTATAAAACTAAACACAGGGATCGTAGGGTGGGGGTGCCACTAGACACCAGGAAAACAGCGGCTCACACATGATAGTGCAGCCGGCAGCACAAGTTTAAGCTGCAGCTGCACAAATCAAGAAAATCCCACTGTTCTTATACAGAGAACACAGGGAAGTGCTCCTCTTACTAAGCTGGGCACCTGAGATTTTGGGTGCCCAGAAAAAAATGCTTCTTGGCACAATTAAAGATACAAACATCAGAATGTAGTTTAGCTAGATTCTGATGTTTGTTTTTAATTCCCTTCATTTTAATGTGTTTTCTTTATTTTCATTCTCTTGCTAACTGAAAAACAAGATGGCAGCCACAGGAGCCCTCTGTGAAAACACTGTATGATCCTGTGTGCGAAAACACTAGTGCCTGTGAAAATAATAGTCTTTTTGTGCCTGACATCTATTTTTTCCCATAGGAATATCAGCATGTCAAAATGTTTTACAGCACAACACATCCACAAGAGACATTCCAGGAACCACCATCAGCACCCTGATAAAATTCATTCTGACACAACAAATTTCACTTTTAACAGCAAGCACTTTTTGCAGATCATGAGGACAGCCACGGGGACAAAAATGGCACCACAATATCTCAACCTTTTCATGGCCTGTCTAGAAGAAGATTTTTTTAAACAACACCCCTATAAATCATTAGTAAATCTCCAGTATAAAGATGACATGTTCCTGATTTGGACAGAAGGTGAAGACTCCCTCAAAAAGTTCCATCAAGATTTTAACAACTTTCATCACTCTATAAAACTCCCTATTGAATACTCCACCACCAACATTCACTTTCTAGATACCACAGTCAGTATCACTAATGATGAACATATACAAACCACCCTTTAAAGAAAACCCACTGACAGACACCACTACCATCATAATTCCAGCTTCAATTCTAGGCATACAATAAATCTGTAATCTACAGCCTGGCAATTTGATGCCATCAAATCTGCTCTGATGAGAGAACAAGAGATAGACAACTCTTCTCACTTCAGAATTCCCTGATCCAGCAGGACCACTCCCCAAGACAAGCTGACAGAGAATTTGAATGGGACATACAAATACCATGGGAAAACCTGCTGGAGTACAGGCAAAAAGATCAAACTGATTGCACACCCCTAGTTGTCACTTACAGCTCCATGCTAAAACACCTCTAGCAAATTATTAAAGAACTGCAACCCTTACTGACTGAAGATGAAATACTGAAGGACATCTTCCCTGAACCACCTGTAATGCCTATAAGCAGCCCCCCAACCTCTCAAACATAATTCATAACAAACTCACAGCAAATCAAAGTAACCAGGTAACAAGAGGGACAACACCATGCAACATGACAAGATGTAAGACCTGCACCCACATATGCACACAGACCACCATCAAGACAAGCCAGAATAGCACAATAAAAATCAATGGATCTTACACATGCCAATCCAGCATTGCAGTTTACCTAATTCAGTGTAAGAGTGCATAGATAGATGCTATATCGGGGAAACTAGACAACCACTGCAAACCAGGATGAACCACCACAGACACACAGTATTGATTAGCAGCACACCAGTAGGAAACCATTTTTCACTAACAGATCATTCTCGCTCTGACTTATCTGTCCTGATATTAAGAGGCAATTTCAAAAACACACAGGACAGAAGGACATGGGAAGTCAAATATATTAAACAATTTAAATCTAATATTTGTGGACCCTATTGGGACATTGGATTTATGACACACTATAGTAAACTGTAATTCTTTTGTTACTTGTTACACAAAGTTTTGTTCTCTTCTGTGTTCCTACTGTTTCTAATTGCCTGTTCTTTCCTGTCTCTCTTACATATTCTTTTCAGCCTCAGTCCTGTCCATCCCCTCCCCACCTCACTTTTCACTGTGTATACTTACCTACCACTTTGTTTTTCCAGGCCTTTGATGTTTTGTGTTATTTAATTCCTTCAAAGCTTCCTTTCATTTCTTAACATTTCCTACCTCCTACCCTTCCTGCTAACATCTTGTATCTCAAATCTTTCTTATTTGTGTTTCTGTCTTGTCATCTTATTAGCATCCTTTCATCTTCACATGACCTGTTCCTATTATTGCCACCCCCCCCCCAGATCTTCTCACACATCCTATTGTTTATCACTTTGCTACTTTTATAGACTCTTATCTCAGGGCTTAATTGCTTTGTGTTCCTTTCTTCACTTCTGAGCTTCACACTGCCTACCATTCTACCCTTCCTGTAATTCTCTTCTACTATTTTTATACATTGCTCCACAGCATATATAAATACTGCTTATGTTGCTCAGTTTTGTCATTCACCTGAAGAAGGGACATGTGATGCCCTGAAAGCTTGTGTAGAATTCCATCTTTGCACAAGACTCTTGTTCATCCAATAAATGCTATCAAACCTTCCAGCATCTCCTGTTTCCCATAGGAAATAATGGGAAATTTCAAAATGTAATAACTTTTGACTGGTTTAATATTGTTTTGCCAAATCTTCAAAAGACACATCTATGAGGCAAATGCTTTCTACCCTGAATATTTCAGACCACTACCTAAAACAGTTTCTCAGATACAGGTGGACAAAGAAACGGCAAAAAACACATACATTTAGGGATTTTTGACACTCTGTATCTCAGAAACCACACAACAGATTCACGCAATATTTTCCACGTCAAGAGATCTACCCTAAGAGATTATGCATGCAAATGTTTATGCAAATATGTTCAACAGTTGCAAAGTTATTACGGTTCAAACATATGGCTTTAACATAGAAATGAGTACTCAGGTCTAACTACACTAGCACTGCTGTGCCAGTATAATACTTTTTCTTTTAATAACAGTTTTTTTCAGCAGGTCAGTGGAGTTGCCAGGGGTACCAAGATGGATCCAGCTTTGCCAATCTGTTTGTTGGTTGTGTGGAGTAACTGTTTTTTCTCTCCTTCACAGGGACTGTGCTTGAACTCTACAAATGCTACATAGATGACTGTATGGGGGCCACCCCCTGCTCCAGGAAGACCCTCCAAGTCTTCTTGGACAAGTTTGCCATGGCCTATCCTTCCCTTCAGCACACTGTTGAAGTGTCCTCCTCTACATTGCCCTTTCTGGTTATCAACCTGTCAGTGCAGAACACTGGTCCGGAGACATCAGTTTATTACAAACCCATTGACTCACACAGTTCCTCCTCTACAGCTCCTTCCATCATAAACATGCTAAAAATGGTCTGCCATATTCACAGTTTCTTAGACTTCACAGTTTATACAGTAAAGATGACAATTTTGCAGAGCAGGCACAAGTAATGCATAGCTTTTTTATTAACAGAGGATACCCTAAAAGCACAGTGGACAGAACACTCTCCCAGGTCAGTGACATGTCCCGGAACCTAGATCCCCATAGGAAGGATACTGTCACACAACAACAACAATGCATTCCACTAGTGCATCCCTTCCATCGCAATGCACCTTCTCTTCACAAGATCATCACTAGTAATTTTCCAATTTTGCAAACTAACACTAATATCAGTGATTCCTTTACAGAACCACCTATTGCCTCCTACAGCTGACCACCCAACATGAGGAATCTCCTGGTAAGGAGCAGCATACATACTCCTAACAATTCCTCTCTACCAGATACTATACCTTGCAACAGAGCTCGTTGCTACACCTGCAAATTTATTTCTAGTGTGACTGAAATTCAGGGTCCCACAGATGTTTTTCACATCACTAAGGAGTTCTCATGCACCTCCACTAATGTGGTATATTGTATTCTTTGCAGGAAGTGTGCAGCTATTTACTTCAGAGAAACTGGTAGACGCCTGGCTGATCGATTCACAGGACATTACAGGGCAGTCAGGAATGGAAACCCATTGTATCCCACTTTATCTCCAGGGACCACAGTGTCAATGATCGTTCTGTTTGTGTCCATCAGCAGGGTTTCTGGGATGCTGACCAAAGAAAAAACATGGAAACCAAGGTGATCATCCATCTTGGCTCCCAGCAGTCCTTCAGTTTAAATGATAGACTTATTTTCTACAAACATCTTTCAGCCACCCATTGTTTTCCCCAACAATCTGTTAGTATCTGTGCATATCTATTTTAATTTTCCCCAGTTGTCTCTATCTCTATCTCTGTCTCTGTCTCCCCACATTTGTCACCTTTCAGTCCTCTTACTAGACCCTGTTAATTAGTCCCCACCTGGGGACTTCTTTAGCTCATTCACTGCTATTATACCTTGTCATTCCCATCATCCCCTTTTTGTTTTCCAGATTCTCTTTTTATCTTGCCATTTATCACTTTTTCTCCCAGAGACTCCCCCTTTTTCTTTCCCCACATATATATCCCTTATTTTTCCTCCCCTCTACATTAACTTTGTTTATTTCTCTTTTACATACTTCCTGAAGCAGACCTAAGGTTGAAACATCAATTTTAACTCTATTTTCAGCATGCATTAAATATTAACATTTTGTTTTCTTTTCAGACCATATGCTGATACAGTGCCTTGTTTTTTTGTATGTATATATATGTCTGTTTCTGCTGCTGCCTTTACTATCCATCCATCTGACCCTCCCACTTAGCACTCACCACCTCACACACACACACCACAAACATAACACTAATACTGGGGGTGCCCAATCCCCCAGTGTCACCACCTGAAATAAAAAAAATTCCCTCATCTTTTTTTAAACCCCATAAAAAAGAAAACTGTCCACTTATGTCTGTTGCACCATTAGTCCCCCCACCTGACCCTCCCACTCAGCACCCACCACTGCAGACCCCCCAAACCCTTACTTACCCACCAGGGGTCCAAAGCCCTAATCCTCTCTGGGCCACAGACACATCTTCACGCTTCAAAACCAGGTTGTGAACTGAGGAAATCAGGCCTGTAGTTCGATGTGTTTCAATGGGGGGTTGAACTTAGTGGTATAACTTGGCCATCTTTGAATATTTTTGCTCCATATTTTCAACCTGCCTTTTTGGGACCCCAGCAATGAACAGTAGCAGTGGAATTAGGCAAATCTGTGCCAACAGGTGACATTTCTGTTGCTGTGAAAAATCACCTTTCAGGAAATAGTCAAACATTTTCTCTACCCTTGTTCTTGAGGTGGGGTCATAAGAAGACCATGTTGGAAATTTAGCATAAATATATTAAAAAACAACAACATTATGAGCCTACATTGATATTTGCAAATGTAGACTGGTAACTTTGGTAATTTTCAATATTTTGACCCCAAATTTTCATCATAGACATTTCTTCACAGCACCTCATGAATGGGATAGCTGGCATTTTTCAAATCCTGGCCAAAATGTGTTTTCATGTCCCAAAAGGTGATTTCGAGGTCACTGCACAAAATCACCATTCGGTAGGAGTTGAAAATTTTCTCTGCCCTTGTTCATGAGGTGAGGTCATAGGAAGGCTATGTTGAAAATCTGGGGTAAAAGTATTAAAAATCAACAAAACAATGAGCCTACATTGAAATTTACAGACACAGGCTCATAACTTTTGTAATTTTCAATATTTTGACCGCCAAATTTTCAACATAGCCATACCTTGCAACAGAACTCGTTGCTACACCTGCAAATTTATTTCTATTGTGACTGAAATTCGAGGTCCCACAGATGTTTTTCACATCACCAAGGAGTTCTCATGCACCTCCACTAATGTGGTATATTGTATTATTTGCATGAAGTGTGCAGTTATTTATTTCTTCACAGCACCTCATGAATATGACAGCTGTAATTTTTCAAATTCTGGTCAAAATATGTTTTCATACTTGTGGCACAAAATCACCTTTTGGGCAGGATTTGAAAATGTACTCCACCCTTGTTCATGAGGCAGGATCATAAGAAGGCTATGTGAGGTCATGAGAAGGCTATGTTGAACATTTGGAGTACAAATATGAGAAAATAACAATTTTATGAGTCTATATTGCAATTTTTCAATGCATTAACTCTGGTAATTTTCAATATTTTGACCCCAACCATTCAACATAGCCATTTTCTCACACCACCGCATGAATGTGACAGCTGTCATTTTTCAAATTCTGTCCAAAACGTGTTTTCACACTGGTGGCATGAAATCCCCTTCTGGGCAGGATTTGAAAATGTACTCCACCCTTCTTCATGAGGTAGGCTTATAAGAAGACCATGTGGGATCATAAGAAGGTTATGTTCAACATTTAGGGTAAACAATATGAGAAAACAATAAAGTTATGAGTCTACATTGCAATTTTTCAATGCATGCTCATAACTGTGCTCATTTTCAGTATTTTGACCCCTACTTTTCAACATAGACATTTTTCCACACCACCTCATGAATGTAACAGCTGCCATTTCTCAAATCCTACCCAACAGGTGCTTTAACACTTGTGGTGCAAAATTATGTTTCAGCCATTGTTTTATAAATGACACCTGTCATGCTCAGAAAGAGTGGTGATAAAAGATTATGTTGAAAATGTTAGGCCCGATTCTTGAAAAGGGCTAGGATCAGTGCAAGCTGTGGCAAATAGCAGCTTGCACTGAATCCTGTTGCACCAGGGACCCTGCACCAGATTCTGCTATAGGAGGGGCCCCAGCGCTTAAGTCCCCACACTTGCGACACACCCTCTGTGTGGCTAACACCAGGTGCCTAGGAAAGGTCTGCCACAGGTCCCTTGTGACAAATGCAAGGGGTTTCCCCATCCGTGATCCCCACATACATTCAACACAACCCCTTTCCCTGGCAGACTAGTGGCTCCCCCTCCCCCAAACCCCATGCTGTACTGTACAGCACTCAATGACAGTTCAGTTGCCACCGGCCATGGAGGTGACAGGAGGGCTGTGCCGGTGCTGGCTCTGTTATGCGATGGGGGGAACTGGGTGGTGGGCAGTATCTTCTGGGTTGGGGGGCTGGGGGCAACTTGACCACTGTGGAAAGGGGGTCATTTGCAATATTCTGGCAATGGCGACATTGGGGACCAGGGAGGGAGGCATTCTATTAGGTACAATACTATGTCAGGCATCCAGAATCAGGGATGGGGGAATTTTATTACTTCATTAATGTGGCAGCATGGATTGAGGAGGGGTGCCATTCTAATATTATAATAGTAAGGCTGCATCAGAGCTGGGGAGGGCACTGTGCCACCACAAGGGGGGAAGGAATATTTACTAATTAAATTTGAGCAGCATGGGGTTCAGGGAAGGGGGCCACTAGACCACCAGGGAGGGTGGCTGTCTTTCTGCATTTTATTATATGCACTTACGGGGATCACAGAAGGGGGCCACTAGTCTGCCAGGGAGGGCGGCTGTGTTAAATGGTGGATCGGGAGGGTAGACACATGGCACAGTGATGCACATTGCACAACTATCCCAGAGGGACATATTCTGAGTTCCCTAAGAACAGCCCTGGCTGGTCTAAGGGTACTTAGAAAGTCTCCACCAGGACAGTTTCGAGAATCTCATTATAGGGGATGTGGCGACTTGCGTCAGTCACATGCCCTCTTGTGCCATGCTGCAACCAGGTTAGTGGTGCAAGGCTGGCACAAGCCCCCCTTTGATGCAGGCAGCCTGTATTTGACACAAGCTGCTTTTGAGAATAGCTCAGAGGGCAGTTTTTGATGCAAGGTCCCACTTGCGCCATTTATGTTTGGTGCAGGCACTTTGTGTCAAACAAAGGGCTTTAAGAATTGGGCCCAATTTTAGTAAAAATATGAAAAAAAAAACAAGTAAGTTATGAGGAAATGAATTGTTCCAGCATTTACTTATAAGTTTATTTTTTGAAGATTTTGGCCCCTAATGTTCAACATATCCCTTGTGTACCCCACCTCCTGAACATGGCAGGTGTCATTTTTCCATATGACGACTGAATAGCAACACCTGTACTGCAAACGACAGTACAGTGACACAGCTACGGGTCACTGTACTGTGACTGCAGGATCCCAGCACTGCTTTCTCAGGTTCTTGCACCCCCTCCCTGCATCAACTCCAACTCGGAGTTGATTATATGAATTAAGGGGGGGTTTGGGGGGGCAAAGCCCCCTGATAGAAACAACGTTTTTTTGGACAGACATGCTGACCGCAATTGCGGATGACATAAATCCATTGCTGTATTGTCGGTCGACAACTTTGTTGTCGAACTGGAGTCATGGATCCTCATTTTTCAAATCCCCTCTGAAACTTGTTTCCACAGTCACACAGCAATATCACCTTGTGGATGGGATTTTAAAAATTCCATATACCTGATCATAACATCAGGTCATAAAAAGACTGCTGGAAATTTGGAGTCAAAATGTGGGAACCCACTTAAAAGTAGATACTACCTCTCAGCTGCCCAATTCTGGGTAATTACAATCTAACAATATGTCAAAGCAGGACACGACAGAAAATGAGATACTGCATCTCATCTGCTCTATCCTGGTTAAATATAAAGCAAAAATGTGTACAAGCAAGACTGTGTACAACATAAATTTCAGCGGCGAACATTCAGCATTAACAAGTGCTTGTATGTATAGGTTCAGTTAGAACAGTGGCATTCCCTATGTCATCATTGCATGTAAAAAAATTAATCTGATTGGAATTTGTGTATTGCTGCTCACTTTAAAATTAAAATATTTTATTTTATAATTTATTTATCCAGGATAGTCAATTTATTTACACAGGATAGTCCTGCTGAGATGCAATATCTCTTTTACAGAGGGGCCCTGTTTCTAACTATTACCCACACTCTATAGACTAAAGCACTGTGACGCTAACTGGCTTGTCTAAGTTCATACAGTGAGTATCTGTCTCTAGCAGCTTTTAAACCTGTGATCTTCTGGTTCCCAGATCAGTGCTCTAACCACTTCACCACACCACACCACCTTCTATAACTATTTTTACATACTGAATAGTGACTGACATGTCTGTGACAACTCCCTTGGCCCCCATTCACCTGTACCATGGCCTTGGAGAAGGAAAGGTTGGTCATTGCCCAGGGGAAAACCCCATGCCTAGGGGGTGCCAGGATGGTAATGTCTGGTCAGGTGCCATCCCTTGACAGTAGTTCTAGGTCTGGCAGTCTCATATCTACTAGACATGACTGCCAGGGTGCCATCTATATATGTCCCTGAACCACCCCGATGGAACTACTCACCTACACAACCCTATGCACCTATAGGGAGACAAATCAGTAACCTCTT
Organism: Neoceratodus forsteri; assembly: GCA_016271365.2. Classification (NCBI taxonomy): domain Eukaryota; kingdom Metazoa; phylum Chordata; order Ceratodontiformes; family Ceratodontidae; genus Neoceratodus; species Neoceratodus forsteri. Next base: position 405,187,734 of record CM028135.1, read on the forward strand.
CTTTTACTTGGTCTCTGAAATGTTGCCTCTGTTACCCATGGGGTACTTGTCAGTAAAATTTTTCATCCCTTCAAGGGTGCCAGGGCCCTTTCACACAACAGCTCCTAGAAGCCACCTTTAGTTGGTAAAAAAAAAATAATACAATTACATTGCTGTGTACATATCCTGGCAAGGCAACACCAGAATACATTGATTTAAATCTCACCAGGAACTTATTCTAGGCATATTTTAGTTTGGTTTTCCTCTTTTTCCATATGTACAGCATTGACATGGGGCACAGGGCACCACACTTGAGGCAGAAACTTACTTGCAAAAGCATCAACATTTATTTACAAGGTGCAGTGCATGACACTAGTAATGTGACACAGGAATACATGTCTGGAGCCCTGACCACAACCCTGCCAAGAGCCCAAATATATCAGTATGGATAGACCTCAAGCATATAAACATATAGAAACATAGAAACATAGAAGTTGATGGCAGATAAGGACCACAAGGCCCATCCAGTCTGCCCATTTCTTTTTCTACCTTATGAATGTGCCATCAGTCTTTACTCTGTCAATGGCCTATCTATTCATACTCATCTGTATTGCTCTCTTATGCCTATCACATGCCTGTTTGAAGCCCTGCACTGTACTCATATCCACCACTTCCTGAGGTAGGCCATTTCATGCATCCACCACCCTTTCTGTGAAAAAGAACTTCCTCACATTACCCCTTAATCGGCCTCTCTCTAATCTCATGCTGTGTCCTCTTGTCCTGCTATTTTTCTTATATTGAGACATGTTAGACTCTTCCACCTTGTTAATGCCCTTAAGGTGTTTGAATGTTTCAATCATATCACCTCTCTCCCTCCTTTGCTCTAGGGTATACAAATTGAGCTCCGTTAATCTGTCCTCGTGTGTTTTCTGATGCAGTCCCTGCACCATTTTGGTTGCCCTTCTCTGGAATGCCTCAACTGGTTAATGTCCGTGTGAAGGTGTGTCCTCCAGTACTGCATGCAGTACTCCAGATGTAGCCTAACCAGTGTCTTGTAAAGAGGGATTGTTACCTCCCTCTTCTGACTTGTGATACCCCTTCTAATACTCCCCAACATCTCCCTAGCTTTACCTACTGCTTTAGTGGTCTGCTTAGATGATTTCAGGTCATCTGTGATGATGATGCCCAAGTCTCTTTCTTCCCTTGTGACTGCCAGCAACTCCCCTCCCAGCCTATAGGTGGCTTCAGGGTTTCTCTTCCCTATGTTCATGATCTTGCACTTCTTTGCGTTAAACCCCAGTTGTCACTTTTCCGATCATTTTGCCAGTTTATCCAAATCTCTTCTCATTCTGCCCACCCCATCTGGATCATTTACTCTGTTGCAGATCTTGGTGTCATCTGCAAACAGACACACCTTACCCTCCAGTCCATCTGCAATGTCACTGATGAAGATAGTGAAGAGGAACTGGCCCCAGGACTGATCCCTGAGGTACCCCACTTGTGACTTGCATCTCTTCTGACTGTATACCATTTACCACCACTCTATGTTTTCTGCCCGTCAACCAGTTTGCCACCCAGTTGGCCAACTTCTGACCCACCCTGAGCCTACCCAGCTTATTAATCAATCTTCTATGTGGAACAGTATTGAAAGCTTTGCTGAAGTCAAGGTAGGTGACATCAACTGCTCCCCCTAGGTCCACCACTCTGGTTACCCAGTCAAAGAAATCTATGAGATTAGTTTGACAGGACCTTCCTGTTGTAAACCCATGCTGTCTTGGATCCTGTACTGCTATGGATTCCAGGTGTTGCATTATCCTTTCCTTAAGGAGTGCCTCCATAATCTTGCCCACTACTGAGGTAAGACTGACTGGTCTGTAGTTCCCTGCCTCCCCCCTTCTACCACTGTTGTGGAGCATTATCACATGAGCCCTTCTCCAGTCTTCTGGGACCTCTCCTGTGCTCAGAGACTTACGAAGCAGTTCTGATAATGGTTCTGCTAGTTCCACCCTTAGCTCCTTTAGTACCCTGGGATGTATGCCATCAGGTCCCATTGCCTTTTCCACCCTGAGTTTACCATGCTCTTGTAGGGCTCTTTCTTTTGTGAAGGGACTAGTGCACACCTCCCTTCCCCATGTGTCCATGGTGCTGAGCTGTGGGCCCTGCCCTACCTTCTCTTCAGTAAATACTGAGCAGAAGTATCTATTTAGGAGAGATACTTTTACATGGTCCTCCTCCTCACATGCCCCCTTATCCCCTTTGATCTTAGCAATACCCCCTCTGGACTTTCTCCTTTCACCAATGTATCTATAGAAAGTCTTGTCACCTTCTTTTTCTGTTTGTGCTAGTGTTTCCTTGGTTTGGGCCTTTGTCTGCCTTATTGCCTTCCCTACTTCCCTTAGGGAAGTTTGGTATGCCTCCCTATCTTCATCCCGCTGCGTTCCTTTATATTTCCTGAAGGCTCTGACCTTTTCTACTACTGTTTTTGAGAACCAAAGAGGTCCCTTCTTCTTTTGCACTTCCTTTTCTCTTTAACACAATTGGATGTTGCTTCAAGTATTGCATCCTTAATGCTTGCCCACTTTACCTGTACTCCCTCATCTGTATTTCTTTTTGCATAAGCAATGGGTACCAAAGTTAGTAGCAGTTACTCAATCACTAGATATACATTTCATATCAGTTCAGTTGCAGCTGTGAAGGGACCAGGCTATGTGATGTACCCATGTCCTTAAAAGCACAGCAATTACACAGAACCTAGACTTGAGCTGGGATTCAGATAGGAATATACCCTCCTTGATAACAGGCCATGGTACCCAGGCATGGGCACCTAATGCACTGAGGTAGAAACAGCTGGTACAACTTATCCTTTGCTGAGATCTCAGTGTCACAGCACAGTGGATACAGCTACGAGGCTTACCTGGCTTATGGCCTCTCACCCTTTCTCTCGGGTTCTAATGTTATGGCACCATGTCTTCTGATCTTCCACAAATTTTCTGGTTTGTTCTATTTCAGTTCTGTTCCTCCACACAGGAGCCAGGTGACAAGGAAGCTGCATGATTCCTTTTTATTTATCTAATATACTCTAATGCAACAATGTTTTGAGAGAAAAATACAACAGGTCTACAGTAAAGAAATTACATATAATAAAGAGAAACAGAAACAAATAACACCTACAGAACGTGAGTAAACCATCCTCTACCCCCCCCCCCCCAGAGTGCCACAGTGCCAAATTAAGGTTAGGAAGATTAAAAACAGCCATAGACATAGAAGTCCTTCCAAGAATTAAGAGGAGGGGATCTTACCAGAAGTGACAGTCCTCAAATTGATGGTATTGCCTTCAAGTTCTGGAAATGGGACATCCATTGCAAAAATCATCAGGTGACCCTCCTTGAGGGAGGATTACCAAGAGGCCCTCATTTTACCCAATCCCTGACCCTGGCTGGGATCTGTGCCTTTGAAAATCCAACCAGAGGAAGCAAGTACCAAACTGGACCTAGGACCCTCCCACCAGCCTGAGCCCACAAGTCCCCTCTGGCTAGTTGCAGCCACAGGTTCTTGAGCCCCAAGGTCTCAATACTGAATCACTATCACCCCTTTTGTGCAAACTTCTGGAAGGACTAAGGCTCTTTTATATGCCCCAGGCATGCTGGTGGGAAGAAAAATCCAGGAAAGTGATGAAAAAATGAGTACAGGCTATCATCAAATCATCTTTATTTTTATAACGCCTTTCAAAACCAAGGCGCTGTACATAAAAACCATACACATAAAGATAAAATTTTAAAACGAGCATAAAATAAATCATCCGTAGCTAGGAAAAGCTAAACTAAATAAATAAGTCTTTAACTCCATTTTGAATCTATTGACGGTTATACGGGTATACTCAGAACATGGATGGCACCCTGTTGCTTGAGCAGAAAGTTGCAATAACAGTAAACAACATTCACATTTCAGTAACAGGCTAGAACATTAACCTTTCTGCAAAAAAAGTATTTCAGAGTCAAATTCCATCTAGCAACTCCTATTGCAATGGGCAGGTTAAATGTTAAAAAAAATGTACACATGCAGAAAGATGCTGAACCTAGTACAGCAGAGATTGGGCTAATAGACTAAGTCATGAGTCAATGTAGTTTTTCTAAGTAAATTCAGACATCATAACTAATTGACTTCGCAGTCATATACTGTACAAAATACAGTACTGTAGTTTGCTTTTTGACATACTAAATCTACATAATACTATCAGTCACTAGACTGTTTCAGATTTTACTTCACACAAGTAATAAACATTGATGAGCCAAATGCATTTCTCATCATGCACTTAAAATTAACACACAAGGCTGTAAAGTATAAAAAAGAACTAATCTCAACCCATGACAAGTCATTACCACCCAGACAACCAATTTCCCATGCAAAAATGGATCCAGATTGCCTTCCCTGACTTTCTTACTTTAATCTGATTCATCCCCTGAACTGCATGAAACATAAAGATCAGCCCTTTAAGAATCAAAGACAGGCATCCCACTTAATGAATCAAGAGTTGCACTTACAGAGCTGGATAAGGGCCCAATCTACAAAGGATTGGGGACTGTTTCTGCTCATGTATAGTGCTAGCAGAATCTGGAGAGTACCCCTCCACAAATGTGAAACATCCCACAGCACTCACAGTGTGAGTTATAGCATTCCTCCAAACCCAATCCCACTTTGCCCATGTGTCTTTATAGACAGCCAGGTTGGTGTCAGTGATGTGCATCTGTGTGATCCACAGCACTGCTGATGGGTTGAGGAAGAGGCACTTGGGGTGGCAGCATTATATGAGGTGGGACCCTGCAATAATATTTGCCTGCCCGTCATGCAAGTCCCCCCTTTGACCTCCCTAAAACTCCTTGAGGCCCAATCGACCAGAGGTGAACTGGCTGGGTCTCAGGCTAGGGTGCTACCTGTGGAGGACAGGCCATGGCCACCTGGCCTGGTGCTCTATTGTGCACCCCCCTTTCAAAAGAGCATCTGGCCCTTCTCATCTGCCAGCTCAGGACCCCTTTTACACACACACACACACACACACACACACACACACACACCTTGCCCCAGTCATATTACCTAAGCCAAACTACAGAACTAGAGACAGCGATTGGCACAGCATTTTGCTCAACATCTTGTCCAGCTGCAACCAGTTGATGAGCAATCAAGAGTACTGTAGAAACAGCTATTTATGGATGAGGTGGTGAGCGGAGGGTTGTGCCAGTCACTGTGACTATTGCAGTGATTTGACTTAGGTGTCTGGGTTAAAGGCAGATACGGGGACAAGGCTTCTGACTGGGCAGGTCAGGAGATGGGTTGGTTTCCCTTTCATGATGGGAGTTCACTAGTCCACGAGGCAGTAATGCAGTCGCTAACAGACAAGTGATTGAGGGACCTCTACATCACCAGGAATATTACATACAGTTACAAGATGGGTGATTGGGGAGGCTGCACACATGCTAATTAGCCCATAATGGGCATGCAAATGGCCCATAGTGCCTTGCATGGCCAACTGACTCATTAGCATGTTAGGTATGAATATGGCCCACAGGTGCACTGGCACTATTTTGTTGAGGCTAGGCTATCTCCATTAGTCTTCTGTGGGTCATCTTCTGGCTGGGGCTTGTCGCTACTGTGTTAGGGTCTTCCTCCAATTCTGGTAGCCCCAGAATTAAGATATTGTTGCAACGGCGTCTCCCTTCTAAATCTTCAGTTTTTAGTCGATACTTTTGCGCTTGCTGTTGGAGGTGAACTAGCTCTGGGTCAGCCTTATCCTTCCACTTCTCTAAAGAGGCTGATCGGGTTTCTTCATCACCCATCCTCCTATTGAGGTCTCCCTTGATAGATTTAATTTCTGTAGAGATCTCCAGGAGGGTTTCTTTAAACAGGAGTAATTCCTGTAAGAAACAATGTTCTGTTAGAGGAATCAGCTGAATTATTGCTGTGCCACTCTTGCCCATTGGGCCGCTTTGGGCCTTTGGCTTCTTGGGCATTTTCTCCGGTGAGGGAGGAGGTGTGTGTTTCAGCTGGGCCTGCCTCATATCAGCATTCATCATGGAGGAAAGGACTCCAAAAGCGATGCAATCTTCTGTAATATCTATTGCTGTAGGCAGGTTCTTATTTCTGGAGTAGTTATTTAAGGCTAATGAAGCTAATTTCAGGTTTAAAAGGCAGTAATGACAGGAATAGGGTGGGAGCTCTGAGTCTCGGCTGCTATCAGGTTGCCCACATCACATGACTGCTCTTGCAGCTTAAGACAAGTGCCTCCTGTATATTCTGACCTCTGGGATCCCAGAACATGAGTGAGAGGTTCGGAGATACTCTTTAGGGAGTGAGAGAAAGAAAGCTTTGTAAAAAGGTATAAGTGCTTATGTGTGTACTGTTACTTTAAGAACAGCCAAGACTGCTCAGTGAATGTGTATTTCTGCCTATTGCCAGGAAACTTAGTGCTACAGCACTAGCAGCAGACAGATAAAGGCTTTTTCAGACCCCATTACGCAACCAGATAACATGGCACAGAGGCAGCTGTTGGAGTGTGGGACAGTTATTTGTTAAAAATGCTTTGTTTGCCTGAAACAAGACTTTAAACTTAGGACCCCATGTGAACTGTTTGTATGGACACCATTTTGGTAACTCCTGACCCTTCGTTATCCAATCAGTATTTGAGAAACTCTCGGGACTGCTGCTACGGCTCCTGGGTAAGGGGACTGGACAATGTTCTTGGCACCTTTAGTATCAGCCAATCTGGTGTCAAGTGAACCTTGTACATATTAATTTTAAAGACAGATAGCTGTGTTTGCCAGTGGGATGCTGGAGTCTTTCTACTCAGATGTTAGGGGACGATTCAGTTTGAAGCAGTTCTGCATGAGGTGCTCTGAGTAAAACAGGGAAGTGCAGAATAGCTGAAAAAAGAAGTTTGGAAGTCCACCTAAGGCTTCAACAGCAGGCTCTAGGAGACTTTCCTAAATCTTTCCATCAGCTGGAAATCCAGAACTAAACAGCACAGAATGTTTGGGTGTAAATCCCTGCAGCATTCTGAGAAAAGCCCTCAGCTTGTGGAAAGGGTTGGACTGCAGTTCTTTCAAGAGCCTGAAGTGTTGCCTGGGTTTCTACAACCAGAATCAGAAGATATCTGCAGAGCTTCCCATTTCCTGGGGGAGACAGAAAGCCATTTGTGGTTTGACACCTGAAATTCAGAAAGCCGCCTGAGAGACTATTTGCCACCTCTAGCCTGGGGGTGAGCCAGACCTGTTTTCAGAGGTATTTGTGTCTGTTGCCAGCAGGAAAGAAGACTGTGTGATTCCTGAGCTTCAGAATAGGAGTCAGTATCTGCCAAGGACAGTCTGGGGAATCGGCCAGGTAGTGCCACAGCTGGGGTTACCCATCATCTACCTCAGGGAGTTAGATGCCTGGATGTGTAGGGTAAGCATGTGGCAGTGGTCCCTAGTACTGGTCTCATCCAACATCCTTGAACAAGCAGCCTAGAAGGTGACAAGCTGCCAGACTCTGCCAACAGCACTGAAGATGACAAGCTGACAGAATCCTGCTCTAGCCAAGTAAGCTGGCAACCTTTTTCATAGCTTGAGAGCCACAGCTGGACTGATCTAACATGCTATTCCTCAAGCCCCGTGGGATTGTCTTCAGAACTGTGAGTAAACACAGGGCCAGCCCTGACCTGGGGAGATTAAATAAAATTTATTCCAAGTTCCTGCCTACCTTATTACGTGCACTGATGCCGGCCACCCAGCTGTACCATTCAGGCCTGCAACATCACTACCAGGTTATCCAGACTGACTTTAGGGGCACTGGTACCAGTAGGGAGGTGGGCCAAACTGTGTGGGGTATGGTTATTGGGGAGTTTGGGCCTGGTATATGCATTAGTGTTTGCTTGTTTATGCTACATCAAATTCCTACAACATTTTTATTTATTTACGCATCCACTTTTCTTCCCCTCCCTATTTAATAAATCTTTTACTGTTGTTGTTCAATAGTGTCTGTGAGCATAATATTAGTAATAGCCTTTAATTGCATGTACTGTGAAGTGTCACGATTTAAAGTGGCATTCTGTGTGTGGGGTGACTGTGAGGGGATGTGGGGAGGTACAGCATCCCAGGGGGTTGTACCACATCAACAATTGGCCCACTAGAATTTACTCTGGGTGGAGGCACTGCACTACTTACATTGTATCTGGAAAAGAACCCCCCCTTTTCCATCTGAAACAGAGCCCAGGCACCTTAACCTTGTTAAGCCCGCAAGGCAGGGGTAGTAATCAAAAGTTACATGGCAAACCAGCTACATTCATAAAAATCAGTTGCTCCTTTTACAGGGATATGACTCTCCTTGGAAGACTGGCATATCCCACAACCCACTGTGCTGTACAGAGCAGGTGATCCACTCTGAGACCAGAATGGGCATTGGATTGAACTGCCAATGTCCAGCCATGCACTGCTCCTGACATACTATCAGCCCTCTGTGTTCCGCTCTACATACCGATAGGTCAGCGTGGTTGTAGATACCAGAATGTACACCAGCATCACAGGTATGGAACTCTGCTGTCTAAATACACAAGCATTGTTCTCATCTCAGACTTTTTTACTGATTGGACCCTAACTCTGAATCTTCTATGCTGCCACTAGCATGCCTGTTGTGATGTCACAGTCATGCTTTGTATGCTGAAGCTGTCATTATCTCACTTTGTGTTTGTCAATGAGACTCAAGCACACAAGATTACAAAACAGTGTTTAGTTAGCATTTTCCTTTAACTATATTAAAACCAGCAAACAGAACCACTCACCAAAATGGGTCCCAAAACTAAGAGAATCTCTTATTCTACATATACCATTGTCTCTATTTTTCATGGAGGGTTATGTACAAAACGATAATGTTGCCCCACAGAAGGCCCTGGCAGATGAACCTTTTTTAGTTACACAGGAGTACACAGTTATGTCGATACTATAGGCCCCTGAAGAGTCAGTTTGCATACTGGCTGTAACTGGGCCATTACAAGAATGAATAAATACAGCCAGTATACTGCAGGACAGAGTAGACAAAGCTTTATTAGGGAGTTCAATATGTGGTTGAGAGGTTGGTGTAGGGAGCAAGATTACAGGCTTCTGGGGCACTGAAATAACTTTTTGGGTGAGGATGCCCATACCATTGGGATGTGCTCATCCTAAATGAAAGGGGAGCTAATGTTCTGATGGAGTGACTAGATAGAGTGGTGGGCAGCTTATGAACTAGGAATGAGGGGATCACAGGTGGTTGTAGGCAAGAAAAACAATCAAGGAAAGGAAGCAATACCGGAGCAGGGATCATCAGGAGAGGAAACCCCCAGGGGGTGACAGTGCGTGGAGGGCAACTATCCTTACTTGCATCCAGGCCATTATGAAGAGTGCACCTCACAAAATGGGCAAGCTTGAGGACATGTTGCACTTTGAAGATCAGGACATGGAGGCAATCACAGAGAGCTGGTAGGGGGAAGAAAATGGCTAGGACACAAGGATAGGGGGTTACAAACTCTTGCAATGAAACAGTCCTGATAGGAGAGAGAGTAGCGTGGCTCTCTTTGTAAAGGAGGGAGTCTCAGTGGAGGACAAGGTGGGTATCAAGGAGGCAAACAGTGCTACAGAATCCATCTGGGTAAAGCAAGGGGAAATTGTGGGCTAAAGTGTTACTCTTGGGTTTGCTACAGGCTCCCAAACAGCTCAGTAGAGCATGTTTTTTTCAGTCAGTTAGGGAAATTATGAGAGCAGCAAATTAGATGCAGTGGTGATCCTGTGGGATTTCTATCTCCTAGGCATTATCTGGTGTCTAGAGAGGGCTAATGGTCAGGCTGAGACAGATTTCTTTTCCACGAACAAGAATTGTTTCTTACAACATATCCTAAAGGGGACTAGGACTGATGGTTCATGAAAAAGTGATGGAAGACAGTGACCACAACCAGATACCTTTCTCCCTGATAAAAGAGAAGACTAACCAGGACTTAGTGACCAGGATCCAGCACTTCAGAAAGGCAGACTTTAGCAAGATAAAGGAACTAGTGTCCAAGGATCTGGAGCAGCTGCCTGAGGAAGTCATTATTTTTTATGCACACTCACCAGGCACTTGTGGTACAAAAACCCAGTGCTGACACTGTAGTGCATCATGAAGAGATGCTGCACTCCTGAGGTGCCATCTTTTAGAAGAGATATTAAACCGAGGTCCTGTCTGCCTGTTCTGGTGGCTGTTCAGGTGGACGTTAAAGACAGCATGGCACTTCTCGAAAAGAGTAGGGGAATTTTTATTGCAGAAGCAAAAGACAAAATCAATACAGGTACAGAAAACAACACAAATGAGCACCAAAAGAAACAAAATGCAACAAACCATTATGACGCATTGAAGGGCACAATAAACAAGGCAATATGGAAACAATGCAAGAAAATGGAAAAAGGAACATGTCCTATGACAAAGGAAAACTTAAAGGAACATCAGAAAAACTGTTGACAATTATGCCACAAGTGGAGTAATTTTGCAGGAGGTAAAAACATTCATCATGATCATAAACTTTGTGGAACTCGAGCTGTACATAAGTACACAATTGTTGGTACAATACTAATTTCTGGTTGAAAACTCAAGAGCATTGTGCTGCCAAAGTTAATATTTAAGCAGTGCCATTAATACCTGAAGTGTAGAGAAATGAAAATGGGACCATGGCACTGAAAAAATTCCAAGGACCAGCTCCTGATTGGTAAGGGAAGTATACATTAATACAAAAGTTTATTGCTTGGCATTTGTCATTACAATTCAATACTACAATAAATATATACCGAAAATCAATTGATAGCATATGCATTTAGACATCTATCGTCTCAAAAAGTTTTTTTTAAAAACAACATTTACCTTGATGAAATTTCTTCCTAGGGTCTAATAATCCTCTTTATATTTTTATGTTGGCTGTATGTGACTTAACCCATCCCAGATTATTTTATACAGAAGTAAAATGAAATTCACTGTACAGTAGATCAGTTAAAATACATTATAATTTCATAAGTAAAGACTTCTCAAAAACTTTGCTATACATTTTAATCTTGATTTATCTTTGACATTAAAAAGTGTCAAAATAAGCTGACTTGATGGAAGTTCAGCTATTTTTTTAAATTGGTCCAAACCAGATCTTCCTGGCCTTTTCATATAATGGGCAGTGCAGCACTATATGTTTTAGGTAATCTTCAATATTCAATCTTATAAATTCTTCCCATTTGTGACTATATATATATATATATATATATATATATATATTATTTAGCCCTGTATAGTTCTGTGCAAAATGTTGTTATTAAACGACGTTCATAAGGGCTGTCCAAAATTTTCAGGTAAGGTTCCAATGAATGATCCAGTTTTAACAGTTTATACCATATAAAGTGTTTTAAAGTTTTAATCCATGTTTGTTCCTTTATTAACTCTGTATATCTTAGCCTTAATTTAATTTGAGAACCAATTTCATGACCTGGTCTATAATAGACCTCACAGAAAAGATGACCCAATCCCATTGGCAAAACATAATCTCTTATATCTTTAATTACTGGGAAAACATAATCTCTTCTGTTATACTCTATAGCTTCCTCCAAACACATCCTGGGTAAATGATTGACAGAAAGTAGAAAGAGTTTAAAAATAAAAATTAACCTCCTCTCAATTGTTAAAGTTACCAGGGAAAATCACCTTAGGTCTCTTCCTATAATCTCTGATGGAACTGATTGTGGCACCCTCAAAATATATTTGTACATTTTATTAATTACTATTTCTAAAACATTTAAGTTTTCCTGTGTCCACATTCCGGCTGCAAATAATATGCCAGATTTTTTTCTTGACATCCACTAAGACCAGCAGGCCAACAACAGAGCCTCCACCTAATCTAGCATTAAATCTCCTGAATGCACTGATTGCTATAAGATTTATTCTTAATTTCCCTATATGATATTTCCAGGAAAGGTTGTCGGCATATCTTATGCCTAAGTAATCGTAAAATCTTACTGTCTTAATTTTAACTTTATCTATATATACATTTGGCAAAATGTTCCTTTATTACCAAAAACAATTAAGTTTGTCTTTTCCTTATTTATAACCAACTTGTTTACCCTGTATTGACTGAAAAAAAATCCAATCAATGTTGTAATCCAATAAGTGAAGTAGAATTGAGTACCAACTCGTCAGCATATGCCAAACATGAGATTTTATTATTGCCACTAGAAAGTGAATGAAAATCTGAATGAATCAAACTTTCAATAACAGAATTTATGTATATATTAAACAGAGTAGAGGATAAAATACACCCTCGAATAACTCCTCATTTAGTTTTTTATGATGTCTGATAAATTTCCATTCTGATTAAATTGCACCTTAAATCATGTATTCTGGTGAAGCCTAACTAGTATATCTAGTAATGTTAAATCTATATTATATGTTTGTAATTTTTTCTATAAGAGAGACCGACTTATTGAATCAAATGCTGTTTTTAGATCTACAAAGCAGCAATACAATTTAGAATTTTCACAAACTTCCATAACAAATGGTAATGAACAAAGCAGTGTTGTACTGTTGATCTGTCTACTCTAAATCCATTTTGGCATTTACTTATGATGTTATTCTCATCTATCCAATCCTGTAACCCAGTCAGAATTATTCTAGTAAAACATTTTTGTCAAGTAAACATGTTGGTCTGTACATTTGCAGGATCATTTACATTACCTTTTTTTAAAAAAATGGACATATTATACTTCCCTTCCAAGACAGTGGGAATTGTTCATTCTGAACATAATGGTTACATCATTTATAGAACAATGATATCCACCATTCCAGGAAGGCTTTATAAATATCTGATATAATACAATCTGGACCAGGAACTTTATTTGAGCTTATCTTACTTGTGGCTGTCAAAATTTCTTGCTTACTAATATAAAATGGCCTAGCACAACATGCTTTATCTTCTGATAACTTACTATAAAAATCTTCCTCTAACAAGAAATATAAATAACTAAAATACTTTTCCCAAGTGTCTGGTGTGATTGCAGCTTCTATATTCCTGGCATATTGATGGTATCCTTTATTAACCAGAGGCCAGAACTGTTTGACATTTTTCTTTGTGACTGTTTTCCTTAATTTAGCCCATATAGACAACTAACATTTTTTCCTTTCACTTTCTAAGATTATTTTATATTCTTTCCTAGTTTTATTTACTAATTTCAAATTTCGTTCATCAGGGTGTGTTTTGTACTGTCTGACCTGTCTATTTAAATAATGTTTTTGCTGATTTGCTGGTTTTATTAAACCATGAAGTAAATAGGATGGAAAGTGTACAGCAAAGGATGACGAAGATGATAAGAGGCATGAGGGAGTACAGCTATGAAGAGAGAAGGCAGAGGTTAAGACTGTATAGTTCAGAACAGAGGAGACTGATAAGAGATGTCATGGCCATGTAAAAGATCATTAAAGACAAGGAACTCATGATGGAACTGAATCTGGTAATCCAAAGTAAACCAGAAGGCCTTAGAGGCCATAACTACCAGGTAAGATCAGAAAATATCACAAAAAACATCAGATACAACTTCTTTACACACCGTGCAGCAAGACATTGGAATAGACTTCCAAGCGAGGTGGTAGATAGTGAGAATTTGTACATATTTAAAAAAAAAGATTGGATGCATTACTGTTACAAAATGGGAACACAGGGTTCCGCTAAGTCAGGTGGATGATAAATAATGGGCGATTTGCCTTCTTCCATCCACTATTCCAGTATGGTGATCCAGTATGTTTCATCCACAGATGTGCTTTTATAGGATTGTCTCAAAAACAGTCTAATATACCCATGTATCTCATCCCAATTCTTTGTTATCTGTAAGAAATTTATATCAAAAATCATCTCCTGTCTAAGTATGAGAAGATAATTTGAATTTAAAGATATCAATAAAATTTGACACTTCTTGACTGTCCTATCTTATTCTGTATATATTAATTATTGCCATATTACTATTTCTAACCCTCATCATTACTGGGTTGCTCCTTTTGAAATTGTAATAATAATGTTATTACAACTAGTAGATGTGATGATTCTGGTCTTTCTATTATCTGTAAGTCATCCACAAGTTTTATTGCATCTAAATTTACCTAAACTAGGTCTATAATAGATGAGCCTCTAGGGCCTACAAAAGTAAAATTACCCTCTCTATTCCCAATTGTTCTTCCATTTATCAAACAGAAATTAAAGTTTGTCATCATTTTCAATAGCATTCTTCCTTGTGAATTTGTTGTTTTATCTTTTGAAGAACAGAAAAATTAATCTTTTGATTGATAACATTTACTCCCTTAATAAAATCATTGTGTACTGGGATGTAAACGTTTCACTAAATACCCTAGCATTAAAATCCCCTAAGATCAAAAGAAGTAATTGGTCATATTTATTAGTCAGAATTTCTAAATAATTGCTAAAGGAAGCCCAGTTTTTGGCAGTATCTGAAAAAAACTCTTGTAAAGGGAAATATGAATATTTAATAAAATTATACCTTAATCTTTGTATTGCAATAATAATGGTTGAAGAAATGGTAAGTGGCAATCCAATTGAATCATCTTCAAGTTCAATGAAGTGCTGATAAAAGTTATCACTCCTCCTTTTGCACTACCACTATTTTTTGATTTGTTCACTGGTACCACAAACCCCATAAAATCAGGTAACAAAGGAGGAATCTGTTCCAATGCCCATGCTTCTTGCAAACATATTATATATATTTTATTTAGAAATAGCACTTGAGGGTCTGCCATCTTAGTCACTATGCCCTCTATGTTCCAAGTTACTATGTTTATTTTATTAGCTTGTTGCTGGTTAAATGTAATATTTTTAATCAGTGACCCATCTTATCAATTTGGTGCTTGAATTTTTAGTGTCTCATATGGGTTCCTATCAGAGTATTGAAAATCATTTTGTTTATCTATAGTCAAGATACCTCTACTATCTTCCAGGATTTTTATATTCATTAAGTATATACCCATTGGCTCCATCACCGGTGCAGCCTGCAGAACCAAAGCAGCTAACTTACTATTTCTAAAAGTTAGGTCAATCTGTGGACAATTCAATATCCCTTGATGTATCTTAATATATTCAGTACAATTTCTGGTAATATTCATTCTAAGGGCACAAGAAAGGAAAGAGGATATTTCTCCATTGATTTGACTTATTGACAGTCCCTTTGACAACTTCCAACCAAATAGTGAGATTGTTTGATTTTCCCATTCTGATTTCTTCTTCTCATCATATTCATTAATTACTTTGCTAACCCTGCCTAACCATTCATCCCATTTAAACTTCATAATATTTGAAGGGTGATCTGTCTCCAACTGTAAAATGGGAGCTGGAACCCTCTGCAATGGTAATATATTGATTCCCTTAGATTTCAAATCTCCCTCCCTGTCCCATTTCTTTTTTGCAATTTGCTCAGATGATCAATACAGTAATACACAATCCTAATATTTCTTGTTTCTTGCTGGTGGTCTTGAAAAAAAAGTTGGCATTTCATCTGTTAGATAAAGAAGTTGTAATAACCAGACTGACAGGGTATGCAAAGTTTCTTGGAATAATCTATAAATTCCATATAATTCTATTAAATGTTCAGATAGTACTTCTTCTTCAGGAGAAACATGCCTAGAAGGAGAATTAACATCCAATATTACTTTTGTGTTAGTCTTGGATAGATCCAATTTGGTGTCCTTGTTTTTACTCTTGTGGACACCCTGTTTTATGACCAAAGCCCATGTAACTGGCTTGTCCTGGTTATCTGCCTGGATTGGTGGTAGTTCAGGTGGATGTTAAAGATCCCATGGCACTTCTCAAAAAGAGTAGGGGATTATTTTATTCAAAACTTGAAATGAAAAGGTACAAAACACATTTTAGTACATCATACAGAATCATAAACAAAGAAAACAGAGAAAAAAGGTGCAGCATACATAAATGTCAAACAGAAATAATGTGCATATGTGCATAACCCTCATCCCATCCTTACTAAAAGAGTAGAGAATTTTGTATTTCAAAGCTCCAAAGAATGGAAAAAATGAATCAATGTGGCTTAAAGCAAAACATACTAATCAGAATACAAAAATAAAAACCACAAATACATATTATTTCATACAGAAACCCATAAATATAGATAAAATATTATGTACATACCCTCTTCCCTTCCCCATTAAGAATAGGGGAACCCCTTTTTACAGTGTTTTAGACAAATTTCACACATAAAAAAATTAAAAAACAGAACCACTGATGAGTATTACTTCATACTAAAAACCAAAAACATAAATGAAACACATTATATATACTCCTTCCCTCTCTCAATTATAAGCATAGGGGAAGTTTTAATTTGAATTTAAGGCAAAATATACAAAAGAAATATATAATTTATACAAAACTAGACTATCTTATTTATAAACCTTCAATGCCTCAGTCCAAGATCCATCTAAAGTGTATATGGAAATATGGAAAACTGCACAGAGATCTAAGGTTGGGGAGAAGACAAAGGGATATTTAAAACCCTAATATTCAGCCTATGTCCAACCAGGACATATGTCTCCACCATAAGTTGAACAGATCGGGTGAGGCTGTATTTTGCTCAAAAGTGTGCCAACGGGAGACTACTCTCCAAACTGAGTTAAAAACGTCTGCACTTGACAGTGTTTTCTGCCTTATAGTCAGTTCACAACGGGTTTACCATAACTGGAATTTTACACAACCAATGAACAATTGTATTGTCCTGGAGTCAAATTTGACCCATGATACTGAGAGTGGGCCCCCTACCCAAGTGTCTGGGTCTATTACCCTAAAGGGATTAGAAGGCCAGTAAGTATGAAAGATATTCCAAAATTCTACAGCATATGGGCAGTCTATAAACAAATGTTGCATAGTTTCTGCTACCTCAGGACAAGTAGAGACACTTGGACAGGTACGATCTGCCATCCCTTTATGTATCATATTTCCTTTTACCCCTAATTTTTCATGTGTACAAAGCCAAATAAAATCCCACATATAGATAGGGATTCGAGGGCTACTAAGAAAATGAGTCAGAGTATCTCGTCTCCCAGGTGAAAGTTCTATGAACCAAGGATTTTCATAAAACCAAGTTAACATTAACCATTCATATACTGCCTTGCGAGATCCTGTGTGAAGATGTCTGTAAGATAGTTTCCAAACTTTAATTTTCCCAACTACATCTTTCCAAAAATTTGCTAATATGGAGATTCTCACTTGCTTAGGAAGAACATCCCATGAACCCCATGTCTGTAATATAGGTTCAAACTCATCCAGTACCCATGGGTGCCATATTTTTATTTTATTTTGTAGGATAGGGACTACACTGTGAAATAGAAAAGTAACATCAAAAAAGCTACTGGATTAATCATTCCCAACCCTCTTATGGCTATGGGTAGATAAGTAACACCTCTTTTTATGGGGTTCAATCTACTCCCCCATAGGCACTGAGAAAACCACTATAGACTGTGGTTTCTAAGATTTTTGGAGGGGGAAAAACAGCAGATAAAAATAAAAATACTGGTAGTAAATGTGATTTAATCATGTAAATCCTTTTTCATTTTGACATATGCCATGTATTCCATTTTGTAACCATCTTATGAGCGTCTTTTAGCTTTAAATCCCAATTATAAAATTGTGGATCAGGACCACCAAAAAAATACCCAAAAGTTTGGTATAACCGGTCACCACCGGAAACTGCCAAATAGAGGACCACACTGTCCCCTCGCAACCCAGTGATAATATACAGCATATACCTTTGTTAATTATCAAGCCAGTTACATCTGAAAAGATTTGTATCTCTACCTGGGCCAGTAAAGCTGAAGTAGTATCAGCCATTACTAGGGATGTAAGTTTGTCATGGATGAGGTTTTAATGACATTGTTTGTTCATGAAATCATTAGTAAACAGTAGTAAATGTTGTGGCACTGTCATCATTGCTACATTCTGATGACACTAGTGAAAGTCATGGACATCCTGAATAAAGATCAAATGTCATGGAATCCATGACGTGTATGACTGCCATGAAAAACTTATATCCCTAGCCATTACCAGACATAGGTCATCTGCGTATGCAATTGATTTTATCTGTGTATCTGAACTACTCACGAAAGTCCCATAATGTCATCGATTTTATGCATTCTATGGAGAAGGAGCCCAAAGTCAGTAAATATAATAGAGGACTAACTCCTCTACCAACTTGAATCTTTTCCCCCACCCACCCATTCATAGTAGGCAGTAAAGAAATACATTTGTAACATGTTTTCAACCAAAAAATAAACTGATCAGGAAATCCATAACCCCGTAAGATTGCCCACATATATACATATCGCACTCTATCGAAGGCTTTAGATTGATCCAGGCTTACCAAATGTCCTAGTAGCTCTTGGTTATTACCTTTTTGTAAGATCTCCCAGATAAGTATTAAGGCATCCTGTATTTTCCTTGGGGGAACCCCGCTAAATTGTGTAAGGTGAATGATTGAATCTAATACTCCTACCAATCTGTTTCCTATCACCTTCATAAGCATTTTACTATCGGTGTTAAGAAGAGATATAGGTCACCAGTTCCTTAAATCCCCTCTGTCCCCATCCTTAAATAGGAGTACTAATATCCCCTCATACATACTAGTAGGGAAAATTCCTAATTTTAATGCTTTATTGAAAACCACCACTAGTTCATCTCCTAACATTTCCCAAATAGTTTCATAAATGGCATGAGGCAGCCCATCATTGCCAGGGGAAGTACCCACTGGAAGTGACCAAATAACCGGTCTCAGTTCTAATAATGTTATAGAATCAACTAAAACCTTCCCTAGTTCCTCTGAAATACTAGGAAGAGAACAGGTCTGCAGCCACTGTGCCATATTATTAGTTGGCAAATTCCTACTGGTAAATACAGTTGTAAAATACTGGCAAATTTCTGTCAACATAGCCGAATTAGTAGTTATATTACCATCAGTCCCCTGTAAAAAGGCCATAGTTCATTGTTCCAGAACTTGGGCAAGGGTACCAAAAGGGATGGTATCCTGTTTTTTACCAAATAACTGGTAGCGCTGTTGTTTTGCTACTCCCTTCATTATCGCCTGCTGTAGAATTGTTATTTTTTCTTTCAGATCCTTAATAGCAGTTCAGGGAACCTTTTCCCCAGTATGATGATGGGTAGTTAGATGGTGTAGTGTCTGTCTTTACCTCAGAGTATTATGTTTAAAGGTCCCATTAAGTTTCCCTACAGACTACAAGAAAGAATGAAATTCCCTTTTTGAGTCTTCCCACTATTCATTCAAATCCTCATATGAGAAAAAAGCTGACTTCCTTGCAGCCAAAACATGTTTAAAACCTTCTTGGATGAGTGGAACATTTTACAAAGAGATATTTAATTTCCAGATCCCAGGGCCTCTCCTTTGTTCAGGGAGATCACCTACCAAAAGGACCAACATTTGATGGTCCGAGGTTGCTACATCCACCACAGTTGCTTCCTGTACCTGAAGAAAACTGGAAATGAAAAAATAATCTATTCTTGAGGTATGCGGACCACAAGAATATGTATGTGGGGCCACTAAAAGTGAGGAACCGAAAACGTCCACCAGCCCAACATCCGAGATAACCTTCTTTAAACAAGAAACATCACAGTATTGTTTTTCCCCTGGAGGGTTACCTCCTGACAGGAAGAGGTAGAGGGAACAGTTAAAGCCACCCCCTAAGATCACTGGCATATTAGTGAATAAAAAGGGCTGCATAACACGAAAAAGTCTTACCATGTCAAATTTTAATTGGGGAGCATATATGTTCACTAAACGGAATGGTAGACCCTTCCATAAAATATCCAGCAATAATGCCTGACCTTCTATTAGTTCCAATTGCCTAAGTATTTTAACTTGTTAGAAAAAACATATCCCCACGCCAGAGCAAGAAACTGTACCTTGAGACCAAACACTGGTCCCCCATATCCACCCTACGGTCGCTGCCTCTATAAGTGTTGGTGAATGTAAATGAACATCTTGCATAAATAGACAATCCAGATTGGTCTGTAAAAAATGGTCATAAGTAGCCAGTCTCTTAAAGTCTGACTGGATGCTATTCACATTCAGAGATGCCACTCGGAATTGATATCTAGGAGAAGCCATAAGAAAAAGGAGAAAAAAAAGGGAAAAGGGAGATTGTTATTACTTCACCTTACTTGAGGCCTGGGTGACCCTGCCACTAACTTTAGGAACTAGGTTACCATCTATCACCACTCCTGGGTCCACAAGTTCCACTTCCTGTTGCTGGCTGTCCATCGGAGTAGAGATCTCATCATCCCACTCTGTGGATGCATCCTGCAGTATTTCATAAGGGTTTTTATCTTCTAAGGGGTCTATTGACAGTTTTTGAATCTTGGGTTTAGGGCCTCATCCTCTCTTACTACAGACTACTGTGAAATCTTGAGAAAAAGGTGTTCGAACAAGTGGGGGGGTTCTCTACTATTTCTTGTGAAGTGATCAGGACTGATTCAGGCCCAGGAATGTTATTTAAAAGAACCGAAGGAGGGGGAGGGCATTCCTTATCAGGTTCTTTTGTTGTCCTCTTATCAAGGGGAAACCAAGGACCAGTGAATACTGAGGGGTTAGTGGCTTCTTTAATATAATAATCCTGGACCCCAAATTCAGCATTCTCTGTGTTTTTGGCTGCCCAAGGGCAGTCAGTGAATACGTGTCCCAAACCATCACAAAGATTACACTTAGGCTCTTGAAAACAATGCACGCTAACATGGCCCATTCCCCTACAATAAGTATACTTTAATACCTCACAGGACATGCTGATGTGCCTATGTGAACCACATTTAAAACACATCCTGGGTTGCCCTGGATAGAACAGAAAACCCTTATCTCGGCCTATAAAAAAGCAATTTGGTAGATGTACAATATCTTGATCAGATTGGTGCAGCTTAATTTTAAATTTCCAACCACCAGTCCAAAAACCTTCATCATCCAGTATTGGGGCCGGATTCTCCTGAATGGAACAGCTCTTTTCCAGCCAATAGACAATATCTGTGATATTCACCCCCTCATTTTGAAAGAGAACTGTAACAACTCTAAATGGTTGTTTTGTCAAAGGTATCACAATAAAATCTACCCAAAGTGGATTCATTTTTAAATTAGAAAATCTACACCAAAATCTTTCTAACAAAGCCAAAGCTTATATTCTCCTGGTGCATGAATTAGGGCATAAACCTCCGAGGAGGAGAACCCCAAAGATTGTTTCAGTAATACTTTGCCCACATGAAAACAATCTGGGGCAGTGTCTCTATGTCCTACATATCATAATCACACAGCATTTCATCTTTTGGCTAAGTCCACAGTCTTGTGAAAATGACTGGCATATGTCGGGAGCTCAGAACTGTTGGAAAATGTCTCCCTCTCAGGTAGATGTTCCTCACTTTTAGCTTGTTGTGGCCCTGACTTTTCACTTTCCCCAAGAGTTAGTTCTGTTCCCCCTACAGAGGGGTTTTTACCTGGAAGGGCCGAATCTCCTCTTTGACCATGTCTTTATTTCCTGACATTGTAGGTTCTGAAAATGATGCAAAAGTAGGATCCAGCTGCCAGACTCATTGAGATGGAGACGTCCATCCCTCCAAAGATAGGGCTCGTTCTGGTGACCATTCAGCATCATCTCCCTCGCTCCAGTCATGATGCGGGGGCCTAGTTTCCTTACCCAGAAATGAAACTGGGTTGTCCATAGATGCCTGAAGTTTCCCCAGATCTGATCCATCATCCTTATTTGGTGAAACCACAGATTGCTTTCTTTTACGGTCATCGTCTCTTTGAGAGACCGCATCATCCAGCTGGTTAGTTATTTTCTTAAGCTCCTCTTCCAAACACTGTTTCTTTTGTTCTAAACTAAGAATAGACCCTGACTCAGAGACGGAACTGCTATCGCAGGCAATATGCTGGCCACCTCACGGGTGCATCCCAGCTGCCGTTTCTGCAGTTCTCATCTCCCCTTCTCGCTTCCCGGATTCCATCATACTAGTGTCTGAGTCATCCACCGATCTCTCTCCTTCCATGTCAGCCATAGAATGACACACTACATTTCCAGTGCGCCCCCTACTGACAAAAGTAGGGGAATTTCCCCGATGTCCTGGCCAAATTTCCCTCATTCACTAAAAATACCACTGACAGATTAATCTGGTTCAAGGTCATATTGGCATTCATCTGTATCCCCTTCCCCCGGGTCATGCCTGAAAATAGGCAGGATTTGTCTACTGCACTTACCCGGTCAACAAAAACTAAAAAAAAAAAATTAAAAATTAGCTCCTATTTTGATATGCGTTTGTGGTTTAGAATGAACTAAACCCAACTGCTGTATATCCACCCTTTTTAATATTTATGCACTTTATTTAGGTATGCACTTTATTAGTATATTCATGTCATCATATTTATGAGGAGATATTTATATGTATTTATTCACAGGATGTTACTGCATCTTTAAATATTTGTATATAAAAGGTTTACTTGTCATTAATGGAAACCATCCCTCTGAAGACACATGTCAGTGGGAAACCAGTGACAGTTTCCTTGTTCTCCAGTTTTGGCGTTTTTGGTGATATGAATTAAAACACATGCTTTGGCAGTTTGAGAGTGCTGGCTTTTGTTGTTTTTTCTGAGCTTTGTCTACACTATGAACTTTTCCCTATGTGGGACTTATTTTTTTCTTTATTTCTTATTTTCCTTTTTTTTGTTCTTTTCTTCTGAATTTTTTGATGTATTGAACCCTTGTTCCCTATCTGCCTTTTGGTAAGATATATTAATTCAACTATCTCCTCTTGTCCTTTCTGAAAAGGGGGTGGAATATGTACTTGTATTGCTTTATTTTGGGTTATTACATTTTTATTTATTTCAATGTCAAAAGAATTCTCCTCTTATTGTGATCCTTTTACTCTTTCCCTGAGTCGTATAGCTTTATTAAAGAATACATCACTTCTTAAATTAGCTACTTCTTTGATTACCCACATATTCTCCAAGATCACTTCATTTGCATAATATGGGGTTTTATTATTTCAAGTATATGTTTGGAGAGAGCCAATGATGTGGTAAAATCACCTTTCAATAAAATGCTTTTTATCATAATTAATTTGATTGTTCAAACCAAGATTATTTGATATCTTAGGAGCAATGTCAAATGAAAACATGTGTTTGTTGAAGAAAATTTAGGAGAATAGGTGAAGTCTGACCCTTTTTGCTCATTATTCCTTAAGTTTGTTTCAGAATACCCAGGCACCAGCTTTTTCAGACTCTCAATAGTTTGATTTAAATCAGATATAACAGAAAGAAGATCATCCCTAATTGAACATTTTCTTGATTGGTCAACTATTGCTCCCTTCTCCCTTTTACTCTTAATCTGTGATTAAGCTTTTTAACATTCAGAGACTACATCTTCAGACTCCCTTAGATCTTCATTCAGGGAACATCTTTTTATTTTTGTTTTTCATCAAAATCAGAAATTGAATCTACAAATATGCTAGTTTCATACGAGTTATAAGAATTGTGTGATGCAAAGGAAATAGCTTCCAAATATGATTCTGTTAGCCTAGGAGAACATACACTATAAAAATAATTTTTCCCAGCATGGGGCCGGGGTAGTGTTTTAATTAATGGGTATAGATTGGTCCCTATTGATAAGTTCTGTTTTTCTTAAATAGTCAGTTATTCTAGGTTGGGATTTAACCCTTGCTTGGTGTGCTCCCAACACCTAAATTTGTTGGAGACCAGAATCATTTTTCCAACCCTGGCCTTACTACCAGAATTTTTCTTAAGCATTTTTGTAGGTGAGTGTTATACCACTTCTGGTGCTTACCATTTTCAGGAATATGTATGGCCTTTTATTTATAAAAAAAATAAAACCTAGTAAAGTGATTGTAAACTTTGTAGGTGAGTAAATAAGTAGACAGATAATTTCAATAGCTAAAACAGTCAAAATCAGCTTAGGGACAATATCAAACAAAGAAAACAAACCGTATTTTAACCAAATACAAAAGTCTCTTCTTTATCAGAATAGGATGTCAGGATAGTTTGTAACCTATTATGGACTCTTGGTTACCCATAGTTCTTTATTGAGAATTTTCTCTTTAGCTGTACGTTTTCCTGAGCTTTCTTCCAAGTTCTGATTTTTGATGGTGTGTATCAGTTAGAGTTTATTGTTCTTAACCAGTAAAGAGTCCAATTAGTAGTCTGTCCTCAAAAGAAAAAAAACACTTGATTGTATAGCCAAACCAGTTCCAGGAGATCTGATCTAAATGCCCATTGAGTTAAAAAACAGGAAAGCCAGAGATCACTGGATTTCTTGATGATTTGTGAAACCTGGTGGAGAACATACAGCCATAAACACTGTGAAAACCAGTTATCACATCAATCCAACTTTCAATAACTAAATGAAATAAATATAAATAAGTAAATAAATAACCTAAAATAATAACCTCAACCAAAATGGAAAAATTATTTTTATCTCAGTTAAGCACCCCCCTCTAAAAGCACTGAAAACACCAATAAATATAATCCATCGTTTAAGTGGATTAAGTTTGTAATTAATCTATTGGTAAATAAATATTTGTGTTTTACTTTAAATATATAATTAAACAGGCATATACAAAACTTTTGAAGTGTAATACTGACCCTGTTTTTGATAAATACATGTATTAGCTGCACTACTATAAAAGATTATATGGGATCACTACAGAAACCCAAAACTCATTTCCCTGAACTACTGCTGCCCGAGTCTGGAATCCTGAATCACAAAATCCCATCCATGGGATTTTGCCTTCTCCCCCAGAGTTTGTTAAATTAATTCTGGGGGGGGTGCAGAGCCCCCTGCATTGGGGGTGTGGGGGGAGGTAAAGCCCCCCAAAACACGAAAAACATGCAAAATCCCACTATTGGGATTTTGCGTTCAGGATTCCGGGCACAGGCAACAGTGGGTCAGGGAAATGAGTTTTCGGGTTTCATAGTAGACCAGATGATATAATTATAATGATTAATTATCTAGTTAGATCGATTAAATACAAATTCTAGTAATGTCCCTGTAATATTCTAGTTTTTTTAATTCTCAAAATATTCTCTAGTAATGATTAGCTATCAGTTAAAACAATTGACTTGTACTAGTGCTATTAGACCTGGATCATATATAGATACATTATTATAAGAAAGCTAAGAGCTAAACAGATTCCAGAGCCTTATTGAAACTGTTCTTAAATATCAAACTGCTCTCATTTGCAATAGACTTTAACCATTAGTACAGGAACAAAGGAAAGGAAAAGATGATAGATAGATAGATAGATAGATAGATAGATAGATAGATAGATATATATATATATATATATATATATATATATATATATATATATATATATATATATGTACCAGTTTACATCAGGTATGATCGCAATGTCTTTTATTACTTTAGCTCCCCACGTCTTTAGAGCCATGGTCAAAAAAATCAACTTGGCAGTGGGTAAATATTTACACCAGTAGCATATAAATGTTAACAAGACCTTCTCTCTTTCCTAGAAGACAGCGGCAAGATAAAAATAGATCTATTAATTCTACTTGCAATTATTGCAAGTATTCATGAAACTAAATGAAACCAAATGGAAAAAAGAAAACCAACTAAAAAGATTTCCAAGCAGTTTAGAATAAAATAAATCCAGTCCCGTTTTAGAACCCAATGCTTACCATTGTATTCTAGAAGATAAAAACTCTTAAAATCTTAAAGGATACCTAAACAACATTTTGACAACAAACTATTCAAAACTCTGACTCCGTAGGTGACTAAAGGAAAGGCTGCTGTATTCATTAAGGCTAACACTGCATATATATAATTTACCTAAATGTGGTTCCAGAGCATTTGAATATTGTAAAATCAGCCTTTTAATTTCAAAAAAACTGTCTTACCTGCTTCCTAAAATGGCTGCCAAATGTATTCTGTGATGACATCATTTGAGCCAAAGTCAGAAAGATATATGGCTCTCTATAGTGTTAACTAGTTATTTTTTCCCTTTGTATAGAACTGTTTCACCCAAATGGTCAAAACCATGTGTAATATTTTGTATAATACACATGTTAGGCTATGGTTCTGTTCATTTTGTTTATTTTAACATGCTGAAATTGTATTTTAATCCAACCGACTTTCTCTGTGGCAAACCACAGTGCAGTACAAATCTTGAATAACCTGGTGGTCTAGTGGTTATGGTGGATCCAAGATGCTACAGTAGGGGTGCTGGGGTGGTGTGCATGCTTAATATGCACTTTTTAACATTTTTATTAAAGCTTTATATTTTCTGCTATTCTTTTCTAGTACGTTTTTGACAGAACCTACAAATGTAATCCATAGTTTGAATGTAAACATTTGTACAATCAATAAATCAGACTTCTTCAACAAAGTGAAATGCAGCAGCAGCAGCACGCAAGTACATTACTATATGTGTGGGGGGGTGCAGCCACACCTTCACCACCCCTCAGAGCCACCACTTTGTAGCAAAAGTTCTTGTTCAGTCCAATGTTAGAGTTCATACTTTCTTGAAACTCAAATATATGCTTGTCCTGTCATCTTTTTCCATGGTAAATAATAATAATAATAAGAAGAATCAGCATTTATATAGTGGTTGTCATACACATTGTATCCCAAAGTGCTTTACAAGCACTACTAGACTGGTAATGAACTGACTGAACATGTAGTGGCAGCCATTTCAAACATTGATATCCACACACAGCTTTGGACAATTGCATGAACTGGTTTTATGGGAAGGGGAATGTTGGCCAGGACAACGGGGTCAGGTAGTGATCAAGGTGCAGGCAGCCCACATTTTATTTTTCACAGTAATCTGCTCATATTTCTCTCTTCTGTCTTCCTCCTTCCCTGAATATAGCAGTACCTTGCAAGAGTGGCCTTCTCAGTCCCCCTCTGGTATTCATTCGTCACTATTCCTCCGCACACCGAAAACTGGTGAGCTCATCACCCTTCTGCTTCATGAATGCAAGTCGTAGAGTCCCCATTTTATTTTGACATATCAAATATAAACATATCTTTCCAGTAAGTCAGGCTGATAGCAACAGGGAACAAGGGGAATGATGGGCTTTCCTATCCTTAAAAGATCTAGGCTATCTTTGATTAGGCACTGCTAATTGATGGGTGTGCACATCATTATGCACGTCATTTAAAAGTGCCTAATCATAGGTGGCTTAGATCTTACATGGGTAGGAAAGCCTATTTTTCCACTTGTGTAATGCAGCCATCAGCCTGGCTTACCAAAAGATCATGTTTATTATTAATATGTAAAAATAACATGAGAGACTGTACTAACCACATTCATGATGCAGAAGGGTAGTGAACTCACCAGTTTTTGGTGTGGGGTGCAGGTGAGAAGAATGAATGCCAGAGAGGAACTGAAGAGGCCATTCCAGCAGGGTATAGCTATATTCAGGTTAGTTGAAGACATGTAGGAGGACATTGAGCAGATCGCTGTGAGATCTGAAATGTGGGGCTGCCAACATCGTGATCACTACCTGACTGTGGATGACAGTAGCCAGTGATGGCAAATACTCAGAGTGACAGGGCTGCACCTAAACTGTTACTTGAATTCAGTGTAGGGAGATTACCCTCAGGTAGGGAGGGTGCTGACGTTTGTTAGGACAGCATTGAGGGAGTTGTGTATAGCTTATTCAAGATTTGGAAGGGTGGTAGCCAGCCAACTCGAATTGTGGAGTACAGCACAGAAAAGTACTGGAGAAGAATTGCTGGGAACTGTCCTACGGGGTTCTACAGATCACAGGTAAAGGAGCAGACTGACAGTGAAAGTCAGGTGGATTTTCTCAAGGTATAAGTATGCCTCTCCTGCTAATAATATCGTTACCCATTCTAAGTGTAGCCCTTATGAAGGCATGAAAAGCAGTTTTTCTGGTGGGTCATGATGCTTATTGCTTGGCCCTCCAGGAAGACCTAGTTGTTGGTTAATGAGGTGGGAAAAAACACAACAGAGGAACTGTACATACTACCATCACTGTGCAGAAGGGTGGTGATCCACTCAATGTTTACTGTGGGAGCAGAAGTCAAACACTGAGAATGTGGACTGGAAAGTCATTTGGGAGGCATTTTTTAACAGTGCCAGTTGATGATGCATATTGGTATAGGTGTGCACAACTCTCTGAGGTACAAGATTACAATCTGAGGTATGATAATTCTCTTCATGAGACCGTAAGCACATATGCGGCACCAGGCAGTACTAAGGACAGGGTATGGATGGTGGGGTATTCAACAGAAGGTAGGCTAGGTGTAGTGGGGTTCACATGGAAAAAGAAAGCCTTATTTGTGGATTAACAAGAGAGCATGGGCTTTGGAACTAACCTAGACCAGTACTTTGCTCTGTGACCCTGAGCAAGTCATTACACTTCCTTGTACTCCCTTGGCCACGCCTGTAAACAAGCTTTCAGCTTAGTGTGTCACTCCTGGCTAACAAAAAACAAAATTCAGTGCATTACATAACCACTAGATCATCAGGTAATTGAAGTGTTGTACTGCAATGCAGTTTGCCAAGGAAAAAGTCAGCTGGATTGCAAAATATTTTCCACAAGTTAAAGTAAACTAAATGAACAAAATCATAGCCGAACATGTGTACTGATCAAAATAATCCACCAGTTAATACATGGTGTTGATCATTCTGGTACAACAATTCAAAACAAAGAGGGAAAGAAGAACTAGTAAGCAGTATAGAAATATATGTGGGTCTCTGTCTTTGGCTCAGATGATGTCATCATGACTCATCACCTAACAGGCTTGGCAGCCATCTTAGGAAAGATACCAAGGCTGTTTTTTGAAAGTGAAAGGCTGATGTTTACATATTTCAAAGGCTATGAAACTGCATTTATATTATTTACATAAATGCAGTTTTAGCATAAATGTAAACAGCAGCCTCTACTTTACCTTGTTATGAAGCCAGATTTTGGAGTTTGCATTTTTAAAAAAACTGCTTATTTAGGTAACCTTTAAACGAGTTAACCAAAGTTTTTGAAAGGAGTCTACTGTTCTTGTTGCTCAGTGCATGCTGCTCAAGTGAGATCAAAATGGCAACTGAGCTTTGAGACACCAAGCAGGCGCAGTTAACATTCAACTGCCAATGCACATAGCTATGTCATCAGCTCCTATGTCACATGACCTCCTGAGTGCAAATTTTAAATATTCTGATTTTTAAATCCCAATTAAATGTAAGTCCTGTGTATATAATCAGTCCTTCTATTAAAAAAGTAATAGACCACAAAACATCCGGTCAGCAGCAAAAATACAAACAAAATATAAATTAATAAACCAGAGGCTGAAATCTCACTGCCCATTAATACGGGTCCAGTTTGATTGTTACTTAAATTATTCACACACTATTTATACTCGCAACTCTTATCATTCTTATAAAAAATATAAAGACAAACACAAGAGCATGCTCAAATTTAAAGAAAAATCAAAGTCAGGGTAAGATGAACTAAAAAAGTTTAAAATGAATATGCTGTTAGTTTTTCTATCTTAAAAAATCCTACAAACAATAAAAAATATTGAACTAATCAGAGTCTGTCAGAGTCTATCAAGGTCTGTTCTGAAGTCAAGTTCGGAGGAGGGCAGGGGTGAAAATCCAAACAGATTCTTCTCCATTTCAAAATGGGGAAACCCTCGAGAAACACTCTGCATTCACCCCTTACAGGGCTTACTAACACTCGGAGCTAGAGGGCTCCTGCAACCACCAGACTCCTCACTCAAGACACACAGTACTAGAGCACCAGTTTCTTGAGGAATAAAACAAGGCAGGCACAAGCTGGTGTGGAAAGGTCTGGCAATACTGTAACTCTCTCTAAAGATAAATCCTAGTTTCAGGCAACAGTGGTATACCTGTAGTTGGGAAATTAAATGCCTTGCCAGACTCTTGCACCCACTGCTCATCCACAGTAATGTAGCATGCAGTCTCCTCACTCCTGCTCAGTACTCCTCACACTCTCAACTCTCAGAAAGACTGGAAGTAAACATAGGGGCCCCCCAACTCCGGGCCACAAAACTCCATAAACTTTGTACATTAGGGGCACGTAAACAGAAGGTGTTCTTGGGTTTCCAGATGGGTTTCACATCAGGGCCTAGGTCAGTATCTCTCCGACAAGTGCTTGTGTTTATGAGAGTTTCTGACCCCCAATGTTCCATGGCTGCAGAGCCACACCACATGTCATACAAAAGGAGGCAATGTACAGTTGTTTCAGTGATATAAAACTGTAACGGTGGAAGACTCCCCACACTGTGGGAACCAAAGATCAGGAAAGAAATGCTCATCCAAGATGGTAGTATAAAGTTACTTTCCAGTCGCTGCTACCATCATTCCATGTGACAACTTCCTTTTTTTTATGTATGTTTATTTATTTATTACATCTCGGATAACACCACTTGAGCTCAGAGCTCTTTGTATAGATTCCACGTCAAGTTCACAATAACAAAACAGAGTAGTACAACATTACAGATGACCGGAAGAGGGAATTATAAAGTGGAGCAACAAACAGTCAGGATATGGGGAGTGGAAGCTAAGAATGAATTTACAGGTATTGTATGCCGGAATGGTGAGTAGTACCAATCAGTTGTCTGCAGTGACAGGTTTATTAGAGAGTTTGTAAGTGCACAGGTGGGGCGGTGGAGGAGCCCCAAGTGCCAGGACAGCAAGCGATACTGAGAAATTAAACTGGGAGAGGGGGAGGGGGTTATGAGGGCAGCTGGTGAGAGTGAGGGGAGAGGAGGCAAGGAGGAAGGAGCAGACTCAAAGAAGGAGTAGAGGCCAAGGGTAAGAGGTAAGAGGGTAGGAGGGAGGAGAAGGTTCAAGCAAGAGTAGGGGGTAAGGGTGAGAGGAGAGTGGGTGAGAAGGGGGGACAAGGCTCGAGGAAAGGGAGGCAAAAAGGGAAAGGGGAGAATCAGTGTTGGAGGTGGGGAGGCGAAGCTTTGGGTGACATTCACAGTGGGCTTTTAATTTTTGAAAAGCATCAATAAAATAATCAGGCACAAATAATGCTTTTTGACTCACTTCAAGCCAGTTGATTGCCATTCTGGGAGACAGATCAAGAGCCATTGTTCAACTGCCATGACCCAAATCTTGTTGCTCCCTCTTAATACCAATGTGATATTGGTATAAAAAAGAAACTAAAATAAAAAGCAAGGGGGCTAATCACCTCTAGTCCCTCTTTTTTTCCTGGTCAGATATGTTATGTCCCTCTTTATCAGGTTAAGATGACTTTCCCATACCCCCTGAAAAAAAATACTATACAGCCTGGTTTCTAGGCTTTGGTGGGAAGAATATGTTGCTAACATACAAAAAAGGGGAAGTAACAGGGGCTTAATCAATAGAATTGTTGTGCATATAGTCACCGTGAAAACAGCAGTTTGTAAACATGAAGTCCAATTTTTAAGTGCCATGCCCTGTTGACTAAAAAGAATGCCTAAAAGTGTTATATTTGTGTCTGTAATTACAATGGACGCAATGTCTGGGTGGTGACTAAGGGCCATCCTACCCAATGGGAACCCTCAACTCTTAGAATAGTTCACCTTAGAAGCTGATATGGCTGAATACTCCTCCAGAAGGTGCAACAATGGTTGACCTTCCTAAACATGTCACAGCAACCGCTATGTCATCCACATAGGCTAGGGCATTCAAACGAGGGGACCCAGGAGTCAGCTGGAGTCCAGTAATAGAAGGATAGGCATAAATGTTTCTCAATAGGGAATCTAAACAAAAAATATATAGAAGAGAGCTCAGGGGGCATCCTTGATGAACACCTCAATGAAGGGCAAAAGGTTGTCTGAACCAGCCATTTACAAGGTGAGTAAATAGAAACATTTTGATAGAGGCACTTGATCCAATGCACAAAAGGGAGGGGTATGTGGTACAGCTCTAAAACAGTAAACAAATAATTGTGAGACATCTTATTGTAAGCCTTTTCCTTCTCCAAACTCAGGACAAAGCCATCAATTTGAGGGACTGTACCCCTACAAAATAATTCACATAAAGTGATAAGGTTATCCTGGATACACCAATTTTTGATAGTGCAGGATTGTACAGGGCAAATCAACACGTAAGCTACTGTACCTAGTCCTGTAGCTATGATTTTGACTAAAATTTTGTAATCTGAATTAAGGAGACTCAGCGATCTCCAGTTGCGGAGATCTGCTTTATCTCCTTTCTTGTATATGTACACCAGGATAGCTTGTGTCAGAAAGTGTGGTAGGGATCCCACTAGGAGACAGTGATTAAAAGCTACAGCTAAGGAAGGGGCCAACAAATGCTTAAAGTGGGAATACAATTCAGAACTCAATATGTCCATACCAGGAGCAGTATTTGCTTTCAGTGATGTGATACCAGCTAATACTTTGTTAGTGGAAATGGGCAAGAGTAACTCTTGAGAGATTGAGTCATTCAAGGCTGGGACCAGGAGTGGAGAGGAAAAAAAAATGATGCAGCAGACATCATAGTTGGAGACTTAGAAAATGCTTCTGCCATAAAAGCAGAAGCCACCCTAAGGATGTCAGATTTCATGGACACTGAATTGCCCTCGGAGTCATATAAGGTTGCCATGGATCTACCTTCTACCTGATGCTTGCAGTCTTGAAAAGGATCAAAAGTTTGAGAGGAGCACTGCGTACCAAAACACATCTCCTGGTGCAATGACTGAGCCTGATTGTACTGGATCTGCCTCATGTCAGACTGTAATTTGCAAAACTGAGCACTACAGTCACAGCAAGTGGACTCAGCTACAGAGATAACGTTTTACAATTGGTCTCTGAAAGATTTATGGAGATACTCACCTGTAGCTTTGCAGGTCATGGCAGTTTGAAAAAAGGTCATGAAAGTGGATTTACAATCCACCCACCAGGGAAGCAAGTTCATCATACAAGAATTGTACTAAGAGGCAGGCTTCCCACAGGGACTCACGTTGACTGGAAAGCACTTGATCTGATAAAACAGAGGTATTTAAATGCCATGGACCTTTCCCATGTAAAGGAGCCCGCCCAAAATAGAGGTCACATAGCAAAAGTTTGTGGTCAGAAAATTCCATCCCGAGTCAGAACAGACTGGACGGTAATGCATTGAGACAGAAAGAAGAAATCAATTTTGGTAGTAAGAGCACCACGAAAGTAAGTGTGGCCACCCGTAGAATACTTTTCCCTATAGGCGTCCTTTAGTACAGTGTCAGAAACCTCTGTGTCGAGGCAGTTGAAGTCACAGAACATCTTGTCAGTCCATAAACCTCTACCCATTCTCTGTAACCCACAACTAAAATCCCCTCCCCACACCACAAGTCGAGATGTGTGTAAGTAGGGCTGGATATCATGAAAAAGCTGTACATAGGTAGTCTTTGTCTGGGGTGCATAAACAGTAAGAAAGCGTAATCTAGCAGGGCCGTAGGAGACATCTAGAGATAAAGCCCTTCCAGGATGTATGTCAACCAGTCTCATCACCTTTAGCACATTAGAGTTTAACAAGATCCCTATCCTATTGCATTTATCCAGGCCCACAGACCAAAATGCTGGCCCCTTTGTCCACAGTAAAGAGGTTTGAGTCAATTCAACCCTAGTTTTTAAATGACTGTCCTGAAAAAAAAGGTCATGAGCTGTGATGGCATTCAGGGTAGCGAACATAAAAATCCTCTTCGCATAGCTTTTCTTACTATTAAAATTTATAGTGGCAGCTCTAAGAGTACCAATGATAACAAAAAAAAGGTAAAAGGACCCTAAATACAGCAATCATTAGGAAGTGTCATGAGACCTCATTTTTCATCTAGTATTTCTAGTACGCACAATCTCCATCTGAGAGGACTCAATATCAGAGGACACATCCTGCTGAAAGGAATGGATGGAAGAAGCCTCTGAATCATTGTCCTCATGCTCTGAATTGTCCCAATCAGAACCTTGTGCTAAAACCTTGAAGCGATTCTTATGAATTATGTCTGCTGCACCCCTTCTACCCTTACGTCGGGGTGGACTAAAAACTTTAGTTCTGTGTTTCCTTCCTTCTTGGGTATGGGGTAAACTCCTCCGGGGGGGAGGCATTGGTGCAGAGACCAATAAAGGATCCACCAAAGGGCACTTCACATAAGAATGGCCCCTACAGTCACACAAATTGCAACAAAATCCATTAATGCAATCCTTAGCAAGCTGACCATATGCAAGACAGTGAGAGTACCGAGCACAATCACACGTATTACTGATATGGGATCTAGAAGCACATTTAAAACAGAATTTGGACTGCTGGACCCGTGGCGCTGAGGGTAGAGATGCTGGATGCCACACCTCATGCCATGCTGGTGACCTGGGTTTGGGAGTGAAACTGGGCCCTTGGGGGTCAGCCAGGTGAGAGAGAGAGGGAGCAGAACTGAGCAGCCACCAGGCAGCTTTTCTCTCCCAGGGAGGGACCTTGTCGCCCACGCAGTACAACTTCCCCCAGGTGGAGGCCTGAGGGTAGTGCAGGTGGGTGGATGGCATGAATTGGGAGGGCACTACAGAACAATGGTGTGTGCTTGCCTCCATATGCATACATTCAGCCATGGCATGGCTGGGAGAAAAAACAGAAAATGGAGCTGGCAGGCTCCATGAGGCTCCTGACTGGGATCCTGGTGATGGGGTCACAAGTCAGAGACATATACGAGCCCTTCAAGGGAAGGACCAGAGCCTGCCAGCTCCCATGGATAAACAAGAATAATAAAAACAAAATAAAACAGGATTTGGGCTGGCCCTGGTAAAACAAGGTCCTCCTATTCCTGCCCAAGTAGAACGTACAAGGCATATGGACTACACCAAAAACAAACTATAACAATTTAACTCGGATTCACCAGCCCCCAGTCCAGATACATTTGGAATCAATTATCAGTTCTGGCTGGTCCAGAACTTCACAACGAGAGTACAGCCAGCATAAAATTTCAGCAGTATTGACTCCTTCATTCTGGAAGAGGACAGTAATTGTTTGTAGTGCAGGATGGGTAAGCGGAACCGGCATAAATGGCAACAATAATGGGCAATCCTTATGAGTGTTGTAATGGACCCAAAATTTGTCCAAACCTGAGATAAGTTTAAAGCTAATATTGTAACTTGAGCCACCCACATTGATGAAGGCATAACTTTCTGAGTCATGAAAGTTAAATGATTCCTTCAATAGTTTCCTGGCAATGTAAACCCTGCCTGAAGGGAGTTCCAGGCCCCCTTTGTAGACTAAACAGACCGTGTTTTGACACGGAGCAGGGTCTCCAATCATGTGAAAGAGGTCTGGGCCATGAAGTGCCAGCAGTTGGAGAGCTAGGAGGAGTGGTGCTAAGGTCTAGCTGTGAAACTGGCATGGGAGGACAGGAAGGGGACAAAAAAGTAGAAGCAGGCATAGGCACTACTGCAACTGTAGTAGCGGGGGGCAAAGTGTCTGATGATATCACAACATCTGATAAATGAGGCTGGGAAACAGTTTCATTAAGAGAAGGAATAACAGGATTGTCGGCCAGCAAAATCTCCATCAGGCCATCCACCGATGTCTGCAACTCATGAGAGCCAATACGAATCTGATCCAGCTCTGAACAAAAAGTAACCTCTTGGGCAATGTCCCTAGTATCAGCAGGAATAGGCAAAGCTGTACAGTACCTGAGTACAGCAGGGTCCATGGTCGGAGTTGTCAGGAAACCATTCACCACTCAGAGTCTGCTTCCACCTGCACCTTGCAGGGTTTTTCCAGAGACCAGCATTCACAGATCTACTGGGTTCTGGGCATTCTCTCCTTTAATGGCAATCATGCTCCATGCATTCGGCATTCAATTGGTGTTGGAAGAACAGGTGTTGGGACCATAGAAACAGACACCAGGGATAGCATCCTCGGCGGTGGTGTTACATGTGACATCCATTGGGATCGAACCTTGTAGCTGAGCCATCTGCTGAACAAACTGCCACTTCTCATCAGCTATCTGGGCAAGGAGCATGCTTTGTTTTGAATCCACCACTGTTTGGTCACAGCAGAGTAAGCCTACAGCAAAGGTGAGTGGCCGCTCACTACAACAGCATTCACTGCAACATTGGAAATCACTGCCGAAACAGTAGAAGACACAGGGATCTCTAAAGAAAAAGTGACTGGGGTAGAAGTCAATCCCCAGTCACTGCTCTTGGAGCACACTCCACCCTCTCCACACCACAGTCAGCCATCATGGAAAGATGGCCAAAGGGGTCCCTCTACTGAAAGAGTAGAGGAATTTTTATTGAATATAAAAATATCAAACAACAAAGGTACAGAAAACAATCATCATATCAGGAGTACAGATGTCAAATCACAAGAAAAACATGAAAAGGAAAATAGAAAAAAGGGAGGTAACAAAAAATGTACCAAAAGAAATTATTTCCCCGATGTAACTGCTCAGCAAAACAAAAAGAGTAGGGGAATCTTATTAAGACAAAAGTCGACATACAAGCAATATTACTGAACTGTAAAGAATATCAAATGAGTAACATCACCACATTAGAGAAATACTTGGTGAAACCCCAACCAGGCTTCATGAAATACTGGAACAGAAAAAGTAGACCTTTCTTTCAGGTACAATGAAGCGACAGAAACATGAACCATATGTGCTACAGCAGAAGAAGCAATGAACTGTTGTTGTAATGTAACTGGGCAATGAGATTGCCACAAATAATATTTACAGATAGCAAAACAAACCTGGAGCACATGGATGGTGATTCCTGACCATGGTAGAGGGTTTAAACCAAGCACCAAAATCATATTAGTGACTGAGGCGAAAAGAGGGATGTACAACAAAGTACTGAAATGCCTCCAAAAATCCTGACTATAGGGGCATTCAAGAAAAAAATGTGATTGTGTCTCGAGGCACCCCACCCAAGTACCCTTGGGAGATAAAAGTTCAGACAAAGCTTTAGGTTTCAGGTAGTCACGGACAGCCAATCTCCCATGCAGAATGAGCCATAGCATGTCTCACATACTGTAAATGTCAGAATGGATTTATTAATTAGTTGTGTTATTGCAGTGTGTATGGCAGTGGGGGGGGGCAAAATTTCAAAAGCAATTGGGGTGTAAAATTACCCTCAATAATATGGCAGTACAGTGATTTTCTAGAAAGAGTGGTACACTCTGTAGAATTAAGATGCTACTGAAAAAGTTTATTAATGACAGCCACCATATATGTTGGCACTCATAGGACATAATAATGACCTGAAGGCCTAGCCCCATGCATATTGCAGTACATCAGAAATGGAACCAACCAATCAACCAGGGGGACTCAATTACTCCAAGCCCCATTAAGGACAGGGGAAATGTTACTAAAAAAAAAAACATACAAAAATAAAATACTAACGGGCGCACCATACTTAAACCTCCCTTTTCCCTGGGTAAATAAGTATTAGAAAATTGCAAGAATGGATTCTCAGTGCTGATTGGCTAATACCACCTCCAAGCTGGGCATTTATTTTCAATAAATGCCACAACAAAATCATCCAACTGCTACCTACATACCCTTGTGCCAGGGGTGCTCACCCTAACTTTGTCATTAGCTCAAACTACCAAAAAATTTAAAATCCATGCCATGTTTTCTTCACTTAGCTTATAACTGTACCCTC
Source organism: Neoceratodus forsteri (assembly GCA_016271365.2). NCBI lineage: Eukaryota > Metazoa > Chordata > Ceratodontiformes > Ceratodontidae > Neoceratodus > Neoceratodus forsteri. The sequence continues at coordinate 405,225,402 of CM028135.1, forward strand.
CCACACACACACACACACACACTCGCCCTTCACTACCAGCTCGGTTCCTCTTCATAAAAAAAAAAAAAACACACACTCCACTTATTCTGTGGTCGGGAAGAGTGCCAAAATCTTTTTTTTCTCACAGCTGCACTTTCCGGACCACACTCTCTCAACACTGCTCTTAACCGGAAGTAAAAGGAAGCTGTTGCTCCGAACAGCTTCTTAGTCCGAAACAGCAATTTTAAAACTGTAGCATTCTACTGCCTCAGACGCCAGAGCTCCCACAAACCACAATGCTCCCACACTTATCTGACTACCAAGCTAAAACAAAATGCATCATTTACTCGGATCTGTTCCTCCTGGCACATAGTTGTCATCCACAGGTCCCGTGCTTAACAGACGCAACGTCCAACTGCAGCCCAATTTAAAAAAAAAATCTTAAACAAACATGAGAGGATGCCCTCAAACTGCTACTGGATATTTACCAGTTTCTTCAGAAGGGTGTCTGTGTGTGTCGGGAAGTGGGGGGATAGCTGTGGGGAGGAGCAACAGAACCTGGAACAGCCTTAAAGAAACATGGACTATTTTTCAATACTTTTGTTTCTGCTAATGCTATTCATTTTTATAATCACTTCTCTCTTCTTTTACCACTTCATTAAAACCTACTAAGAAAGCCATTTTCTAAGTGCAATAATACCCTCCAGGGTGGGCATTATTGGGAAATACTGGACCTTTCAGGGGCTAAAAGGCCCTCCGTCTGTGGAGTCGGGCCTCGCCACGCTGCTGGGCGGTCCAGTATTTCCCAATAATGCCCACCCTGTCGGGTATTATTGCTTACATATTCCTCACTACTGGATTGGGGTGAGAGCCCCATAGCCCTTGGAAAATAAAAAACATTAAAGCCTAGTTTCTACTGTAGAAGGGGGTGGGTAAACACAATTATGGTATGTAAAACATAGCAGTAATAGAGATTTAATTAAGTAAATTATTTTGTTTTTTGCTAGGTTCCTTTGCTTCTATAGGGCTAAAATACTATCTGCCCATTTAAACTGGACCATCCAATTATAAAGTGCTGCCTCCATGTAAATAAAATAGATCCCCAATATTTTAACTGGTGCATGACTGACCAAGATGCCTGCACATGTGGATTCCATGGAAGTAATGAATTCCCACAACAGAATTGCTTTGCTCTTAGCCTAATTTTCCTTGGAACCAGACAGTGACAAAAAGTTATGCACCAGGGACTAAACCACAGCACCTGGAGCTGTATCTTGGAGAGAGATACAGAGGCTGTCAGCATAAGCCGACACCCTGAGTTCAGGCGTGTCAGGAGTATGCTGCATACCTCTGATGGACATGGATGACTGAATGAGCCACAAGAGAGGGTCAATAAGGAAGAGGTAAAGGAGTGGGCTCAGCAGGCAGCCTTGTCTCACTCCTTTAATCTGGACAATAGGAGAACCCACACTGTAATTCACATATGGTGTCAAACTTACAGCTAAGTATAGCTGTCATATCCAAGACACAAAAAGGGGAGGGGTACTGTATTGTAACAGGACATCGAATAGGAATGGCAACTCAACTAGATCAAATGTCTGTTCCTGATCAAGCAATAGAACATAGCCATGAGAGGTGCTCTGCAAACTCTGATCAAAGTGTTCGTGAAGCAAAATAAGGTGGTCAGAGATATGATGGAGGGGAACTGTGCAACTGTGTGATGTGGAAATGAGAGACTCAGCCACCACCACAAGGTGCCTGGCCAATAATTTTGCCAGAATTTTATAACTGGAATTGAGTAGACACAAAGGTCTCCTATTACTCAACAAGGTGCAATCACCTTTTTTAAATAAAAAGATCAAAAATTCCTCACCCATAGTTGAGGGTTGGGATGAAGTTGCCAATAGCTGGGTATAAAAAGTCTGCAGTATAGAGCCCAGGTAATCCAAAAAGCATTTGTAGAACTCTGAAGGAAGGCCATCAGGTCCATGGGCTACATTATTGTCGAGGCTCTTAACAGCTTCCTCAACTTCCAATACAGTAATAGGGAGGGCCATGGAGTCTCGTACCTGCGTTGGCAAGTGTGGGACATGCAGGGCTAGAATCATAAGCCAACAAAAGCTAAGTGTGTTCTGGAAGTCAAATTTGGATTGGACATGCTTCTAAATCATATTCAGAATATCAACAGGGTCCGATGATGGCAGATCCAGAGCCATGGGATGTAATGCCCACATATGGCGATGCTGAATTCAAGTGGCACATGCCTTAAAATAATCCATAGATTTGAGTCTGACCCTGGGTATCAAATTTAGCTTCCTGCTCCAGGGATTTTGCCCTGTCATACTGGTAAGTAAGTGTATGTGACTTAAGAGTCGCATTAGCTGCTGCACAGTCCCTCCCAGTGGTATGCATCACAGAAATAAGTTTCTGCATTCTGTAACAGAGATCCAGGTATTTCATGTACCTGGAGGAACAGAAATGACGTACTCTGCCATGAAAAAATTAACAGAAAATCTGTTTGAATCTTGTCACTACACCATGAAATCCTCGTATGCATCTAAAACTGACCACCCGGCACAAAAAAACATCATCCATCCAGAGCAATGGACCGGGACTGACAACAACCTGACATTGAATCTCCAGGGCTGATTCCAAGGGGAAGAAGAGGAATTCACATCACACAAATGGCACACTGCTGAATGATCTGAGGAAAACACTGGGACAACTGAGTAACTTGAAAACCCTGGGATAAAAATAAAAAGTCGATATGTGTAGTGAGTGAGCCCTTCATAAACGTAGGATAAGCGGTTCAACGTAATGAGGCCTGACTGTCATGCATCTGAGCCATGGAAACCATATATTTAAAATAATTGGAGTCACAGAACACCTTAGTTTTTTTCCAGCCCCGATCCTGAAGCCCTAAACCACAATTAAAATAATCTCCTAAGACTACAAGACAGGAGGTGAACAAATAGTGTTGCACCAAGTGAAATAACTGTATGCTAGCTGTCTTAGACTGGGGACTAACACATTTATGAGCCTAAAGGTCAAGGGTCCCAATGTGATATCCAGCAATAATGCCCTCCCCGGGGACAGTTCAAGCAACCTGGTTAACTGAAAATCATAACCATGAAAAAGGATCCCAAGACTATCACTCAGGTCAGGGCATTGTGACCAGAAGAACGGGCCAAGCGTCCAGTGCTTTTGGGCAGCATCCAGCTCATATAATGACTTCTAGTGAGTGTCTTATAAACTGATCACAGTATTCACAAATGTTCAGAGAACGGAGAATGTCACAATTCTTTTCCTGTAAGACTTTCTACTATTAACATTCAGGGACAGGAAGGAGAGATGATGTAAGGAGGCCATGCTTGTCAGGCTGGTTTGCCACCTCCTTCTAGCCTCTGGAAACATGTATGACCATGCACACATTTAACCACCTGAAGGCCTTGCCCATGCTCAGAATCTGACTGCATATCTTTCCATGAGGAGGTGATGGACACATCCACCCCCCCCCCCATCCTCTGTATCCCCCCAATTGGAGGTAGAGGCTAGAGCACTATAGGCATTATGGTGGGGAAGCACTGGAGATGCAGAAAGCTTACCCCAACCTTTGGATTGTTTTCCTCTCATCTTAGTGGGAGCAGGAGTGAACTCCACATCAGGGGTCCGAGGTGATGGGGTAGATGCACAGAGGCCTGGGCTGGATCCGAAGCAAGTAAAGCATCTATAGGAGTAAGATCCATGAGATCAACTGAATCAATAGCAATCTGTGGCACCAGAACTCTGAGCCCATCATCTGCTTGGAGGAGCTAGTCGGGAAACTAAGGGCATAGTCCTCACCCTGCGACTGTCCTTGTGCAATAATGGCATCTTGATTAAGACAGTCAGATCTATTGTGGGAGGCCCAGGGACAATATTGAAAAGAGTGACCCTGTTCCTCACACATATTACAGTGGAATGGATTTGGACAAGTATGAGGTAGGTGGCCATACTCTAAATAACCATTACAGTGAGCAGCATCACAAGTGGAGCTGAGATGGGTATGAGCTCCACACTTGTGAAACATCTTAGATTGTCCCAGGTAAAAGCAAATACCCTTATCTGTGTCAATAAAAAAGCTTCCAGGCAGGTGTTCTATGCCTGCAGAAGACTGGGACAACTTAACCTTAATTTTCTAACCCCCCATCCACATTTGTTCAGTGTCAATAATGGTGGTGGAGTGTCTAGGACTTCACAGCATTTCTTGACCCAGTATAATACAGCAGAGATATTGACACATTCATTATGGAACAGGAATGTAACAGTTTTAACAGTCGGTTTAGTTAACATGATTGCTATGAATGGGACCCAAAGCGGAGTGTCCTTAAATTTTTCATATTTCAGCCAGAAGCCATCCAGAAGGACAGAGGTGCAGAAACTGATATCAAAAGTGTCCTACCCTGTGATATGAATAACAGCATACAGATCTGAGGCCAAATGTTCCAAAGAGTCCTTCAATAATTTATGTATGGCATAGGTTCTGTCAGGTATGTAGTCCAACCCACCACTGCATCGGAGCCTAACTACATTCTTACTGATATTTGTTTCCCTTGCAGTGGTAAACAAATCCACCATCTTGGGCAGGGGGAGGGTTCCAAAGAAGGTTTCCTAGCAGAGGAAGGAGAAGAGGGCAAAGTCTGCTTTAAAGAACCTGGGGCAGTGAAGGAAGAGGCGGGAAGTGTGATCTTCTCACAAAAAGGACAAAAGGCTGCACCAACCCTGGCTCTTCAAAAGCAGTCTGGGGAAGAATACCAGGGATGCTAATCACAGCACCAGGACCCACAGCGTGAGTCATAGAAGGAGGTTGGGGTGAAGGAGTAGGCATCCATGACATCCTGTCCTCTGCCCTCATCCACCCAGTGGCAAGCATCGCCACTTCAACTGACCATTTTTCCATAGTATTGCAGGCATTAGTCTTATGTTGCCTGCTTTCAGTAATTGCTGTCTTAGCCTCAGCAGTCTGAGAATGGTCAGTAACCCCACCAGTCACCAAAGAAGCAGTGGACTCTGCAATTGGTTGCAAAGGGATAGCATTCCCTGCCATGGAGCACATACCCCTAGGAATTATAATGTGAGTAGACTCCAAATCTAGCAAGGTGGTATGAGCAACTACAGTGTCCTGCTGCCTACCACTCAGTTCAATCTTTGGAAGAAGCAGTTCAGAAGTCAGAGGGGCCAGAAATAGAATGGGGAGGCAAAGTATTGATTTATTGATTTATTCAATAGAATCAGAATTATAATCCTTTGAGTCATAGTCTCTTTTGCAAAGGCTCCACATCAGTTAAAAAAAAAATACAAAGGAAAACAAATAGTACACATACATAACTATTATCAAATAATACATAGTCATACAGCCCAGGATTATACGCATTGGAGGGTTACATCAACAGGGAGCTTAAGGAAGGTCCCGGGTCAGAGTTAAGACAAGATACAGTTCTGGAGGGTCTTGAAAGGACCCAGAGTCATACTATCTAAACAGTGGGATTGGGGAACCTGGGAGAGACATAGGTGGGAGGCAAGCAAGAAAACTATCTTTTATCTGCAGGATTCTTGCTGTGTTAGAGCAAATACCTGATTACAGTATGGCTCAGGCTGAGGTTCGGGGGGGGTGGAGATCCTTAAAGAAGGTGGGAGTTTATTTACAGCCACAGGTTGTGGAGTCACAGAGTGGGGTTTTGAGACCTGATTTAAATAGATTGAGACTTTGGGCCAGAGAGATGGAGGATGGTAGGCTGTTCAGCCACAGTGGAGCATGATATCGGAAGGATCTTTGTCCAAGAGATGTTCTACAGTGAGGGACTATGAAGATGGAGTTGGCAGAGTGCCTATGGGCCCTCCTGTGAGGGGCTGTGTGGATAAATGGGTGGAGGCCGATTGACGCTTGCTTAAGTTGTATCTTTTTTGCAAGGAGGCAGGTATGGTACTTAAGCCTGCCTTGGAAGTTCAGCCAGCCAGTATGTTTATAAAGCTCACATGTGTGAGTTAACCTGTCACATCCAGAGCCCAAGCAGCAGGCTTTATTGAAGGTGAGGTTGATGCTACATAGGGCAGTTTGATCAACTGACCTATAAATCACTATTCTGTAGTCTACCAAGGATAGGACAGATGAAGACACAGCGAGATGTATGGCCTAAGGGGGTAGGCAGTGCTTATGTCTGTATAGGATCCCCAGTCTAGTGTTAATAGAGGAGGTGACTTGTATGTGTGACTCCAAGGTATTTGAAGTATGAGACCTGTTCAAACACAGAGCCTTGGGAGTTCATGACAATTAACGGTGCACGACAGAGAGGGTTTTGGTGGCGGGCTAAGATCATGGATTTAGTTTTCTTGTAGTTAATTATTAGGCAGTGTTCAGAGAACCAGGTTTTCAGCTCCCTAAAGAAGCCCTGCAGGGCAGTTTGTAGTGAATTGGGATAAGGATGTTTCCAGAAAACTACCACATCATCAGCATATAGCAGCATCTTACTGCTGCAGGATTTAGGAAGGGAGTTCAGGAAGAGGGTAAAGAGTAATGGGTCACGTTATAAAGCTCACATGTGTGAGTTAACCTGTCACATCCAGAGACCAAGCAGCAGGCTTTATTGAGGGTGAGGTTGATGCTACATAGGGCAGTTTGATCAGCAGACCCATAAATCACTATTCTGTAGTCCACCAAGGATAGAATAGATGAGGACACAGCGCCAGCCCTCCCCAGGAGAACCAAGAGGGTCGCGAGGGGCCTTGTTGCAGACTGCCCTCCACACTGGAACACTAGCCGTGATCTCCCACTCCCCCGGAGCTTCCAAGGTATGGAGCACGCAACACAAGCTTGCAGAAGTCGGTGTGTGGTTTTACCCCAACGGTGCCACGCACCAGCTCCCCACTGCCCCCACCACCACCCTTGCTTGGCTGTCGGCTTTATATGGGCTGTCACGTGACTCACAGAACCAATCAGCCCATTCTCCCATAAGCAGCTTATACGATGTCACCACTAGCGGCCGCTACACCCAGCCCCAGCTTGCTGCTGCAAGCACTAGGCAAAATGCTTCTATTTTTCTCCTGCTTTTCTCCATGGTGATTCCCCTTGCTTCTCTCCCCCCAGCAACCCATCCACTACGACATCTGGACCACCACCTCTACTACACCCTCCCTACTCCCCGGCCCCCCCCCAACCACCTTCCCACACCAACAGTCACATCTTCCCACCCATAACTGGACGCTCAGTTTTGCCATCCTCCCTCCCTCTTTCTTCCCAGGGCTATCTGTCCTATGTAACTTGGCAACTGCTGCCACCTTGCCTATCCATCAAGTAACCCTCTCCTGTCCAAGGACCAGACCCGCTTGGAACAAAACCTTACACTATCTTACACTGCTTCTCCTCTTGGCAAGGGATGTTGAAATCAACTCAGGCCCTACCCCTCCCAATCCCTCCCCCCCACTAACTCTACCCAAGGGACTCTGCCTACTGCACCTCAACATCTGCAGCATCCTGAATAAAGTACCTGAGCTACAACTTACTGCAGTATCTCTATGCCCAGACACCTTCATTATATCTGAAACTTGGCTAAAGCCACACCATGCAGATTCTACTATAGCCATTCCTAGCTACTCACTGATCAGGCAGGACCGCATGGGCAAGAAAAGAGGTGGTGGTATTGCCATGTTCATCTCCACCAGGCTTCAGTTCACCCCGGTCCAAATCCATGTCCCCACACCACTAATAGAATCCTTATTGGTCAAGCTCGCTCTCCCCTACTCCTCCCCTGTATACGTTGCGGGGTCTTACTGCACCCCTACTACCACCTTGCCCGGAGTCATAGACCATCTGGCCAGTTTAAAGTCTGCTGCCACAGATGGGGAGCTCCATATCCTCGGCGATTTCAATTTCAATGGGCTAGCCAATGACTGCACTAAACTGCGGACCAAAATAAACATTCTAAACCTCTCCCAACTAATCTCCCAACCTACTCAGCTGAACCTCAAAACACTTAACCACTCCATCCTGGACTGGGCCCTCACAACCCACCCACACTGGATTATTAAAGCCAGACTTCTCCCCAACTCCCTAAGTGATCACCACATGGCTTACATGGTCAGGAAAGTGCATAGACCTGCTGAACCCCCCTCTAGGAGGCTCCTTACAAGAGCCTATAAATCCTTATGCCTACCTTCCCTCTTAAATGACCTGGCCCAAGTTGATTGGTCCTTCATACAAAGGGCACCCTCTATCGACTATGCCTTCAACATGTTCAAGAACAAGTTTCTTGCTGTATGGGACTACCATGCCCCTCTAAGAAGCACTAGGGTAAAGGGCTCCCATCTTCCCTGAGTATCTGTTGACATCATTAGCAGATGCCGTTCTAGGTACCTGGCCTGGAAAAAACACAAACTATCTAGCTCCCAAGAATCTCTACTGAGATACCGTACCCTCTGCAACACCTGCACCAAATCTATAAGACAGGCCAAAAAGAACTACTTCTCGTCAGCTCTATACTCTAACCTTAACCACCCTACAAACTTTTGGAAAACTATCAAATCTCCCCTCTCTCCACCAGTGCAACCAACAACCTCTACCCTATCCATCCAAGGCAATACCATATCTGACCCTAGCAAAGTTGCCTCTGCCTTCAATACCTTCTTCACCAGCAGCACAGCATCTCTCCTACCTAACCTCCCACACACCCTATCCACACCAAGCTCAACACTGAAATCACTGAACTCCTCCCCTGCCCCACATTCTCTTTCCATCCAGTAACCCAGGCTGAAGTCCTACAAGCCCTATGTGCTCTAGACCCCAACGAAGGCAAATGCCACTCTGGCCTGGATGCTAAATTACTCCACTTATCTGCCCATGCTATAGCTGCCCCACTAGCCATACTCCTCAACCTCTCCTTCTCCCTGGCCAAAATCCCCAGCTGCATGGAAGTAGGTGGTTGTCATCCCCCTCCCAAAGGGTGGTGACCCCTCCATGCCGGGAAATTACCACCCCATCTCCTTACTCCCAATGCTGGCCAAGCTTCAGGAACACCTTGCCCCTGCCCAACTCTCCCAATTTATTGACTCTACCTCATTCTTCACCCTTTATCAATCAGGTTTCCGCAAGTCTCACTCCACCATCACCGCCCTCTTACAGCTCACCGATGACATCATATCAGGTATGAACAAGGGGCATATCACCTCGGCAATTTTCATAGACCTGGCCCAAGTCTTCGATACCATCTCTCACCCCATGCTACTAGCTAAACTTAATGGTGCAGGCCTCTCTAGCCTCACCACTAGCTGGTTCCAGGCCTACCTGTCAAGAAGACACCAATTGGTGATAATTGGCTCCCAAATATCCCCCAGTCTCCATGGGGGTCCTCCAAGGCTCAGTCCTGGGCCCATTACTTTTTTCTATATTTCTAAATGATCTCCCGCTGGCCTGTTCACACTCAGTCATACAAATGTATGCAGATGACTCCGTACTGTACGCCTCTGGCCCCTCCACTGTAGCTGTGACCAACACGCTACAGCAGGACTTCAATGCCATACAGCAATGGTTCAAGTCCAACCAATTATTCCTAAACATAGAAAAAAAAGTCTTCCTAACTTTTGGTACGCAACCTCGACTTTCCCGCCTAGCTGCTCGCCCCACCTTCCTTACCCTGGACGGTTAAACCCTGGAGTCTTGCACCTCATTCAGATACCTGGGTGTCTGGCTTGACCAACACCTAGATTTCTCCACACACATCAAATCATTACACAAAAAGCTGCACCCAAAACTGGGTGCTCTGTATCACAACAAAGGGTGCATGCCCACTCCGGTCCAGAGGGAAATTGTGCAAAAAATATTCTCCCAATACTGGACTACGGCGACGTGGTCTACGGCGCTGCACCCTCATCCAACCTGGCCAGCCTAGACACACTCTTTCACTCCTTCTGTTGCTTCATTCTGGACTGCCCTCCAATGACCCATCACTGTGACCTATACAGCTCCCTAGCCCTACACTCACTTACGTCCCGCAGACTGATCCACAGCTCCAGTGTCATAGCCAAATTCTGGTCCCAGTCCCTCCCCCCCATCTCAGCTCTACCTTATCAGCTCAGCCTTCCCCAGCCTACTCACTCACAAGCATTGCCTCTAGGCTCCTCCAAGTCCCATTCATGCATACCTCCAAGGGCCAATCAGCTTTCAAATATCGCTTGCCCAAACTTTGGAATGACCCACCTGCAGACATCAGGCTTACCACAAACCCTAGACTCCTTCATGCACACTTCTTTGACTCATGCACCTGCTTCCAGCAGTCATGAATTCTAAGCCACATGTTCCTCTGTCTTGTGACACCTGTAATGTCCCAACTATGTCATCTGCTGCACCATATGGTCATTTAGGTCAACTAAGAATTTGCAGTCTAGTTTTATGTGTTCCTAACTTGTGCTTTCTCATATTTGCCTTGAATACCTCAATGTTATCTACATGTTGTATATATCTCTGTACCTTAGGTTATATCTTGTAAATCTGTACTGTAACACCCTCCTATGTAACTCCCCCAGGTCACAACTGGAAACAAGTGGTTCCCCACTCAGTATGCCTGCCTGGTTAATCTCTTAAATAAATAAATAAGTATTGACCCTTGTGGGACACCGGCTAGGACCAGTTTGCTGGAGGAGATAGTTGTATTGATTTTGACTTGTTGCGTCCGACCCAATAGATAATCTTTGAACCAGGTGGTAACCTCCGGTGCGAAATGAAGGGATGGAAGGGTGTGGAGAAGTAGCTCATGACTGATGGTATCAAATGCTTTGGTCAGATCAATGTAGAGAGTCCCTGCCATGGAGCCCTGTTCCAGGGCCTCATGTATATATGTTGTAAATTCAATGAGGGTAGTGGAGGTGATGTGGCCCCTCCGGAATCTGTGTTGTTCGTGGCAGAGCAGGTTGTGTTTGGACAAGTAGTCTGTTAGTTGGTCCAACACTATTTTTTCAAGGGCCTTAGAGAGGGTGGCAGGATTGATATTAGCCTATAATTGCTTGTGGAGGTTGGGTCACCACTCTTCAGGATAGGGGTTAGTAATGCTCTTTTCCAAGTAGTGGGGAATTGGCTGAGGCATAAGGACAGGTTGAGGATTTTGGTGAGATGAGGCAGTGTCTCATCCAGCGTAAGCTGAATGAGTTTGAGGTCCAGGGAATCACTACTATAGTGAGAGTTTGCCAGAGCTTTGGTGAGATAGCGTAGCATGCAGAGTGTCCCTGGATACCTTAGTTTTCAGAGGAGGCATCCACAAAGGCAAGCATGTCAAAAAAACAAGCGCAGGCTGCTCCACTGAAGGAGCAAGCGATGGAACCAGGTCTTGCAACTGCAGGGTAACCAAACCAGAAGAATCATGAGTCAGCACCTCCTCAAGCAATGCAGGCAGCTGTACAGGCAACCCTGGTGAAAAATCAGTAGCTGCTGCCAACAGGTGAGGAAGGAGAGTGGCATCCAACAGAGGCGAATCAAGTAACACAGTCCACGGTCCTAAAATATCCATCAGGGCCACCTCACCAGACAGGGTATTGGAAATCAAAGTAGGAGAGAGACCGTCCGTACTACAGACACATGAGGAAGTAACAGTTTCAGTCTGAGGGGGTAGCTTACCTGTCGACTGGGAAAGGGAGTAGGAAGCCATTGCCAAACAGTGTGTTTGCTCAGGAGGTAGATCTGCTCTTCTTCTTCTATGAGTTTCAATAAACGATTCTTCCTAGCAGTCAAAGCAGCTTGCAAATGGAGGTCCTCTGCCTGAATCGTGTTGTCCGACACCGCAGATCCAGCAGGCATAGTGGTAGTAAGCAACTCATCAGATGTCGAAACTCCAGGTAATGAATAGTCTGACTTTCCAAGTATGACATCACATTCAGTCTCAGGTACAACAGTAAAAGGGGAGGAGGCCATCTCCCCAGCACCCAACACATCCATGTTCTCAGGTCCAGTGACAGCAGCCATCAAGACAGAATGCCAGACAGCCTGGCAGCCCCTACAGGACAGTAGGGGAATTTTCCCGGAGTCCTGGCCCAATTTCCCCCATTCACTAAAAATGCCACCAACAGCTTAATCTGGTTCAGTACAGTAGGTTATCAACTGTATCTTCGCCCCTCCCCCGGGACAAGGCTGAAAATAGGCAGAATTGTCTAGCCCTCCTTTCACAGTCAGCAATAAATAAACAAATATGGAACCCAAACAAACAACAGACAGAAAGAAAGTAGTGCCAGGCCAGAAAAGAATACTGAGCAGCACTGAGGAATTGCAAGGCTAGAATTAGGAAAGTCAAGGAGGGATTGGAAGCCAGGGTAGCAGTAGGAGCTGTGGAAAACACCAAAGTCTTCATCAAATAAATAAATGGAAGGAGGCTGGTGAATAGTGTTGGGAGAAAACTGCAAATCCAAATTTAAGGAAATTTTGCAAAATTTTCAAATTCCATGAAATATTCCAAAAATAATTCTGATTTTGGTGAAATCTGAATCCTCTGAATGTGTTTGCCAAATTTTCACCCCATTCCATGGAATTTTCTGATTGAATTATAGAATGATATCCATGGACTTTGGAATTCCATTTGACAGTTTAATACATCAATCCATGCAACCATTTTGCAGTTCAGTGATCAGTTCTGCAGAATTTCTTTCTGCAATTTAATACAGTAATCTGAAATTAATACTTATTCCACCATTCTAAGTTGGAATTTCATGAACGTTGCTAAAATGCATTCCAGAATTTTCTGGAAGTAAAATTCCAACTTCCACAGTAATTCTGCCTTTGGAATTTTATTTTCACGCAGCACTAAATGTGAAAAAAGGGAACTAGATCCCTGAAAACAGGGGAAGACAAGGAATGTGTGAGAGCATCAGGGGCGATGGATGATATGCTAAATAAATACTTTGCTTTGGTGTTCACAAATGAGTCCCCAGGAGAGGTAGGGTGTTTATTAAGAAGGCCCATAGCACCAGGAAAGCTATGCTGCAGGCTTCAGAAATCACCCTGCCCTACATATCAAAGGTCAAGCCAGGTAAACCCCAAGGGACAGTCAAGGCACTAACCGAATTCAGTGTGGAGCTAAAGGAACAAATGGTGATGGAGCCACTTGTGGCAATCTTTCAGGAATCTGTCCAGACATTTTGGGAACCAGAGCACTGCAAAGTGATCAATGGTGTCCATATCTTTTAAAGAAGGAACAATGTTGGACTCAGGCAACTACAGTCTAGTCAGCCTGACATTAACTCTGGGTAAGGTCCAAGAAACCTTTATAAAGGACAGAATAAGGGATCACCAGGTTGTGGCCATGGGTATTACCCAACTCAGCATGGTTGTATGAGGGGAAGATCATGCCAAACCAGCCTGATTGCCTTCATTGGGGGGGTGACCAGGGAGGCAGAAAGTGGCAGGGCATTAGCTGTCTATCTAGACTTCAATAAGGCTTTGCACAATGTGGTGCATGACAACACCTGCATAAAGTACACTGTGTGGTATTCACAGGGTGGATTGTTAACTAATTTGAGGCAGGAAGCAAATGATTGTGGTGGATGGGCACTACTTTGAATGAAGGAAGGGTTCTCAGTGGCATCCCTCAGGGATTAGTACTGGAGCACTACTGCTCTTAATCTTCAAAAACAATCTAGAAGCTTGGATCCCCAGTAGGCTGCAGCAGGCTACTTATCTTCACTGATAACACTTAGTTTGCCTTGGTGGTGGACTCTCATGAGGATGAGGACAAACTTCAGGAGGATCTGAACAAGCTGGGCAATTAGTCTAACTACTGGCATCTCAAGGTCTATTTCACTTTCTTTATGCGTTTTTTGCATGAATTTTTCAAAGTCCTATATCTATTCCAGTTCTCTGGATGCTGCGACTGTTTAGTAGAGATCTAGACCTTGTCCCTTCTTTTCATGGAGGCTAGAAGATCTTTATGCAGCCATCTAGTACAGGAGCCTCTGACTCACCTGCTTTTTATAGGAACATGCTGCTCCTGGAGGGTGAGTAGGATTGAAGTGAGGTATTCAAGGGCACTATTAATATCACTAGTGGAAAAGATGGGAGACCAGTCGATGCACCTTAGATCAGCAAGTAGTGCTACAGGGTTTAGTACTGAGAAATCTTGGAACGTGATGATTTTAGGGGGAATATTTGGAGAGTGCCCATTCCAAACACAGAAAGTGGGGAGCTGATCTCTAATAGCATCTGGGAAAGTGCCTACAGTGAGGATTTTGTTAGATCTATTAGTTGCAATCCAGTCCAGAAGGGACCGATGCTTGCTATTAGCAGAGAACCTGGTAGGACCAGGTATAAGCTGAGAGAGGTGAATTCTAGCCAGGATTTTGGAGTAGGTACCTGAGCTACTCCCAGACCTGTCCAGGTTGAAGTCACCCATGAGTATTAATTCTGGTTTACCTTTTAGTGAGGCAAGATAGCCGACAAGTTCATTTAGCCCTGAGAAAGAACTCTGAGGAGGGTTATATGCACAGATAAGATTGAGTTTTTTGGAACCACCTAAGGACAGGATAGTGCAAAGGGTTTCACAGGGGCCAGTTAGCCCAGAGAGTTGAACAGAGATATTAAGGTGAGATTTAAAATAAAGGGCAACATCGCCACCTCTATGAGAGGAGGGGCAGTCAGATCTGACAAAGGTGTAGCCATTTAGGATGTACAATGCATCTGGGAGGCCAGGCCTGAGCCACATTTCCATGAGCCCTAGTATATCTGGGGAGTAATGAGTGGCCCAGGCTTCGAGCTCATGAAAATTAGTTAGCATGCTTCTGATATTCATATGGGCAATTTTCAAGCCCTTTGAGGAGGACCAGGAAGAGCTGTTGATAGGCCTAATATAAGTAGAGGGGCCAGGTTTAGGCTCAATGTCCCCAATAAGGCAAGGCACAGGAAAGTTACCCATGTCTCTCTGCAAAACTGAACAGTTCAAAGCAGCCAAATGTACACTTTGGGAGGAAAAATGGATGTAGGACCTACATACTTTGTGGGACTCCTCCTGCTGCAGTTGAAGAGGAAAAAGACCTGGGGGTCATAATAGACAAGGAGCTAAAGAATAACAAGTAGTGTGTAGCCACTATTGAGGCTGACAAAATGCTGAGCTGTTTCAAAATGGGGAAATCAACAGTACAAGGGAAGGAATCCTTCTACTTAAAAATGCCCTGCTCATGCCCAGACTGGAATACTGAATGCCATTCTGGACTCCTTAGTACAAAAGGGCATTGAGGCAGTTACAAGGGTGCAACACAAATCCACCAAAATGACCAGGGTCATGTGTATAAAAATGATGATGAGTGGCAAGTAACTTTTAACATATTCCTCTTGGAGAAAAGTATGCTAGGAGGTGACACAGTACCTGTTTTTGTGTACTCAGGGGTATCGACAAGAATGAGCAGACAGAGATGCTTGATATGGCATCCTCAAGCAGGGCCCGGTGACACTCCCTGATGCACAAAGGTGATTATTTCATGGGTAATGTTAGGAGGCACTACTCTCAAAGGGTGAGGAACCTCTGAACAACCTACCAGTGGAGACAGTGGGCATGAAGACAGTACATGCCATTAAGCTAAGCCTGGACAAATTTGTGCTTACCAAGGGAATCACAGAGTACCCTGGGTAGTAGAGTGGGTTGGGAATCCCAATAAATGAGTACACATTAGCATAATAATACATACCAGATTAAACTGGACAATGTAGTAAAAAACATCAGATATAATTTCTTTACACATAATGCAGCCAGACAGTGGAACAGATTACAGTACCTAGTGATGTAGTGGACAGTGAGAATTTGAATGCTTTTAAGAAGAGACTAGATGTACAGTAATACTTTTGCAGAATGGGAATACAGGGACCCGCTAATGCAGATGGACGGTATTAATGGGCAACTTGCCTTCTTCCATCCACTATTCCAGTATGATAATCCAGTATGATATACACATAAAGCAAACGCAGACAAGGAAATGGACCTAGAGTCCCTTCTGATCTTAAATTATTAAGTTACTATATAAACAATTAATCATTTCTTTTATGTGAAATTTCTTTGCAAATTTGGAAGGAGACCTTCAATCACAAGACGTTTCTATTGTAAGCTATGGCTTTTGTTTGTATATTTTTTCTTGTGTTGCAATTTGTAACTGTTTTCTTCTGTGGCTCACTGCTTTTCCTTCCAGGACCCTGTTGCAAACTAGAAGTAACATCTAAATGAGGCTACTTTGGTATGGAAATATTTAAATAAATATCAATAAATAAAAAAAAAATCATGACAGTGATTTTCTGATGTAGACATGATTGCATCACAATCACTGCATCACACTTTGGATAGATTACCAAACAAACTTCAGGAGATACAGTAAAAATAGTTTTTAATCTCTACATACCCAAGTCAGATTCAGACCAGTGAATTACAGAAGAGGTTAAAGATTCCATTTCCAGTTCATAGAGTTATCTAGTTTCCAGTCATTTGATTTCTCAATTGTTTCTAAAAAAAAGTAAAAATTAATGTGTATATATATATATATATATATATATATATACTATATATATATATATATATATATATATATATATATATATATGCAGGAAATTGATATTTTTTTGAGAGAACACCTTCTTCAAGTTAGAGAACTGTTAGTTGTGGATTGACCATACTTGTGTTTTTAGTAATCTTACATACACACCTTAAATATAAAACACATTTATCATTAACATTACCACCATGTCGGATATATAACAGAATCAGGAGGGATATGTAATAAAAAGGCATACAGTAGGTACTCTGGCAACTAACTGTTAATGTTTTTTCATACTTTTTTCATTATACATCATTCTTGAACTGTATCATCTATTTTCAGTGTACATTCAAGATAACTAACTTGTTTAATTTGCAGTCTGTGTGCTAACAAAGTACCCAGTACAGTAATTTCATGTTTGTTTGCTTCCCAGGGAAAGAAAGAATCCCTGTAAATAATATCATGGTCAAGATCTGCTAATTTGTTGCCTAGGGTTTTGAGTGCAGGTCTTTCACTTGCAATGCGATTGGTATTTGAGGGATAGTTCTTTCTGGAGCAATATTCAACTACAAACTACAGTATGAGTGATTTCCATAAAATTAAGAGAACTGTGCATGTGCATACACTTAATAAATATAGTAGAAGTGATCCCAGGTATCTTAAATACAATAAAAAACATCATAGAAGTCCTGGAGTGGTTGTGTATGTTAATTCATTGTATAAGAATGTTTCATGAAACATGCTAATATCTACAAAAAAAGACCTGCAAACATACACTAAACATAGCAGAGATATTATTTAAGTTATTTAATTTATTTATTTGCAATATATTTAAGTAAGGTAAAGGAATACAAAGATAACAAACAATCTTGTTTGCAGCAGTGAACAAAAATATAAAAAAATACCAAATATTTAACTAAAACTGGTTGCTATACACAGAAAAAACAAGAATAAGGTTCAATACAAATCATAACATCATACTTAACAAAGCATACACCAGCAATTCATGTATAGTACTGTAAAACAGATACTAAAGCAACGGTTCATGCTATCTTATCTGCCATACCCAGTGACAAAAATACTTCACTGGACCAAAACCCAGATGGGCATACAATGAAACTTAAAAACCTCTTCCACTTCTGAATGTTGATTGACAGATATTTGCACCTATTCAGGCTAAAAGAAGGGAAACAGTTCTAGCCTAAATTCATCCTTGTTGATTTTCATATACTGCTTATGATATTTTGCATCCACGAGTATGTGTAATTTTTTTCATTAATTATCAAAGCTAATTCATCCAGATCAAGCCAGCTTTAATTATGGGACGACAGATGAGTGATAAAAAGGAGATACTGTACTCAATTATACAACAGTAAGTAACAGCTGAGAAAACTGAAATGGGTTATGTTACAGGTTTAGATGCCAAAAGGCCTTTAGCAGGGTAACCTGGATGATCATATATAAAATCGTGGAGAACTTTTCAATATTGGTTGAATCACAATATTATATACAAGCCCAGCAGTGCTAATAAATATTAATTAAATATCCTTCTAGGAATTTAATAATAATAATAATTTTATTTATAAGGTGCCTTTCAATTACCAAGGCACCGTACATAAATAGTAAATCAAAACAATAAAAAATCATTAAAAAAATACAATTTAAACTGAAAAGATTACAAGACAGAGATACCCTGTTCCTCTACTAATCATGCACAAGTAACTGAACCGTCCACACTAAGAGTGAGAAAATAGTCAAAAAATTAAGAGGAAAATAGTTTCAGACAGAGTATAAGACTGCACTTAATAGTGCTGATGTAATTACATTTTCAGAATATTTTAAAATATACTGTAACAGAATATTTTGTTACAAGGGATAAATCAAATAAATAAGTAGAGATCTCTGGCCTTAAGGAGAATGTAGTATAATTGAAACTGCTGGCCCATGGTGTGGTAAATGAAACAATGTTTTGACCAAAAGATAGTGTTCCCAGTCTGAAATATTACAGAATTTACATATCCAAAAAAACTGGAGCTATGCTGGAGGGAAATTATGGTAATTTATTTGAGAAGGTGGAACTTGATTTAAGAAATGGAATTTGTTGCCAATTAGAGTTTTTAATAGAGGAGAATCCTTTAAAATTAACGCAGTGCCTTATTTCCTCATTTCTTCTAGCTACTAAAGATTGTCTTTCTTAGCAATTTATTAGGAGTAGGTAAGTAGCAATCTTAGGATATCTGTGGCCACATAAAAAGTCAGGATAAAAAACAGGAACCTCTGTGCAGCAGAAAAAAAAGAATTTACCTCCCATGTTTATGAAATTATTTCTGGTCTTTGAGCTGCACATTCTTAAAATGTGACTAGGTAGTAGTGAGGAACCACACAGAAACATACATAGAAACATATAATTTGATGGCGCATAAGAATAGCTTTGCCCACCCAGTCTGCCCATTTTTCCCTACCTACAGTATCACTGCTGCTGACCCTACTTGATCTCCAGATTTTTCTCTCTTCCTCTTTTCCATTAAGATTCCCTTATGCCTATCCCATGTATTCTTGACCCCCCCCCCCTGTTTTTGCCCCCACCAGCTCTGCGGGAAGGCTGTTCCAGAAATCCATCACTCTTTCTGGGAAGAAGTACTTCCTCACATCTCTCCTACTCTAAACCCCTCCAGCTTCATAGCATGTCCCCTTATTCTTGAGCACCTTTTTTCTTAAAAAATACTTCCTCCTGTACCTTATTTACCCCCATGAGAAATTTAAAGGTCTTCATCATATCCTTCCCCTCCCTTCCTCTTTGTTGAGGTCCTTTAGTCCCTCTTCATAGCTGACCCTGCACCATTTTACCTGTCTTCCTCTGGACCACCTCCACTTTCTCTATATCCTTCCAGAGATGTGGTCTTCAGAACTGGACATAGCTGGAGAGCATTCTAGGTTGGTTCTTACCAGTGATCTATACAGAGGCAACACCACCTCCCTCTTTCTTCTGTTGAGTCTTCTCTCTATGTACCCTAGCATCCCAGTAGCTCTCTTAACTTCCTTGTCACACTCCCTGGCCATTGTTAGGTCATCAGATATGATTACCCCCAGGTCTTTTTCTTGTTTGGTAGTCATCAAGACCAATCCACCTATTTTGTACTCCACCCCTGGGTTTCTGTACCCTAAGTGTATTATTTTTGTACTTTTTCACATTGAAATGCACCTGCCATACCCTTGATCACTCCTCTAGTTTTCTCAGGCCTCTACTCATCCTTTCCACATACTCCCCCCCCCCCCGTGTCTACCATATTGCAGATTTTGGTGTGATCGCAAAGAGGCAGACCTTCCTTTCCAGCTCCTCTGCAATGTCAGTTATAAAGACATTAATGAGGACCTGTCCCAGCACTGATCCTTTAGGTACCCTGCTGGTCACTCTCTCTTTCTTAGAATGAACTCTACTTCTCACTACCCTCTGTCACCTATCCCCTAACCAATCTCTTACCTAATTTACCACCTTTACACCCACTCAGCTTGCTTACTAGTCTCCTATGTGGAACAGTGTTGAAAGCCTTACTGAAATCTAGGTAGGCTATGTCCACCACTCCACCCTGATCTAATTCCTTGATCACTCAGTCAAAGAAATTTATCAGATTCATTTGACATGACCTCCCACCCCCTGTAAATCTATGTTGCCTCAGGTCTTGTAACACACTGAATTCCAGATATTCCATAATCCTTTTCTTTCAGCAGTGATTCCATTCAGTTTCCCACCACCAATGTCAGGCTGATTGGTCTATAATTGCCAGCCTCCTCTCTGATACCACTTCTGTGAAGTGGGATTACATCTGCTCTGCTTTAGTCCTCCAGAACCATTCCTGTTTCCAGTGAGCTGTTTTGCCAGAAGTGCAGCCAGTACCTCCCCTGAGCTACTTCAATTCCCTTGGATACACCCCATCTGGCCCCATTGTTTTGTCCCCTTTCAGATTAGTGATTCCCTTCTGGACTCTCCCCTCCAAAAAAGGACTAGTTTCCATCTCCTTCCCTCCATTCCTCAAAAGCTCCTGTTACTTTTTTGTGGCTCCTCCCCTTCTCCTTCCTCTGTGAACACTGAACAAAAGCATTTGTTTAGGATGTCTGCCTTTTCCTGGGCCCCTCTGTACAGCCCCCCTTTCCTTTTTAACCTTACAATCCCTCTCCTGGTCATCCTCATTTCACTCACATACCTTATACAATGCCTTGTCCCCTTTCGTTACTACTTGAGCTATGCTCACTTTAGTTTGTGCCATTGTGTTCCTTACTGTTTTCCCTGTTTTTCTTTGTTTCCACTGATAAACCTCCCTATCCTCCTTTCTTTGTGTCTCCTTATACCTTCTGAATGCTACCCTTTTAGCCTTTGCCTTTTCAGCCACCTCTTTTGAGAACCATAGTTGTCTCCTCTTGCTTTTGTTCACTTGCATGATGCACAGGCTTCTTGCATTCACTATGCCCCCTTTTAGCTTCATCCACTGTTCCCCTACCCCACTCAGGTCATGCCCCACAAGGTCATCCCTGAGACATTCACTGTTCTTTATAAAATCTATCGTCCTGAAGTCCAGGACCCTCCCCCCTGTGTGGTTTGACTCCACAGCCATCCTTGTATTGAACCATACTGTAAGTGATCACTGGTCCCCTGCTGGCCTTCTACTTTAGTGTCTTTGACACTGTTCCTGAGTACCAGGTCCAGTATTGCCCCATCATAAGTGGGTTTGCTGAGTAGCTGCCTAAGGAACACACCCTGTGAGGAGTCCAGGATGTCCTTGCTTTTAGCAGGAGCCACAGCTGGTAAGCTCCAATCTACATCCAGCAGATTGAAGTCACCCACCAGCAGCACTGCCCCTCTTTTCTGCCATCTTGCCAATAGCTTCCACTTGTACCTTATCTAACTCTTCCCCATGTGCTAGAGATCTGTACATTACACCAGTGTGAATGGTGGCTATGTTCTCCCATCTCCACGGTGATCCACAGTACCTCTGTCCCCCCATATTCCCTGTATCTCCATCACTTTTACACCTTCTCTTACATAAAGCACCATACCCCCTGCTTTCCTTCCCATCCTGTCCTTCCTGAACAGAGTATAGCTTGGTATGGCAATGTCTCAGACATGGTTTTCATTGTACCATGTCTCGAGAATGATCACAGTACCCAGGTCAGCCTCTGTCATTAGGGCCTGTAGGTCTGGAATGTTATTTCCTACACTTCTAGAATTCCCACACATGGCCTTCCAGATTTTGTTATGACTCTGCTTGTTACCCCCTTTTTTTTATTTTTGCCCACCCTGCTTCCCTCTCTCTTTTTAATGCTTCCATTCCCATCCCCCTTAATTTCTTCCACCCTGCTTCCTTTATTAATTTTCACCCTGGAGGATTCCTCTTCCCTCAAGTTCTCCCTATTCTCTTCTTCAGCCTGGGGGACAGTTTCTGCCTCCATGATTCCTTCCACCACTCCCATAAAAGCAGATGTAGATATCTAAATTTCATTGATTTTTTGTAAAGGAACATTAAGACAAAAGGCAGATACCTTTACCGTCTGGTACTTAAAATATACTAAAGATTTGGAGAGAAGTCAATAACTCTTTTCAAATGGGAGATAAAACAGTTTGGTTCCATCCTATAACCTGAGAATCACATTGTGAGCTTAACAAAATGGACACTTATTTGTAAAGCTGTAGAGACATTGATGTCTGTTCTGTATCCTGCTGATAAAGACAGACAACACAGAGAACTGGAAAACCTAGTATAACATGTATTTATTTCTCAGAAAGGTCTATGTACAAGTGTCCATTTATTGCACATAGCTGTTCTCTGTCAGATCAATCAATAAAACAGTAAAACAACAAGGCTCCATACAAAGGTATTTCATCATATAAAAATGCATATACTGTACAATACAGAAAATTAACACCAGAATGTAAAACAGTTACTTAAAGCAAGTACAATTTTGTTGGTTGAACAAATAACTCCAAATAAATGCCTTCAGTGGGTGAAATAAACTGCCACTCAACACACAGGGTGGGAGGCCATTACAGTTTCTAGCCATATGAAGTAAGAAAGAGATATGTTGCTTCCAAGTCCATTTTAGAAGTATCAAAGTACCATGTGATTCTATCTTTGTATTGTGTGGGCTGTTATTTACATACATCATATCACCAAAGTTAATGGGGGCACACCTCCTAAAAATCTTTTTGGTTAATAAACGTGTGTAATATTGTAGATGCTGGTCTATTGACAATGATCAAATAGATGCATAAAGGTTGCAATGGTGAGTAAAAAAAAAGTGGAATCCAAAATGTGCCTGCAAGCTTTATTCTAGGCAGTAGGTACCCTTGGCAGTGAGCTGTCAGAGATTCCACTCCATAGACCAGCACTCCATAGTCTATTATGGATTAGAATATAATTATAAGCAGCCACTTGTCTAGTCTGTATTATAAAATTGTGTTTATTCCAAAAAAAAGGAAGACACGTTGAATATTCACCATTTTAATAGGATGGTCTACATGGGTGGCATATGACAGTTTACTGCCAAGGTGTAGTCCCATGTAGTTGACTTTGTTTACCTGCTGTAGTGGGTTGCCTCTAAGGATAACCAAATTTAGCCCTGTAGAGTCCTTCAGTTTTCTATTATTACCAGAAGTCATGGTTTATGTGTCATAGTATTCATTTTTACCTTTTGCTTTATCAAGTTACATTATGTTGCACCAAATTAAAGTTACACTGAATTGGAGCTGCTAGAGTAGGCAGACTACTATCAATAGTAACAATAATGGCATCATTTGCATTAAGAAGCAGATGGCATTCCTTATGCAGTAGATTAAAAAAATACAAAATATTAAAGGGCCCAATATAAACTTTTATGAAAAACAAAGACAATCCTAAGGACATGTACTGTGCCTGGTAACCTATCAATAATGTGTTTAAAAACAAAAACAGCACTCTCCCAACCTCAGAGTATATGAATCTTATGTTGGCTACCTTGTCTTCATATTGGTGCCACCATTCTGCTGCACTGTGAGTCTTTTTTTTTTATTCTGGTAAATGGGTAAAGCTCACTAAGGAGCGACCTGGGAGCACTAGGGAGGTTACATGACTTACTCAGGGTCACACAATATATAAGTGGGAATCAGACCCTGGTCTGCTGGATGCACCAAACTCATTCACAGCTTGTTACTCTAGCTTCAAGGCTATACTGTCAACTTTATAATAAAGTATTTTGGAACTTTACCACATACTAGTATATCTAGTTGTTTGGGTATATCCCTATACTCTGAGATTGGGAGAGTGCTGGTTTTTGTTTATAGACCTAATATAAAGCCCTGGGGCACTACCAAGTTAATTGTATAGTATGTAGAATAGGGACTGCCATGTCCAACCCTCTGTTTTTACAAAGCTAAACAGTACAATATACTTCAGCATAGAGAAACAGCAACAAATGTCTCCAAAAAAAGAGAAAATAAAGATATTTGAAATTGAAACAAAAGGAAATCAATACATCTTGTATAACTGTATAGATAAAAAATGGCACAAGCCTAATGTGTAAATGATCTGGTCTTCAGACTTGGTAAGACTCTGCAAGAGTTATCCAAACCTGAAGAGATGGGTATCCAACAGAAATGAAAAATAGAACTTAGAGTACTTGTTAGATTCACACAGGTAGTTGCCTCTGCTACTCATAGTCATGGTCACTCACTTGATCTGGTTTTCCTCCTGTGGATGGAGACCTCCAACTTGGTGGTGGTGGAACCAGTCATATGGTCTAATCACCACACCATAAGGTTCAGGCTCCAGGCTCCCCCCTTATAGGCCTGCCCCTGTGGAGTTGGTCAGATATCGCCCTTTGAGGGATGTGACCCCGGATGGTCTATTGGCAGTATTGGACCTATCTGGATTTCCAGGAGTAAGCGAGGATCCAGAGAGTTTAGTTCAGGCCTGCAATAAGACTGCTACTGAAGCTCTGGATTCAATCACTCCTGTCCATGTTCACCCTCTCTCTCTCTCTCCTCCCTCGGTCCCCTTAGTTTGATGAGACCTTGAGGGAGTTGAGATGAGTTGGAGGAAGGTTAGAGTGACACTGGCATAAATAGGCCCTTGAGGCTGACCACCTTAGATTGATAGATCATTATCAAATCTATCAATTAGCAATCACTCATAAGTAGGCAGAGTTCCTGTCCAGTGAGATTGTTGCTGCTCAGAATCGGCTGGCTCAGCTCTTTTGAACTGTGGATAGGTTGTGCAACCCAACCTGTCTGCAGGTTCGAAGTGTGTTTTCACAAGTTAAGTGTGACGAGTTTGCTCAGTTCTTTGCAGATAAGGTGGCCAACATCAGGGTTGCGATTCATCCAGCATTCTCTTTGGGGGTTGATGGTGGTCGGTGCTTGGTCACTCCTCCTTAGTTTTCTTGGATATCTTTCAACCATCTGGAGATTGTGGACTTTGTGCAGATTGTCCAGAGTATGTGGCCAACATCCTGTAGTTTACCTTTGTAAGCGAGCCTCTGGCTCAAAGGTTGTAAACTGATTCTTAAATAAATAAAAATTAAAAAATAAAGTTTGGATCCGGGTCCAACATGCCTACTAATGGGGTATATTGAGTACATGAGCCCAGTTCTTGCAAAGACTGTTTGGTGCTCCTTAGAGCTGGGTGAGTTTCCCATTTCTCTGAAGGAGGTGGTGGTGACACTGCTCCTTAAGAAAGCTGCACTGGACCCGAACTGCTTTACTAACTACAGGCCTATCTCTAATCTTCCCTTTGTTGAGAAGGTGATTGAAAAAGTAGTTGTGCTACAACTGGAGAACCACCTTACCATCCATGATGTCTACGATCCCCTCCAGTCTGGTTTCTGGAAGAGGCATAGTACCGAGACCACTCTGGTTTGGGTGTTCAATGATATTCTGATAGCAAGAGACCAGCAGCGCTGTTCCATCTTGGTGTTTCTTGATCTCTCTTCAGCATTTGACACTGTGGACCATGGGGTGCTGCTCTAGCACCTGAGGGTTATCTGCAGCCTGGCTGGTCCAGTCCTCAAATGGTTTCATTCTTTCATCTCTGGCAGATCTCAGAGGGTGGTGTTGTTTTTTTCCCTCTGATCCATTCTCTCTGCCACGTAGGGTCCCCCAGGGCTCGGTGCTGTCTCCTATGTTGTTGGAAGTGTACATGCTGCCCCTCAGAGACACTGTAAGATGATATGGACTGAGGTTTCACTGCTATGCAGATGATACCCAGCTCTATCTGTCTTTCACACCTGACCAGGATAGTGCAATCTCAGTCTTTAACAGCTGCCTAGTGGAAATCCATGACTGGATGAAATCCAGCTAGCTGAAATTGAATTCCAAGAAGACTGAGGTGTTGGTGGTGGATCTGAGTCACCGGATAGAGAGGTCGGTAGCAGGGCTACCTTCTGGTCTTTGACTCGGGGATGCCCAGCTATCTTCCTCTGAACAGGTGCATTACCTGGGGGTGGTTCTTGACAATGGGCTGACACTGCATTCACAGGTGTCGGCAGTCATCAAGTTTTCCTTTTACCATCTTAGGAATGTCACCAGGATTAAGCTCCTTGTTTGGTCCAGTGACCTGATGACATTAATCCATGCCTTCATGACTTCACGCCTAGACTACTGTAACTCCCTTTACCTGGGGCTTTCAGGGGTTAATATCCATTGCTTACAGCTTGTGCAGAATGCTGCAGCATGGCTGTTGACTGGGACTCTTCATTCAAGTCATATCACTCCCATGCTGCACGAACTGCACTGGCTGCCTGTACAGTGGTGGATCACCTTTAAGGTTAGACTTCTGACCTATAAAGCCCTGCACAGATTGGGTCTGAGCTATCTGCAAGAACTCCTGACTTGCTACAGCCCTGACCATCCTCTCTGCTCAACTGATATGGGGTTGTTAGAGGTTCCCCGGGTTAGACTGAAAACATCTGGGACCTGGGCTTTTATGTATGGTGCCCCCACCCTGTGGAACTCTATACCTCATCAGATTCAAGAGTGCAGGATGTGGAGAGCTTTAAGGCAGCCTTAAAAACTCACCTGTTTCAACAAGCATTTAGTGAGTATTTTATTTAACTTATTAACACTTTATACTGTTAGTATTTCATGGATTGTTACTGATTTGGTGTTTTAATACTTTTATTTTTAATGATGTACAGCACTTTGGTTTTTAGAATTGCATTTCACAAATAAAGCTTATTGTTATTTATATTACTATTAGTCCGAGAAAATCTTAATAATACACCTTTCAGCAGTGATACATTTCTGACATCCAAAGATTCATTTTGAATTTCATTTCATTTAATTATTCCAGGCATTTTTAAAGCTGTTATTATTACTATTTTTAATACATCACATCTCATTAAATATAGCAGTCACCAGCAGGTTTTCAACATCTTTTCACCTGAAGTTACTTTTTCATGATACATACTGAATTGGCAATTTGGGCATATCACTGTGGTTCAAACGCTTGTTGCTGATAATTACCAGCTCAACAACACACTAAAGGGCATAGTTTTCTTATGAGGGACATGATCTAAGAGCAGAAGCATTTAAATTCTTTTAAGCAACATATTTTGTTTCAAGAAGATAACAAAATGGAAAGAAAATGCATATGTTGAAGTATGTGCTTGTGCTATCCACTGATTTGATCATATAAAAAACATGTTTTACCACTCTGCTAGTATTCCTGATGAACGGTGAAAACATATTTGGATAAATATTTATTATACCTAGTGCAATGTTTTGCTATCATAACTTATGAAGACAATCCTGACATATTTATCTTAAAAATATAAAAAGCCATAAATCAGACTTGTGTTACCCAAACTACTTCTGCTTTGACCTATTTCATAAAACCACAAGGGAAAATATTTAATATTTTTTATATAATTTTTTAATGTAAAAAATCATGTATTAGCCTGCATTTTTTTGAAGAAGCGGATTATAAATTAGTAGACTTTGCCACTTTACTGAGTTTTTTTCTAATAAAACACCAAAAATCACGCCCTTGTCATGGCAATCAAGCTTAACTTCTGTAACATTTCCACATGCATCCATAGATAAATATGATATGTACCTAGCTTGGATTTTTTTTTATACTTGAAATAAATGTTGTGTATTTGTTTTGTTATTCATCATTTGATTAACAGTGTAAATACCTACAGTTTATACAGTGGGGGTTGTTGCAAACAAGACTTGCAATTCACAATGAACATATCCTGCATATGCAAACTTTCACTAAATAAATAAGGAATATATAATGGGTTGCAGTGGATTAACACATTCATCTTCACTAGTGATGATAAGGCTCATGACTCATAAGTGATGAAGCCATGAGTTAGTTATGAAATTCTTACCACTCATGTGGAAATGAAATTGTAATTCTATGACAAGCCATGTATGGCATTTTGATTTGTACCACACATTGTACTCTATCTGGCCTATTCTCTGTGTTCTACTTCCAGATTCTAAACATAAATATCATGTTCTAGGTATAAATTACATATTCTGAATGAAAATAAAATTGTATTCCAACTGTTTGAAAAATAACAGGATTCATTTGCACTTTAGTCACCACAGGTAGGATACATAGAGAAAAAAGTATGGGTACCACATAAATCCCCCAAATGAAGCTCAGGGGAGTTATACAGGCATAAAACACTAAGAGTGTGTGGAAAAACTCATTACACAATCCCTAACTATACATTATTTTACAGAATTGCTGCCATTTTGAATTTTTGACATACTGTAAAACAAAGGAGCTTTAAAGTGATCAAATTAAAGAGTTTTATTTAATACAATATTAATTTAATATTCATGACAGACTAGTCATAAAACCCTAAACTCTTAAACAGGCAAAGATGTTCACTGTGGTATGCAGGGAAAAGACAGATCTGTTTTTTTATACAGGAATCCCATCTCACTCAGATGGAGGCCAACAAACAAGTTAAATTTGGTTAATCAGCTGTTACATTTATTCATATCAGTGTGGTAAGTGCAGAGGGGTAGCAGTCTTGGTGGCATGTCACCTGGTATTTCAGGAACTGAAGGTAGTCAAAGACAGAGAGGGATGTGGAATACTAGTTCGGGGGGAGATAGTTGGGATTCCCATCACTTTGGCTAACATATGCATTGGGTCTAACACTCATCACTCCTTTTGTTCACTGTCTACTTAACTTAGTGGTGGATAATCTGAGAGGTTTCCTTTTCCTGGCTGGAGATTGTAATCTGATCATGGATGTCACTAGGGATACAACAACCCCCCATCAGAACCCTTCCCTAGCTTCACATGAATATTTTCACAGATTTATCTCCTCTATGGGATGGACAGATGTTTGGGGGGAGCTACATCCTGGCTAAAACAAATACTCACATTACTCACCACCTCACCAAACCTATAGTGATATTTACTATGCTTTTGTACAACAGGAAGATGCTGAGAGAGTCGCCTCCTGTCAGATGGACTCGATTTCTTTTTCTGATCATGCCCCAGTCGTTACAGAATTGATTTTGAACCTGTTCTGAAAAAATACAAATTGGCACTTCAACTCCTTCTGTTTGAAGGATGAGGGTTTTGTAGACATGGTACGGAATAGTATTAAGGACATTACAACTTTAATTGGCTCCACAGATACACAGCCCACTATACTGTGGGGTATAGTTAAAGCTGTGTTAAGAGGTTATCTAATTAGCTGTGGAGCAAATAAAACTAAGGAACAGAGAGCACACAGAGAAGAGCTGCTAGCTACATTCACTTTTTTGTAACAACAGCACCAGTTAGGTACACTAGCAGACCCCGACCAAACCACTAAAGTGAAGAAACAGCTTGACAACCCAGCCTTAGTGCAGACAGAACAGGCACTGTGCTTCTTGAGACAGAAATATTACAATGGGAGCCCCCGTGCAGCATGGCTTCTGGCACATAGTTAGGGAATACTGTTGATAGGCCATCATTTCCAAATAAAGCATCCTGACACTGGAACATTCCTTAAAGATGCAATCTCCATAGCAGAGATATTCATTGTATTCTATAAGAGACTTTGCATGGCGGACCCCACACCCAAGCCAGATGGCCTATCATCTTTCCTCTCCTCTTTGCACCTCCCACGAATGGATGCCCATGCGCAGGAGCAAGTTCAGGCACCAATTACTGGGACAGAATTACAGAAAGCCATCAGGCATCACAAAACTAAAATGTCCAGGCCTGGATGGCTATCAGCAGAGTTTTTTTTAAGAAATTCATGCTAGAAGGTACACCCTCCTGCTTAGAGCAACTAATGTTATAATAAAAGGTGCAGATCACCCACCATCCTAGATCTAAGCTTCAATAGTGGTAATACCCAAACTGGGGAAGCCAGCTGAAAAGTGTGAACCATACCATCCAATTTCATTATTAAACGTGGATTACAAAATCTTCATGTCAATAATGGCAAAGAAGCTCAATGATAGTTTATCCCGTATCATCCACCCTGATCAGAATGGCTTTATTAGATCTTGTCAAGCAATGCATAGCATTAAGAGAACCCTCTCCATAATACATATTCATAATACATCAGGTCTCAGGCTCTGGTTCCCCTGTCCTGGCCCTGAGTCTCGACATGGATAAAATGTTGGACAGGGTGTCTTGATTCTTTCTCAGTACTGCACTGAATAATTTTGGGTTTTCAATTGAATTTCAGGACCTAATTTCCCATACTGATAATGCCCCTAGCGCTCAGGTCAGGGCAAATGGTCATTTTTCTTCATCCTTCCCTCTACTCAGTGGAACACAACAAGGTTGCTTCTTGTCCCCATTGTTATTTGCTCTTTATATTGAGCCTTTGGCACAGGACATGCAACAATTCCCAGGAATAGAGGTGGTCGAAATTAGCAAATTCTGAATTTGTGGAATTTTCTTGAAATTTCACAAACATTTTTTGGAATTTTCTGAAATTCTTTAATTGGCCATAAATTCAGTATGTGTTAATGTTAGGGATCAAGAAATTGGTGTGCTATTGTCTGGTACAGGCCCTAAATGTCTGCCCAGTTATATGACATTTGGATGAAGGGTGTGGAAGTTATAGGGGCTCAACATCTAGCAATTTAATATTCATGTGAACATTTCTGAAAATATTTCTATGCTTACAACTTAGCCATCTTTGGAGCTAGATAATTGAAAACGTAGATGCATACTTTCTTGGAAGATTCCTAGCAACTGCTAAACAGAGACTGTAATGTTTAACTAAGACCTGCCTCCCGATATGACTTCCAGGGACTCTCTTCAGAACCCGGGTCATCAACAAGGCAGCATGACGTTCTGATGCTGGACCATGGTGATTGCCTTAAAGCCTAATATTTAGGGACAATAAACCTAACAATATTGATGATATTCTGTTCTCTAGCTTTAAACTTATAGGGGCTTAAAATTCAGCAGTTTACATAATTATGAAATGTAATTTTAAAAAATCTAACTGTTCAGAGGCTTATAACTCAGTCATCTTTAAAGCTAGAGATCTGAAACTTGGCACACTTATGTGTGGGCATGGGTAATGTCATCATACCAATCTGCACAAATGTTTTGAGTTTACATAGTTGTTAACTGTATTTTTAACATTTCCAAAAGTTTGGAGGCTTATAACTCAGTGATTTGTAAAGATATAGCTCTATAACTATGTACACTGCTACATGGGCACTGGGACAGCAAGCATAATAAATCTGATACATGTTGAACAAATACTTTGTGAAATAGATGTAAATAACCAAAATCACAATTTTAGCAACATTTTTATGGGAATTTTGTGAAATTTAATGGAAACAAAATCAGAATTTCACCCGAATTCCACTGGCAGAAAATAAAATTCACCCATTCCTAAAGAGCCTCATGGGACAAGAGGGTATAGATCACCATACAGCTCTGTTTGTAGATGACATCATGCTCTGTTTAACAGCCCCAGAGATGAATCTTCTGATCATCTGGTTGTTGCTGGAAAAATATGGCTCTTTATTAGGCTACAAATAAAACAGAAGCACTGGCAATACAGTATGTCCCTAGTACAGCAATAAAAGCTTACCCTTTCCGCTGGGATTTGTCCCAGATGAAATACTTTAAGATAAAGCTCACAGCTTTGATCTTGCAATTCTATGAGGCCACCTGTGCCCCATTACAGACACAGCTGCAGCAGGATCTCAACTGATGGATAGTGTTCCCCTTGTCCCTAGAGAGAATGGTAGCAGCAATTAAAATGCTGGTCCTTCCTATATTTTTATATTTATTTCAGACTGTGGCTCTCCCTAGTCCCCAGAGGATGTGGGTGTGCTGGAAGAGGCAGATCTTGTGCTTTCTCTGGCAAGGGCAATTACCTCAAATTGCTTTTTCAATACTGTGTAGCTTGAAGAAGCAGAGCAGTCTAGAGCTGCCAGACCTTAAATTGTATTATGTGGCAATGCAGCTGCAACCAGTGATGTATTGGCTCAGGAACATCCCTGGTCAACAGTGTGCCCAGCTGGAAAGGGAAGGTGTTCCCACTAAACCCCTAGAGCTTGGGTTGCCGGATGCTTGGCAATTTGATGCATACTATAGATGTATGTCTATATTCATCCTCCTAGTATTACAAGTATGGAAGAAATGGATTCTCAAAGGGCACCTATCTCAGCAACTCTTATGGCTTCTACCCCTACACATGCACAGGGATTTCATTCCCACTATCCTTGATATGGGATTTAAACACTGTCACCATAGAGGGTTTTGGTTCCCAGTTCAAATGATGCAGGGGAAGGACATTAAATCCTTCCAAACAGCATGGGATCTTTTAGGAAACCCCCACACAGACATGTTCCAGTACTTTCAAGTATGAGCGTACCTAACACAGACTTAGACTTTACTAATATGCTCACTCAGATACTAATGGGAGCTCTAAGAGGGGAAGCCCTACCACATCTTATCTTGCACCTTTACAGGGCATTTCAGGAATTAAGTAAATACAGTATCCTTTGTTATAGGCCTTTTGGTTGTAGGATCAGGAATTAGGCCTCCCCCTAGAACAGGACAAATGGGAAATAGTCTGTCAGAATACACATAAGGTGTCCTCCTCCATCACATGTAAGGAGTTTAACTGGAAGTGTCTAGTCTGCTGCTTCATCACTCTGATCCAGCAGGTCCACAGGGAGGCAGCCCCAGTGATGCACTGTTAGCGGCAGTGTGGAGAACAAAGTGCCATCCATTTTCATATAATGTGGGATTGCCCCAAATTTACCCCCTTTTTTCATGAGATCAAGGGGTTGCCACAGGAAATGTTTACCCTCCAAATAATCCTTTCTAAAGAACTTCTTATTTTAACATTATACCAACAGGGTATGAAGGATCCTACTAGCAAATATCTGCAGGGCATAGTGCAGGGCACAGTAAAGAAGTGTATAAGAAAATATTGGTTGAAGACAGAGATACCCACACTGGCGGAATGGATGGCATTGGTCAACCACATTTATGCTTTAGAAATCCTGACTTATACTATTTGAAACCAAGTAGACAGGAGTCAGAACAGGTGAAACCGCTGGGTACTGTACATTATGGCTAGAGACCCCTCCATTGTTCCATAAACTGAGGAAGTGGTTCCATCTGATACTACAGAAGAACAGGAGAGTGTCCAGGAAGAGGGGTACTGTAAGTTGTCCAGCCTGTCTTTTGTCTTCCCTCTAGGACACTACTTGAAAGCTAATAGCATTGGGCTGGGTGGTGGGTGCCAGAACTTATAGAACATCACTACAAAGTTGATACAGAATGAACTGCAGAGCATGGTAAAAAAAATGACAGGTATACTTGTTCTTGTTGTTATATGTTGTTTGTCTCTGTGTGCACTAAGTAAAAACTTCAATAAAATATGATTATATATAAAACCAAAAAATATAAGCTCTTAAAAAACCTTAGCACTTAGTAAATGTCCAAACATTTTTTATACGGTTGTATGTTTGGATAACTACTTTTCATAGCACGTAAGTATATAGTTTGGTAACTTAAAATGAGCAAGAAAACTTGATTTGCAAATCCACAGAAGTGGAAATGAATAGTTTTGGGGTGGTTAATGTGAAGTAATGTCCTTGTAATTTAAATGTGCTTTTTTATTAAAGTTGCAACACTTTCTAGCCTCACATTGCTCAGTGGCAGTTATGGAGATGGTTTGTTTCACATGTGATCTGTTCAAAACAGAAAAACTTCAATGAGCAAACTCACTAACTTAAAAACAATATCCTTTACCAATTTATAACAAAGACTTGCTTTTATCAGTTTAAACTAATGACAATTTTCTCTGATAAGACCAGCTATCGACAGCTTCACTACAGGCAACACTTGTGCTGTAAAGCGATTGTCAGCTCTCAGATGTCATTTACTCGCTGTTATGCACGACAGGGTGTAACAGCAGATTACACCATGTTTTTCTATGTGTAACCATAGCTACTCAATTATGTATTATTATTAGTTTTTATTGACAAGGTAAGCACACAAAATGATTAAATGCCTATTTTCAGGTATGACCTGGGAGATTACAATAGGGTGATACAAACAGATGAGTTACTGTACATAAAATAACCACAGGAACAAATAATAGGAATGCATAGAAGCAATACCAAGGTTCATAAAATAAGTACAACAGGAAAAGAATAATAGTTATACAAAGGAAGTAAGATCAACGTACATAATATGAATCAGTACAGTTACAAAATGCAAAATAAAAATGAGGTTCAATACTAGCACTATATACATATACATAAATGCATACAGACAGACAAACATACAGACAGATAGCTAGATAGCGATAGTGGTCGGGATATTCAAAGCAGTTGCGCATGGCACAACTGAGTTGCTCTGGCACAAGTGCGGACATGCACCAAGGAGCGATATTCAGTGGGAGACATTGCGTGGCACAAATCCCATTGCACCAATGCACAACTATAATGAATACAGGTGCAGGAGCAGGTAGCATGCTCATGAATATCTGGTGCAGTACGATATTCAACCATGGAACCGTGGCACAAGTGCGGAGCAAAACAGGGATGCACCGAGCAGACTTGAGCCTATAAATACAGGGCGCAAGCACATAGACAGCACTTGCGCCAGGCAAGAGGGAGAGAGAGAGAGAGTGACAAAACAGAGCAAGAAGGAAGGACAGACAGACAGAAAGACAGACCAAGAGAGACAGAGCCAGTGAGAGATAAAGAGACTGACACAGGCAGCCACAGAGAGAGAGGGACAGAGGTGGCAGTGGAGAGAGAGTCAGTCAGAGAGAGTGAGAGGGACAGGCAGGCACAGTGCCAGGCAGTGCACCAGGGTAGCACACAGCCCACAGCAGCTGACCACCCAGGGAGAGACAGGACAGGACAGCAGGGGCCAAGGATAGTGCACCCTTCCTGATGAAGGCCATAATGAGGGGTGCGAGGGGGCAGGAGGAACAGTGACGTGGCTGAGGAAGGGCCTGTCGGCAGTATACCCAAAACAGGTGGTACCGTTCCCACACCACCTTTGAGAACTAATCCAACACAGAGATTGTGGGGTGGTACCACCTGAACAAGGCCATTCTGCGGCAGCGCTGCGAGCTGTGCAGTGAGGAGATGCAGGCACCCACAAGATGGAGCCACGCAATGGCTGTGGAGACCAAGGTGACAGCTGTCATGTGTCTGATCACCACGGGCACCTTCCAGAGAGTAACAGGGGACACCACAGGCATAACCCAGTTGGCCATGTCATGCCTCCTCACATAGTTCCTCAACACTGTGCTGCCACTTGCTTCAGAATACATCCATTTCCCCAGCACACAGGTGGAGCGTACAGCAACCATGCAGGACTTCCACAGAGTAGGACGTATGCTTGGCATGCTGGGGGCCATTGACTGCACCCACATGGGCATCCACACACCACCTGGCCCTGAGGGTGTGGTCTATATCAATAGGAAGGTGTACCCAAGCATCAACTGCCAGGTGGTGTGCGATGCCAAGGGGTGCATCACCAATGTCTGTGCCACACACCCTGGGAGTGCACATGATGCATTCATCTGGCACAGCTTTGCTCTATGCCACAGATTTGAGCATGGGGACATCCCCATGGGCCATTTAATGGGTGAGTATGGGACTGGCATGGGGTGATGGGCAGAGCAGGCCATGGGATGGGGGAGGGCAGGGTGAGCATGCTGGCGAGGGTGCCAGAACAGGCAATGGGCACAGCAAAGGATGGCAGAGGGCTAACCATGTCAATATTCACACAGGAGACAGCACCTATCCACTGAGGCCCTGGCTGCTCACCCCCTATCAGCACCCGTAGTTCCCAGCAGAGGAATGCTACAATGAGGCACACGCCAGCACACGCAACATCATTGAGCGTGTATTCGGCATACTTAAGGCATGTTTCCGTTGCCTAGACAGGTCTGGCGGTGCCCTACAGTACAGTCCCTTGAAAGCCTGTGGCCTATTCCTGGCCTGCTGCATACTGTACAACTTGACCATTGACTGTGGGATAGCTGTCAAGGCTGATGAGGGTGACAGTAGTGGGGATAACGAGGACAAAGGGTCACAGGGTAGTGAACAGCCTCCCCCAGGTGGAGGGATCCATGGCTGCAACAGATGGCGAGGCAGCATCATGACACCATCTCACAGGAACACTATGGTGCATGCAGGTAGGTGGCGTGGAACCCATGCAAAGGCCACACACACAGGAACAGCACAGAGGCAGGGGCCTGCATCGCACTGGACATGCACACACAGCGGTGTAGTGCAGGGGTAGGGGAGTCAGTGGCTTCCCCTCGGAAGCTCCGATTAGGAGCACTACCTCACCAGAGGCGGCGTGGCTCTCCTAGCTCTCTGCCATGCCCGCCGCTGCCTTCCTCCTCTGATGCCTGGATCACCCAAACCAGCTGAAGATTTCGCCTTGGAAGCTCCGATTAGGAGCACTACCTCACCGGAGGCAGCTCTCCTAGCTCTCTGCCGTGGCCGCCGCTGCCTTCCTACCCTGATGCCTGGATCATCCAAACAGGACAAAGATTTCCCCTCAGAAGCTCCATGGAAAGGGCATGAATGCTGCTTTACCTTAGGCTGGTTTGGGTGATCCAGGCATCGAGAAAAACAGCGGCAACCATAACAGAAACAAAACTTCCCACTATCTCGATGAGGTAGTGCTCTAATTGGAACTTCTGATGGAAAATCTGAGGGAAGAAAGAAGAGTGGTTTCAATTAATTTCACCCTATATATGCCTTAAACTGCAAACTACCTCCAGGGATTGTTTTTGGATGGACTGGAGAGTAGCCCCTGTACTGCTTGTACTAAAATTATTTAGTCTTGTTATGTCTACCTGGCCAGTACAGGGCACTGTTATCTCAAGGGTGGGAAATGTTGTGTTTACTGTCTACTGCTGGGGAATGCTGATAATGCTAATATATGCCTAGACAGGAATTTCTTGGGCTGTGTACAGTTACTAGCTAGCATTTTCTCAGTCCCAGCCAGTAGGGACTTTTCCTGTCTGTTTGCCATATACAGTACCTACCTTTCTGTCAGAACCTGCTCTTAATTTGTCCCTTTGTCTTGCTATCGCCCCTCTTTCCAGACATCCCATGCCCACCACTTACTAGCAGTTTGGTTGCTAATTGACCTTGGCCCCTACCCCCACTGGCTTTTCATTCCCATATGCCCCCCCGCTCCTCCTAGCTGTCTGCTCTTAATTAATTGAAACCTCTCTTCTTTCATCCATCAGATTTCCCCTCGGAAGCTCCGATTAGGACCATTACCTCACTGGAGGTGGCGCGGCTCTCCTAGCTCTCCACTGTGGCGGCCGCTGCCTTCCTCCTCCGACATCTGGATCACCCAAATTGGCCGAAGGTAAAGCAGCATTTATGCCCTTTCCAAGGATTCATGGCAGGCATACAGACTGGGTAAAGGTGCAGTAGCCTGGCCAATCCATGCTCTCAGGCTAGGTTTCTGAACTCAAAGTGCTTTTCTTTTGAATTACAGCTTGCTTGGGTGGTCCTACAGCACTGCCTTAGGACCAAGCTCCTCGCTGCCCGGTGATATTTTCAGCAACCCACCCTCCCCTACCCCTGGCACTAGTTAAATACTCCTCCTCCCCCTCTATGGTCCCTATCTCCACCCTATAGCTGTCCTGCTGCTGCCACCTCCACCTCTCTTAAAGTGACAACCACTTCTCCTTTACCCAACTTCCCCTGAGGGATAAGTACTCTCGATTTAACTTTGTTTGCTGAGGGCTAAGCACTCTATTTAACACTGTTTCCTTTCCTTCATCCTCAAAACATTTTTAATCCAACTGGCAATTACACCTACCGTCATTAATTACTACTTGCTACTCCTCTTGGTTGGATCCCTGTATGGCTTGCATTGTGCAACCAATGCATGTGCCACCATTCTATCAGGGGACCAATTGCGACTACACAACTTCACTGTGCCACACCAATCCCCATGCCCCCCTCCCTCTACTTTCAGGCCCAAGTTTCCCAAACTGCCTTTTATTACCTATGCCTCGCTGACCCTACTATCAAACATAGAACAACGTCTGATTGGCCTGTTTGTCCACTCCCTCTCCCTCCGGTCGCCCTGCTACCCCGCACCCTATCTTCATCTCCTGTCTCTCCTTCTCATCGCTGGTGATGTGGAAAGCAACCCAGGACTGATGAACACCCACACTGATTCCTCATATGTGACCTGAGCAGGGCATAATGGCCTTCGTATTGCACACCTAAATGTATGCAGCCTATCATTCAAACTCTGCAAGCTCCAGGCTTGGGTGTCCCTAAACAAACCTCACATGCTAGGCCTGGCTGAAACCTGGCTGAAACCATCCATCATTGATGCTTCTTGCCTACTTCCTGACTACTCCTTACTATGCCATGACAGACCAGGGAGAAAGAGGGGCAGAGATGTTGCGCTGTATGTGCTTGACCACATCATAGCCACTGTTGTATCCGGCTCTCCCCCCACCTCAAGCAGAGAGTGGATTATTGCTGAAGCTATCCTAGGAAACACTAAGAAGCTTTACATAGGCTGTTGTTATAACCCCCCCACAGGTGGGGCCCAAGGCATATCCAGCTTCCTAGATGGCCTTGCATGTACCTCCCCCTCAAGGGACACCATTCTACTTGGGGATTTCAACCTCAATTGGACGGAACCCAAGCACCTGACCTCATGCATCTCTTAAAATCTCACCACCTTGAGCAAGTTATCTCCTCCCCAACCAGGCTTAATGCCCACACTCACAACCATTCCACCCTTGGCTGGATTCTGACCAACCAGGTGGAACTTGTCCTTCAGGCTGGCACAATGTCTGACTCTATCAGCGACCACTCCCCAATCTATATCACCGCTCCTACAAATATAACCGACCTCCACCTAAGCTTCTGTCCTTCAGAAAATGTAACTGCCAAGACCCCACACCCATTCTCGAGGAAGCCTGCAAGTTAGACTGGTCAGAGCTCTTCTCTTGCTCAGACATCTCCACGGCAGTCGCCCTCTTTACCAACGTCCTTCTCACATTCCAGGACAGGCACTTTCCTGTTACCACAAGAAGGGTCAGGGAAGGAAATACCCACTGGATATCCAAGGAGCTACTGACCAAAATGAGACTCTGTGACAAGGCATGGAAAGCCTATAAGGTATCCCCATCTACCCAGCTATGGAATGCCTACAGGCACTTGCGCAACTCCTGCAAACATGCAGTAAAGTTGCATAAGCACAAATACTACACCAAGCTGCAATCAGACTCACTTGGCAACCCACGCACCTTTTGGGCCTCTATAGGGTCCCTCCTGATTCCTAAATCCAACAAACATATAACCCAGCTAAACTCCCTCACTGACCCCATTACCAACCAAGGTGTGATCGTGGACACCTTCAACAAAATGTTTGTAGAATTCCCTCCATACCTTAGCAAACTCCCTGCTCAGCCTCTCCCCCCCCATCCTCAGCCCACCAAAGAACCCCTGACCTCCCCTTTTAACTTCAGGGCAGTTGGTCTAATTACCATCGCAAAACTGCTGAAGATGCTACCAACAAGAGGCAGCCCAGGCAGTGGTGGACTTTATCCTGCCTTCTTGAGACTTCTTTCCCAAACCACTGTTCAGCCCCTTACCTACATCTTCAGCCTTTCCCTTTCAAAGTCAGTGGTACCCGAAGCATGGAAGCACGCCAACATTGTGCCCATTCTAAAGGCTGGTGACCCCCACGCCACTGAGAACTACAGGCCCATCTCCCTTCTCCCTCACTTGAGTAAACTCCTGGGGAAAAATAGTTCACCAGCAGCTGTCTAATCACCTAGATAAATACCACCTCCTCAGCCCTCACCAACTGCTTTCATAAATTCCACAGTACTTTCTCTGCTCTTGCCCTCTTCACCAATCACATCCTCAGTAAAATGGACAAGGGCAATGCCACAGGTGCAGTGTTTGTGGACCTTTCGAAGGCTTTTGACCTTGTTGGTCACCATTCCTCTACTCTACCCTACTAAATTTTGGTTGATCATCAGAACCTGTTACGTGGTTCTACAGCTACCTCACTAAGTGGTCCCAGTCTGTACTGACTGGTAATACTTTCTCTGCGGCCTTACCCATCCACACAGGTGTACCACAGGGCCCTATGCTTGGGCCTCTGCTCTTCTCCGTGTTTACAAATGATCTCCCTGCTTAACCTGCAAGGCACTCCTCTATGACCTGATGACCTCGTCTTCTACCACAGCAACTAATCCCTTTTATCCTTATCTGCCACCCTCACAACTAAATATGGAGCTGCTCATAGGTGGCACCTCTCAAAGAAACTTCTTGTAAATTAAAAAAAAACAAACAAAGCAATGCTATTTGGCTCCAAACCATTTCTAGCGAAAGTCTCAAAATCTGGGACCTCACTATCAATCACCACCCCTGCCGGCACTCCCCTTGAGAATGTACCCACCTTTAAATAACTAGGTGTGATGCTGGACCCATCCCTCACCTTCAATAAGCACACCACCATCATTACAAAGAGAATTCACCAAAAATTGGGGCTGCCTCTGTCAATTTCTGACCTCCGAGGCCTGCCTAGCTATCGCCAGAGGCAATATGCTGCCTCTGCTCGACTAGTGCTCACCTGTTTACTCTGCCATGGCTCCCTCTTTATTCTCCCGAATAGTCCCCACCTACAATGCCATCTGTCGCTTTGTTCTCCTAGCCCCATTCTCCACCCATCACTGCTCACTGTACCAGTCCCTAGGCTGGCTCCCTCTCCAAGGTCACTTTGACCTCGCTATGGGTAATTTGGTAGGTTGCTCACTCAAGAACTCTCACTAATCACTCTACTCCACCCTCCTGGCCGATAAGGTGATCCTGTGACACCTGAAGGACTCCTCCATTCTCAAACTGGTAATTCCTCACACCTCTACAGTCATGGGCAGCAGGGCCTTCTCTGTCTCTGCCCTCACTCTCTGGAACAGTCTCCCTCCGTCAGTCAGGCTATCTCTCTCTCACCTGTCTTTCAAAACCACCCTCGAGACTGGCTCTTTTCTGCAACCACTTGCAACTGCAACTGATACTCTACAAATAGCCAGGGCCTAGTGCCACCAACTGTAAATTTGTGCACTCGCACACTTGTTTTGATCCTAGAGTGTCATACACTTGCACACTGTTGTAGCAAAGAATGTCAACTGTACATTTGTATATACTATTGTTTGTCTCCCCATTGCATCGTGCTCAGAGTGTGTATTGTTTTTCTGTGAACCTGTATGAATTGTTCATCTATCTGATTTTTCTTGTTTACACCACCCTGAGGCATGGGTCATGCCTCTAAATGGTCCTTTGGATCAGTGCACCTACCCAGTTAACAAAGGCATAAATAAATAAATAAACAAACAACCACACACAACTGTGCATGGTAACACACAGCAACACACACATGCACCCACGCACCCACACACCAAGGCGCTGACATGTGGCGGGGCTCAGATGCAATGCACCGGTGCACAGGAGCAACCAGTGCTGAACTGCCCTCATCATGCCCACACCACATGGCCAGTGGCTGGGCAGGCACACACACAGGCAGCATGTGGTGTGACACACAGGCACCACACCAGTGGTATGCACACACAGACACCACCCATGCATGCACAGGGCAGCAGCTGCAGGCAGCAGTCAGGGTGGAACACACATCAGAGCCGCTGCATGGAACCATAGCCACCGTGGCCACAGGGGCGGTCATGCCAGGGTCGAACGGCAGCCACAGGCTACTGATCGGCCACAGGAGGTGTCAGCAACAGTCCCCCAGGGGTTGAACTGCAGACCATGACTGGGTCTGCGCAGGGGTGCATAGGCACCCAAACAGGCCCACCCCAGGCATGCCTGGGATGCAACAGCAGGGCCCGGCATCGACAATGAGGGTGATATCCGACACCGGGATCGTGGGGTGGACAGTGCACTGCATGGGGTCTGTGGTGGCTGGCCATGCCCTGTGGCAGCCAGCAGCGCAAGGCCATCCATGATTGCATTGGCAATGTGATTCTGGGTTGCAGTTGTGCTCCTGTGCTGTATTGCTGCCAGGAGCTGCGCAGCACCCCTCTTGTGCTGCTCGGCCACCTGGTGCACCTCCATGTACAGTGCACACACCCCAGTGGCAAGCAGCACCTGTTGCTCAATAGAGGCCCACAGCAAATG
Organism: Neoceratodus forsteri; assembly: GCA_016271365.2. Taxonomy (NCBI): domain Eukaryota; kingdom Metazoa; phylum Chordata; order Ceratodontiformes; family Ceratodontidae; genus Neoceratodus; species Neoceratodus forsteri. The sequence goes on from CM028135.1 coordinate 405,267,547, forward strand.
GGTGTGCTCTGCCAGCAGACCAGCGTCCTGGGGTTCCCGGGCAGGATGCTGACCCTCCTGTGGTGACTGACCACGCTGCACAGCCCCCCTCTCAGATGGACACTGCATAGTGGGGTCCTCATGAGGCATGTCCCTAGCTTGCACCCCAGTGGCGCACCCAGCATCCAGCTGCCCTGTGGCACCTGCAGCCTGCTGTCATTGCCCATCCTGCCACTGCCCAGCACCTGTACGAACACACCACTGCCACCACACAGCACAGCTGTGGCAGTGCACACAGCTGCACACGCAGTGGTGACTGGCAGATGTTCCTCCACTACCAGGTCACTGGATGCTCTGCCTGTGTTGGAGTCAGGTATGGGCTTCTCCCCCACTACACCACCCATGCTGTCCTGGATTATGATGAGGGCATCATTGGCATTGAACCCCACCCCGATCTGTGTCTCCACACACAGGACGCTGAGACTGGCATCCTGGAAAAAGACATCTAGGGCCTCGTCCAACCCCATGCCCAGGACATCCGGCTGGACAGTGGTGGTGTGCTGCAGCCGATTGGGCCCCAGATGCCCATGAAGGTGGATGGCTGGTCAACCAGGGCTGGTCCTTCCTCGATGGCCACTGCTGGTACCCCATCCTCTGCATGCAGGCATGTCGGTGCTGAAAGAGAAAACAGGTGTGTCAGTGATGCAATGCCCACAAGTGCCCACCCCAACACAGCCACTGCATGCTGTGCATGGCCGACATAAGTACCATGCAGTGATGGGCTGCCACCTGTCTGGAATCCTCCACCAGGCACACCCTCCACAGTGCTGCAGCGCATGGTGGTTGCCACCAGATTCTCCTGCGCTGTGAGCTGTGGTGCATCTGCAGGCCCCCCTCCAGCGGCAGTCCTGGCCACACAGATGACTGCCACCTTCTCTTTAATGTACCGCTTGTCCATGCCCACCTTCTTGTGGCACTCCTCCACTGACTGCTAGAGGCTGCCCTGCTGGTTCACACACGCCGCACCTCCTCCCAGGCCCCAGCCCTGGCCTGTGATGTGCCCTTGGCACCACTCAACAGCAGCTCCCTGTCAAGGTAGGCCTCGAACAGGGCTTCTGATTCCGCCTTTGTGAAGTTGGGCCTACATTTGCAAGCAGGCCCATGCTCCGTTCCCTTCTCCCTTTCCAACAAGATGCTGCCTGTGGACATGGAGAACATGGTGTGTCAGTGGCAGCAGCACCCTATTCCTTCCCCCCGCCATACTGACTGTACTCAGTGTGCTCTAGCAGTATGCACAACTTACCTGAAAATGATGCAATACTGCTCCATGGCCTGTGCCTAACTGTGGCTCTTTTATAGTGCATCACATGCAAATGAGCTTTGGCACAACAGTAATGACATGCTGATTCCCCCAGTGCACCATGCACTAGTTGATGAGCTCATTTGCATGTGGCGGCTGAATAGTGCATATTTGCTCCGTGTGCAGTGGGATTGCTCTGGAGCAAGTCACGGTGCAATGCACATGCATGCAAGGTGTGCAGAACCACAGTGCATATGCACTGGATGATGTACTATCTATCACCTATTGTGCACTGTGCGCACACTGCACAATAGGGGCCATGGCGCACGGTGCGCCATGCCTGCTATTGCACACGTGCACAATGTGCGGCAGCCAACCTCTGACCCCTGCCATGACCTCAGTTCTTGGCTGACCCCTGCACCCATGACCCTGCCTAGCCACACCCATGTTGCGCATCTACATGTGTGTGCAATAGGCAGACACAGCACATGTCTCCTTGGTCCATGCATCTGGCGCATGCAATGGCTACATGCACCTGCCGCTGCCATTTTGCTCCATGGTTCACACCTGAGACATGGTGCAGCAGTGACATGGACGGGTCGGAAACTGGACACAGGAAGAGCTTGCCAACCTCATGGCCTGCATCTAGCTCCACGCACCCCAGCTGTTCAGGCAGGTGCCACTACTGCAGCCCCGGGTGGCTGTGTGGCAGGCAATTGCTGCCTCACTGGGGCAGCACACAGGGGTGGCCAGGACCAGTGAGCAGTGTCGCCACCAATATGGGGCCTGGTGCAGAGGGATGCAGAGCACCTCAGGAGGCTGGAGGCATGTGTGAGGCATGGGTCTGTGCCACAGCCAGGTGAGTAGGCCCATCATGCATGTGTGCCCTGGTTCTGTACTATGGTGTTGACTAGGCTGCCTGGCATGTCCTGCAGGATGGTGTACTACCATCGTGCACATTGCAGGTGGCATCATCCTCTGCTACTTGTGTTGTGCTGCCACTATGTGGGACTTGTCAGGCAGGGGCTCACCCTGGGCATAGGGGTGGGGGTGGTGGGCATCTGCTATGGTTGGTTACTGGTGTGTACCTGTTTCTGTTCCATTCCCAGGACCTGAAGACAGATGATGGGTGGTGCTGGTGGGATGCCAGGCCGCAGTGACCCAGGGTGGAGGAGCAGCTCTGGTGCCAGTGGGGCCACAGAGGGCAGGAGGCACAGACATTGTTCTGCGTACCATCATATGGGGGCGGGGGCATGGGTGCGGACATGGCTGCCTGTGCTGTGTGCCATGGCAGCTGTCTGTGTCGCACTGTGCATGGTGCCTGCCACTGTGGCACATCTATTGGACACATGTGCCAGCTGCTGGTGGGGTGGGTGTGCGCATGTCCACCACTGATGTTACTGTGGTGCTGCCGGGGTACTGTGCTATGTAACTTCCATAGTGCAGTGGTATGGCCACTCTGCAGTGGGGACCACTGCTGTGCGCTGATGTGGTGTGCCACGTTGCCAGCAGCTGTTGGCCACACTCCTGTGGGTGGCCTGTATGGGCCCCCCACCCAGTATGTGCTGTGGTTGGGCCTGGTTGCTTGGGACAGTGCACTGATCACCTGTCCTGTCTATTGTCCTAGGTGTCTGCCATCAGTGCAGGACGCCTCTGTACTGCCAGCTTCTAAGGCAGCTGATTTTAATAATGTCCACAATGATGAAGGCAGTGTTCCAGGTCTGCAGACTGCTCCTGGTGGTCAGGAGCCAGCAGCATCAGCAGAGGGTGGCAGGTTGTGGCTGCCACTAGTCAAACCTTGTGTTCCTCTGTTTCCCCAGCCATACCTCCCCCTCCGATCCCTCATCTCACTGTAGAGTCCCTTTTCTCTGTCCCCTTTCCTCACTATACTTACCCTTTCCCAGCCCCTGGTTATTGTACATAGTTTATGACAAAACATATTTCTCTGACTTACTCACCTGTGTCTGTGTCTGTGTCTGCTTTGCAGGTGGTATGAGGAGCCATGCTGCAGTGGCCCAGTGCCTGTCCATGTGGTGTGCATGGTTGGGGCATGTGTTGTGCTTCTCTGGATCACTGCTGTGTGCTGTAGTGTGCCCCATGGTGGTGGTTGTGGCCCTCCCCTCAGTAGATGGCTGTGCCCTGGGGTGCCCTTGGGGTGGCTATCAGGGTCGTGTGGCAGATGTGTCTGCTTGACTGCAAGATCCTGGATGTGGCCTGCCCTGGTCTGAATATGCAGTGGGGCACAACCTGCTGCCTGTGGGGGGCCCCTTGGTGACCCTCCATCCCCCATTGGCACCCCTGTTGCCTACTGTCTGTGCCACTATTGTATTCTGGGGTGGGGATCTGGGTGCCTGTGTGTGCCCTGCTGTACCCAGCTGGTGGTGGCCTCCTGTGACCTGTCACTCTGCTTCCCTAGCTCTGTCCCTGGGTCTCCTCTCTGTTCCATGCCTCCCTCTGTTGCTCTGTTGCTCTGCTCCCATGGTTGCCCTGGGGCTTCTGTGTCTGCCCATGGCACACCTGTGGTAAACCCCCCCATCCCCAAAAAGCAAAAGGAAAAAGCATTAGGGTTTTGGTTCTCTGGAGTCTTGGCAAATCAGTGCTGGGGTCTGACTTGTGAGTTGTCAACTCTAATGCTCACCCTTCCCCCAGTACGACATTGCTTGTTCCTTGAATGGGGTGGGCATTAGTTTGACAACCCCCAAGGAAGACCCCACCACTGATTCACCAAGACTCCAGAGACACAAGACCCTGTTTTTCCCTTTTTCTTCTTGGGTGGGGGGCATTAGGGTGGGAAATCAATTGCCATAGTTCCCTTCTTTTGTCAGTTAAGTTACCCTAAGTGGTGTTTTTATGCTGGTTTTGCAAAGAGTATATGTATCTATCTATCTATATATCTATCTATCTATATATATATATATATATATATATATATATATATATATATACACACACACACATATACATATATATATATATATATATATATAGTATATATATATATATATGTGTGTGTGTATTATAGTGGCACGGTAGCACCACTATAGTTAGGGTTGAGTTGGCAGTTTAACATTAAACCCCAAATGTTGCACTTTAATAACTTTGCAACCATTCAACAGATTTGCATGAAATTTGGTATGCACAGTTCTGTGGGGTAGATCTCTTGACTTGCCAAGTTTTGTTTTGATTGGATGTGCATATTTTGTGCAGTGCATAGTGAACAAAGTGTGTTTTTCACCTTTTTTGCTGGTTTTTGCTGACTTTTCCTAATCATGCTGCAACCACACTGTTGGGAATATTGGTCTGAATTCTTCAGGGTAGAAAGAGCTTGCCCCAAAGAATAAGCCAACATTAGTTTGGTGAAGAAATATTAATCTGTTCCAAAGTTATTAAATTTAGAAAGTGCGGGTTCTAAGCATGCTCAGTTCAGTCTTTTGGATAGCTGCCCAGTTGCAAACAAGGATTTGGCCTCATGAATGGGGATTTTGACAGCTCAAGAACAGGGATTTATTAAATCCCTGTTCGTATGAAAAAATTCCCTGTTCGCAAGCTGATATCTTGTTTGAAATTTTTAAAAACAAAACATTGTAACTTGCCCCACAGATGTCTTCTGAGTATACTGAAGTATAGATTTGTTCAGGGCGATGCCCCCTACAAACCCATTGCTTTGGTTTGTTTTGCTTTCCTCAAAAAATGGTCATTTTTCATTCCGAAAATCCTTATTCGTCACTCGCTTCCAGTCTTTTTTTTATGAGGTGTCAAAATCCCTGTTCACGAGCTGATCCTTATTGCTGACAAAATCCTTGTTCATGAGATGACAACCAGATGGCCCTATCTCACAAACAAGAATCGGTTCATGAACAGGGATTTTGACACCTCTCAAACAGGGATTTGGCTCACAAACAGGGATTTTGACACCTCACGAATAAAAATTATAAAAAAGAAATCCTTGTTCATGAGGTGTCAAAATCCTTGTTCTTGAGGTGTCAAAATCTCCACTCATGAGAAATCCTTAGTCGTGAGATGACAAAAATCTTGTTCATGAGATGACGACCGGATGGCCCTATGTCGCGAACAAGGATTGGCTCTCGAACAGGAATTTTGACACCTCACAAACAAGGATTATAAAAAAAAATCCTTGCTCTTGAGGTGTCAAAATCCCTGTTCTTGAAGTGTCAAAATCCCCGTTCATGATAAATCCTTGTTCGTGAGCTGTCAAAATCCTTGTTTGTGAGATGACGACTAGAAGGCCCAAAAAATCCTTGTTCGTGAGTTGTCAAATTCCTTGTTCGTGAGCTGTCAGAATCCTTCTTCGCAAGCCGATCCTTGTTTGTGAGCTATAAAAACCTTATTCGTGAGAGGACGACCAGATGGCCCTATCTCACAAACAAGGATCGTCTTTCGAACAGTCATTTTGACACCTCACGAACAAGGATTTTGCTCATGAACGGAGAGTTTGACACCTCATGAACAGGGTTTTTTAAAGGTTGCTGTTTCTTTGCCACTTCACTATGAAGAAGCATTTAGGACATTTGGCTTGAAATTTTCAGGGTACAAAGGGGGTATCCTACAGATGTGACTTATGCTGGTTTGATGTCAAAATTTTAATTGGTTCCATAGTTATGACATTCTGAAGTTGAGAAATTTTCTCATAGGATTACATTGTGTCGAATGCGGCACCTTTCAGTGTCTGTATCCCGAAAATGGCTTGAGATACGGATTTTTTGCTAAGTGCAGCTTAGGTATACTAAGCACACATGCAGGTTACTAGTCCATGATAACAACTGCAGTGGGAGCTTTTCCTCAGTTGGTACGGTTACTGAGATAGTGCACCATTTTGTAGCACAAGGCTTACTTGGAATGTGTCCACGCCTGCACTGTGTCTCTACAATTATAGGTTGTAGGTGCACAGGTCCCAGAGGGCCCTGTGCTCCCACATATGGATACAGTTTTCAGTAATGGGGCTGCTAGGCCATCCAATATGCAATGCTGGGAGCAAAAGGCCCAGAAGGCCCTGCGTTCCCACATGTAGGTGACAGCTCATTACAAACTCTGTGGACTTATGGATGGCTGGACCCTGTGCTCCCAAAACCATATAAGAATAAGATTACACTTTCTCAAAAAGTAGGGAAATTTATTGCAAAAAACTTCAATAATGCATCAGTTGGGGTTAAAGCAACAGAACCCTAACCTCCCACATATCACCCAACCCCCATCCTCCATAGACAAACAAATGATGGGGTGTGCCTTGGGGTCATCGGGCCTAACTCTCATCCCATTCTTCTATACTGTACCATGTCAGCTTTCTTACACATGGAATGGGGTGAGAGTTAGGGCCAATGACCTCAAGGCACACCCCATCACTTGTTGGTCTGTAGAGGGTGGGGGTGGGATGGTATGTGGGGGGGTTAGGGTGTCAACCTTAATGCATCATTTCCATATTTTTGTCACTTCAGCCCTACCTGATGCATTAACAATGTTTTTTGCAATGAATAGATAGATAGATAGATAGATCGATCGATAGATAAGATAGATAGATAGATAGATACAGTAGATAGATAGATATACTGTATATATATAGATATATATTCATTGCAAAAAACGTTGTTGTTGCACAATTAGGGTTGCAGTGTAAAATGTAGGGAAATGCGATTTTACCATTCCCAAGCTAATGACCCCACCCCAACCCTTGGCTTCCAACCTGAACACCCCATTCCCACCCTCAGCTTCCAACCCTAAGGTCCCATGTCCACCCTGCATGCAGGAACAAGTGTAGGGTGTGTCTTGGGGTTGAGAACCCTATTGCTCACCCCATTTCAACAGTTAATAACCTAACATGGGTACAGAATAAAACAATGGGGAGAGCATTAGGGTTTCAACCTAAGACACACCCCCACCTGTTCCTGCATGCATGAAATGGATGTTTGAGTTGGAAACAGAGGGCGGGATCTTAGGTTTAGGAACCCTAAGGTTGCATTTCCCTACTTTTTATGCTTCAACCCTAATGGTGCATTAACAAAGTTTTTTGCAATGAATTTCCTTACTTTTTCAGATAGTATAATAGTATCCTTTTTTTAAAGTGGGAGTACAGGGTTTTTTGGACCCTGCGCTACCATCTCTCTATTGAGACAGTATAATATTGTCCTTATGTTACAGTGGGAACACAGAGTCCTTTGTACCCTGCACGCCCATCCTTCCATTGAAATAGTATAACAGTATCATTATTTGACCCCAAATGTTCAAGATAGCTTTGTTATGACCTCACCACATGTACCCAGTACAGCACATTTTCAAATCCCCACCAAAACCTAATTCTGCACAACTGTAATGTCATTCTGCACCACAGGTACACAAAACATTTTTTGGAAGGATATGAAAAATGACAGTTGTACTACTCATGAGATGGTGTGAAAAATGGCAATGTTGAACATTTGGAGTGAAAATATTACAAATTGCCAAAGTTACGCACGTGCATAGAACAATTTCAATGACCATGTGTAACTAGGGCATTTTGGGGTATTTTTGCACCAAATTTTCAACATGAGATTTTTAGGACCCCACCTCATGAACGCTGGCACTGTCCTTTTGTTACTCAGTCATGAAAGGTGATACCGTGCAGAAAAATTGTCATTCCGTGCCACATGTGTGTAAACACAGTTTGGGCAGGATGAGAGAAATGACAGCTATAGTGTTCGTGAGGTAGTGCAAACAACTGGCTATGTTGAAAATTTGGAGTGAAAATATAAAAAATTGCTAAAGTTACTTACGTGCGTAGACAAATTTCAACGACCATGCATAACTCAGACATTTTTGGATATTCTTGCAGCAAATTTTCAACATGGGCATTTTGGGACCCCACCTCATGAACACTGGCACTGTCATTTCATTACTCTGTCCCAAATGGTGATTTCATGTAGCAACAACAAAATCACCTTTGGAACCGATAATGAACAGTCTCAATATTCATCTTCTTTGTGTCATTTTGTTACTCAGTCCTGAAAGGTGATTTCATGCAGGACAGCAAAAATCACCCTTTGGGATACAAAATCGAAATGACAGTGCTAGTGTTTATGAGGTGGGTCCCAAAGGCCATGTTGAACATTTGGTGCAAAAATACCCAAAAATGGCCAACATATCAACATAAGTTCAAAACACCATTAACAATCATTATACAGCACTTACCTTGATTCTTCAGTTTGCAGTTCAGATTTGAAGAGTGCAGATGTGTCCCGGTCCTCAGAAGATGACAGCCCCTGACCTCCGGTGGTAAGTATAGGGTAAGGAGGGGTGTGGGGTGCTGAGTGGGAGGGTCAGGATAGGGGAGGAAGGTGGCTGGGATGATGAGTGACTGTTTTCTTTTATTTAGGTTCTCACAAAAGTGATGGTGGGGGACGGTTTTCTTTTTTCCAGGAAATAAATTAAATTGTTGTTTGAGGACACTGGGAGTGGGCTCCCCAGTGTCCCGAAGTGCTGCGAGGTGGAGGGGGGTTGGTCAGCATTTTCACACAGGGATTGGGCACCCTGATGCTAGTAAGAAGAAAAACAAAGGGAATGTGAGGAGGGCATCTGACACCAGGAGTGGGCATCCCAGTGTCAGATTATAATAAATTAATAAAATCCTGGCAATGGGAGGGTGGGGGGTGCCACAAGACACCCAATCAACATGGGGGAAGGGTGACAGTAGACACCAGGGATAGGAGGTGCCAGAGACATCAGGGAAACAAGGATGGCTCCATGCTGACTCTGCAGCCAGCAGCATGCAGCTGCAACTGCAGAAGTCAAGAAACCTCTGGTGTTCTCATACAGAAAATGGGGGTAGAAGCGGTCCTCTCGCTAAGCTTGGCACCTGAGATTTGTGACCAGCAAAGTTGTTTAAGGTACAGTACATTAAAAAAAACAGCATCAGAATATAGCTAAATGGGTCCCATTTAGCTAAGTTTTGATGCTTCTTTTTAATGTTACTTTTTTTTTGCTTGCTTTTTTCTCTCACTAATGAGAAAACAAGATGGCGGACACAAGAGAGCTCTTTGAAAGTAAAGCAGGCTCTCTGTGACCCCACATGGGAAAAAAACTTATGTTTTTCAAAAGAAATGGCTCAATGTGACCCTCCATGTCAAAGAAAGTACAAAAAAAAAACATTTTCATGTGAAAGAAACAAAGAAATTTGCACAAAATAAAACTTTCATGCCTGACATATAAATGTTCCCATAGGAAATAATGGAAAATTAAAAGTATAATAACTTTTGAACAGAGTAATATTTTTTTCTCCAAACATTCAAAAGGCACATCTGTGACTCAAAGGCTTTCTATCCTGAAAATCTCAGCTCAGTACATAAAGCCGTTTCTGAGATAGAGGTGAACACAGAAATGTAAAAAAAAATGGTAAATTTAGGATTTTTTGACACTCTGTATCTCAAAATCCACAACACAGGTTCACACAAAATGTGACAAGTCAAGAGACCTGCAGAGAACAGGCAGAGAACACAAAGAAGAAAGAGCTGCTGTTATAACTATACTTCTCTACTGGGACTATATCACCCTCCTTCCCTCCCCTCCACACCCCCACCCTAAGCCAGTTCTACTTTTATAGGCACAGGATTTGACTGACAACAGAAACTTCCTGTTTGGGAGCAGGAAGTAAGTGATCACAAAACCACAAAAGACTCACCATCCTAGAAGGAAAAGAGTAGCTCGCCATCCCCCCAGCTGCTGGTGGTCTGACTCTGAGCAAGTAAGGAGACTACTGAGAAATATAGGAACTTCTTGTCTCAGAACAGGACAACCAGGAGCTAAAGGGGCACAGAGGCAGTAAGCAAGTAGGGAGAAAAAAAAATAAACAAAGGAAAGAGTAAGTATTCCAAACAACAGTTAAGGGGCCAGAAATAAGACATGATGGGAGTAGCGCAGTGCAGTGGCTGTGGAGCAACAGTCTTCTGGGAGATGTTCTGGAGGATGTGGTATTGTCCCATCTGCAGGCACCTCTCTGGGCTGAGGAAGGAGGTTTCTCCTCCCTCAGCCCAGAGAGATGAGGGAGGAGGTTACTCATCTCCAGGCTGAGTTTGCCAGGATTTGGGGGACCTCTTCTCCCACCCAGAGACCACCAGGGCCACTGCCATTGCCTAAGAGGTTGCCAAGAAAGAGGAGTGGTTTTACCACAGTGGGCTCAGGGAGGGTGAGGGTGGTGGAACAGAGGTGCATCCCTCCAGTTGTACATCTCCGCAATTCATATGCCATTCTGGCAAAGTGTGGTTCCTCTATGGAGGCACCCACAGTGGAGACCAAGGAGGATGCAGGGGACCTCCACAAAGAAGACCCACAGAAGGGTGGCATGGGACCCAACAAGGGAAGGAAACAACTCCTGTTGGGGGGGCTCCATTGTTGGGGAGTAGAACTGGGGGAGGAAGGGGAGAGGGAGGTAATGTGCCTGTCTGGTGCAGTGGCTTGGAGGGACAGGGAGTGAATCCTCAGGATCACTGGAGCAGCTGCATGGGGGAGGGAGCTGGATGTCATTGTCCACCTAGGGACAAATGACCTGGCTGACAAAAGGATCAGAGCAGTGCAGGAAGAGTTTGTGGAGTTGGGAAGGGGCCTTAGACAAGTAGCACGCATGGTAACCTTCTGGGAGGTGCTGCCTGTCTATGGCATGGGTGAGACTAGGGTGCTCCACACCATGGGATTCAATCAGTGGTTGAAAAACTGGTGCAGAGCTCAGGGATTTGGTTTTATTGAGGACTGGGGGTCCACCTGGAGTGATGCAGGCCTATACTGGTGTGATGGTCTGCATCTGTCCAGGAGGGGAACCAGGATCCTAGGTGATATATTTAAATGCTTTATTGGCAAGCATTTAAACTAGCCAAGGGGGAGGCACTGGAAAGGAGCAAGGAAATCCTAGCCTCCCCCCAAAAAATCAGAGTAGTAAGTGAGGTAAACACCAAGATAGAGATGTCAATAGGGAGAAGGGCAGGGGTAAATGGAAAAAATGAAAAGGCAATAAGGACAGGGATGGGGCAAAAAGGGGTAAGGCCATCAAGAAATGGAGGGTAATGAGTACCAATGTCCATAGTCTGGGCAACAAGCTCACTGAACTGGTGGCCTTGTTGGAAGAGGGATGCCTGGATATCATAGCAGTCACAGAAACATGGTACACAGAGACCCATGACTGGGATGTTAACATACCAGAGTTCACAACCTACAAGAGAGACAGGGAGGGTAGAAGAGGGGGAGGAGAAGCTCTCTATGTAAAGGAAGGGATAAAAGTAATGGAACAAAAGAGTAAACAGGGAGGAGAGGAGGCACTGTGGGTCACCTTAGAGACTGGAAATGGCACCACAATCTGCACAGGAGTTGTATACAGACCCCCCATGTCAGGGGGAGGGAATGGGCAAGGGTATGATAGAAGGCATCCTTAGGATGGCAGAGAAAGGGGAGATACTGTTGATGGGGGACCTGAATATGCCAGATGTTAACTGGAGCACCTTTGCTGCAGACACATCCAAGAGCAGGGCCATTCTTTATGCCCTACAGGTGGCATGCCTCAGACAGCTAATTTTGGAACCCACTCATGAGGGAGCAATCTTATTTATTTATTTATTTATTTATTTATTTATTTGCTTTTGTTAACCAGGTAAGCACACTAGACAACAACGTGCCTATTTTCAGGAGCGACCCGGGAGAGTTACAGGGTATCAACAGAGACAAACAATTTCAAATACAGAAGTTACAGGGAATCCATAGAGGCAGGCAGTTTCAAAATACAGGAGCTACATGCTCCAACGGTTGGGTTACACACTGGAGCCGCAGGCCCCAACAGATTGGTAAATACAGTAGGGTTAACATATAGGAGCAATATGCTCTACCATAGGGTATATACAGAGGTAACAACAAATAATTTGCTTAGGATGTCAAGGACATGGCAGGTACATCCAATGGAGAGTTGGGAGTACTTACAGCGAGAACAGCATCAAATGGGAAAGAAGTAGTAGAGAAGTAAGAGGAACATAGGTAAGTAGAGGCCCGGAAGGTAGGTGCTAGCATGGGAGAGTGAGAGAACGCCACTCCAACTGGAGCAGTAAGTGCCTGAGGAGGGTAGACAGCAGGAGGGATAAATCACTGGGATAGGCTATGTACTGGGGGGGGGGTAGGAGGGTATTTAATACAGGCAGATGGATGAGGTTTTTAGAAAGTCCCACAGGGAGGATTTGAAGCAGCGGTGGGAGGGGGAGGCCCGAACGTGAGCTGGAAGGGAGTTCCACAGTTTTGGTGTGTGGATAGTGAAGGCCCGATCACCTGTGAGGGTGCGAGTCTTGGGGACTCGATGGACCTTTGCTGCACAGGACCTAAGGTTGTGGACTGGGGAGGCGAGATTTAGCGGAAGGGTGAGCGAGGCAGAAATATCTGTTCTGACTATATTGTCAATGAAGTTGCCACGGGTGTAGGTCCAGAACTTCTCAGGTGGTAGCCATTGCAGATGAGAGTAAAGCTCGCCATGGTGTGTGAGGCGGGGGGCCGAGAGTGCGAAGCGACAGGCATTATTGTATGTTATCTTAGACCTTGTACTATCAAATGGGGACAGTGAGAGAATTTCAGATCTAGAAGTGGGTAGCCATCTGGAAACAAGTGACCACCAAACTGTGTGGTTCATGATAAACTCAGCTACAGAGTCAAGCCATACAAAAGTGAGGGTACTGGACTTCAGGAGGGCTGACTTTGGCAAGATGGGAGAGTGCCTTAGAAAAGCACTAGCAAACAGGCTAGAAGGAGAGGTGGAGCAACAATGGGGAAACATCAGAAGTGCCATCACAGAGGCAACAAGCCTTTGTGTGAAGCAAATAAACAAATCAAAATGAATGAAAAAGCCACTATGGTTCTCAAAAGAGGTGGCGGGGAAGGTAAGGGAGAAAAATATAGCATTTAGGAAGTATAAGGAAACACAGAAGGAGCGGGACAGAGAACTGTACCAGTTCAGGCAGAAGGAAGCAGGAAGGGAAGTCAGGATAGCAAAGGCCCAAACTGAGGAAAAGATAGCCAACTAGGTTAAGAAGGGGTTAAAACCTTTTATAGGTACATCAAGGAACATAGAAAGACAAAGAGAAGGATAGTGAAGCTGAATAGAATGGAAGGTGGGTGGACAGAGTGGGACAGTGAAAAGCATGGATACTGAATGAATACTTCTGCTCCATATTCACAAAAGAGGAGGTCAGGAGGTGCCTAATCCAATTAACAGAAGCACTTTGGATGGGGGTCGATCCCAGCCCATGCACAGAAGAAAGGTCTCTGAAAGAACTAATAAAACTGGAGGTGGACAAAGCAATGGGGCCTGATGCAATTCACCCCAGAACTCTAAAAGAATTAAGGGGAGAACTAGTGACACAACTGACTACCCTTTTTAACAAATCATGGGAGGATGGTGAGGTACCTAAGGACAGGAGGAAAGTGGATGTGATTCCCCTTCACAAAAGTGGGAGCAAGACAGAGGCAGGAAACTACAGACCTGTTAGTTTGACCTCTGTGGTAGGGAAAGTGATGGAATCACTTCTAAAGGAAAGAATTGTTGAGTACCTAGAGGCCAGTGGTGCACAGGACCCAAGGCAGTATGGGTTCACAGTGGGAATGTCATGTCAGATGAATCTAATTGATTTCTTTGACTGGGTGACCAAAGTAGTAGATCAGCGAGGGGCTGTAGACATGGCCTACCTAGACTTTAGCAAAGCATTTGACACAGTCCCACACAAAATATTAATAATCAAATTAACCAGCCTGGGAGTGGGTCCCAGGGTGGTAGCCTGGGTAAAACATTGGCTGGACAACAGGACACAGAAAGTAATTGTAAAGGGAGTCCACTCTGAAGAAAGAGGGGTTACTAGTGGGGTACCGCAGGGTTCAGTACTGGGTCCAGTCCTTTTTAATGTCTTTATAAGTGACATTGCAGAGGGACTTGAAGGAAAAGTATGCCGCTTTGCAGATGACACAAAGATCTGCACCAGGGTTGATACATAAACAAGGAGTCATGGAAAGGATGAGAAAGGACATGGCAAGGTTGGAGGAATGGTCAGAAGTGTGGCAGCTTGGATTCAATGCAAAGAAGTGCAAAATAATGCACCTGGGAAACAAAAACCCAAGGGAAGATTACACAATGGGGGGGAAGTAGTAACAACAACTAAAATGGAAAGGGACCTGGGGGTAATCATATCAGATTACTTTAAGGTTAGCTAGCTATGTGAGAAGGCAGTAGGGAGGGCTGGGGGAGATATACTGGGATGTATAGGGAGAGGCATCACCAGCAGAAAACAGGAAGTTGTTATCCCTCTGTACAGACAGTTGGTGAGACCCCATCTGGAGTACTGTGTGCAGTTCTGGAGACCCAATCTCCGCAAAGACATAGACAGGATGGAGGCATTCCAGAGGAGGGCAACTAAAATGGTACAGGGTCTGCAAGAGAAGCCATACGAGGAGCAACAAAAGGAGCTTAACATGTATACCCTTGAAGAAAGGGGGGAGAGGGGGGACATAATAGAAACTTTTAAGTACCTCAGTGGAATCAATAAAGTCCAAGAGGGTAGCATCTTTCAGAAAAAGAGATGTGCAAGAACTAGTATACACAATATGAAGTTAGAGGGGGACGGCTCAGGGGCAATGTGAGGAAGTATTTTTTCACAGAGAGGGTGGTGGACACAGGGAACAGCCTTCCTGAGGAGGTTGTGGGGGTCTAAAACTGTGGAGAATTCAAGAATGCATGGGACAGACATAAGGCAATTCTTGTGGGGGGTAGGAAGAAATAGGCTGTTGGTTAACTAGGATCTGAAGCTTATCCTGTAGATAGGGAAATGAGCAGACTAGGTGTGCCAAGCGGTCCTTATCTGCTGTCAAAGTCCGTGTTTCTATGTTAGCCCTAGAAATTATGCATGTCATATTTTGTGCAAATCTGCCGAACAGTTCCAAATTTACTAAGCTTCAAAGTTTCAGGTTTAACATAGAAGTTTGCATACTCAACCCTATTATACTGGCACTATCATGCCAGTATAATATTTATATATATATATATAGATATATATCTATCTACATATATATATAGAGAGAGAGAGAGAGAGATAGATATACAGTATATATGTATATATATATATATATATATTCCGAACAATGGTGTTTTCATGGGGAATACTACATATCATGTTGTTGCCATGTGCAAATGCCAATAAGCCTGGTGTTCTGATAAAAATTTGACAAACTTATGGTATCCATCCTTTCCATGACTACTGAGGTATATCTCAAATCTTACCACAAATTCAGAAATCTGAATGGAGTTTGCAAAGTTGTTACATGTTTCTAAGTTATATTGAGATAGTGTGATAAAATGTATTCTATGATTTGAACAGAAAATGGCAATTATTATTTTGCTGAAAGTCTTTCCACATGGTTAACTGTCTGAAGTACCAAAATACCATGATTCCATCCTAGTCACTGTAGCAAAGAAATGCGACATTCAAAAGTGCTTAAACATTACTTCTAATCAGGAAGCAACGGTGTATCATGGTGAATGAAATTATGGATGGAGAGCCTAATAAACAGTACAAGACTGCAGCAGTACGCTTCTTGCAGTGAACAGATACTATGGGTGGTATCTATCATCCCATGGTTAAGTCATGTTGCTTCACAAGGAAGCACAGTTGGAATAGAAAGCCTTTCTGAGTAGATATGTACACCTTGGTTAAAAAGACCTGCTGTACCATAATAACTAGTACTGGGCAGAGGACTTTATTTCTGAAATAGGCATGTGGCACATGGAAACTGAGTTAAAAGACAGTTACAGATAATTGTAAGTACCATACCTTATTATACCAGCTAATGAAGAATAATAGTGATAAATACTGTACATCATACCTAAAACTTTCAAAGCTTAAAAGTTGTGTTCAAATTGGGAACACAGACCTGTCCGAGTATTTTGGAGACAATAAAGACAAATGGAAGAATGTTAGCTGACAAATTGCATAACTCCGTCCTTCAGGCACACAGAAATGTGATTGTATTGTATATAGGTAGATTGCCCTGACTCAATTAATTTGATGGAAAGGTTTCAGTTCTCCAAGCTCCAGTTAGAAAATATTTGCTCATATGTGATCATACGCTTATGAATGTCAATTTTGACTTCTTTAAAAACAATCTATATTTACTACCCCCATGAGTATTGGAGGGAGTTTGTGAGATTAATTATTTAAAACAAGTGAACATAGCTTTATAACATCTGCCTTTGGAAAATCCTGTTTGTTTTCCATTTGTCGCACATTTGTAGAAATTATTGATACAGACAGTAATCAAATGAACTTACCTACCTCATTACAAACATGCTTGCTTTAGAACAGAAATGGCAATTCAGATTGTACATACTGGCAAACTTACATTTATTGTCACTCATGCCTTGACAGTATGCTCTCCAAACCTTTTTGTGCACCATGTGTTTGCGCTGTCCTTTATTTACCTTGTCATAGAAATATTTAAGGAGACAGATATTTGTGACTGTGGTTAAGTGTCCTGCCTTCCCTGCACCATCGCTGGCATTCAAATGTTAATACTGTATTTTAAAGGAGGTAAATTATAGCTTTAATATGTTTTTTTTTCTACTGCTTTCCCATTTAGAACTTCAATGCATCAGTACCTTGACTCTTTATTCCCTGTCCAATTCATCCTTACCCATACATTATATTATTATTGATAGCTTTCCCCTTAAGCCTGTCTATTTACTAGCAGATTTGACAGATGACAGCTACCCTTTGCATGTTAGATGGCATTTGTTCGCCAAAGATGCCAGGAGCATTCTAAGCACTGGTGTTGCATATTTATTGATCTCCATATTCCCAATAATCTGATGCATGTCACATTTGACAACATTATGAGGAGAGGTCAGCTAGATGGGGCTAATGAAACTGTTTCTAAGATGGATGTTGTTTTCCACCACATTAACCTTGCAAATAGCTGTCAGTACTGCATTCTCTATAGGCTTGGGTGTTTGAGATCCACAGTTTTTTCATAGTTGACGTTAACATTAAACAAAACCTGAAGCCATTAAATCACAGTATTTATATACAATACAAAACATGGATGGCATGGCATCATTCCAAATGAAAATCTTATTAACAGCATATGGTGCTTGTGGCAACATCCTGAGTGATTTGAAAATTGGTTTGGCTGTCTGAAATGTTTGACAGATTAACTAAAGATGATGTAATGGAGTGAATGGGAAACAGCTGCATTCTGGAGGATTACACTGGCAAGCAGAAAGCCTTTATTTAATCAGAAATGTATTGCACGTTCATGCTAATTTCAGTAATTCTATCCTTGTGTTTGTTGGTTAATTGTGCCAAAAAAGTTAACATCTGAATAGATGTTCTTCTTTTAGCAACTGTAACAACACTTAAGACACATAACAGTTTAAAAAGGATTAGATTGTAGAAGTGTTATTTGATTCCCTCCGGACTTGTTGCAGTGCTACTCATTTTCATAAATGCATCTACAGTATGACAATGATGTCACTGGTTTTCTTCCAAGAGAAGGTTTGCACGTGATGCAAAAGGCACTGTAAGAGTGCTAATACATGGTACTACAGTTTGAAAATAAAGTGTCCTATCCACAAGAAAAAGTACCACTGTCACTGACCTGACATTTCCTACAACAGGTCTCCACATGGTATTCTCAAGCTTGAAAGGTTTGCTCCATGTAACACTGGGAGTGTTAAACTAACATCTAAAAGAGAACTGCAGAACATGCAAAGGCATATCAGCTTTCTATTCAGATGCTTTTGCTCTGACCCATGTAAACCTCTACAAAGCTGCCCAGGGAACATATGATCTCATTTCCGGTGCGTTCATGAGATATTATTGGTAATAATATACTAGCTGCCATATTCCCTTTCCCAACAGATATTTATATTTTCTGTAAAAAATATAAAATTTGGGTAAGAATGTCTAGTAACAGGTTCAGTAGAAACAGTGGGTAACTAACTTTGATAGTGTGTACATATTTCTGAGTAGCTACTGGACTGTAGGCTGTCAAACAAGCATTCTACATCCACCACCAGGAACACCAGTGAAATTGACGAGGAGGAAGAGATATGTGTACAGCTTTAGATAGCACCAATATTTCCATACTGATAACAACATTGAGAAATGTTTTGACTACTGTTCCCTGTGTCCCGAACATAAACAATATGTTGCATCTTACAGGGTTTTCCAAGGGAGCAACATTTAAAAAAACGTTACTGTAGTACTGTAAGGAAATCCTGTCTGATCCTTTGCCTTGATTTTAAAGTACATGAATTGTATGGCTCTAAAAGTAATTTTAGGTGTTTTTGGTAACATGGATTTAAATTAACTAAAGTGGACAATCTAAGCATCCTGTCAGGCAGCTCTGGCAACTTTAGGAGCTGAGTGGGCAAACTGAGTGGGTCTATGGCCAGCTGAACTCAGAGTAGACAACCTGTGTAAGTTAAAATGGTGAGACACTAGAATAATTTAGAAGAGAGTAAAAGTGCTGCTGGCTGGACCGTAGACAGTGATGTCAGAGGACCCTATTGAGAAAGAAAAGTATTTAATACAGCAAAAGACAACTGTCCATGAATAAGAGGCATACAAGCTATGAAACAAGGCTGCTGTGAGGTAGCAGAGGATTTTTTTAAATAAAAAATATCCTGTACATAATATTGCTATAGCCAAGACTTTGCCAAAAAGATTTATTAATCACAAAGGGAAAAAAAAATGCATTCATGAGAAGCACACATTGGAGTCGGTGAGTAAACGCCAAAGTAGCCAACTTAATGTTTTGCACCAGGTGGGCATTTCAGCAGAAGACCTCTGAACCTCTAGCTTACCATCTTGTTGTGATTGTTAAATCATTTTGACAAGTAAATCTCTTAGCAGTACATATCCCCTGAGAGGTTGGTTTGAGTGTCTTTCCTTTCGGAGTTTCTGTTCAGGTTTTTTACAATGGCACCGCACAAACCCTGAAAGTGGCTTTTACTCATGCTAATTACAATAAATGTATTGAAGAACTGATCATATTAGCTTCACCTTTATTTTGCAGTCTGAGACACAGCCGCTGCATTGTGCTAATCAGTTTTTATGCTGGACAGAACAGCTGATTACTGACATTGACACTGAATCTCAGGGTTACCAGAGTTTGCCAGACAGCAGCCAGGCGATCAGCTGATTTGAGAATGATTATGCTGAAAACTAAGCATGCGCAATGGCTGGTTACTCCATTCAGCAAGTTGTGTGCCAGATCTACTAACTGAATAAACAGATTCAGACAGGCCATGATTCTCAAGACTCACATGGTATGCCTCAATAAAATTGTGAATCTATAACATTTTCATCATTTCTGAATTTTTTAGCTTTTGAGCAATTTGAGCATGCGCACTGCAACCTATCTATACATGCACTGTCCGATACGCATGAGTCACTAACACTTCACAGACTGCTGAAAATTCCCATAACTTATTTGAACATGTGAACATTTGAACTGATGAACTGTTGTGATGAGTTGTGAGTTGGGACTGTGGTTATCAAAATGGGGCTTCTCAGCAGCCGCTATACAAACGCTATATGATACAGCATCAGCGTCAGAATAAACACTGTTGTGATGTGTGCTTTTTTTAAAACACATTTTTTTTACTTTAATAAAGATTTTGGTATACAAACTACTTTATTTGATTTTACTCATTTAGTTTAGTTGATTTCACTTGATATACAGTAGTAACTTTGTTGTGGTTGATGCTCTTTGAAAACATGAATCTGGCACTAAACATTAACTTCTACAGTATGCTATGGTGGATGTTGGTAGTGGTTTCTTTGTTCTGGATCTGATAGCCACAGAAAGACCTCCCCATGTGGAAACTGAATATGTAGAGACTGTGCAAGTCAGCCAGGCATCCTGGTCCAAACATTTGGATTTATGATAAAGCATGATATAGTATTTACATTATATTTGAGCTGCATGGAAATTTCCACACAAGAGCTTTACCTTTAAAAGGTGTCATTGTAAAAGAAAGGATGGAGAATGTGCCAGCCCAAGGATCCAGAAAGTGCCAACCAGTAGCTGGTGGTAGGTCCAGGAGGCAGATTAGGACATGTGGAAGCACAAAGGAGTGGAGGCACTGTGGGCCAACAAGTGTAAAGATGTCAATAAAAATGTGGATTGTTTGGAGGACTGTGGTCTTTACTTCATCTGAATGAACAATGTCACCTCCCCAGGGTACCAGGCACTATTCCACCTTCTTCATTGAGTTCAACAGTGAGGTGGTCCAGGTCTGGGCTGAAGACATAGCCTATATGGACTTCTGTAAGGCAATTCACACTGTAGTGTATGACAAGCTTCTGGGAAAATTGTACCAGTGTGGTATACATGAGGCACACACAAGTTAGATTGCCAACTGGCTTGGGGGCAGGAAGCAGATGGTTGTGTTGGTTGGGCACTACTCTGAGCAGAAAGGGGTACTAAGTATCGTCATTGGGGATCTGTGCTGGAGCTTAGCTGTTTAACATTTTCATCAATGTTCTGGGATCTGGGATCTCTAGCATGCTGCCTGTGTTTTCTGATAATACTAAACTATCCACGGTGGTGGACTCCTTTAAGGATGGGGAACACTTCAGGAGGACAAGAACAAGCTGGGCAGTTCTTCTGACTCCAGGAATTTCAGATTCAGTGTAGCTAGATGCAACATGCTACATATAGGGAGGAAAAACACAAGTCTGACCTACATCTTTGTGGGTCTCCCTTGTTGCAATACAGGAGGGAAAGGACCTGGGACTCGGAATGGACAAGGGGATGAAGAATTACATGTGGCACATAGCTGCTGTCAATAGGGCTAGCAGAAAGATGTGGCATGGAAATCCTATAAGGTCTCAGGTTCCTCTGCAGACCTGCACAGGTATGGCTCCCTGAGAAATTCTTACACCATGGTCACTAGATTAGCCAAAGCTCAGTTTTTTCCTCATCTTTCCAGAGGAACTTAAGTCGCCCCTCAAAGTTCTAGAAAGTTGTTCAAGCCCTATTCTCCCACCCCCTCAACCCAGTCCACCACCCAATATTAAAGTTAGTGGCCTCCTCAGCCTGTAACCCTCCATCTGTGGCCACTGTTTTCAACACTTATTTCACCACCTGTGTGTCTACTCTCCTGTCCTCCCTCCCTCCTTCAACCTCACTTCCTCATTCCCCTTCCACCACTTCTTCTTCTCCTCCTTTCTTCTTTTCACCTCTCTCACCATCCTCCTCTCTGAAAACCCTTCTAGCCCTCAACCCCCTACCACAGCAGCAGCCCTAATGGGCTTGACCCTAAGCTTCTGCACCTCTCTGTCCCTGTCATTGCCGCACCTCTTCCCTCATTACTAAACCTCTCCTTCTCTCTAGCCTCTGTTCCTGCATCTTGGAAGCATGCTACCATCATCCCCCTTCGCAAAGGTGGTGACTCCTCCTCTCCTGGGAACATCTGCCCTATATCCCTTCTCCCTACCCTCTCCAAACTCCAAGAACACATAGTTCTATCCCAACTCTCTCCTTTCCTTGACTCCTCATCCTTTTTCACCCCTTTCCAGTCTGGCTTTCAAAAACTACACTCCACCACTTCCTCCTGCCATTAACTAACAGAGTCCATACAGACAGGTATGGGCCAAGGCCTTCTACTGTCACCATTTTTGTTGATCTAGCAAAAGCATTTAACACTGTCTCTCATTCACTGCTACTCCACAAACTCAGTTCTGCTTGTCTTTCTGCCCCCACCACTCACTGGTTCAGCTCCTGCCTCACAGGTACATCTCAATCTGTGAGGCTTGGAGGTGCCATATCCCAACCCCTCCCCATTACCACTGGTGTCCCCCAAGGCTCCATACTTGGACCACTCTTATTTTCCATATTTCTAAATAACCTTTCATCTGCCTATTCATCTGCGTTCACACTCACACGCATGACACAGCCCTATTTGTCTCTGGTTCATCACCAGCCGAGCTGATGTCCAAGCTCAAACCTGATTTTGACTCAGTCCAACAATGGTTTCAGTCCAATCAACTATCTCTTAATGCCAAAAAGACAGTCTCTATGTGCTTTGGCTCAGGACCAAGGCTTTCCAAATTCCCATCTATCCCTTCCTTCCACACCCTAGATGGAGTCCCTATTGATGATGTGCCTACCTTCAGGTACCTAGGCGTCTGGCTTAACCATCACCTCCATTTTTCCCAGCACATTGACACAATTCACAAAAAGCTCCATCCTAAACTTGGTGCCCTCCTTAAGCTCAAAAGCTACATTGCCATCCCTACCCACCGAGACTTCCTTACCAAGATAATTGTCTTCATCTTTGATTATGGCAACTTAGTCTATGGTGCTGCCCCTAAATCCACCCTGGCTAGACTGAATCCTCTCTTTCACTCCTTCTGCTGCTTTGCTCTTAACTGCCCTACCCACACCCACCATTGTACGCTCTACTCTTCTCTTTCCCTCCCTTCCCTGGAGGATCGCCATCTGTCCCACTGTGCCTCCGTCACCTCAAAATTCTGGCTGTCCTCTCTACCTCCCTATCTCAACTCCCTGATCTCTTCCTCCACCCCTCTCCTACTCCCTCCAAAACTCTGGGTTTCACTCCCTCAAGCTCCCATACCAAAAAACTCAAGCTGGCCAATCAGCCTTTTCTTTCTGCTTTCCTAAACTCTAGAATTCTCTCCCTTTAAACATTAGCTTTGCTTCCTCTAAACCCTCCCTTATTTCTCTTCTCTGCTCACACACCTCCCCCCTCCTGGCACTGTCATTAATGTGCCTGGACTTGCTTTTTGTTTGCTACAATCTGCTAATTCACTGTAACTGCTGTCATTGTATATTGCACTTACTGTATATACCTAAACTGCTGACACTGTATATTGCACTTATTGTGCTATCTCCTTCCACATTGTATTGTACTCAGGTTCCTATCTACTGACTCTATATATTTCACATATTGTATTTACCCATTTCTATTCTCTGCTGAAAATCTGTATATTATATCCAATTGAACTGTTTGTATTTTTACATTTTTGTGCTACTGTATATATAAATTTACCCAATCCCCCTTTCCACCAGGACACATCTGGAAATTAGCTATTTGAGCTCACTATATTTTTTCCTCGTGAAACATTTTAATAAATAAGTAAATAAATGCTAGGGAGTATTAAAAGGCTCCTTAATACAAAAAGCATAGTGAGGCAGTCATAAGGGTATAGGGCAAGGACACTTAAATGATCAGGGGACTGGGTGTCAGGAGCTTAAAATGAGGAGAGGCTGATGGTCCTTTACATGTTTACCATGGTGAAAAGCAGATAGAGAGGGGACAGGATCACAATTGTTTGCACACTCAACAGTATTGTCAAGATTTAACTGACCGAGACATTTGCTCGGATGTTCTCTAGCAGAACATAGGGACGTATCCTAAACTTCAGAGGTGCTACATTCCAATTAATGCTAGGAGGCACTTCCTCTCCCAGAGGATAGCGAACCTATGGAACAGTCAACCAGCAGACACAGTGAACATGAAGGCAATAGAAGCATTTAGACAATGAGTGTGCTGCCAAAAGTGGCCAGATAAAAGTGCCACCACGGCTGATGATAAACACAACTCATAAGATAGCAATTATATCTTATGAATCAGGTTCGTCACACCAGCTATATCCATACTCCAGTTCATAGCAATCACAGACCACACTGATGCTGATGCATGCTGCATCAGACGCATGACTACAGGTAAAACAGGAAAAAAAATGTTCACTCTCCGTGCCGAACCTGAATGATACGTGGCATTGTAAATCCCATAGAGATGAATCAGACCACCTTTTGCAACACACTCACTGTATAAACTGAATATGGTGTGTGTGTGTGTGTCATACATTTTTATGTTGCTTGCACGCATGTGCAAGAAACATAGTGCCATCATCCGAGTTTTCGGAGGTGTGGCACCCCGTCTTCCAATTCAGTCAGTGAGTTTGCAGGCGCGGCCGCAGTTCTCCAATGACTGCTGCAGCTATGACTGCAGTCGAAATACAGTGGCATACAGTTGAAAGGAGAGCTCCGCTTCAGTGAGCAGAGCTCCCCCACACACACATGCACACAAGCATGCATGGCATGCTGATGCACTCACACCACACTGTATGGCTGACGGGAGCCCACCCCAGTGTGGCAAAAATGTTGAGTAGCCAACGGGGTGCCCAACCCCTGCTGGCTCCTGCTGCAAGCCCCCAAACCTTTCCAGGTGTCACGCTGGGATCCCACCCCAGCATGGCAAATCTTGTTATAGCCGATGGGGTGCCCAATCCCCGTCAGCTCCAGCCCCCAAACAGCCTTTCCAGCTGCCACGCTGGGAGCCCACCCCAGCGTGGCAAACGCCCCTAGTCGTCTTAATTAAAAAAAAACACCCTGTAAATAAAAACGGTCCTCGCAGTCTCACTGCCCCACCGCACCCACCCACCGTATGCTCCTGCCTCACACCCCTTAACCCCATACTTACTCTCCGAGGTCGGCGCTGACGATCATCAGTGATCGAACATGTCTGCACTCTTCAAAGCCGACCGCGAACTGAGGAAATGCCGGTAAGCTGTATACAGTAATAGAATAAATAGGGTTTTTTAAACTTTGTTACATATCTCAGGCATTTTTGGGAATTTTGGGCCCAAATGTTCAACATGGGGTTTTTGGGACCCCTCCTCATGAATTCTTGCACTGTCATGGCGTTAATCGGGCCCGAAGGGTGATTTCGCCATCACTGCGTGAAATCACCTTTCAGGGCCAATTAATGAAATGACACTGCCAGTGTTCATAAGGTGGGCTCTCAAAAGCCTATTTGAAAATTTGGTGAAAAAATTCCTAAAATGACTGTTTTACGCACGTCAGAAGTCATGAATTTTCAATATTTTCACTCCAGATTTCCAACATTGCCATTTTACCACCTCCTTATGAACAGTACAGCTGTCAGTTTCACATCTTGCCCAAAATGTGTTTCTGCCCATGTAGCACACAATGGGCATGATGGTGTCAGCGAAATCAATGTATGGGACACATTAAGAAAATCACAGTGACACTGTTCATGAGCAGAGGTCTTAAAATGGCTATGTTGAAAATTTGGTGGAAAATTCTAAAATGACTGTTTCTGAGCATGCATTAGCAGGTTCTCTCACCTTCTAATAAGTTCGAATTTTCAATATTTTCCTCCAGATTTCCAACATTGCCATTTTACCACACTCTTATGAGAAGTACAGCTGATATCACATCTTGCCCAAAACATGTTTCTCGCCCCCATGAAGCACAATGGCGCAGTCGGTGTGAGAACCATGTATGGGACACATTAAGAAAATCAAAGTGACACTGTTCATGAGCAGAGGTCTTAAAGTGGCTATGTTGAAAATTTGGTGAAAAAGTTCCTAAAAATGACTATTTTACGAGCGTGCGTTGCGCAGTTCCTACGCACGCTCGTAAGTTTGCGAATTTTCAATATTTGCACTCCAATGACTTCCAAATACCTAAACAGCACTTACAAGCAAGCAACATTCGGCATTGACAAATGCTTGTTTATCTTCATTTGAGGTTTGTGCCTTCTTGATCTCTCACTTGTGAGGGGTCAAAAGGTCACAGACCACTCATGAAGAAATAAACCATATGACATACTCACACATACCATATCCCCTATTTATGGTAAGCCTGAACAAAGCTCTGCCTTATTGTGAGATTCACAGGGTTCCTTGAGAAGTAGAGTTTGTAAGGAAATCCCAATAAATTAGTATATGTTTGTGCAGCTTAAGTTTTCATCCCTGCTTATGAAGCAGAGTGAATATAATAGACCTAGAGACCCCTCTGATTTTGAATTACTATATTACTATTTGTTTTTCAGGAAAATGTACAACAGATCTGCCAGCTAATGTTATTTGGCACAAAATTTCCCCAGATAAGGCAGAGGTTCCTCCAGTATGAAACATTTGGCCATAGAGTTTTCGACCACTTTATTTTAAGTTGTATATTGAATAACACTTTTTTGTGCACTGTGTGGCTTGGTTGTTGCCTAGTGTTTTCATTTCTGCTGTTCTCTGGGTTTCATCTTTCTTTATGTAGTGGTTGCAGACATTGTAGCCTCTGCAGACCTGACTTGCATCACCGAGACCTGGTTGGATGATAATGCATGACCCATTTTGGCATCCACAATTCCGACTGGGTTCTCGGTGATACATCGCCGCCCGAGAGTGGATCTTAGGGCCGGGGGGGTAGCAATCTGTTTTAGATCGGAACTGGGCTTCAGGGAGGTGCCAGTGGGAGTTACCAACTCCTTTGAGTGCATTGTGGGTGGAGGTGCAGGCTACAGGATCCCCCTCATTTAACGTTCACCAGGTGATGGGAGGGTTTTCCTGAAGGAGGTAGTGGACTTTGTCACCGGCATGGTATTGAGGCCCCCAGATGGTTGATTCTGGGGGACTTCAGTGCCTGGGTCGACAATGAACTCTTGCCTTTTGGATAAAACCTTCTCCAGTTGATGGATTCATTGGGCCTGACATGGGTTATTACCACTGCTACCCACGGGGGCACTTGTTGGACTTGGTGTTCCACCTGGGGATGGAAATCTCTGATATGGAGGAGGATCCTATCGAGTGGTCTGACCATCACACCCTGAGGTTCAGTTCTGTGACCTCCTGGAATAGGCCTGCCCCTTAGGAAATGGTACAGTACTGTCCTTTGAGAGGAGTTACCTCAGAAGGCCTAATGACTGTGCTGGACCTTTCAGGAATTCCAATGGATAGCACTGACCCAGGGGCCCTTGTCTTAGCCTATAAGAGGGCAGTAGCGGGGGCCCTGGATGTCATTGCTCTGGTATGTGTTCACCCCCTCACTCTTCACCCGGGTGACCCATGGTATGATGGGACACTTCTGCAGTTGAAGGGCTTAGGGTGAGGGTTGGAGAGACACTGACAGAAAACTCACCTGGAGGAGGACAGGCTTAGATTGTTAGATCATTATAAGGTCTATCAAGCAGCAATTTCCTATAAGAAGGCAGAATTCCTGTCCAAAGAAATTGCTGTAGTGGGAAACAGACCAGCTCAACTCTTCCGGACTGTGGACAGACTGTGCAATCCAGCCTGTCTACAGTCTGGTCGAGCATTGTCGTAAGAAAAGTGTGAAGAGTTTGTGCAGTTCTTTGCTGATAAGGTGCCTCCATCAGGTATGAGATCAGTCAGTGCCTCCCCATTGGACCATGCATTGATCAACTGGGTGATACTAATACCTAGGTGACCTGGTCTACCTTTAGCCAACCTGTAGTCATGGATATAGTGAGGATCATCCAGATTTTGCGGCCAACTTGCTGTAGTTTGGATCCAGGCCCAACTCACCTTCTAGTAGGATGTGTTGATGTTAATGGCCCGGTCTTAGCTGGTATAGTAAAGGTTTCATTGGAGGGAGGGATCTTTCCAGTTCCCTTGAAGGAGGTGGTGGTTCAACCCCTACTGAAAAAGTCCTCCCTTGACCCGAACTATCCAGTGAACTACAGGCCAGTCTCTAACTTGCATTTGACAGGTAAAGTTATTGAGAAAATGGTTGCTTTGCAGCTGGAGGATCATTTATCCAGCCACAATATCTATGACCATCTCCAGTCGGGTTTCAGGAAAAGGCAGAGTACTGAGATCACCCTGGTTTGGGTACTAAGGCCCAGATATTCAAAAGGGTTGCGCATGGCACAACAGTGTTGCACCATGCACAACCCACTGATGCTCTCAGTGTGATATTTAAAAGATAGCGCGCCTGCACAAACCTCGGCTACCGGGTGCATCAGTACGTATGCAGGCACAGGTGGGGGGCGCGGCGACGCATAAACTGCACAGCCCGATATTCAGCCGGGCCATGCAGAGTTATGCAGGTGCAACCCCTACCTGCGCCTGCACAACTTTATGCTGAAAAAAGGATCAAGTAGAGGGCCACCCACAGGTGAGCTGCCGCATTGCAGGGCGCAGCACAGCAGCTGCCACCTGTGGGTTGCCCTCCACTTGTTCCTGCCGCACCTGGCGGTGCCCCCTCATGCCCGATCGTGGGCTGAAGTCCCCCAGTAGCCCGATTGTGGGCATGAATGCAATGCCCCCCATTAGCCTGATTGCGGGCATGAATACGCGCCCCGAGTAGCCGATCGCGGGCATCAGACCTCCACCCCAATGTCCAATATCTGGTGGTCAGTGGACCTAGAGTAGCCGATCACAGGCGGCATCCTTATCCCCCAAGTATATTGTCCTGGTGATCATTATTTTACCCTGCCCTTTACAGAACCCCACCACCCGCTCCCCGTCAGCGGCGGCGGACGGAAGCACCCACCGCCTGCCTCCCGCCTCCCGCCCGACTGACAGCTCGGTAGGGCTGCGCCCAGTGGTTCAGGCATGAGCCAATGGGCGTGCAACTCCCTATAGGCAGTCAGATATGTGAATGAATGAATTCATTCACATATCTGACTACCTGCGGCAACAGGCTACGCACATTAGCTCATGCAGATGGTCATGCAACCCAGCGTCGGCGGCGGCAGGCGGCAGGGCGGTCGTCGCCAGCGGCGAAGAGTGGTAGTGAGACAACTCTCACGGGGCAGGGCATGCGCAATGAGCCTCTGATCACTGGACCCGAAGGCAATGATCTGATGCTGCGATGAGCTACCGAAGCGTGTCTGCGATCGAGCTGCTCGAAGTGTTGCATTCATGCCCGTGGGGCTACTCAGGGGTTGGAGACCGTTATGCCCATGATCGGGCTGCTGGGGAGACTACTGTGCTGCGGTGATCGGGCTGCTGGGGAAAGGACTACTGTGCTGCCCGCGATCGGCTACGGGGGGGAATAATATTATGCCCACGATCAGGCCATAGGAGGGAATACTATTATGCCCGCGATCGGGCTGCAGGGGGCGTTGGTCCCGGACGGCTGCTGCCTGGCAGGGCACCAGGCACAAGTCATCGGGGATCGGCGCACCTGCATGCTAATGGCATGCAAATGGGGCCGTAATTAGATGCAAATGGCCCCTGCGCCTTGCATAAATTATGGCCCCATTTGCATGTCACCTTTTGAATATCGCAGGTGCTGCACATGGCGCAATGGAACTTGCGCCACCGCATCTGAATGCTCCACTCTGACCACTTGTGGTGGTGCAGTTCCACTGCGCCATGCACAGTGGGTGTGGCCAGGGGGCGATATTCAAAGAAGTTGCTCAATAGCGCAACTCCATTGAATAGCGCCCTGGCCACACCCCTGCGCAACTTTCTTGAGCAGCGCAGGGGCTTGCACCACAGAATGGCGCAGTTTGAATATCTGGGCCTAAATATCCTCCTGATGGCGAGAGATTGGACAACCTGCTCCATCTTGGTTCTCCTTGATCTCTCAGTGGCGTTTGACACTGTGGACCATGGGGTGCTGCTCGAATGCCTGTGTTTTTTCTGTAGACTGGGGGGGCAGTCCTCAGCTGATTTTGTTCCTTCCTTGAGGCCAGGTCTCAGAGAGTGGTGTCAAGGATTTATTCCTCGGCCCCTCGTGATCTGCCCTGTGGGGTGCCGCAGGGTTCGCTGCTGTCCCCCATGTTGTTCGCAGTTTACATGCTGCTATTGGGGATATCATAAGATGGTACAGCTTGAGTTTTCACTGCTATGCAGAAGCATCTCAGCTGTACATGTCTTTTGTGCCCAACCAGGAGTTAGATACTGTCTCAGTGTTTAACAACTGCCTAACTGAGATACAAGACTGGATGAGTGCCAGCTGGCTGAGGTTAAACCCAGGAAAAACAGAGGTATTGGCTGTGGACCTGGATTACAGGATGGCTGGGACATGGGTGGGACAACCCCTGGATTACAGCTTGGAGGAACCCCATTAAATGCCTCGAGCCAGGTGCGTAACCTAGGCATGATCTTTGATGAAGGCCTGACCTTGAAGACTCAAGTGTCAGCGGTAGTCAGAATTTCCTTTTACCATCCAAGGAACATTGCTAGGGTGAAGCACCTGGTACAATCCAGTGTTCTACCTACTTTGGTCCATGCCTTTGTCACCACTCATCTTGATTACTGCAATGCCTTCTACCTAGGGCTACTGGGGGTGGATATCGCGATTGCAGCTGGTGCAGAACGCGACGGCCAGGTTGCTGACTGGAAACCCTAGATGCAGTCATATAACACCTGTGCCGTGTGAACTGCACTGGCTGCCAGTACAATGGCGGATCACCTTCAAGGTCACGTTGTTGACCTACAAAGCCCTACATGACCAGGGACCCCAGTACCTGCAAGACCTTTTATATCCCTACTCTCCTTCCTGCTCACTCCAATCATCCAATGAAGGATTGCTGGAGATTCCCAGGGTATGTCTAAAAACATCTGGAGGAAGGTCTTTTGCCTTTATGGCTCCAACCTGTGGAATTCTCTACCACATCAGATACGAGATAGCCTGACCATCTAGGGTTTTGAAACTGCCCTCAAGACACACTTGTTCCTCCAGGCTTTTGAAGGGTCATGATGTTGAGACTGTTTTAAAGATAAACTATGCATAATATTTTTGTGTCATTTTATTTCTGTGTATTTTATTGATACCCATGTTTGTTTATACATATTGTTAAAGGCGTCCTGAGCAATGGAAGGGTGACTATTATAAATAAAATGATGATGATGATGAATTAATTATCACGATTCATTTGTGGAATTTTCAGTCTACCTGGCCAGATATAAGGAGGACAGTGTGTTCTAGTAGTTAGCACACTAAACTGTGAAACAGAAAGTCACATGTTTGAATTTCACTACAATCACTGTCTCATTGTGTGTAGAGCCCGGATTCAACATGTTTTTAGGGTTCTAGTTCGGGTCAGGTTTGGTAGGGTATAGTTCAAGTTCAGTTCCATTCGATTTGATAAGCAGAAGTTTGGGTTCAAGTTCAGTTCGGTCCGAGTTTTATTTTTTTGTGTAATTTATCAGTTCGCGTTCTAATGAATTTACCCTACTGCCTCCATGTTGGTTCTCCTCATCTCATGTGGTCTGGGTTCAGGTTCAGCTCGGATTCATCTGTTTTTTTTTGTTTTGTTTTGTTTTTTTAGGGTTCAAGTTTGGTTCAGATCGGGCAAAAATTGAATAGCTTGAGTTTGGTTCAGGTTTAGTTCTCAGATGAACCCTGGCTCTAACTGTGTGGCCTTGCTCAGCCTAGGCTTTAATCATATAATTTCATAAAATAATAGTAAGAAAGTGGGCATTAGGGGAAAGGTGCTCCAATCAATCTTCCTTTTTTGCCATGACATAGAACTTCTTAATATTCAATTATTCATGTATCTTAAACTGCATTTTTTAAACCAGATTTCAGATTTGGGTAGTCCTGAAGTAAAGGGGGTGCTATGAACCAGTAGATGTGCCTAGCCATTGTGTTATATTAAATGGCTAGGAAAAATCCTGAAACCTCATTGACTGAGAGATATCACTTGACCCTGCATTAAAATGCTAGCAATGCACAGTCAGGTGCTGGACCTCATTGCAAAGGCAAAAAAAGCATTGTTACGTACAAAATCAGTGACTACGGTATGTCATGCATATAATTTTGTCATTTAAGCAAAATGTTTCCATGCAAAAACATATTAAAATGTTTCACTTCACATACAATACATAAGAGCAGTGAGCTATAAGTGCAATAAGCCATTCCAGGGTGTGAATGAAAAGACCTGAATGCATTTCCCAGAGGTGTAAGGACACTCCCTGTGGCATGCATTAAAATCCTATAAGCCACACCCTGGAGTGGCTTATTGCTTACATAAACTTCAAGGGCAGGAAAGGTAAGCAATAACCCATGACAGGGAATGTATTGTGTAAGGAATAGCAATTGACAGTCAAGGAATTATCCCAGCTTATAGTTCAAGTTCAAGTTTATTTCACCAAGAGAACTCCATTGAGCAAGCTCATTTACAAGGAGGTCCTGTTAAGGACAGGAACAATACAAAACAATATACAATGGCAATGTAAAGGTTACAAGCATGGTTCAAAAAAAGTGCAAAACATTATTAAATGAGATTGCATATAAACAGATATGTGGCTTGAGGCAACAGTTATGAATTTTAAATAACTCAAAAAGATAGAAGGAGAGAAAGAGCTTGGTGCTGGGTTAAGCTTGTATAGTAAACAATTATATGCTAGCTAGTATGACAATTGCAGACTTCCTTAAGGCATTTGTTGATTAATTATTTGACTATATTGAATGAGACTAGTTCATATAGCTTTAGGGAAGATTGTAGTTTATTCCAGGTGGAAGGGATGATGCCACTGACTGCAGTTTTACCAAAGCGAGTGCAAAACTTAGGTATGTCTAGTAGAATAACAAAAGTTTTCTGGAGCAAGTAACAACTATATGAATGATGATATATGGACAAGATATATGGGGGGAGTTTATCTAGTAACATTTTATATGCTCTAGTACATTTATGATGCATTCCCCTGGCAGAAGGGACAACCAACCCACCACAGAGTATGAGTTGCAATGGTGGGCTCTGGATGGTACGTTTAATATAAAGTGAATAGCATGGTGAAAAAGAATAACTAATTTATGCAGGTTAGAATCTGGCCAGCAACTGTGAGTAATGTCTGCATAGTCAAGAAGGGGAAGGAAGGTGGCTTGAACTAGCCTCTTCCTGATGTCACTGGGAAAAAGGAATTTGTTCCTTTTTGGTTTTTTTAGCATTTAACAGGAGTTTAGACTTTCAAAGGCTGAGCTGTAATTGAATAAAGTCTGATTGTAATTCAGTACATACATCTGAAAGGGAAGGCTTTGAGAGGTAAAGAACGGTGTCATCTGTGAAGAAATGTACCTGTAGTTTGATTTACTGCATGTGTGTTGTAACTTAGTGTTGATGTAGATTGAGAATAGAAGAGGACATAATATACATTCCTGTGGAATACCTCACACAAGTGGTAGAGGAGAGGAAAGGAGCCCATCTGTTTTGTTGCACTGTAATCCTCCTGAAAGGCAGCTAGAAAATCAATTTACAGTGGAGTTACTTAGCCCATGCTCTTTGAGTTTCATTAACAGAAGGTCATGGTCCACTGTATCAAAGGCTTTACTTAGTTCCAGGAAGGCGGCTCTGGTTGAGTGTTTGTGGTCTAGGGAGGTAAGCCAGTCATCTGTCACCTTTACAAGGGCAGAAATTGTACTGATTTTGCCTAAATCTGGATTGTAGTGGATTGAGAAGGTTCAGGTTTTCAAGATAGTGCCTTAACTGGGTATTGACTAGTTTCTTCAAAAGTCTGGAGAGTACAGTTAGGACAAAAATGGGCCTATAGTTATTTAGGTCACATGGATTGCCAGATATGAATCGGGGCAGTACGTGAGCAATTTTCCATGATGGAGGGACTTTGCTGGAAGCAAGTGACATATTAAAAAGTTGAGTTATTGGAACAGTTAGAAAATAATGGCCTAATTTTAAGAATGAAGGACCTATTCTATCAATGCCTGCACTCTGTTTAGAATCTAGTTTTAAAAGCAGGTCCTCTACCTGTTTGAAAGTTATCTGGGACAGACAGAAGGAGTCCAGGTTTTGTGGATTGGTGGAAGTAGCCTCTGGTTTAAGAGCTTATAAAATGGAGTCTGACCAAGTCGCCCTCCTCATTGGTCAAAAGCCCATCACATGTGACTGCTTTATCCTATAGATTTTTTTCAAACTGAATTAACTTTATTTAAATTTTACAAAGTACAACAAATATGACAAAAAGTAAACACTGGCAGGTGGAAAAAAATAGCATAGATATAGGAACTTCATTAGTACAGGTATAACAAAAACCTGTCCTAGGCTCATGCTAAAGAACACCTAAATAACATTTTGACAACAAACTATTCAAATATCTGACCTCGTAGGTGACTAAAGGAAAGGCTGCTGTATTCATTAATGCTAAAACTACATTTACATAATTTACCTAAATGTGGTTCCAAAGCATTTGAAAATTGTAAAATCAGCCTTCCAATTTAGAAAAAACTGTCTTACCTGCTTCCTAAAATGGCCGCCAAATGTGATGTCATCTGAGCCAAAGTCAGAGAGATATATGGTTCTCTGTAGTGCTAACTAGTTCTTTTTTCCCTTTGTATAGAAGTGTTCCACCCAAATGGTCAAAACCATGTGCATTATTTTGTATAATACACATGTTAGGCTATGGTTCTGTCCATTTTGTTTACTTTAATATGCTGAAAATGTGTTTTAATCCAACCAACTTTCTCTGTGTCAAACCACAGTGCAGTACAAATCCTGAATAACCTGGTGGTCTAGTGGTTGTAGTGGATCAGGATGCTACAATGGGGGTGTTGGGATGGTGTGCATGCTTAATATGCACTTTTTAACATTTTTATTAAACCTTTATATTTTCTGCTATTATTCTTTTCTAGTACGTTTTTGACAGAACCTACAAATGTAATCCATAGTTTGAATGTAAACATTTGTACAATCAATAAATCAGACTTCTACAACAAAGTGAAATGCAGCAGCAGCTGCAAGCAAGTATGTTACTATGTGGGGGAGGTTGCAGCCACACCCTTCACCACCCCCTAGAGCCACCACTTTTTTGTAGCAAAGTTCTTGTGCAGTCCAATGTTAGACTTCATACTTTCTCGAAACTCAAATATATGCTTGTCTTGTCCTCTTTTTCCATGGGAAATAATAAATAATGTAACCCCCACCCAGGTATGCCGTTTAGGGGTGTAGCCAGAAATTTCCATTTTGTACACACCCTCTCCAACTGCAGCTCCCCCCATTTAAAAAATATACACATCCTGTCCAACTGCTGCCCCCCCATTATAACAGGTAACTCATCTAATCTCTAAACAGGTTGTACACATAACTATGTCATAAACAATAGAGGGTTAATCAGATACAGACACTACTCAGTAGTACACACTAACTATAATACACCACATTAGAATGATAATGGTAACAAAAAGGCAAATGGTTTGGGACAAGTACTCAAAAAAAACTGTACACAAATGTGTGCAGTGAGTATGCCTGTCTACACCCTTGATGCCGTTTCTATCTTGATAGCTCTACCTGGTGGGCTGGGTTCGGGGATGAATATGTCACTCGGCATACTGGCTAGGTTTGGCTACTCTGCACAGGGGCACCCAAGTAACTCCGGTCAAAGGAAGCAATAACTGTAATGTCCAGTACCAGAAGTGGGATTCTAAAGTGTGGCTTTTATTCACATCCAACAGAATAAACAAAGCATAGATGGACTCCCACGGGGCTGCACTCCTGGTAATGCAGATTTAAGGAGACCAGAACACATCCTCATCACTTTAGCCCTCAGGCTCTGAAACACACTGGGCACACAGCCCGAACTTGTACGCTGCTCTGGGTTTTCCCTGGCTCAGCTCCCTTGCCAGCCACTTGGACACTTTCCATATAGCATGGAAACATTTACTGGTGGCTCCCTAAACCAACTATGAGCACTTCTGCTCCATAATGGAATCTTCCTCATCAATCCCACATCTGTGTACTTTCCTCAGGCACTGGCCAAGCACCTGAGAGAAAGCAACAGGTGTCCCAGAGCAAATCCACAGAGGTGAATTTGGTTACTACTGATGGGGGGGTCTCCCACCTCTCGCTCCCATAATTCATACCTGGCCATTTCTCTGGACTGTAACACCTCATCCTTTAAAACACTTTGCTGTGTAGATTCTTTTTAAATGTATTCACATTCAATCTACTGTCTTTACATCCCATTTGTGCTGAACTTGAACATACTTAACAAGTGGCTGTGTCCTTGAGCAGTCCAATCCCCACATCTTCCAAACTGTACTTGGCTGTCTTTTCCTGACCCCACAGTAACAGTCCCTTTAGTTTCATCTTGATTCAGGTGAAAACACATGGTCTTTTAGCAGAGCAAACTCATCCCTAGGTTGCAGGTGCCCCACAGGCATTTTCTCCTCAAAGAACTCTCGTCCAGAGCTTCCGGTGCCTCAGCACGAACTTAAATTAGGCAGCTTCTTTTCCCTAGCCAGACCGGGGTGGGGTTGCCCCTGGAAGCAGGCTGATTCCTTCCCCCCATCCCTGCAGGGATGGGACCCTGAACCACTGAAAGCCAATGTGCTCTCCTTGTGTTCCTCTTCAGGTGAGAACACACACACATATCAACAAAAATATGCTCTTTGACAGAGCTTAGAGTTCTGAGAGCCTGCTTACAGCAGAGCACCTCTTCTACTACAGACTGCAACAGAACTGACTTCAAATTCCCCAGCATTCTACTCTAACCTCCAACTGCAACATTCTAGTGTGTCTTATGCAGCTGCAATAGTTCTAAATGATGTCATCCCTCAATCTCAGCTGAGACTGAAAACAGAGTGAGACAGTGTGAAATCCATTTAACTAGAGTTTCACAAGCTGCCTTCCTTGCCTACCACTAGGTCTTACTGGGATTCTAGTAACCCGGGTAACAGGCGGGTTACACTAATAATAAAAATCAGCATTTATATAGTGGTTTTCATACACACTGTATCCCAAAGTGCTTTACAAGCAATACTAGACTGATAGTGAAGTGACTGAACGTGTAGTGACAGCTGTTCCATACATTAATATCCACACACAGCCTTGGACAATTGCATGCACTGGTTTTATAGGAAAGGGAATGTTAGCCAGGACAATGGGGTCAGGTAGTGATCAAGGTGCTGGCAGCCCCAAATCTTATTTCTCACAGTAATCTGCTCATATTTCTCTCCTTCTGTCTCCCCCTTCCCTGCATATAGCAGTACCTTGCAAGAGTGACCTTCTCAGTCCCCCTCTGGTATTCAGTCTTCACTATTCCTCCTCACACCAAAAACTGGTGAGCTCATCACCCTTCAGCATAATGAATGCAAGTAGTACAGTTCCCATTTTATTTTGACATATCAAATATAAAAATATCTTTCCAGTAAGTAAGACTCATATCAGCAGGAAACAAGGGGAATTATGTGCTTTCCTATCCTTAAAAGATCTCAGCTACCTTTGATTAGGCACTATTAAATGACAGGTGTGTACATCATTATGCACGTCATTTAATGGTGCCTAATCATAGGTGGCTTAGATCTTATATGAGTAGGAAAGCCTATTGTTCTACTTGTGCCATGCTGCTATCAGCCTGGCTTACCAGAAGATCATGTTTATTATTAATATGTAACTATAACAAGGAGAATGTACCAACCACATTCATGATGGAGGGTAGTGAACCCACCAGTTTTGGTGTGGGAGTAGAGTGAGAAGAATGAATGCCAGAGAGGAACTGAAGATGCCATTCCAGCAGGGTACAACTATTTTCAGGTTAGTTGAAGACATGAAGGAGGACGCTGAGCAAAACCCTGTGAGATCTGAAATGTGAGGCTGCCAGCATTGTGCTCACTACCTGACTGTGGATGAGAGTAGCCAATAATGACAAATACTCAGAGTGGCAGGGCTGCACCTAAACTGTTACTTGAATTCAGTATAGGGAGATTAATGGGGGTGTTGACATTTGTTAGGACATTATTGAGGGAGTTGTGTATAGATCATTCAAGATTTGGAAGGGTGGTAGCCAGCCAACTCACATTGTGGAGTACAGCACAGAAAAGTACTGTAGAAGAATTGCTGGGAAGGTGAGAAAAAAACACAACAGAGAACTGTACATACTACCATGACTGTGCAGTATGGTGGTGATCCACTTAATATTTACTGTGGGAGCAGAAGTCAGACATTGAGAATGTGAACTGGAGAGTGATTTGGGAGGCATTTTTTAACAGTGCCGGCTAATGGTGCATATCAGTATAGGTGTGCACAACCTTCTGAGCTACAAAATTACAATCTGAGGTGTGATAATTCTCTTCATGAGACCGCAAGCTCATATGTGGCCCCAGGCAGTACTAAGGACAGGGTATGGATGGTGGGGTGTTCAACAGAAGGCAGGCTAGGTGCAGGGGGTTCACATGGAAAAAGAAAGCCTTATTTGTGGATTAACAAGAGAGCATGAGCTTTGTAACTGAACAAGACCGGTACTTTGCTGTGTGACCCTGAGCAAGTCATTAAACTTCCTTGTGCTCCTAGGCCACACCTGTAAACAAGCTGTCAGCTTAGTGTGTCTCTCCTGGTTAACAAAAAACAAAATTCAATGCATCATATAACCACTAGATCATCAGGTATTTGAAGTATTGTACTGTAATGCAGTCTGCCAAAGAAAAAATCAGCTGGATTGCAAGACATTTTCTGCAAGTTAAAGTAAATGAAATTAACAAAATCATAGCCTAACATGTGTATTGATCAAAATAATCCATGAGGTAATAGATGGTGTTGATAATTTTGGTACAACTATTCAAAATAAAGAGGGAAAGAAGAACTAGTTAGCACTATAGAAATATATGTTGATCTCTGTCTCTGGCTCAAATGATGTCATCATGACTCATCACTTAACACACTTGGCAGACATCTTAGGGAGAATCCAAGGCTGTTTTTTGAATGTGAAAGGCTTATGTTTACATTTTTCAAAAGCTATGAAACTGCATTTATGTTATTTACATAAATGCAGTTTTAGCATACATGTAAACAGCAGCCTTTACTCTACCTCCATATGAAGTCAGATTTTGGAGTTTGCAGTTTTAAAAACTGCTTGTTTAGGTACCCTATAAATCTAAGTCCTAACCCTCAATCCCCTCCATCCCATTCCCCAGAGGAGAGAGGTATTCTGAAGTATAAACCATGGTTTTTAGAACAAGGAACAAAAAAAAAGAATACACTATTGTAACATAGTCTTCAGTGCCCTGGCCAAATTTCCCCCATTCACAAAAAAACCACCAACCACTTAATCTGGTTCAAGGTCAGTTGGCATTCATCTGTATCCCCCTCCCCCGGGTCATGCCTGAAAATAGGCAGAATTTGTCTAGTGCACTTACCCAGTCAACAAAAACCAAATAAAAATAAGTAAAATAAGCATGCAACATAACACACAGAGATGCGTCATTAGGGGTAGATATTCCATTCTGGTATCATCCCCAAAACTACCAAGCAACAGGGAGGTATAGGAGATACAAGAGTCACTAAATTATATACTACGAGTTGTGGGTGCACAGATCCATCTCCTGCAGAGCATGATCAAAATAATCAGGAGGGAACATTATGATTAGAGCTTAAGTTCAACAAGGTATAGAGAGGTTCCCAGATCTCTTTATACCTATCAAGGTGGTCAGAGAGGCTAGCAATACTTCGCTCTGCATGTAAAGCAAACACAATTTCCTTATACAATTCCATATATTGGGGAATAGTTTGACTGCACCAGTGTCTCATGATTACCTTTTTAGCACAGGCCAATACCAGGGCCATATAGGGACCTTTGATTTCCAATTAATTCAGTACTAAAGTCTCCCAAGAGGCATATGACAGATGAGAAGGCTAAGTGTAAACCTGACAGCAGATCTAAACGTTGCTTGATAATCTCTCAAAAAGGTGTCACCTTCTCACACTCCCAAAGGATGTGAAGTAAGGTACTTCGGGCCTGGTTTCATCTGGAGCAAACCATCAATGGAAGTTTACCCATCCTATGCAGTTTGACTGGGGTATGTTAAAGATTGTGGAAGATCTGAAATGGCATAAGATGGTATCTATCCCATTTCAGGTATTTATAAAGATTACTCCAGAGATGACACTAGTCACGCAGTCCAGTAGAGGGGAGAATTGCTTGATCCCAATAGTAATGCAATACAGGATCCCTAATCAAGAGAATATTTTGAAAGTTATAATAGTAAAAAGATATTTTATGAGACACTGGTGCTATAGAAACTAAATGGAGAATCTGAGATTCATACAAAGAGTGCCACCACCCATGTCCGTAATATTGGATAAGCATGTGAGTTAATTGAAAATATTTAAAAGAAAGGGATGTGGGTCATACATATTTTTGTCGGCCTCCAGGAATGTAAGCAGTTTACCATCATGTAAAAGGTGATCCACCGTATTTACTTCTGTATAGGACCAAAATGTCTTGGTCAAAAGTTGGCCTCCAATTTTAAAGTTTGGGTTTCAAGTAATGGTTGTGTTGTGTCTCTATATGGGTCCAAACCAAAAAAAGAAGATAATTGTCTATGGTCTTTCAGGGACATGTCTACTGGGGGTGCTCCATAGAGACTGGGGAAGATTTTGTGTGGAATATATAGTAGGACTTTGATATTCAGCCCGAGACTAATACTTTGATAGCATTCAATGTCTAATCAGAGTGAGATATATGACATACAGTATGTCGGTCCTCTAGAGTCAGCCTGCACCACTGAAAATATCTAGTGTTATGTATTGCTAGATAGTGAAGAAAGAAGTTGGGAACTTTTAGTCCTCCAATCTCTCTGGAACACATCAGTTTATTAAGTGCCTATTTGGGTGGTTTACCCTGCAATAGAAATGTTGATATTATCCTGTTAATTTGAATAAACTAAGATTGTGGCAGTGCCACTGGGAGCATCACCAGGGGATAAAGGATGCGTGGAAGAATATTCATTTTTATTAAGTTTAGTCGACCCCAGAGGGTGATATGCAGGAAAGACCATCTATCAAGATCAATTCTGACTTGATTAACTATTGAATCAAGGTTAAATTGTTTCAATTTAGATACAGATGTGCTCAGACAGATGCCAAGGTATTTGAGTTTATCTTTAGTCCAGACAAGACCAAGATGCTCTACACTGGCTTTCATTGCTGCTACGTTTAACGGCATAATTTTGGTCTTGGATACATTTACCCTATAATTGGAGATTAGTCCAAACTGTGTAATGATATCCAGTGTGGCAGGAAGAGATACCTCAGGGGCAGTAATATACAATAGAACATCATCCGGGTAAGCAGAGAGTTTGTATTGGTATGGGCCCAGGAGGATACTGGAGATTAGAGGGATAGCATTAATTTTCATGATTAACAGCTCTAAAAATAAATGAAACAAAAATGAGGACAGTGGACACCCTTGCCTAGTGCCTTGTTGCAAAAGGAACCTATCAGAAATTATCCTGTTACATAAGATACGGGCTGAGGGTTGGGTGTAAAGCACCTTTATCCATTGAATAAACAAGGGAGAGATGTGATAGTGCAGCAAAAGAGAAAGTAAGTAGTCCCATGAAACTCTGTCATAAGCCTTCTCTGCATCCAGGGAGACCAGCACAGCTGGGGTGGTGAAGTCCCTAGATGCGGAGATGAGTTGTAGGAGTTTACGTAAATGATTGGCTGATAACCTTCCCGGAACAAATCCTACTTGTTCTCTACTAATAAGACATCCCCTCACATGATTCGATCTATTAGCTAGAATTTTAGCGAAAATATTAAAGGCCACATTGATGAGCGATATTGGCCTATAATTAGTAACAAATGCTGGGTCTTTACCCGGCTTTGGCAATACCACAATCATGGCCTCTGTTGAAGAAAGACCCAAGACTCCATGAAGCGAAATGTATTTAAATACATCAAGTAAGATAGGGGCTATTAATGTTTTAAATTTTTTATAAAAATTAGGGGAGTAGCTATCCAGTCCTGGGGACTTTTCCGGGGCCAAGGAATCTATAGCGATATGTATCTCTTCCAGGGTCAGGGGAGCTTGTAAGAAGTCTGCTTGCTCCGCAGTGAGTTGGAGGAAATCTAGACCTTGAAGATATGTCTCAAGCTGAGTAATATTGAAGGTCTGTGAAGCTGGGGAGTATAACTGTCGGTAACAGACTTGAAATTGATTAACTATGCTATGAGGTGAGCTGAGTACTTGACCTGTGTCAGTACGTAGGGAAGAGACGATTCTATTTGCTACCTGTGAGTGCAGCCATAGTGCCAGAAGCTTGTCTGCCTTCTCTCCTTGATCAAAGTATTTAGTTTTAGATCACAGTATTAAATGCTCTGCTTTTTCCCCTAGAATGTTATCATATTCAGCATGTAAAGATTCCAGTTGAGTCCAGTCTGATTGAGAGGAGTAAGTTGGGTGTCAGCGTGGCTCAGTTGGTAGCACATCCGCCTCTGGACCAGAAGGTCGTGGGTTCTCATCCCACACTGGGATAGACTTGCACCTAAAAATCGCTGGCATCTGAGTGCAGTAGTGCGGGGTGCTGTACTGCTGGGGTGTGCTGTCCTTCGGATGAGACGTTAAACCGAGGTCCCTTCTGCCCATCCTGGTGTTGTCCTGGTGGGTGTCCAGGTGGAAGTAAAAGAACCCAGGGTACTCTTCGTAAAGAGCAGAAAACATTCCCCTTCCCATAAAAATCGGTTCATACAATTATTCAGGCTGTGTGTGGGTGATGATG
The DNA here is from genome assembly GCA_016271365.2 of Neoceratodus forsteri. Classification (NCBI taxonomy): domain Eukaryota; kingdom Metazoa; phylum Chordata; order Ceratodontiformes; family Ceratodontidae; genus Neoceratodus; species Neoceratodus forsteri. The sequence goes on from CM028135.1 coordinate 405,310,073, forward strand.
TGCAATATGGCCGCCACCACACATTCAGTCACTTCACTACCAGTCTAGCATTGCTTGTAAAGCGCTTTGAGATACTGTGTATGAAAAGTGCTATATAAATGCTGATTCTTCTTCTTCTTCTTTTTGCTTATCCAGGGCAGTGATCTGGATTAAAAGAGAGGATCACTTTTGCAACATTTGCCTTTGACACTTAGAAGCTAAGAGTATAAACTACCCCCCCCCCGGAGAGCACATTTTTGGGCACCCCATAGAATATCCCATTTATTCATAGAAGGAGAATTAAGGTTTAAAAAAGAAGTGATAACATTACTAAGATGCTCAACCAACTCCATAGATCTTAACAGTTGTTGTTTAGCCTCCAAAGTGTGTCCAGTACTAAGGATGGAGAGAAGCTGAATTGAATGAGAATGGAGTGGTGGTCCGAAAGCACTTTGGCACTATATTGACACAGGGAAATACAGGGGAGGTGCTCACTGCCCGAAAAAAAGAAGTAAATTTTGGAAAACGAATTGTGAGGAATAGAGTAGAAGGAGTATTCTCTCTGTGTCAAACTGGGGATTCTCCAGGGGTCAACCAGTCCCAGTGAATCCATAAGGTCCCTGAGAGCTGGTTGGCCTTGGGTAAGGCTCAGACTGTGCCCGCTCAAGTGGTCTAAGTCATTAGAGAAGACTACATTCCAGTCTCCAGTAAGCAACATAGGTAGAGAAGCCCATGGTGTCAGTGGGCCCGATTCTAGAAGCTTGGCGCAAGTCACCGCCAAAAGCAACTTGCGCCAAACGCCATTCGAGACATGGACCCTGCGCCCTATTCTAGAAGGTGAGGGTCTCCCACGGCTAAGTCCGTGACTTGCAACATGCGGACAGTCGCCAACTAAGGAGCATACCCAAGGGCATGTCACTAAGTTGCAGCCCTCCCCAGCAAGCGTAAGTGCCCCCAAAGCCCCATAGGGCAGCTGTGCCCCATCCAGTCCCTGACCTGAATTCAGTGCCATAAATGGATAATTATTAAAAAACCCAGAGAGGCCCTGGTAGCCTGGTGGCCCAACCAGTGCCAGTCTACCAGCATCCCCCACCCATCCCTGCGGTCACTGGCACGACCCACCTCTCACCTCCATGGCCAGCTGCTGACTGGGCACTGCATGAGCTCTTACTGTATAGATGTGCTTAGAAATGAATGAGTATTCATTCATTTCTGAGCACATCTTTCAGTACGCCATGCAGTGCTCAGACAGCGGCTGGCCGCGGGAGGTGAGGTGGGCTGTGCCGTTGCCAGCTGGGGATGGGTGGGGGACTGGCACTGCTGGATGGGGTGGGTGGGGGGCCACTAGACCACCAGGGATCTCGGGGATTTACTTTTCAACAGTTGAGCAAAATATTGGGTTGGGGAATGGATCAGGTGGACACAGCTGCCCTGTAGGGCCGCTTAGCAGTGTGGGGTCTGGGGCATGATGTGTGTGGGCTACCCTGCAGGGCATTTAGGCTCTGGAGGTTCTGGGCTGGGGTGTGAGATGCCCAGCTGGGCACATCTGCTATGGGGGATTGGGGGCTGGGGGGGTCGTGGGCTGCCATGTGGGCCTCCAACGAGGGTGTTCTTGGCATGGGGACACATCCTGGAGTGGGTGCAGTGGGTCTACAGAACCCCTGGAGGACGTATGTACAGTTATGCCAGCTAAATGCTTGCGTAACTGTACAGGGGTTCTTGTAGAATCCTGACATTGTGGACTTTGTTGCTACTCTGCTAGAATAGGGTGCAATTGCTGCCATAAACCCCCTAGCGCCATGTCACAGGGGGTTTATGGTGCAACTGCTGGCGTAACTGCTCTTTGGTCAAGTGGTCTGCAACATGTCACAGGCCACATTGTAGAATCTTGCATGTCACAACTGCTGGTGTAACTTGCTACTTGCGCCATTCTTTCTGGTGCAATTGCTGTTACACCAGGCCTATTTCTTTTAGAATTGAGTCCAGTAAATTTAATAAAGTGGAGAAAAATTTAGGATTGTCAGTCATGGGACCGTAAATGAGATCCATCACGACTTCCATGTGCCTCAATAAGGCCCTCAGAAATAATTAACGCCTTGAGGGTCTGCTATTTCTTACAACAATCGAAAGGCCAGGGTACATGATATAAGCAAGGAAGCCGGAGAGTGGACTCCTTTTAAGATATCGAGGGTGGTTCAGGCTTGAACATATTTCAGCTGAAACATGAGAGCAAGAACCCCTCTAACAATCTAAAATAAGTAAAAATGCTGGTGTTATTTGAAAAAATTGCAGGCTTTTAAGCAGCAGAGTGGGGGGGCACTGGTACCTTAATTATATGCTTTTGTTTGGTCATACACCACAAGCACCCCTATAAATCTTATAAAGATGTACTGTAAATGTGATGGGTTGAGCTTGCCAAACCCTTAGTACTGAACTGGGTCAAAACATCTCAGCTCAATAGGCCATCTCCTGATAGCTGTGTGGCAAACTAGACCGAACATGCAGCTAAGCTGAGCAACTACCAAAAGAATAGGTCGCTCCCGAGAGTTTGGACAATTTTTTCAAACTATCCCACATTCTTCAGCAATGGAGGAGTAGTAAACAGCTACCGATCCTCTGGACATGGATACAACCGATGAACCAGTCTCTGAATTATACCTCTGGGAAGGCACCCAGACAGTAAGACAGTTTCTCCCGATGGACAATATAGAAAGATCATAAATGTGAAATTCAGGAGACTCGCTGAGGTGCTTCATGGGCCCCATAGGTCCAAACAAAATATGTAGTCTCATACAGATCGTTCATAGCAGGATTCCACCTTGTACATGGCTCTGTGATACATTAGAAAAACAAAAGGGTATCCTCCAGAGCCGTTGATCATAGGTTAAATAAAGGAAAGTATTGGAGAACAGGCAGTTTTGATTTAGGATTCTGTGTCAAACTGTGGTTTGTAATTAGCCGGTATGTATGTCTCCGATTCAGCTTCCAGAAAAGTCTCAATAACCATTGATCCTTTGAATATCGGGCCTCTATACTGCTAAACTCCCTCAATGAAGACTTTCAGAAGGAAATAAAGCTGGACGCTTTTAAAACTCTGCTTCGTGCAACCCTTGCCCAGGTCAGTGCTTGTGACTGCAGCGCCTAACCCCTCCCAGTTAACCTCCTTCCACCCTTTCCTGCCCTCTCTCTCTCCCTCTACACTTATCTTCCACCTGTCCCTCATTTTATTCCCTGGTCCTTCTCCCGCACACCTTCCCTTACCCCACTCCTCTCCCCCCTCTTCCTCTTGCACCCCCATGTACTTTTACATTCCCCATTCCTTCCATTCATTAAAGTCTAAGCTACATTCCTTCCCTCCCTTTCTACCACCCCCACTTCCCACCCCAGTCCTCCTTCATCCCTCTCACCACTCACCCCTAAGACCACCTCTTTCCCATATTGCCTTCCCCACCTGTCCCCCCTTACATTTCCTACCTTATCCTCCACTCATTCTGGACTGCTTAGACCCCAATCTCCTCCACCCCTGTCCTCTTTCCCCTTATTCCTCCCCCATCCCCAAGCTGGTCTCACCCTGGCACCCTATTCCTTGTGGCCCACTAGCATTTACCATGTCCTAGTACTCCTCCCTAGGGTCAAACACCTGATTGCACTCTGACAAAAGAACTGTTCCTCTGGAATCAATTCGTGATGCTTCGATTTACTGCTTATTAGTTTGTAGTAAACTGTTTAACCATGTACTCTGCTCTAACTGCAATAACTTGTTCTCTGCTCTTCAACTATTTCTGTTTTTGTGACATCTATTGTTCAACTAAAATGTATAATGGCTCCTCCTCTGTTGTAATCTTTGTTTGACGTGGAACCTCTGTAAACGAGCCTCTGGCTCAAAGGTACTTCCTAGACTGTAATAAATAAAAAGAAAAGAAATGCCAAACAAACTATCTTTATTATAGTTGGTTCAAAATTGAAATCATATCACTTATTGCAGACAGAAAAGGGAACCGACTGTCTTTTCATAAGTTCCTTGTCAAGTGTCAGTCCGACTGTTCAACAAGTGATAAAAAGATCAGGCAGAAGTTGTTTGAACTTGATTTTCGCCTGCTCAGGCTCATCAAAGAAGTGCCAAGAGTTGTTGATTAAGACTTGCAGTTGGGCTGGGTAAAGCATTTTGAATCGCATGCCTGCTGCAATACTTTTTGTCACCACAGGATGAAAGCTGGCACATTTCTGTGTGGTGGCAGCAGGGAGATCCTGGGCAGTACGAATCTGATTCCCTTCCCATAAGATCTCCTTAAGCTCCCTGATTTTTGATAATATGAGTTGTTTGTCCAGGTAGTTCAAAGGTCAGAGAATTAAGGGCCCAGGAGGGGAGCCCGCAGGTGGTTTTGCACGCAGTGAATAGTAGGCCCTCTCCACTGTATACATGGAGTGGTTAGAGGAGGGACCCACCACTTTTTCAAGCAGTTTTTGTGTGAAATGAATTGGAGAAGTACCTTCAGCATCTTCAGGGAGGCCGAAGATCACAATATTATTTCTTTGGGACCGCCCCTCTAGGTCCTCCAACTTGGTGTCGATCCTGGACAGCCATTGTCTGATGGCCATTACTTCGGGCTCCAGTTTATCTTTCCAGCACTCAAGTGATGCAGTGCAGGATTCAGCATCCCCTACCCAGTGGGTCAGGTCTCTGAGATCTGCTCGCAATGATTTTACATCAGTGGTAAGTTCTTTAATGACATCTTTCAGTGGTTGAAACTTCTCCAAGAATTTTTCCTCAGATAATGGGGTTGTATTAACTTGTTGAACCTTAGAATGGGATCCAGCCACTCCAAGGCCTTTAGGGTGCTTCGCTTGTTTATCCGGGGTTTGCGCTAGTGTATGGCATGGGGTCGCCTGTTTCATTTCAATCTCCATTACTACCGAATTCCAAGGCAAAAACAAAAAAGTCCAATATAGAAGTATATAGTGTCCAGAGTTCAGCAGAAGCTATGTGGAGACAGGAGATATGGAAAAAATAAACTTTAATCGATGATATAAGCCAAGAGGAGCAGGAGACGAGATGCTGAGCTGCTTCTCATTGCTAGGCATCACGTGACCTGCCTTTATCCTATAGATTATTCCCTGCTTCAGTCAGTGTAACCATTCCAGGTCAAAAAGGTCACAGTACAACATGTCAGGACACAGCATAACTATTTCAGGTCACAGTACAAACTTTTCAGATCAAAAAGGTCACCAAGCAAATGAAATACGCACTGTATGCCATCTTGTAAAACCTGCTACTGGTGCCTTTTATTGCATGTAGAGGGTACATTGCTGGTCCTGTATGCAGGTGCAACTGTACAACAGCCACACACAGCATAAATATCCCTCCTGCACCAGCACTAGTGACACTGGCACCAATACTGAAATGCTATGTAGACAATTTGGTATGCTCCTCTGAGAACTACACTGCGTCCTTTCCTTGCCTCTCTGCAGGGCACTAGGTCAGGAGAGCGCTGTCAATAACAGCGCTGTCCACAACAGCGCTCCCCACTACAGTGGCAAGAAACAATGTCACCACCCAACACAGCACCAATGGTAGTGGTCGGACACTGCAGTGATGACCACTACCAGACATTTATGCAGATGTCTATTTTTATGTGGGGGTCTCTTCCCCACTCACCCTCCATACTAAATGATTCCTACTCCGAAGGGGAGTGGATCATGGGAAAAAAGCCAAATTTGTGGGGCCGTGGAATACTGTTTCCACAGCCCTGTTGACAAAAAAATGAACTCCCGAATGGAAATTAAAATGACCAAGGGGAAACCAGGATTAGAACCCTGGTCTCCCAATTTGGGCTGACCGAGCTGCTGCCTTAACCCACTCCGCCATGGGAGAATTTGTCCAGCAAGTGCACTTTTTCCCTTCTTCACCCTTCTGCTAAGAGGACTGAATAGCGACAGGGGAATGATAGTTACTGGTTGCTATTCTACTCTTGTTACTATTCCTTCCTGTGTGGTCCTGACCATGCAGTTTATACCATGCAGTTCAGAAGGCACTATTCTAACTGGGTAGGATCTGCAGGTAACATTTCTGCATTGCTCCAGGCAGGGAGTTCCACCTCAATATATGTAACATAGTACTTTAAGGTCTCTCATGCTTGCCCCTCTGCTTCATAAGTAGGTATGAGTAAGTATGTTGTGTAAACAGGTACTGATTTAAAAGTGTTCCATACCCACCCAACTATCCAGAGTATCCACCTCTGACAGTCCTATTTAACAGTTCCAGGAAACAGGAGAGGTGCTGGAGTACTGGAGGAGGGCAGACGTAGTCCTACAACATAAACGTAGTAGCAGGGAGGAGGCTGGCAATTATAGGCCAGTCAGCCTGACATCTTGGTGGGAAAGTTAATGGAATTGCTGCTGAAGGAAAGGATTGTAGAATACCTAGAATTCAGCAGGTTATAAGACCCAAGGGAGCATGGGTTCATGAGGGGAGACCATGTCGAATAAATCTGATAGATTTCTTTGACTGGCTGACAAAGGATTTAGATCACAGTGGAACAATGCATGTGGCCTACATAGATTTCAGTAAGGCTTTTGACACCATTCCACACAGGAGACTAGTAAGCAAGCTAGGTAGCTTAGGAATAGGTCCCAAGGTGGCTATCTTGATAAGAAATTGGTTAGGGGATAGACGACAGAGGGTAGTGGTAAACAGAGTTCACTCCAACGAAAAGAGAGTGTTCAGCAGGGTGCCTCAGGAATCAATGCTGGGACAGATCCTCTTTAATGTTTTTATATTTGACATTGCAGAGGACCTGGAAGGGAAGGTCTGCCTCTTTGCAGATGACACCAAAATCTGCAATAGGGTAGATACCCTGGGGGAATGGAAAGGATGAGCAGAGACCTGAGAAAACTAGAGGAGTGGTCAAGGGTATGGCAGCTGCATTTCAATGCGAAAAACTACAAAATAATACACATAGGGCACAAAAACCCAGGAGCAGAATACAAAATAGGTGGAGTGGTATTCATACATACCACACAGGAAAGATACCTGGGGGTAATCATATTGAATGACCTAAAGGTGGCCAAGCAGTGCAACAAGGCAGTTGGGAGAGCTAGTGGGATGCTGGGGTGCATAGAGAGGGGTAACAGCAGCAGAAAGAGGGAGGTAGTGTTGCCTCTGTATGGTTTGCTGGTAAGACTCCACATGGAGTACCATGTCCAGTTCTGGAGACCACATCTCCCAAAGGCATAGACTTAGTGGAGGTGGTCCAGAGGAGGGCAACTAAAATGGTGCAGGGTCTGTATAAAAGCCCTATGAAATGAGACTGAAGAACCTCAATATGTATACCCTGGAACAGAGGAGGGGGGGGGGTATATGGTAGAGACCTTTAAATACCTCATGGGGGTAAATAAGGTACAGGAGGGAAGTATTTTTCAGAAGAAATGATGTTCAAGAACAAGGGGACATGTTATGAAGCTGGAGGGGTGTAGATTCAGGAGAGATGTGAGGAAGTACTTCTTCATAGAAAGAGTGTGGGATTTCTGAAACAGCCTTCCAGTGGAGGAGGTTGGAGCAAAAACAGTGGTGGGGTTCAAGGTCCAGTGTTTGCCAAGATTGTCCATTGTTCGCTTGCAGAGGGATGCTTTCCTGGCACCTTGAAGAGGTGCTGGTGAGACCCATCCTAAAGAAACCATCACTCGACCCTGACATCTTGGCAAATTAGACCTATCTCTAATCTCCCATTTCTGGGTAAGGTTATTGAGAAAGTAGTGGCTTTGCAGCTTGAGGTACACTACGCAGCCCATGACATCTATGAGCCCTTCCAGTCAGGGTTTAGGTCAAGGCATAGCACTGAAACAGCATTAGAGTGCAAAATGATCTACTCACAGTGAGAGATAGGGGGGAGCAGTCAGTACTCATTCTCCTCGATTTCTCCTCAACATTTGACACTGTGGATCACGTGGTGTTGCTGGATCACCTAGGGGAGCTCTGTGGACTCACCAGTACCATCATCAACTGGTTTCAGTCCTTCATCACAGGCAGGATGCAGAAGGTATTGATGCAGAATTTCTCATCCTGACTGAAGCCCCTGCCATCAGGATTTCCCCAGGGTTCCGTCCTGTTGCCTGAGCTGTTCACAGTGCACATGCTTCCGCTAGGTGAGATCATTAGATGGTACAGCTTGGGTTTTCACTGTTATGAAGATAACACCCAGCTGTACATGTCATTTGCACCTGAAATGGGTAATGCAATGCGGATGCTGAATAAATGCCTGGCTGAGATTAATGAGAGGATGCCCATTAGCTGTCTGAGACTCAGTTCTGACATGACAGAGGTGTTAGTGATTGAGCCTGGTCATCGGTGGGATGTAGGTGCTGCTGGGATGGGAACAGGGTTATTCCTTGGCCCCACTCCCTTGGCAGCATCCACCAAGGTGAAATATCTCTGCATCATCCTTGATGATGTACTGACATTTGAGGCTCAGGTATCATTCATCATCAGGATTGGTTTTTACCACCTGAGGAATGTTGCCCAGATTAACATCTTGATTCTACCTAATGACCTGCCTTCATTGGTACATGCACTGGTATGGCTTAACTACTGCAATGCTCTATACCACAGGGTCAATGAAGGGGCTCTCCGGCACCTGCAGCTGATGCAGAACACTGCAGCCAGGTTGTTGACAGGCCTTCCAAGGTCTTGTCATGTGACTCCAGTTCTGCACAAACTGCACTGGCTGCCAGTTAGGTGGAGAGTCATCTTCAAGCTGGGCTTGCTTACCTACAAGACCGAACATGGATCGGGCCCTGGCTACCTGAATGACTTCCTGATTGCTGTCCATCATGTACGCTCACTCCTCTCCTCTACCGAGGGCCTCTTAGTGGTTCCCATTGCTTGCCTGAAATCCTCTGGAGACCATTCGTTTGTTGTGGCAGGCCCAGTATTTTGAAATCCGTTCCCAATGTCCTTGAGAGCGGCCCCATAGGTGGAGGCTTTTAAGCGGGAGGCTGAAGGTACACCTTTTTAAAGAAGCATTTTTGGCTTACAGTTTAGAACAATAAACTGCTGCATTGTTTTTATTTTATTTTAATTCAGGATTATTTATGTTTAATTACTGTTATTATTGCTGTTGTAATAAGCTTTTATATCTGTGTATGGTTTCTTATTCCTGCCAACCTGTACTTACTACAAGAATGCATGGGATAGGCACAAGGGAATCATAGTGGAAAGGAATAGGGGAGGGAGAAAGAGCTATAGATCAAGGACGGTCTGTGGTGATAATGCAGATAGGAAAAATGGGCAGACTGGGTGGGCCACGTGGTCCTTATGTGCCATTAAATTCTATGTTCCTATGTTTCCAGATATTCTCTTGATGGGCAGAAATTTGTCCATGATTACCTTGAATGTCCTTACTGTCTCATAGCCACTGTTTCCATTAATTTACTGTTCCATAGGTTCACCACCCTCTGGGAGAAGTGCTTCCTAATGCCACCCCTAGGTTTACCACCTCTGAGCTTCAGGGCATTTCCCCGTGTTCTGTTGGAGGACACCTGATCATGACATGAGGACATGCCTGCATATGTTGGGGTCAAGGTGTGCTCCATGGCAATGTATGTGTTTCAGCACATCCAGCCCCAAGTCACTATGTGCCTCTCTGCACTCATTTCTATAACTGTGGGTCCAAACCACTGCCTTTGTGAAAGGGTGATGTATGTAGTAATTGTGAGCTGCAAAGCTAAGCACTCCAATTACACAGTTTTTTGCATATCCCAGCCACCTCTCTGAAGTGGGCCCATAAACCCTATTAAATGCAGTAGAAAATGTTTATATCCCCATGATATTATTATGCATCTAAGCAATCCAAATAACTTAAATATATTCAAATATAAATACAAATAGAAAACTACATGTGGGATGCCCACTTGTTTTGCTAAAATCAGGAGGTCGGGTAATTGAGAGTACAATGCTGACATACCGATACATATTGAGAGAAAGTGAGAGGGTGCCAGAGATTTGTTTTCAATAAGCTTTTATTTTCAATGAAATCCATAAACATAAGAACCTTACATTATACAAACAGAACTTTAACATCACCTGGTGCAATAAATATTTTTTTTCTTTTTTATATGTACTTTTTGCTTCTCTTTGGAGCAGGCAGGCAGCTCCGGCCCCTCCCTCAGCGGGGGCTCATCTCTCCAGCCAAGCATCTCCCACAACCCAGCAACTCCCCATGGGCCACCCCCAATGACTGGGCTGGCGGTGAGGGGCACCAACCTCCCCCCACCCCCAGAAACCAACATTTAGATCACCTTGGGTCAGCGTGGGCACAGCCAGCCATGATGGAGCCTGCCAGCTCCGTCTTTTTTGTACATTTTTTCTCCCCAAACTCATGCCCATGCAATGGGCAGGGTGAATATCTCCACCTCTGTGGAGGCAGTCATATACCCTGTGCGTGGGTCCACCCCTCTTCTGAGCTTTGCACCTGTGCTGACCCCCAGCTTCCACTCGGTGTCAGTCTACAGTGCAATGCTGTGTCCCCCTACCCCTGAGGAAGGAGAGCTGTTGGCAGATGCTTGATCCATCCTCACCCCAGCTGACCCCCCCGAGTGACCCGAGTCCATTCCTGAACCCGGGTCGCCAGTGTGGCCTGAGGTGTGGTGTCCAGCACCTCAACCCTCAGCGCCACCGGGCTGGCAAATCTGGTGCAATATTTAACTCTCTAAAGAAAAATTGAAATGAGTGTAAACAATATTTTCTATTAACTATTATACTGTAAATTTAACTGTCAGAAAAGTAACTATCACATAACCAACTGTGAATGAATAACCAGGTGAACACCTAGCAAGAAAATAATTAATGCTCAGTAGAATCATGGTATCATGAATAAGGTATGCATGTTGATATAATTAACATAGCTCAACAATGATAAGTTTTGGTATTTAAAATGGAAGCAAAAAGGAAAAAAGGTGAAGATACTCAGAGAGCCACAGTTAGGAGACGAAAAGAAGAACTAGACTTACTTGAGTACCCGATTCAAGAAGTGCATGTTCACATCTGCTTATGTAATGCCATTCTACTGGATTCCTTGCTCATGCTGTCTGGTGAGAAATGCTAATAGATGTTCTCAGTTTAATAAGCATTTAGATTCTTTGGAATAGAAAAGGTGAGCCAGTTTCTCTATCCTTTGAGTTTCAATAAATGCTTGCTTCCAGTTAGAAAGGGGGAGGGGAGTTTCATGTATCCAATATTTTAAAATGATATTTCTAGTTACCATAGAAATTAGGCTGATGGAATTTGATTTGCATGTGTTTAAGTTAAGATTACTGGAAAAGTGTCCTAGAATACAAGTTTCTATTGATAAGTTATTGCCTATATTGGTGTGATAAGCAAAGAAGTCTGCAATGCTTATCCATAGATTGGTTATGTATTCCCTCTTCCAGAACATGTGTAGTATGTCAGCTTGACTAGCGCCACATTTTCAATATCTGTCAGATTCTTTTTTGCCCATTTTATATAGATGCACTGGCAAATAGTGTAGATTATTATCTATCTCATGCATTCTGTGTCCTCCTACTGTTGTAGGCAATTAACTATGCATTAACTGTCTGTATAAATTGAACTGTAAAACCTTTTAAATGATACAGACTAAAGTCTGTTATTCACTACTGTGAAGAATGTTTTATTCTGAATCAAATGCTCTTCATTGTATCTGTTCTCTGTATCTGTAATTGTTTGTTGTTAATTCCCCATTGTTCCCTTCCCCCCAGGTTGCACCGGGAGATGAGCAACTTGTTGTTCAGTGTGCTTTCCTGGTGAAACATTTCAATAAATAAAATAAATAAATAAATAATTTATTAAAGATTTTGCATTGAATTGTCTTATAGTTGGCAGATGCAAATGTTGTGTTTGCATTTATGAAGATACTACCAGGGCCAGACCACAGGCACAGCAGTAGGATTACCACTTGCAACACTGATGACCCATATTCAGGAAGGAGCATGGAGCATCACTGGGTTGAGCAGGTGGAGGTAGGATGATCACCCATGGACAGCTCTCCTCCTCCGAGGGGGGTGGGGTGAGGTTTCCCAGTATGCACGTGACACCCAGTGGAGACTGGGGGCCCAATTCACAAACTCAATACAGGGCTTGCATCAAGCCCTGTGCCAAACCCATGCCTTGATGCAACTGTGCTGAACACTTTGCCATAACATGCACCCAATTCAAGAAGATCAGGCACATTTGCGATGATTTTCCCAAATTGTGGCAGCTTGAGCCAAATCTTTGGTGCAAGACCCCAAAAAAGGGTACCCAAGATTGCTGTAAGTTAGACCAGAAAAAGATGGTCTGACTTGCAGCAATTGGCACACAGGATAGAGAATCCTGGTCACCAGCCGGGGAATGCCACAAGCCCCGTGTGTCATGTGTTTGGTACACCCACCAGGTCATGCAGCATTCCTGGCAATTTTGTAAATCATGCCCTGCATGTACACCAATTGAGACCACACACAATTAGGTGGAGGTGATGGCAGACATCTGCAGGATGTGTGTGGAAGCACCCATGACCCTCACTGATGTCACTGCACATCCACACCTCCAGGGAGGAAACTAAAGTAAAAATCCGTAGGGCCAGTAGCATAGTGACACCCATGAACTTCCACCTGAATGATGTCCCAGGTGTAAGACTCAGCTGTGGCCTCAGATGGATCTCAGACCTTCCCTATCAGGAGCCCCACAACAGGGGGCAAGCTGCAGACCTCCCAGACTGGGCAGCCTGGGGGGATGCCAGGTGTCAGGTCCAGGCACAGACATAGGGGGTACATCTCCACCCGAGCCCAAGTGGCATAAAGAAAGTGTAAAAAAAAAGAAGATACTCCCCCAATTCCAGGATTCAGTGTTAATACCCAGTATTCTGGATCATTTTTTACTTTTTCAGAATGACCAGAATGTACTGCTCAAAACAATAAATCATATACTGAAGACACTCTAGGTTTTAATCTGTATATGGAGATCAAAGAGGCAGAGGTCACATCTGTTTTTAGTAAAACAGCTTCAACACCATACTTTTTAACTATACATGTTATTATTACTTCTTACAAATCTGTGTAATCATTGGCCAATCCAAATTCTTTTTGTAAGCTTATGAAATCCTTGAAGCCATTTACTTTTTATATGTTTCATATACTGTGCATACCCTTGCTCTTCCAATTTTCACTTATCAGGGACTGACCATTTGTAACTATGTTTGGGTTCCTCCAGAGGGGTTGGAAAGTTGGCTTATTGATTTTTATATTTACGGTAGAAGTGATTTGGAACATGTGTCACAGGGCATCCATAAGTATGCTGTTATCAATCTTATCTTTTGGTTTTGCATAAAATAAAGGAGTTAGGTTCAGGTTTTTTCAATTAACAATATTCTGTTCTGTCTCAATCCATTCCAGGCTTGGTATTTCATTCTCAATACTGCTTAGCCATCTAGAGTTTTGATTTAATCTAATAACAGAATAATAAAAGAAAATATCAGGTGATTTCAAGCCCCCATGTTCTTTAAGTTTTGATAATTTGCAGTAGGATTGTTTTGGCCATTTATAATGCCAAATGAATTTGTTTAGGAGAGAGTGTATTTCTTGAGTCCACTTTTTAGTAATAATACTTGGCATCATTCTAAGGACATATACAATTCTAGTAAGAATATTCATCTTTACTACATCTATTCTGTTCCAATAATTTAATAGCAGTTCATTCCACCTTACCAGATCCTTATTTACTTTTTCCTTTAACTCTGATAAGTTGCTTTGGGTAGTTTTGGAAACACCTTTGAAAATTCTCACTGCCAGATATTTGTGGGATTTTTATTTCCAGTTGAGACCTAAATTAGTTGTATCTGTTTTAACACAGAGGCCATTTAATAACAGAAATTGAGTTTTCTTAACATGTATCTTGTAACCTGAGAATTCCTCAAAAGAGTTAATAATTCTAAAAGCTGTTGGTATACAGAATAGTGGATTCTGCGCAGAAAGCAAAAGATCATCTGTGTACAGAGAACAGACATACAGTTTTCCACCAGTGGGTATATCGTGTATCTCTTTTGCACAATTTAGCTTTCAAACTAGTGGGTTTAATGATCGTATGAAAAGTATGGGTGAGAGGGGACAACCCTGTTTCATTTCTCTTTGTGGTTTAAAGGCAAGGGAAAGAATCCCATTGGTAAGAACTGAAGAGGAGAGATTATTATAGATTATTTTGACCCACTTTATAAAGTTGTTTGGGAAGCCATAGAGTTTTAGAGTATCAAAGATATGTTGCTAGGAGATTCTATTGAATGCCTTTTCTGCATCAGTCAATAGTAGGGCCATGCGTACTTTTGATGATTCAGCTACTTTAATCAAGTGGAAAATTTTCCTTATATTGTCTGAGGAATTTCTTCCTTTTAGAAACCCATTTGAGAGGGGCCTATAAGGGTTTGTAATGTATATAGCTCTCTAGTCTGCTAGCAAGACTTTCCGCCAGAATTTTGTTACCAGAGTTAATCAGGATAATTGGTCTAAAATTTTACAGTCTGTAAGGTATTTTGCAGGTTTAGGAATTAAAGTTCTAATTCCTTGCTGCATGGAATTTTGCAATTTGCCTTTTACCCATGGCTCATTAAAGACCTGAGTAAGTATTGGAGAAAGAATGTTGCAGAAAGAATGATAGAAGTTTACAGAGCAACTGTCTAGTCCAGGTGATTTGTTTTCATTGAGAGATTTAATTGTTTTTTACATCTCTTCCATGGTAACTTGTTTTCCAATATTTTTTTTCAGTCTCTGGGGTTAAACAGGGAATTTCCAAATATGTGCAAAACTCAAAGACACCTATACTGATTAAGATATCTGTGTATATAATTCTTTATAATACCTAGTGAATATCTTATTTATTTCATTATGTTCAGTAACTATTCTCCCTGAAGCTTGGTCGAGGATATCAGTTATCCAACATTTAGTTTGGTTTCGCTTTAACCTTAAAGCCAGCATTTTTTTGATTTTGGTTCAGCATCCATATATCTACATTTCACTTTTCTTGTATTAAATTCTGTCTCCTTTCTTATTAAGTCATCATATTCTACTATTGCTTTGGACCACTTGTTCCACATGTTGTCACTATCATCTTTTCTTAACCTTCCCTCCAAGTTTTGAATTTCCACTAATTTATCTTCTCATTTTTTTCTTCTTTTGGTTTTTCATTCTAGATGAGATCCCTATCAAGATACCACTAATAATGCATTTAAATGCTTCCCAGATATCATCACAGGAGGTCTCATTGGGCTTGTTGAAATCAAAAAATTGTTTAATATTCTCCACTATTTCCCTCTTTATGCCAGATGATTTGAAAATAAAATTATTTATTCTCCATCTACTGGCTCTTTTATTTAATGAGTCTATCTTTGGGGGGGTGAGATACTAACAACAACAAAAATGGAAAGGGACCTGGGGGTAGTCATATCAGATGACCTAAAGGTGGGCAAGCAATGTGAGAGGGCAGCAAGGAGGGCTGGGGGAATACTGGGATGCATAGGGAGAGGCATCACCAGTAGAAAACAGGAAGCTATTTATCCCTCTGTACAGACAGTTGGTGAGACCCCATCTGGTGTACTGCATGCAGTTCTGGAGACCCAATCTCCGCAAGGACATAGACAGGATGGAGGCTGTCCAGAGGAGGGCAACTAAAATAGTGCAGGGTCTGCACCGGAAGACATATGAAGAGAGACTTAAGGAGCTGAATATGTATAGCCTCGAGGAAAGGAGGGAGAGGGGGGACATGATAGAAACTTTCAAGTATCTCAAGGGAATCAACAAAGTCCAAGAGGGTAGCATCTTTCAAAAAAAGAGGTGTGCAAGAACAAGGGGGCACAATTTGAAGATAGAAGGGAGCGGCTCAGAGGTAATTTAAGGAAGTATTTTTTCACAGAGAGGGTTGTGGATGCATGGAACGGCCTTCTGGAGGAGGTTGTGGAGTCAAAAACAGTGGTGGAATTCAAGCATGCATGGGACAGTCATAAGGCAATTCTAGGGGGTGGGGGTAGGAAGAAGTAGGCTTCTGGTTAACTAGGATCTGCAGCTTATCCAATAGGTAGGGAAATGGGCAGACTGGGTGGGTCAAGTGGTCCTTATCTGCTGTCAAAATCTATGTTTCTATGTTTCTATGTTTCTTTAGGTGCAGAACAACTAGGCAGTGATCAGAAATAACCATGGATGTAATACCATTTTGGATATGCCCTGGAAAAGCTCAGTTCCATTAAAAATATGATCTATTTGGGAATCCATTCTGTGGACTAGGGACCACAAAGAATATTCCCTTGTATTCCCATTGAGAACTCTCCAGATGTCAATTAAGTTCAAATGTGTTAATAGATAACTTAAGCCCTTGTCTGAATGGGATATGGTGTAGTTCTTATTTGACCTAACAGTGGGTTTAGAGTGCAGTCGGTGTCACCAACTATGATAACATGGGAATTTAAGAAAGGTTGCAAAAGATTGCAAATTACAGAAAAAAATGTGTATTCCATTTTTGTGGCCCATCGACATTAACTAGAGTGATGGCTTTCCCTTCCAATATTCCATATATAATTAAGTAAACACCATTTTTATCCTCTATGGCTTCTTTAATAGCAAATCTCACACCCCTAGCAAAGAGAGTGATGACACCAACTTTTTGGAGGAGGTACCAACCCCAAATATTTGTCCAACCCATTCCTTCCTCATGAGATCAACATTTTGAAAAAAAAAAGTTCTTTACATGAAAACAGTTTTTGATTTTTTTTCAGATGACACAATAAGTTATACCTTTTGGTTTGAGTATTTAAGCTTCTTACATTCCATGTTGTTAAAACCATGGTGCTATCCATTATCTAATACTGTTTCATTATGCAGTCTAGCTGCAACAAATGAGTTCCACTGCTTACCAGAAAGCTAAAGCTTAACCCCCTCCCCCGGTACAATGCTCAACTCCACAGGCTAAAACAACATAGGGATAATGCCTGGAAATCAGCAAAGCAATCAGACAATGCCTAGGCCTGGAATAGGTATAAACAGACTCAAAATGAATACACAAATGCAGTAAGAACACAAAGACAGGAGTTCTTCAAAACAGCTCTGACAGACAACCTAAAAACAGACCCAAGAAGATCAAAAGGCTGATGCTCCTAATTTCTATGAAATAAATGGAGCAGAAGCCCCACTATCTGAACACATAGTGGACAAATTCAGTGAATACTTCATCGATGTGGGCACAGAAGTGCTAAAACAAAACACCACCCATTTGCTCCAACAAAATCGCCAGCCAAAAACACCTTTATATTTAACAAAAATCACACAAGCCCAAGTCTGTGAGGAGCTACTATATATTAATATAAGAAAATCTGGAGGACTCAACGGTGTACGTAGCACACTCCTGAAATACACAGCCCCATTAATAGTGACCCCACTGGTGGAGCTTTTCAACATGTCCTTGAATCTGGGAACTACCCCTCAAAATGGAAGGAATCCCTGGTGGTACCAATACACAAATCTGGACCAAAAACCAAGATACACAACTACTGTCCCATCTCCCTGCTGCCCTTAGTCTCTAATACATTCGAGAGGCTGGTATGTGCACAACTTATATTCTTCCTAGAAGTGGAATTCTCCTAAGCAACTGCCAGTCCAGCTTTAGACCACTCCACAGGATCATGTAAGCACTAATCAAGGTCACTAGAGGCTTCCAGGAGGAACTAGACAGAAGAAAAGCTATGAGTGCAGTCTTTGCTGACCTGTCAAAACCATTTGACACCCTGAACCATGACGTCCTCCTGTCCACACTGAATTATGTGAGGGTCACTGGTGGTGCAGTGGACTGGTTTATGTCATACCTCAAAGAACATAAACAAATGGTGTCTATAAATGGTTTCAAATTCTCCTTCACCACAACAGTATCAGGGGTATCCCAAGACTCAATCTTAGAGCCAATACTGTTCAATATCTACATGAACACCCTCACCCTGTCCAACCCCCTCGTCAAACTCCATCTCTACATTGATGATACAATACTCTACATGGCAGGTATGAACATCATAGAAATCAAGCTTAGGCTACAATCAGCTTTCAAGGAACTTCAGAACTTCTAATCACACTCAAAGTTAGCCCTGAATGCCGTAAAAACCCAAGTGATGTGCTTCAGCAGAACTGCAGGCCAAGACACAGATAGCTGCACACTACAAATCAAAATGGCAGACCTAGTCACCCTCCAGCAGGTACACAGCTACCGCTACCTGTGCGTATAGTTGGATGAGAAGATAAAGTGGAACATACACATAGAAAACCTGAAAAAAAAATGAGGAAATGCCTAAGAGCACTACAAAACCAAGCACTTGACAGACACCCTAACCAGGAAAAAAATAGTTGAATCGAAAGTCCTCCCAATCCTCAACTATGGTGACCTATTGTATGCAGTGGATCCCAGTCTGGCCCTGGCCAAATTGGACACCATGTACAGCAGATTTGCCCACTTCATATTGGGCACCCAGTGCAGAACACACAGGTGTGAAGTCTTTATCAGACTAGGTTGGCAAAGACTAGAGGACAGAAGGAATTTTCACCATATAATATACATGCACAAATGCTACAAGAAAAAAGCTCCAGATCACATAACATGCAACATCCACACAAGAACTATCAAGGGGGTCACTAAAGTCCATGGAAAGGTTAGTATTCTCGCTCCCAGACAGATACCGGGAAGTGGGTAAGCAACACTTCCTCCACATGGGACCCAAACTCTGGAACACCCTACCCATCCAATTCAGACCAGCAGACAAACTCATCAGCATAGGCAAACTCAGGCAATGGCATCTGGAACACTCCAACAGGCCATGCCCCAGCTGCTCGGCCCCACAGTAAGCCCTGATGCCCCTGCCCCAAATAACACCATACCACCACCACCCCTCCCACACACACATTATCATGATCTAAGCCTACGAACACAGCGGAATCTTGACTTGTCACTTTTGACACATCTGCTGTAACCTGTTTTAACCTTACCAAGAGCACTGTATACAACCTTAATGAAAATACTGTAAATGATGGTAACTCATTGACTATGCATTTTATAAGTATTGTCTATGCATGTTCATGTACATGTTAAAACTGTACCTTGAGCACTACGCCAGGACCTCATTGAAAATTAACTCTGCTCAACTGAGTATCCCATTCATACTTTGATGAATAAAATATTGATTGATTGATTGAAAACCCAAATTTATAAGATTCTTGACAGATGAACTGATAGTAGAATCATAACGAGCAAGGAACTTACCAATATCTAGCCACCACACAGAAATTCTGATAGGGAAATGCATTCTTGAGGACATCAGACAAGGCAGAACAGAAGTAAGAGAAAATAAGGAGAGTAAATGATTTAGTAAATAAAAAGTTAAGCAAAATTTCCCAGAAGAGGTCTGGGATATGATTGCTATAACATTACAAAAAAAATGCCCCTTGAGAAAAACAGAGCCATCATTAAAAATGTCAGATCAGGCATAAAAGCATTAACAGTACAGTAAAATATGCACATATTTGCTAAACAACAAATAGTATTATCTATTCAAAAAAGTTGCAACCTTAACTGTCCCCCCATCTATTACTAAGGCCAAAGAGCCATCTATCTCTAAAAGTATTGTTAGTAAATTATGAAATCATAAAAAGAATGAACACCTATCAGTATAACTCATAAACTTAGTCAATAGTAAATAAATAGATCTAAAGAATCATGCATTAGTGGTGCAGAGTCTTAGTTTTGATTGAACATGTTTATGGCAAAAAGAATAATCTGGAGGAAATAGACCTGCTATAGTCAAAAAAACACCCCATGTGTATAATGGTTTGACTGGACAACAACTTCAACTTCTCTGTGCATATTGAAACCACTTCATCCAAACTTTGCCCCAAACTAGGAGCATTGTACTGAAACAAAAACTGCCTCTCCCTCCCAGTTAACCATGAGTTGGTAGCAAAAATGATCTTCCCTGTGTTTGACTACACAGACATAGCCTATGGCACTGCTCCCATCTCACCCCTTGCCAGATTAGACACTCTCCTAAAAGCCTTTTGTCATTTTGCCACCAACTCCCCTTTTTGGACACATCACTGCTCCCTCTTCTTCTCTTTGTCTATTACACCCCTTCCCCACCACCGACAGGCCCACTGCTTAGCCTTCATCTTGAAGTATTGATTTGGAACTCTTCCAACATATCTCTCTTCTCTCCTATCCCCTGCCATCCCTACTTCTTATCCACTGTGCTCCAGAGAATCCCGCTTCTTCTCCCTTCCCCACCCCCACTCAACTATTGGTCAGTCTGCCTTCTCCTACCACTTCCTCTGCCTCTGGAATCAACTCTCCTCTTCCATTCATCTAACCCCATCACTCCCTGCTCTGAAGCACTATTCACACTCACACCTGTTGCTCCTTGCTGCTGTCTCTCAACCTCCTGAGCCTCCTGCCTCCAAATGGTTCTGGACAACTGCATTAGGGCTTATTTTTTGCCAGTATGCAATTTGTTCTGCTTGTTTACTGCACTCGTTTATCTGCTATGTGATCATTTTTCTCTTTGTTTGTATATAACCTCCCTTTCCAGGGGTCACACCTGGAAATGAGCCTTGGCTCAGTGTGCCTTTCCCAGTTATCAAATTTGAAACAAAATAAATAAAACATTAAAAATGACCATCCATACACTTGCTGAATCAGAACAAAATTAGCCTCAGTGTTAATGATTCAGCAACAAATTTACTTTCTTGTATGATATCGCAAGCTGCAAAAAACAGTAACATAGCAGAAATTTTAAAATCAGATTGCCTAGCTAAAAAACAAAAAACAAGAAAAATTAGAGTCATAAAACTCAGCTATGTGTTAGTCCTGAGATGGGCATTGGCATTTCCATTCCATGTAAACACTGGAAATGAGCACGCACAAGCCCGAGTTCAAGTATTACGGAGCTCGAGCCAAAGAGAGCGGAGTTGTGTTATTTGAAAAGAATATGTACCATTCCATAAATAAACCAACGGAGGCAGGCTTTTCCAAAATGGTGCTAATTCAAATGTTAGGTTAAGAACATTACATTACAGTCAACCAGGTCAGCAGTAAAACAAAACAGCATCCAGAGATAGCTTTTAGTAATGTCGCCTGCTCCTTTTGCTTCTTAAATTCCAAGGCATCCCTTTCAGACCCATGGCCTAGTGTGCAGTCAGGTTGACAGCACCAGTACAGACTGGTCTTGTCAGCATTGTGTAGCTGTTCAGGGACCAGACCTTCTGCTTCTAGCAGCTGTTCATTGAAGGTGGAGATTCTTTCCTCAGCAATGCTAAATCTCAAACTGTACAACTAGAGCTGACTTAGTCTGTGCTGCCTCTTAAATCTACCAAGGCAGTGTGCAAGCACCACAAAGGAACCTGGGTTGCCCAGCATCTGGTGAAATTGGAAAACTATTGTTTATTATTGCTTATTTTATATTTGTATGTTTTTTCTTTTGTTTAATTATTGTTTGTCTTTATTTATATTTTGTTCATTATGTATAAATTTGTACTGGAAACATTAATATCTCTTGTACCAGTCTTTACCAGAAAGCCATTGTAAATGAGCACAAATTCAATTGGTTTGTGCTGCCTTTTCTGGCTGTAAATAAAAATCTTAAATCTTGAAAGGCTTTCTCCTTAACTAGAATGCCCCAAATCAGGGTTCCCTTCTCTCACTCCTGATGAATCAGAGGTAGATTGCAGAGTCATGCTGATCAGCATGATATAATTTCATGTTTTTTGCAATCTTCAGCTCCAGCCATGGTCTCCTTAGTAAGGGTGAACTCCTTTAACTTTTCTTTTGTGACCTTAATGTCATTGATTGTCAATTTTCCAAGGCCATACTCCCCTCCGAGGACCATGGCTTTGGAAAGCACAATACATACAGAATAATGGGTGGGGAAGTGTGTAATATGAGAGTATGATTACTGGTGAGCAATTTTTTCAATGGGCTCACTGAGTTGGTATTTGCTGTAATAACCAGTCGGTTATTATGACATTCATGCGCTCTGTCTATTAAAAGGGAATGCTCCCTCATTGGCTCCTGTTTTGAAACTGGGTGGGCTAAGCAGTTCTCCGGCTCCGTATCTTAGCGTGGCACTGTCATGGTTTCACCATCAGCTTCCTGTAATCATTGTTTTTTTAATATATCTGATCGATCCTTCCTTAAATATTACTATTTTTTGAAGTATCTGGCCGATCCTGTGGTTTGCTAGTTTTGGGGAACTCAGAAAGTCAGCAGAACGAGTCTGAAGTAAACTGCCTAACATGGGTAAGCGGCAAGTGTGAGCCTAATCGCGATCAGGATTTCAGCTGTAAATTTGGAAAAAAGATTGAAACTGGGAGCAGAGTAGGGTAAGAGGGAGAGGGACTCTGGGGATTGCTGCACAGCTCAACTGGGGAATCTGGAGTGGGAGCTGGTGGAGCAGTGAGCTTCTGCTTCTTTATTTGGTGCCCCAGAACTAGAGTGAAGCTGCCACATGGGGATTTCTTGAGAATGAAAGAGGGAGAGACAGTGTGTGTGTGTGTGTGTGTGTGTGTGTGTGTGTGTGTGTGTGGAGAGAGAGAGAGATAAAGTATGCGTGTGTGTGTGTGTGTGTGTGTGTGGAGAGAGAGAGAGTAGTGTGTGTGTGTGTAGGCTATATGTCTGTTGGGGGAGTCACAGCATTTAAGCTGGAAAAATTGCTCACCAGCAATTATATAAAATAAAAGATAAGAAAGTATGTGATAATGAGAATTTAATGCATACCCTCGGTGTGGGATGCTTTGATAAACCCCTCGGGCTTCACCCTCTGGGTTTATATAGCATCCCACTCCTTGGGTGTGCATTAAATTCTCATATCACACACTTCCCCATCCATTGTTCTATATTTAATGCACACCTGAGGTGTGGGATGCTACATAAACCCCAAGGACGAAACCCGAGGGGTTTATCAAAGCATCCCACACTGAGGGTGTGCATTAAATTCTCATTATCACATACTTTCTTATCTTTTATTTTATATAATTGCTGGTGAGCAATTTTTTCCAGCTTAAATGCTGTGACCCCCAACAGACATATAGTCTTTACACACACACACACACACACACACACACACACTTTATCTATCTCTCTCTCACACACACACACACACACACGCACACACTGTCTCTCTCCCTCTTTCATTCTCAAGAAATCCCCATGTGGCAACTTCACTCTAGTTCTGGGGCACCAAATAAAGAAGCAGCAGCTCACTGCTCCCCCAGCTCCCACTCCAGATCCCCCAGTTGAGCTGTGCAGCAATCCCTAGAGTCCCTCTCCCTCTTACCCTACTCTGCTCCCAGTTTCATTCTTTTTTTCAAATTTACAGCTGAAATCGCGATCGCAATTAGGCTCACGCTTGCTGCTTACCCGAGTTAGGCAGTAAACTGCAGACTTGTTCTGCCGACTTTCTGTGTTCCCCAAAACTAGCGAACCGCAGGATCAACCAGATGCTTAAAAAAATAGTAATATTTAAGGTAGGATTGACCAGATATATTAAAAAAACAATGATTACAGGAAGCTGATGGTGAAACCGTGATGTGCCATGCTAAGATACGGAGGGAGAACTGCTTAGCCTGCCCAGATTCAAAACAGGAGCCAATGAGGGAGCGCCCTTTTAATAGACAGAGCACGTGAATGTCATAATAACTGACTGGTTATTACGACAAATATCAACTCAGTGAGCCCACTGAAAAAATTGCTCGCCAGTAATTATATTACTTTTTACACACTATCACAACAGAACAAAAATGAATAAAGTGGGCTGCAAACTGGTAGAAAATCTTTCCATTGTATCGTTAATCCTCTACAACTGTTCACAAGTGAGTGTGAATGAATAGTCTGTAACTGACAATGGCTGTTAGCACTTAGTGTGGGGGAAAAACAGGCAGTTTGTTAGTTTAGGAGGTTCAGATTACGAGAGTCAGATAAACTGGGTTGTGCTGTAATGACCCTTCATATTACTGGCTGAAAAATATCCATATAGTAAGGCGAAGTAAAAAGTAGATTGTAGTTGACATCGACATTATGAAGACATATAGAATACCCTTCAATTATATCAAATGCAGAAACAGGACACAAATAGGGGATAGGGAAGAAACTATTATCAGTCTGGTAAAAGAAAAATAGTTTCTCAGAAAAACACAGAGCGAGAGACACATTTCCATTTTGTCACTGGAGGAACTGTTTCCAGTTTGTGGATCCAGTATGTCTCCATATGTAACAGTTTCTGTACCAGATCTTTACCACAATGGTCTAAACTGATTTGTTCAATTCCAATAAATCTTAGTCAACTACAGAACCATGGGTGGCTTCTCTGAAATGGTGCACCATGCTCTATTGGTTGTTTTGATTTTATATAGAAGCTTTATGCTCTGCTACCCTGTGTTATTAATGCCAAGTTCTTGGATGAGGAAAAAAAATGATGTTCTAAGAAATATAGCAAATGCTACAATGGCCACATTTATAGCTGCCCTTTGATGGTGCTGGTGGCAAGGTCTTCTTATACTTCTGGAAACATAGAATCATAGAATTTGGCAGCAGGTAAGTATCACCTGATCCACATAGTCTGTCCAGTTTGTCCCTGCCTATACTGTCATTACAGACCTTACCTGATCTCCGACTATTCCCCCTACAATACACACTTTTCTACTAAGATTCCTTTGTGCCTATCCCATGCATGCTTAATGCCCACCACTGTTTTCGCTCCCACCATATCCACTGTTAGACTGTTCCAGGTGTCAACCACTCATTCAGTGAAGTGCTTTCTCACATCTCTCCTAAACTTCCTGCTCCAGCTTTATTGCATGCCCTCTTGTCCTGGTGCACATTTTCCTCTGAAAAATATTCCCTAGCTGTACCTTGTTCACCCCTGTGAGTTACTTACAGGTTTCTCTCATGTCCCCTTCTGCTTCTTTATTTGGTGCCCCAGAACTAGAGTGAAGCTGCCACATGGGGATTTCTTGAGAATGAAAGAGGGAGAGACAGTGTGTGTGTGTGTGTGTGTGTGTGTGTGTGTGTGTGTGGAGAGAGAGAGAGATAAAGTATGTGTGTGTGTGTGTGTGTGTGTGTGTGTGTGAGAGAGAGGTGGTGTGTGTGTGAGCTATATGTCTGTTGGGGAGTCACAGCATTTAAGCCGGAAGAAATTGCTCACCAGCAATTATATAAAATAAAGATAAGAGATAGTGATAATGAGAATTTAATGCATACTCGTGTGGATGCTTTGATAAACCCTCGGGCTTCACCCTCTGGGTTTATATAGCATCCCACTCCTTGGGTGTGCATTAAATTCTCATATCACACACTTCCCCATCCATTGTTCTATATTTAATGCACACCTGAGGTGTGGGATGCTACATAAACCCCAAGGACGAAGCCCGAGGGGTTTATCAAAGCATCCCACACTGAGGGTGTGCATTAAATTCTCATTATCACATACTTTCTTATATTTTATTTTATATAATTGCTGGTGAGCAATTTTTTCCAGCTTAAATGCTGTGACCCCCCCCCAACAGACATATAGTCTCTACACACACACACACACACACACACACACTTTATCTATCTATCTCTCTCTCTCTCACACACACACACACACACACACACACGCACACACTGTCTCTCTCCCTCTTTCATTCTCAAGAAATCCCCATGTGGCAACTTCACTCTAGTTCTGGGGCACCAAATAAAGAAGCAGCAGCTCACTGCTCCCCCAGCTCCCACTCCAGATCCCCCAGTTGAGCTGTGCAGCAATCCCTAGAGTCCCTCTCCCTCTTACCCTACTCTGCTCCCAGTTTCATTCTTTTTTTCAAATTTACAGCTGAAATCGCGATCGCAATTAGGCTCACGCTTGCTGCTTACCCGAGTTAGGCAGTAAACTGCAGACTTGTTCTGCCGACTTTCTGTGTTCCCCAAAACTAGCGAACCGCAGGATCAACCAGATGCTTAAAAAAATAGTAATATTTAAGGTAGGATTGACCAGATATATTAAAAAAACAATGATTACAGGAAGCTGATGGTGAAACCGTGACGGTGCCATGCTAAGATACGGAGTGGGAGAACTGCTTAGCCTGCCCAGATTCAAAACAGGAGCCAATGAGGGAGCGCTCCCTTTTAATAGACAGAGCACGTGAATGTCATAATAACTGACTGGTTATTACGACAAATATCAACTCAGTGAGCCCACTGAAAAAATTGCTCGCCAGTAATTATATTACTTTTTACACACTATCACAACAGAACAAAAATGAATAAAGTGGGCTGCAAACTGGTAGAAAATCTTTCCATTGTATCGTTAATCCTCTACAACTGTTCACAAGTGAGTGTGAATGAATAGTCTGTAACTGACAATGGCTGTTAGCACTTAGTGTGGGGGAAAAACAGGCAGTTTGTTAGTTTAGGAGGTTCAGATTACGAGAGTCAGATAAACTGGGTTGTGCTGTAATGACCCTTCATATTACTGGCTGAAAAATATCCATATAGTAAGGCTAAGTAAAAAGTAGATTGTAGTTGACATCGACATTATGAAGACATATAGAATACCCTTCAATTATATCAAATGCAGAAACAGGACACAAATAGGGATAGGGAAGAAACTATTATCAGTCTGGTAAAAGAAAATAGTTTCTCAGAAAACACAGAGCGAGAGACACATTTCCATTTTGTCACTGGAGGAACTGTTTCAGTTTGTGATCCAGTATGTCTCCATATGTAACAGTTTCTGTACCAGATCTTTACCACAATGGTCTAAACTGATTTGTTCAATTCCAATAAATCTTAGTCAACTACAGAACCATGGGTGGCTTCTCTGAAATGGTGCACCATGCTCTATTGGTTGTTTTGATTTTGTATAGAAGCTTTATGCTCTGCTACCCTGTGTTATTAATGCCAAGTTCTTGGATGAGGAAAAAAAATGATGTTCTAAGAAATATAGCAAATGCTACAATGGCCACATTTATAGCTGCCCTTTGATGGTGCTGGTGGCAAGGTCTTCTTATACTTCTGGAACATAGAATCATAGAATTTGGCAGCAGGTAAGTATCACCTGATCCACATAGTCTGTCCAGTTTGTCCCTGCCTATACTGTCATTACAGACCTTACCTGATCTCCGACTATTCCCCCTACAATACACACTTTTCTACTAAGATTCCTTTGTGCCTATCCCATGCATGCTTAATGCCCACCACTGTTTTCGCTCCCACCATATCCACTGTTAGACTGTTCCAGGTGTCAACCACTCATTCAGTGAAGTGCTTTCTCACATCTCTCCTAAACTTCCTGCTCCAGCTTTATTGCATGCCCTCTTGTCCTGGTGCACATTTTCCTCTGAAAAATATTCCCTAGCTGTACCTTGTTCACCCCTGTGAGTTACTTACAGGTTTCTCTCATGTCCCCCCTCCCTTTACTCTTCCAGAATGTATAGTACATATTGAGATCCCTCTGTCTGTCCTCCTAGAGGTTTTGATGAAACACCTGCACCATTTTAGTTTCCCTCCTCTGGATAGCCTCCATCCTCTCTATGTCCTTCTTGAGATGTGGTCTACAGAACTGGACACAGTACTGCAGGTGGGGGTCTCACCAATGACTGAAGCAGTCTATCGCACTGCCCCGCCCCCTTGAGGTCATCAAATACATTAACCCCTAGGTCTCTTTTCTACTTTGTGATCGTCAATATCCCCCCCCCATACATTTCCCCTGGGTTTCTGTGCCTTAGGTGTATGATTTTGCACTTTTTTGCAATGAAATACAGCTGCCTTACACTTGCCTGTGGAAACTTGGGAAGGAAAAAAGACTGGGGGAGGGGTTAGCCCTCACGGGCAGACTAGATGGATCATATGGTTCCTTTATGCTGGCACTTTCTTATGTTCTTATGTTGACCACTCATCAAGTTTTCTCAGGTCTCTACTCATTCTGTCCACCCACTTCATTCCTTCATTACAGATTCTGCTGTCATCTGCAAAGAGATATACTGTAGTGTACCTTTCCTTCCTGCTGTTTGCAAAGTCACTTATAAAGACATTAAAGAGGATTGGTTCCAGCACTGAGTCCTGAGGTACCCCACTGGTCACTTTCCTCTCATTAGAGTGAGTGCCACTTATAACCACCCTCTCTCTCCTATCCATCAGCAAGTTCCTTGCCCAGTTTAACAACTTGGGTACAACCCCCAAACTGTTTAGTTTTCTAATAAGCCTCCAATGTGGTATGGTGTTAAAGGCCTTGCTGAAGTCTAAAAATGCCACATCCACTGCCCCACCCTAATCTATTTTCCTGATCACCCAGTCAAAGAAATCTATCATGTCCATCTGATATGACCTCATCTCCATGAATCCATGCTGCCTTGGGTCTTGCAATCTGCTGCATTCAAGATATTCCACTAGTCATTCTTTTAATAGTGTTTCCATCAACTTTCACACTACTATACTGATGATTTCCATCGGGCCTGTCCTGTCTCACCGACCCCCAACAGCAGCACATTCAGCAGCAGCAGAGTTGTAGTTAGTAAGTTGTCTATCCTTACCTTGTTCTTCCTAAGCCTGGTACCTCTCTGGCAGTCTGTGTTTATCAGCACTCACTGCCTAGTCAGTCAGGTTCCCTTCCCTTGCCTTTCCCTCTCCCACTTGCAGTTGACCTGGCTAGTTGCCAGGATTGCAGTGTGTGACTGCAACAACAGCTGACTGATCTGAGGGACTTGGAAAAGGATGCCAGTGATTGAATTTCCATCCTCCAATCTTCAAGACTGCAATGATGCAACCTGGCCATCACCCCCTATTCTCACACGGTGTTGCTGACAAAGAAGCTCACACACTGACCTGGCTCCACTTCCTCAGCCTTCTCTTCATCTGTTTGTGGGCTACAGTGCATGCAGCCTTTTTTTTCAGCCAGTTATGAGCTACCTCACCCTCACCTGCAAGGGACTGACATTAGGAACAACAACAGCAGGCACAACTACCGGTTCTGGGCTTGGGCTATACTGAGGAGGGAGCTTCAGGGACTCTGGGACAGTTGGGCTGGACTCACAAGGGAGGGACTATGTCTACATGAGAACTGATGCAGCAGTTGGCTCCCCTGAGCACCTACACTGGCGCTGGGCTCAATTAGATGGTCTGTGTGTCTACTCTACCCTATCAGCTGGTGGTTCAACTTTATTCAAGTTTGAAAAGTCACACAGTGAGAGGGACATGGGTTGAGTGGAGAGCGCAGTAAGGCAGAGGGCTGGCACTGGAGACAAGCAGACTGGGCTGAGGCACAGGGGCAGCGAGCGGAGTTGGCTGTGCTTGGCATCAACAAAAAAACAACCAATGGGGAGTAGAGGACGATGAACAATCATGCCTGGGGCCAATAAGTACATGGCGTGCATGTTCCTAACAATTTACTGCACTTGACCCAACCCTTCCCCCACCTCCATATCACTTTTTCAAGCAGTTGGAGGGCAAAAAAATCTAGTGTTTTTTTTAAAGGGATGGCTCCTGGCTTGCTCTTTGGATCTGCAAACTACTGGCTAAGATGATCCAGTAAAACTGCTTTGGACTGATAAACAAGCCAGTTCCAGCACACCTTCTAATAAGCAATCAAAAATGGCAGAGATGTAACATCTTTTAATCAGGGTTCACCAGATAGCACATCCCAAAACAACTCACTTTCATCGCCAACTGATTATATTCATTATCACTAGTGGGGGTCTCCTTTGTTTGCAGAGGGGTTATTCTTTCACTGTGTTTAGCATGTTGGTAAGCAGAATTGATGGACCTACTAGGATCATTTCATTTTGCCTCAACTGATGCTCCTCTCTTCAACAACTCTTCTGTGGAGTAATTCCTCCTCACTCCCAGGAATTGACTGACTTGGATATTATTCAAAAGGGATTTAGAATGATGGCTAACTCCCCTTAAAAACTACTGTCATAGCCTGTCACCTCTAAAGTCCCCCTTGCTTCATTCTTTAAAATGGTGCCAATAAAAAAATGCTTTCATAGCCCATTACTTTTTAAACTTTTGTTTTCTGTTTCCCTCCATAAAAGCACAGTCTCCCTGCTGCCTGAGCCAAGAAGAACAGTAACTCTGCTCGCTCTAAGTTTATGAAGCACAAAGTACACCTTAACAAAGATTGTCCTTCTTTAAAGCCTCCAAACACATTGGCCCCTATGCACAAAGTGACTTCATGCCTACGTACTATGAATCCATGGCACTTAGGCAGCCCTCAGTTTCTGAGCCTCACAACAGTGGTCCCATGGACCCCTAGTGGTATGCATGGAAGGGACACACAACCCCCTCCACAATTAATCTCCTGGCCAGTCACGCAGCTACATGTGCAACTGGTCGGGAGGCATGGCTGGGGGACTGCCCACACTCCACGCTGTTCATGTAGGCATGGAGTGAAGGGTGAAGGGCACAGAATACACAGACAGGGACCCCGCTGTATCCATTGTGTCCCCCCAATTGTAACTGCTGGCTGTGGCTGAACCATCTACCCTCCCCCCACCATGCTGCCCCAGCCTTCTGGTCAGACAGGGAGAGCTGGGGTCAGCCACTCAGGCACTCACCCATAAATTTTAATATTTCCCTCCTGCACCTTCCCATAATCCCCTGCTCGTGAAAAGGGGATCCACTTCAGGGCCCAGGATGGACATCTGATTGGATGCCCGCCTTTGTCCTCTAGTTCCCCCCCAAGCAGCAGCAGAGCAGAGGCAGGACCATGGACACGCACCATGTAGGGACACACATATGTGCAAGCTGGCCACCACACAGCTGTCTGTGAACATGGAGCTGCATGGCCAGGGTTAGCACCTCTCACACGTATCCTGTGCCACTTAGTACATAGACACCATTGTGCAGGGCTGACCCCTAGTAGCTCTTTAAGTGTTAAAAATATTTTCTTTTTTTAACTTACACACTTTAAAAACAAAACAATTTGGTTGATCCTGCTGAGGTCCTCGAGCCCCAATGGCAACAAAGCTGCAAAATAATGTCTCATAATCCCCTGCAGCTGATGTCATGACCTGAGAGCAGCCCCACTAGATTCGGTATACTATAATTAGCATGGGTGCCTTAAAAAGTTGTCATTTGCTGTCTCCTTAATC
The DNA here is from genome assembly GCA_016271365.2 of Neoceratodus forsteri. NCBI lineage: Eukaryota > Metazoa > Chordata > Ceratodontiformes > Ceratodontidae > Neoceratodus > Neoceratodus forsteri. The sequence continues at coordinate 405,341,207 of CM028135.1, forward strand.
TATGCATACCAGCAGGGCAGTAAATAAGGTTACCATAGGTCTGCTGTAACTTTGTCTGTTCAAAAACATTACACTGGCAGCCATTCCAGGGTTTATAAGTGTTTTAAATGCTGCACAACTGCATTTGCCTCATTTACAAAAACTGCAGTTCCAGCACTAATGTAAACAACAGCCTTTCCTTTACAATGCTATGAAGCCATTCTTTAAAATCGTCATGTCAAATTTAAGGGTTTTGATGCAAGGGGTATACGTTAATTAAGGCACAGTAGCTGTGTTTATGAGGTATAGCTCAGGAAGCCACATTGAATCATAACTACCATATGGTGGGCTTTGTGCTTCATTAATATACAGTGAGTGGAGTTTCCACTCAGCATGGCACTGGTGGAAGGGGATCACACTGTTTACAGATGGGGACAAACAACGAAAGTTTAAAAGGTAATAGGAAATGACAAGATTTTTCATTGGCACCATTTTGAAGAACAAGGATGGGGAACTTCAAAGATAGCAAGCTGGAAAACTATGCGCTCTCATTTAAAGGTTCATTGATATAACACACCTTCATATTCTATGAGAATCAATAGCATTTTCAGAACTACTCTCTTCCCGGTTTTCAAGCTTAGACAAGCTATGATCTGGTGTAGTGCACCTAACCTAGGCTTTTTATTATAACCTGCCATATGCATATGAAATGCAAGAAACATGCCTATCAGAATTCCTGAATACTGTAGACAGTTAAATACACATAAAGTATATCAAATATTGCACCTGATGGCCAAAATATGTTAAACTAATTAACCTACTTGTGTTTTTAAGGTGGAAGCTGCATGTACAGTGTACTTTTATCAACAGTATAAAACATGTTGGAACACAGTAAGATAATACATCAATTAGGGAATTTGTTAAATGAACACTGTCAACCCTTTAAAACCTGAAAAGACCTTTAACTAAAGAGTTCAATGTCCAAACATGAAATGATTCCTGTTTGTTATTTACTCTTTTCAAACCGTTTCACAGAGAATATACTTTTGTGATCCAGCAGCCTTGACATGCCAGTGCTAAGCATTGTGGGAACCCTCAGAAGTAGTAGAGTGCTATTTTCCTTTCAGGAAAATATTTATGTTAAGTCATAGATTAGAAAAAAAACATCCTCAACCCTAGTTTCCAAAAGGTTGCTTCCATTCTATACCTTTCAAAAGAGGATCTCATGTTAATTTAGAATCAAATCCCTGCTTTGGTTAAACAAGAGTCTTTAGGGGCATTAAGGTTGACAGCTTGATTTCAGCTGCCATAGGACAAGCATCAGATTAATGGTAATTGCATATGTCCATACGAGGAGATGTACAGTACATAAGAAAACCCAGCATGATGTAACTTGCTCAGCTGTTGAACAATGTGTTGGCTGTCCATCTAGTCACACACTGAAGGTTGTGGTCAACACAACTGAAGCTCACACTTAAGGGACATGAATGTAGTGACTGGGTCCTTATGGGGGAGCTCCCAAAAGCAGAGATGAACCAACCAGAGTTGTTTTCCTCATTTTAAAAGTGTCACAACAGGCCCTATGCACTAATAGTCCTGGTGCACACCAATAAGGGCACATACTGGGCAGTGCAGTTACAACCATTTACTCGTCCCCCACGGGATGCACGGGGTTGAGATATGCAACCCCTGGTCAGCACAATGCCAGGCCACGTTGGTTGTCTCATCAGACTGGGGCTAGCTGGGGGGGGGGGCAGACCTGGGCCAGACCATTGGCTTTACATCAGAAACCCCAACCAGCCCCACAGTGGTTCCCTTGCTTCACATGACCAGGAGATCGTGGGACATGGCAGCCCACATACGAACTGCCATGTCCACACAGCCAACGTTTACTTCACTTGTTGCCACCAACTGTGTCCCGCAGCCATGATCCACCCTATCCAGCCCTCTGTGACATGGAGGAAGGCTGGAGTCCCCGTCTGCAGAGCACTATGCAGGGTTCTGGATGCCAATCAGTTTGGGTGCACACCCATTATAGAAGCTCTCAGAATAGCACAATGGAACGCTCTCACGACACTGGCCCTGTGGAGCATATCTGGCATTGCGCCTTGCTGTGCTCTGTTGGCCCAATACAGGCACACCCATAGCCTGCCCCTGCCCAGACTGACTGTGTACTTGCACAGGACCTGGTGCGAATGTCTCTGTTTCTAAAGATATCACAGTGACTCCTGTGACTGAGCCTCAGATTAAATGAGCAAGGGACAGCTGCCGAGGTCATTGAAAGTACTACCAATTAAAAGTGTTAAATAGGATGAGTGAGGGATGACACTGAATCACAGCAATGGTATCATAATAGAGTATGCTACTGTTGCAAATGTACTTCATGTTCCACAGTTTTCATGGTGCATATAAAATAGATTTCTTCTAACAGCCTTTTTCAGACTAGAGCTCAGACTTGACCAAAAGTATTACATTAACTGGATACTACTTATAGTACTGTTTAGGTCTAGAAACCATGAAATGCCTCCCCTGCAGTATGAAGGACACCACCAGGCTTTACAACTTTTGTAAAGCAGGGAAAAGGGAAACAACAAAATGCAGTTAAATCAAAATTTTTACCGTAGGTCTTCTTCAGGAATTGTCTATAAAGATAAAAGTATACATAACTATACTTACTTTTTCCCATTTTCTTTATATAGTAGATAATTCCTGACAAAGACCCATGGTCGTAAAGGATGATTATAGCTCTATTTTCTACTTTAAAGGTGCAAATATTCTAGCCGTTTTAATTTATTTACAGCTTTGCTTTTTGCACTTACATTTTGTAATTTCAGTGGGACATGAAATGTTTGAGAGCTCAGTCTGTTACTGACCAGGAATGTAGATATGAATGGACTTTGTTGGGAATAAATAATTTTTTCCCAGTGGCGTCCACGATGGTGCACACAGAGTTATTCTTTTATGGATCAGAACAGATTTCAGCAGCACCCTAATGGTCTGTATTTATTTTATTTATTTGAAGTATTGGATTTACAACCTTTGAGCCATCGGCTCATTAACGAAGGTACCTCATCACATGGAAGACAGTAAAAAACAGAGAAGGTACAAATTACAAAGGAACAGCCATCTTGTATAGGTTACAGATGTTGTTTACAAACATTATATACAGTTTTGGATACACATATTTACATAAGCACAGCAAATAACATTGTTACCATGAGAGAGCATCTGTTATGGCATAATCCATCATATTCATGGGCCAGAGGTGGATTAGACATTGTTGTAAGAGGTTGCAGTCCATAATGAACTTTGTCAGAGGTTTGGGCCCTAGTGGGCATGAGAGCGCAGGCTAGTTGCAGTTACAGGAGCGGACATTGAGGAGGTGGTTGTGGAGAGCAACTTTGAAAGGGACAGTCTTGGGTGTGTTAGTGATGGTGGCTGGGAGTGCATTAAGCCAGACAGGGGCCCTGTAGCAGAAGGATCTCTGGGCAAGGGAGGTTTTTACCCTGGGTACTGCCAGTATAGCTGTGTCTGAGTTGCGGTTGGAGATAGAGGGGGTGGCAAGTTGGAGAGAAGTGGTGACCCCAGGAGGGGAATGACCAAGCAGAATTTTCTTGGTCAGTAGGCAGGTCTGGTAATGGAGTCTTTCATTGAGGTTGAGGAGTTTGGCACTGGAATAGAGGGAGCAGGTGTGGATGAGCCTAGGGGCACCAGTTAGGAGCCTGCAAACTTTGTTGAGGGAGATATAAATTTTCTGGAGTGCAGAATTATCTGCTGCCCCATACACAGGCAGCCCATAGTCCACTAGAGACAGTATAGAGGAAGTAATGGCAAGCCTAAGGGCATCAGGAGGGAGACAATCCCTGTGCCAGTAAAGGAGTTCAATCCGAGTGTTACTGGTGGCCGCTAGGGTGTTTATGTGGTCATGGAAGGTAAGGGCAGAGTCAAGGGTAAGCCCAAGATATTTGCAGATGGATATCTGTTCAAGGGGGTGCTGGGTGCTGGGGAGGATGAGGAGAGGTACACTTTTCACTTTGTTTTGGTGGTGGGAGAAAATCATTGATTCCGTCTTTTTTAGGTTTATGACCGGTCTATGGTCCTTGAACCATGTTTCGGCCTGGAAGAAGGCATGTTAGAGGAAGTCCTGGAGTGGAGTAGGTTTATGATGCGAGGCATAGAGCACTGCATCATCCACATACTGTAGGAGTGTTTCAGAGCAGGTCTTAGGCAAGGTGTTTAGGTAGAGGGTGAAGAGTAGTAGGCCCCAGATGGAGCCCTGGGGCACCCCAGAGTGGACAGGTAGTGTGTCAGATAGGGTTCTGTTTATTTTGATGCATTGGGACCCGGTAGAGAGGTAACCGGCACACCATGCCAGGGGGCACGTGTAGAAACCAAGTTGGCAGAGGGAGTCAAGAAGGAATGGATGGCAGACCACATCAAAGGCCTTGGAAAGGTCTATGAATACAGCTCCAGCAATGTTACTGGAGTCTAGGGAGGAGTGTAGGAAGTTGGTGAATTCTAGGAGGGCTGTGGTAGTTCTATGGCCTGAACAGAAGCCTTGCTGCTCTAGTAGTTCTTAGTAGCCTGCTTGCTTTTTGTTTCTGCTGAGGGGCAGGACCATGCTTTATCATTTTTGTAAAGTATGAAAAGGGTGATACTACATGTGCACTGAATATAGGATATAATGTTAAAATCAATGTTTTGACTATCGGCCTTCTTCAGGAATTATCTACAATATAGAGGATAATGTATGGTCATCGATGGGTAACTGGTTTGTTAACCATCAAGAGGTTACCAGGGCGACCATGTAAATGTTGAGAGCGAAGCTTGAGAGGTTTACATCACCTTGGCAAACTCGAGATTGGTTAACAAAATGGTTACCCATCGATGTACCATACATTAGCTTTTATAGTGTATGGTACCAATTGGTCTTTTTAGAAAAGAAAGCAGTTCCTTACTGCTGTTTTTTTATGTCCCCACTGCTCTGCCCTCACCGCCACAGCCGTCTGATCCAGCTGTGTGCATGCCCTGACAGTTCCCGGTTGTTAACCCATTGAAGGGTTAACAACATCATGACGTCACATCGATGGTAAAACGTTGTTATAAAAAGGTAGATTTCTACCTATAATAACGTTCTACCATACATTATATAAAGATAAAAACACACTTAGCAGCTACCAGCTAAGCTTAGTTTTTACATTTTTCATTATAGATAATTCTTGAAGAAGACATATGGATACAATGTTGATTTTAAACTTTATTTTCTACTTTTTTCATACATTTAATCCAACCATTTTGCTTTCTTTAAAGCCACATGCTGACACACCACTCTGTTTTTTTCTACTTCATTTTGAAAAGTAAGGTAGCATCCCTTCAGATTGCAAAGAAACATATTCTGCTGATGAAGAGTGCTTAAAATATATCCATCTCACTGGAAAATAGCATGCAGGACTGAAATCTCTTCTGCAAAGGGTGGCAAGTCTGGTCACTAGAGCACAGGTTTGGGGACTAGGAGACCAAGGTTTAAATCACATAACAGCAGTTTATTTGATGTGTGTCCCTACACAAGACACAATTTTAATTTTGGAGTCCACCCAGCTGTAAAAAATGGGTAAAAGCAAGACCCCAATTAAAAAAAGACATTGCAAATCAGTGGAGCTGTCCCGGGTAAAGAAATTACAAAAACAAATGAGACCCCTGTTGTTTAGGAGAAGCACCCCATATGCAGACTTTGTGAAAATGTACTGCTGGTATTGAGAAATAGAGCAAAAACAAGCAGGCGAATTGTATGTAATTGTGGAGTACTTTGCTTTGTTGTTAGCTACATGGCTGGCAAATTGCAGACTTAGTCCACATCATACCTTTTAGCAAGGCTATTCATTTGCTATGAGAGAACAGTGCTGTGCTTATAATAAAGGCCCCCTTTTGGACCTCTTGATCAATCTCAAACCCTTTAACCCTGCATATCTCATATCTAGGAGTTGCAGTAGCACAGACTTCAAAAGGACCGAAGTAGATAATTCAAAAATAGAGCTATATTAAGTGTTCTACGAGTCCATCCATAAAAGTAGCCTTGGATTTCACACACCTCCTCTATGCAGCACGACAACCTATTAGAATAATAGCAGTGGAAAAGCATAATTACAGGTAATCATTGGCTGAAAAAGAGCTAGTGGTTATTGTAAGAGTAACAACCTGTACAGCCTGTACTGCTTCCTTTAAACAAAATTCTACATTGACTGGAAACATACAATTCTCATAAACCATTAACTGCATGATATTTGTTTCCATTTTACAAGGCAATTCATATTGGCATATTTCCTTAATCAACTAATTTACATTTACCATCACCCCTGCTTGATCAATGCCCAGTATAATAATCATTGTGGACTTTGGTAGAGACAGAGCTGCAAGCAGGGAAATGTGCTTTATAGGTTTATGTTCCCTTTCAATCCAATTGTATAATTAAAGGGCTTTAGTAAAGCAGATCAAGAAAGTGCTGTACATGAAGAAAAAGGTTATGCTTGTTAGCGTTTTACATTCATTTTTTTCCCTGTTGCACTGGACAAATATATACCACAACTCTGCAAAAAGCTGAACTTTGATTTGTTTTAAGCCATTTTCAACTAATGGATAAGTACCATATAACTAAAGGATTCCAGAACAGAAGAAGAAAGAGAGCAATAACCTCCGCAGTGTTAATTTGTTTTACTGAAGCTCCATTGGGCACTCTCGTAATATTAAAGCATCAGTGTTTTGCACTATATGGTCTATGATTTCTGTCAATACTAAGGTCAGTAACAAGATTTTAGGAATGGAAGGAGGCAAATGCTCATCTAGATCATTCCCCCATCATGCAATGGCAGTGAGGTTATCCATACTTATGAATTTGTCCAAGTTGGACTTTCTTATTTTTTTATATTGTTAATTCAATTTATTCTCCTGGAGGACACTGGGGATGCACCCCATATCTGCCAGAGTGCCCCTTTCAGGGTCACCTCTGTGCTGTGCCAGCTCTGGTGACCTCCTGGGGTAAACTGAGAGACTGTTGTCCCCAGTGGTGGGACTCCCCCTTACCCCAAGTGGGAGGACTGAGATGCTAATTTGGTGCCACTGGCATCTCCCAGAGTAGGCTAAAGGTGGCCCTTAGAAGGGCCCTGGCATCACTGTGCAGCTGCTTCAGGGGGTTTTCCACTTAAGTTGCCCTTGGAAATGCAGACATGAAATGATCTCAGCACAGGATGTGTGTGCATTCCCACACATGCCCTACAGATGTCCACCACCACCTCCACCTCCGCCCAACTGCACGGTCCAAGGGTTGCTTTGTGCTCCCAGCCATCACTTAGAGTCACACTTACATCAGGAACCACAGCCCACCCCCCAGAGGAGGACAGCAGACTTGCGGATGCTCATCATACCTCTGCCCAGATGACCCCCTGATGTCCCAGGCTCTTTCCAAAACCTGGGTAGTCAGCATCACAAGCTGTAGCACTACCACTGGGCTGGGGGTCAGCTGTCAAAGTTGGACTTAAAGGAATCAAATCAATGCTGGCAAACTATTTCTGATACCCACAATCCTTTGCATGTAAAAAATCTTTCTCTTAACTGTTCTTAAATTTTCCTTTATAGCTGCAGACCATAACATAGAACATAGAAACATAGACTTTGATGGCAGATAAGGACCGTTTGGCCCACCTAGTCTGCCCATTTCCCTACCTACAGGATAAGCTGCAGAACCTAGTTAACCAACGGCCTATTTCTTCCTACCCTGACAAGAATTGCCTTATGTCTGTCTCATGCATTCTTGAATTCTCCCACAGTTTTAGACCCCACTACCTCCTTGTGAAGGCTGTTCCATGCATCTACCACCCTCTCTGTAAAAAAAAATACTTCCTCACATTGCCCTGAGCTGTCCCCCCCTCTGTTTTCAAATTGTGTCCCATTGTTCTTGCACATCTCCTTTTCTGAAAGATGCTACCCTCTTGGACTTTTGTTGATTCCAGTGAGGTACTTAAAAGTTTCTATCATGTCCCCCGTCTCCCTCCTTTCCTCAAGGGTATACATATTAAGCTCCCTTAGTCTCTCCTCATATGGCTTCTCTTGTAGACCCTATACCATTTTAGTTGCTCTCCTCTGAACTGCCTCTATCCTGTCTATGTCCTTGCGGAGATGGGGTCTCCAGAACTGGACACAGTACTCCAGATGGGGTCTCACCAACTGTCTGTACAGAGGGATAACAACTTCTTGTTTTCTGCTGGTGATACCTCTCCCTATAGATCCCAGTATCCCCCCAGCCCTCCCTGCTGCCTTCTCACATTGCTTGCCAACCTTAAGGTCATCTGATATGGTTACCCCCAGGTCCCTTTCCATTTTTGTTGTTGTTACTACCTCCCCCACATTGTGTAATCTTCCCCTGAGTTTTTGTTTCCCAGGTGCATTATTTTACACTTATTTGCATTGAATCCAAGCTGCAATACTTCTGACCATTCCTCCAACCTTGCCAAGTCCCTTCTCATCCTTTCCACATCTCCTTGTGTATCAACCCTGTTGCAGATCTTTGTGTCATCTGCAAAGAGGCATACTTTTCCTTCCAGTCCCTCTGCAATGTCACTTATAAAGACATTAAAAAGGACTGGACCCAGTACTGAACCCTGTGGTATGCCACTAGTAACCCCCCTTTCTTCAGAGTGGACTCCGTTTACAATTACCTTCTGTGTCCTGTTGTCCAGTCAATGTTTTACACAGGCTACCACCCTGAGACCCACTCCCAGGCTGGTTAATTTGTTTATTAATCTTTTGTATGGGACTGTGCCAAATGCCTTACTAAAGTCTAGGTAGGCCATGTCCACAGCCCCTCCCTGGTCTACTACTTTGGTCACCCAGTCAAAGAAATCAATTAGATTCGTCTGACATGACCTTCCCACTGTGAACCCATGCTGCCTTGGGTCTTGTGCCCCACTGGCCTCTAGGTACTCAACAATTCTTTCTTTCCTTCAGAGGTGATTCCATCACTTTTCCCTACCACAGAGGTCAAACTAACAGGTCTGTAGTTTCCTGCTTCTGTCTTGCTCCTATTTTTGTGAAGGGGAATCACATCCGTCTTCCTCCAGTTCTCAGGTGCCACACCATCTTCCCATGATTTGTTAAAAAGGGTAATCAGTGGTATCATTAGTTCTCCCCTTAATACTTTTAGAATTCTGGGATGAATCCCAATAAGGCCCCATTGCTTTGTCCACTTTCAGTTTTAAGAGTTCTTTCAGAACCCTTTTTTCTGTGAAAGGACTGGGATCGACCCCCCTATCCAGAGTGCTTCTGTTAATTGGATTCGGTACCTCCCCCTCCTCCTCTTTTGTGAATACTGAGCAGAAGTATTCGTTCAGTATCCCTGCTTTTCACTGTCCCTCTCTGCCCACCACAGTCCATTCTATTCAGCCTCACTATCCCTCCCTTTGTCCTTCTACGCTCTCTGATATACCTATGAAGGTTTTATCCCCCTTCTTAACCAAGCTGGCTATCTTTTCCTCAGTTTGGGCCTTTGCTATTCTGACTACCTCCCTGCTTCCTTCTGCCTTAACTGGTACAGTTCTCTGTCCTGCTCCTACTGTGTTTCCTTATACTTCCTAAATGCTATCTTTTTCTCCCTTACCTTCCCCGCCACCTCTTTTGAGAACCAGAGTGGCTTTTTCTTTTGTTTTGGTTTGTTTTTTTGCTTCACACAAAGGCTTGTTGTCTTTGTGATTGCAGTTTTGATGTTTCCCCATTGTTGCTCCACCCTTCCTACTAGCCTGTTTGCTAGTGCTTTTCTAAGGCACTCGCCCATCTTGCCAAAGTTAGCCCTCCTGAAGTCCAGTACCCTCACTTTTGTATGGCTTGACTCTGTAGCTGGGTTTATCATGAACCACATTGTTTGGTGGTCACTTGTTCCCAGATGGCTACCCACTTCTAGATCTGAGATCCTCTCACTGTCCCCATTTGAGAGTACAAGGTCTAAGATTGCTCCCTCACGAGTGGGTTCCTAATATTGTGTTCATTTTTCCTGAAAGTCAAATTTAGCACATCCATTAGTGATTAAACATTTAACATTATATGCATAGTTATTGTAATTGAGCTCATCTGACTCTTCTGCTCTCTGGGCTAAAGAGTCCCAGGTTGTCCTGCCTTTCTTCATATGTCCTATCATGAAACTCACCAGTTACTTTGGTTGCTTCATGCTGAGCCCTCTCCAGCCTGATTAAATCTTGTCAAGCATGTGGAAGTCATAGCTGTGAATGGTAACCCAAGTGTGGATCAACATACAATATGCACAGCTGTGAAATCACTGTAGTGGATCTACTAAGAAATGCTCTCTTAATACACACAAAGGCATTTCCTGCCTTTTTACTGATATATTCACAATGAACACTATACTTTAGTTCTATGTCAATCAGTACCTTCAGGTCTTTTTTAGTTGTCAACCTATTCAGAACTCTCCCATCTAGTAAATATTTTGCCTCTTCATGCCCCCCCATATTGCTTTTTTCACCCTGGAGATGGTGGGTGGCTCTAAGCCCTGTCCCTGTCCCTGTGACTGACATCTGCCTCCCTCAATGGCACCAGGGGCCAAGTCTCCCATGGATTTCCCTGTGTGGCAGGGCTGGGGGGGAGGGCCATCTTCCCTTCCCTAGTCAACTACCCTGATTTCCTCCCCAGTGGTCAAACAGCAGTGTGGGTCATGAGGGAGGAGACAGGACTTCATGAAGCCTCCTTCCCCATCTTTCCTGGTTTTCATCCCTACTGACCCCTGCCATGGCGACACATCAGTTTGCACGCATAGAGACATGCACATCCTTCAGAATTGTGGCCCCACCCTTTGAGCCACTCATTAACCTGCACTACCACTGGGCCTCCATCTGGTGGTAATCAGAGGCTGAGATGGCTGGCCACCCTCTCCAGGAGAGGAGGGTAATCACTGGGACACTCAGTAGTCTCCCACTCCACTGACCCCCAGCAACCCATGCTCATTCCTGAATACTGGTCTTTGGGCCTGACAGGAAGTAAGGCATTCAGTGCCTTAGCCCTCCATGCCACTGGGTCAGCCTTGCCTCTTGATTCTTGTGTTCCAGATGTAAAGAATACACTTGCAGGGTTAAAGCTCATACCACTGCATGTTACCCATGATAAAAGTCTGGCCAGGTATATTGTAGGATTGTTGCATCCTCACTACTCTGAGCTTCCCCACCCAGTTTTGTGTAATCTGCAGACATGTTAATCCAGTTACTAATATTAACCTGGATGTCTCTAATGAAGACTTAAAACTGAACAGGACCCAACACTAATCCCTGCAACACACCACTGTGACCTTTTCTTTTTAGAGTTGCTTGATATAGCCAGCAGATTTCTTGAAGGCACTCCAGAGTACCTCTGCAGGAAGGAAGCAGGAAAATTACACAGTGACCTGTTAACTACTTTAGAGTGTAACCCCACGTAACTCTGCCTGCTCAAAGATATCTCCTTAAAGATTATACATAAGGACTTACATAGCATACCAAATTTCATATATCCCACTAATGAAAAGCATCATGGGAAGTATATGCAAATCACCATACATAAAAAGACACAAATACAGTTGCAGTGGTGGGTGGCGCAACACTGGAAACACAGAAGTCCCCCTACAGCCACGCACTAAAACTGCTACACTTATATGGGTTTTGTTGTCTGCTGGAAAAGTATTCTTTCTTGTTACAGTGGCACAGCTTCAATTATGCAGCTGACTTGTATAAATATTAATGGTAGTACATAGATTGTCTGACCATTTATATGCTGGACTGTGATGGAGTAGTCAGCCAATGGCATAGCACTAGGTGCATGGTGTACTGCCAACATTTTATTCCCCACCCACTTTGCACCATACTTTGATGGCTGCTTGTTGACCTTGCCAATCTATGAAGTATTATAGGGGTGCAGTAGCCCCCCGTAGTCAGCATGAGTAGGCTATTTAATGTTAATTCCCATTATTTGCACTTTAATAACGTTGGCCTTGTTTGACGAAATAGCCCCAAATTTGGCATGCATGATCAGGCTGTCAGAGTCTCAAGACGTGAAAAGTTTGTGACAGCATCTTGTTTGGTCCCGAGATACAGAGTGACAAAAAAACAGAAAAAAAACATGTTTGATTTCCCTATACTTAACATTGAATATTTGTTGCTGTCACTTATAGCTTAAACAGTGTGGAATTTTTTTATGACATTTTCAAGGTTGAAGGGGCCTGTGCCAGTGTGCCTTTTTAAAGTTTTGTGAAAAAATATTACACGGTTTAAGAGTTATAAGGATTTTTGAGTTAACCAACTAATGCGAACAGTGAGGAAAAAAACTATCACAAGTGCTTATTTTCATGATTTACTTGTCATGTAGGGAAAAAAATGATCGTGACAGCTGCCATTTTTTATTAATTCACAAACATTTTAAAATACACAAGAATTTTATATTTTTAAAAACAAACAGGTTCTGTTCAGCTAGAATCTGCTATCTGATTTTTAAAACACTTGTCACAAATACCTTTTCTGGGCACCCCAAAATCCAGTGTGCCCAGCTTAGTGAGAGGAGCATTCACGTGCATTCTGCGTATGAGAGCAGCAGCCTTCCTGGAATGCTGAAGCTGCAGCTGGAGTCATGCTACCAACTTAACTTCAACCTTGAGCCTCCCATGTCTCTGTCTGTCAGTCAGTCAGTCCGTCTGTCTATTTATCTATCTTTCATTTTCTTTCTTTCTTTCTTTCTTTCTTGGACCTGTATCATTTCTTTCTCCCCACCCCCAAGTCACCTGCCCCTTCCCGATTATGTAAAACCATAAGTGGAGTGGGGTGCCCACCCCTGGTATCACTTGTCTTGATCCCATCCCCTCTAGGTCGCCTGCCACTGGTCCAGCTATGTAGGTGGCAGCACAGGGGTGCCCACCCCCAGTGCTGTCAAACAGAAGCTCGACACTCGGGTGCCTAATCCCATGTTGGCTAAGCCCCCCGAAAAAAATGAAAACTGTTCCTTGTTGATTATTTTTCTTTTTAATTTTTAACCTGCAAAACAGAAAACAGAAAGGAACACAGTCTGAGAGGCACTCTGAAAGCTAAATAAACTGTAAAATAATGACTCCAAACTCAGGCAAGTGAAATTAGCATGGAGTCTGCTGCGCTTTACCCCAATGCTTCATCTCTTCTCCAAGACACTTTTATTTAAAGAAAACAGACCCTCACCTAACTGATCCCCACAACACATCCCACACACCCCGCCCTGACCTCCCACGCAGCATCCATCACTCCACACCCCATACCCCCTACACACTCTCACTCAACTGAACATGTCTCATGGTGTATATCCACTTTCCAATCAAAGACACATCTAGCTGCTGGAGACAGTGACTGCAATATGAAAAAAACAGGTAAGTGCAGTTTAACATATTTCAGTAGGGTTTTGAACTTTGATTCATAACTTTGCCATTTTTACATATTATGACCCCAAATTTTCAACATGGCCTTTTTGTGACCCCACCTCATAAGCAATGGTGATGGAGCTATGCAAATCTGGCCCAAAAGGTGACTTTTGCAGTCACTTTGCAAAATCACCTTTCAAGCAGTACTTAAACATGTTCACTACCCTTGTTCACAAGGTGGGGGTCATAAGAAGACGGTGTTGAAAACTTGGCCAAAATATGTAAAAATGACAAAGTTATGAGTGCACATTGAAAGTTTGCTGCTCTCTCATAACTTTGGTGGTTTTAAATATTTTGACCCTAAATTTTCAACATAGCCATTTTTTCATACCACCTCATGAACATGACAGCTATCATTTTTCAAATTCTTACTAAAATATGTTTTTGCACCTGTGGCATGGAATGATGTTCCGTTGGTGCAGAATTATGTTTTGATGAGGATTTGAATATTTTCACCTACCAGGTTCATGAAGTGGGATAATAAGAAGGCTATGCTGAAAATGTGGTGTACAAATATGGTAAAATGCCCAGGTTATGCATGAACATTGCAGTGTTTCAGTGTTCACTCATAACTTTGCTAATTATGCAATAACACGTCAGGCATGTGTTATCAGACGCCACTCCTTGGGTGGGCTGGCACGAGGCGGCGCCGAGTGCTTCCACCACGCCAGGAGTGACGTTATTACACAATAACACACACACTAGAGTGCCTTATTGCTATTATACAATGGCTTGTTGTTATACAAAATAAAAAACATTTAAAAAAATGTTTTTAGCAGATTTTTAGTGTGGCAGTATATATTTTTCTCTTAAGAAAAGACGTGCAAAAGAAAATCATCATCCATACAGTGATGTTATTGTGTAATGACATCAGTGTCTCAGGCATACACTGACCAATCAGAGTCCAGGATTCTTTCTTTCCATTGTATAATTGTCAATATTTTGACTCCAGACTTTCAGTATAGCCATTTTTACACACCTCCTCATAAACATGACAAGCAACATTTTTTTAAATACCAGACGAGATGTGTTTAAACTTTGTGTGTAGTGCCAGTCTTGACTCCAGCAAAACACATCTCATCCAGGATTTAAAAAATGACACCTGACATGTTTATGAGGTGGTGTGGAAAAATGGTTATGTTGAAAGCTTGGAGTCAACACATTGAAAATTATTGAAGTTATGAGTGAGCGATAAAATACTGCAATGTTCACTCATAACCTGGGCATTATACTGTATTTGTATGCCACATTTTCAGCATAGTCTTCTTATTGGGATTGGGAAACCCAGTATCAGGCTTCTGTTTGACAGCACTGGAGGTGGGCATCCCGGTGTTGCCACGTACATAGCAGGAAGGGAGGTGGGAGACCTGGAGGAGAGGGGGTCAAGAGAAGCAGCACAGAGTGTGGGCACCATGGTCTGCTTATATATGAAAAAAATGTAAACATTGGGAAGGGTATGCAGGCGATGTAGAGGGAAGGGGGGCACCCCAGTCTGCTTAAGAAGTAATTTCTCAGTGATAGATAGATAGATAGATAGATAGATAGATAGATAGATAGATAGATAGACAGACAGACAGACAGACAGACAGACAGATGGATAGATGGATAGATGAGATAGATAGATAGATAGATAGATAGATAGATAGATAGATAGATAGATAGATAGAGACAGAGAGAACAGGGGATCGCTGGATAAATGTTTCAAACTGAAGCCAGCAGCATGACTTCTAGCTCTGGCTTCATCATTTAAGATAGTCCCACTGTACTCATACAGAGAACATGGGTGAATGACTCCTCTCTCTAAGCTGGGCACCCTAGATGTTGGGGTGCCCAGAAAACATGTTTCTGACATTTAAAAAAAACACCAGAATCTAGCTAAATGATACCCATTTAGTTAGGTCCAGGTGCTTCTTTTTTTGGAAAATATAGCATTGTTATGTGTTTTCAATGTGTATGAGTTGGAAAATGGCGGCCATCATGATCATTTTTTCCACACGACAAGTTAATCATGAAAATAAGCACTCGCGATAAGTTATTTTCTTTACCGTTCGCATCTGTTGGTTAACTCAAAAAACCTTATAACTCTGAAACAGTTCAATATTTTTTCACAAAACCTTCCAAAGACACACCCTTGGCACAGGCCTCTTTAACCTTGAAAATTTGATAAAAAAAATCCCACACCTTCTAGGCTTTAGGTGAAAGCAAAACATGTGCAATGTTATGTATAGGGAAACCAAATGTGGGTTTTTTTTTCACTTTTTGGGTGCTATGTATGTCAAAAACCTAACAAGATGCCATCACAAAACTTTTCAAGTCTTGAGATTCTGACAGTCTGACCACACATTCCAAATGTTGTGCTGTTTCTTCAAGCAATTCCAAAGTTATTGAGGTGTAAAAACTGCAATTTAACATTAAACAGTCATTAAACAGTCTCCTCAACCCTAACTATAGAGGCGCTACAGCTCCCCTATAATTTATGCAATAGGTGTAGACAAAAATGGAGTGTGACAAATTTGTTTATCTGAGTAACTGTGTAGATAAATGTAGTATCTTACATTTATGTACACAGTTACTATGTCACCATACATTTATGTATAGTTTTTTCATCACACACACACATTACCTGCCGGCACTACTTCCAGCTCACACAGTATTTTCACACATCATGTCACAAATCACATTGTAGGCTCCATGTTCCCTCCACCCACACATCAACTGTCATTACCCTCTCTGTCTATCCTGTACTTACTGTAACAAATGTACTTATTTCACAGTACTTTAACAAAAAAAAATAACCACTGTACTGCCAGACCAGTAAAGTTGTTACATCTCTCTCCCTCTTTCTCTCCTCCCAGCCCACAATGCTCTATCAATCTACTCACTTCCTCTACTTCAGTCCCTCTCCACAGCTAATTTCTCAGCAGCAGCATTCCTTTGCCCCTTTAACTTGTTCTTGGCATACATGGTACACACAAAGAAATACAGTCCTCATTCTTCTTCTTCTTTTCACTTCAGAACTGCTGACTATAGCTGCCACATTAGCAGTATCCAGTGCTCCATCACTTAACCCATCACACACCAAACACCACCGGACACCAGAAAATAAATGTAAATTCAAAATAAGTAAAATCAACATTTAAAGAAAAAAACAGAACTGCAAAAGCATTTTGTCTGTCTGCCACAAGCAGTCCTTGGGATCCCTCATTAAACTTGGCCACCGTGTTGTCCAATATTTTTTGCTCAGCCACTGCAACCACCAATGAGCTGACACATTGTAGCAAAAGCACAATGTCATGATGCCATCTCCATTGCAACTGCCATGGCTATGATGCATACAAAAAGCAGAGCAATTTCTTGTTACAAAATAAACCTCTAAACTTTAAAAAACTAAAGAATAATGGCAAACTGTAAAATAAAAGGTCCTCTCCTACTGCATAAATGGAATAGGCGGGGAAACATTGTGTGATACCTGATTTATCTACACTCGTGCTGTTTGACCTTGGACACTTCACTCACGGTTTACACCACTCATGAGGCTACTGAAGGTCAAACAGCACTCGTGTAGATAAATCAGGTATCACACAGGACCCCCCCCCAACATATCCCTTATATATCTACAGCGGAGTCAGCTACAATGTAATGTAGTAACTTGCAGTAAATTACATGTCACAAAATATTGCATGATAAAAAGGCTTAATTGCCATGAATTACACTGCTCTCTGCAGTATACTGCAGCATTTTACGGTATACTGCAGCATTACTGCGTTGCTTTCTCCTGGCCCCGCACACATACTCCCTGTACTTTCACTATCCAAAACTGCCATACACAAGCAGTTGTTGTTTGCAGGGGGTCAATTCTTCCCTGCAAAAGAAAAGTGCAAAAAACACAAATGCAAATCACTTGCCAGATGTTAGTGGCTGCATATAAGCTGTGCGACCACTATTCTAATTGTCTGTGACACCCACAAGAATCTGCCCATGTCATATTCCCCTGACCCATGGCACTACTGGCAAAGTTCTTCCCTTCACCCCATACCTTGATGGCCATGCCAATATTATATATACCCTTCCATACCATTCCTGGTTGTCCAATTGCACCAGAAGCCAGTGACTTGGTTTTCCATGCTCCTGTCATCCAATGGAAACCCCCTCCATAGCTCCATTCCCATTTTTTTATGTGGCATGCAGTAGCTTCCACCTGTTATCATCATATGCACTCTTGTGCAGATTCTTTTTTTTTTAATCAAACTTTTTCTCATTCCCCACCTTGCCTGATGGCACCCCCTACCTGCCCCATCACTGACATTCTCATGGACTTGCTGGTTATTCACTGTATACCCAAGACCACAATATTGGTGGATGGCCTGCCATGTCAGTCATGCGTGGGCCTGTGAGGGTCTCCCTGAAGATGTCAGTGTGCAATGATGTGCATGCATCTCTGCAGAGGCACACATGCATGCCTGACATTTTGCAGCCCATCTCCTTCTGTGTACACCTGCTGAGCTGCCACCTGGCCTTCACCTGGTGGCA
The DNA here is from genome assembly GCA_016271365.2 of Neoceratodus forsteri. Classification (NCBI taxonomy): domain Eukaryota; kingdom Metazoa; phylum Chordata; order Ceratodontiformes; family Ceratodontidae; genus Neoceratodus; species Neoceratodus forsteri. Next base: position 405,359,178 of record CM028135.1, read on the forward strand.
GTCATGCAGCAGGATGCATAGTGGCCCCTCCCAAATGGAGACGTGCATCCCCTGGTATGAGCAGTCCTCCGACCGTCACCCATCTGCCCCCAAGTGAGTCCTTTCCTGAGTTCAGGTCACCAGTATTGCGAGCAGTGGCTCTGCTGCTGCAGTACAGGAGCCAGCTTCTCTTGTGCAGATTTGAAAGATAATTTTAATGTTAGCTCATGCTTGCGCAGCCAACATATTGCAGTAGTAGCAGATTTGGAGGAGCGGTCACTGTGGGTGAATGCAGGGCATGCATCAGTAGGTGCGTCCCTCATTCACCAATGAGGCAGCTGCAGGCACTGACACCAGCAACATGTAACGTGGCCACCAGATCAAAGAAAGGGTCTGCTGCAATGAGAGCCAAGCTCGTCATGCAGTGGCACCTTCCGACATGCCTTTGCTGGTGAAGCAAACATAGCAGCAGTCACTGCCACCACTGCCTGCCACAATGCCAAAGTTTGGGGGTGCCCAATCTCCCTGTTGGCATGCTCTAACCCATTTCATGTGCCAATGGGGGAGCCCACTCCCCGTCGGCATAATGCCCCCCCATTTGTTGTGTGCTGAGGGGGTGCCCAATCACCCTTGGCACTTGCCCCCCTTCAGTATGTGCCAGTTGGGGTGCCCAATCCCCCATCGGCTAGCCCCCCAAAACACTCAGGTGGCATGCTGTAAGAGCACCCCAGCATGTCAAATGCCCCTGTAAAACAAAAACCATCCCGCAATGTTTTTTTTTTTAAACATGTAAAAGAAGAAAACAGTCCCTCATGGTCCCCCTCCCTTTGGTATGTGCTGCCGGGGCTGCCAAACCTCCCAGCTGTCTAGCCCCCCCAAACACTCAGGTGGCATGCTGGGAGCCCAACCCAGTGTGCCAATGCTCCTGTAAAAAAGTCCTGCAATTTTTTTTAATCTGTAAAGAAGAAAACAGTCCTCGTGGTCTGTCCTGCTCCCTCCCCAGCCCATGCCCACCTCTGTGCACCCTGCCTCCTCACTCCCCCTTCACCCCATACTTACCTCTGAATTGCATAATGATCTTCGTGGACCGGAACACATCTGCACTCTTCAAAGCCAATTTAACTGAAGAAATGCCGGTAAGCTGTATAATGGCATAAATAGGGTTTTTTCAACTTTGGTGCATATCTCAGGCATTTTCAGGAATTTTGGCACCACATTTTCAGCATGGGGTTTTTGGGGCCCCTCCTCATGAATTCAGTCACTGTCATGGCGTTATTCGGTCCCAAAAGGTGATTTCATGGTCACTGCATGGAATCACCTTTCAGGACTGATTAAGGAAATGACAGTGCCACTATTCATGAGGTAGGCTCTCAAAAAGCCTATATTGCAAATTTGGGGAAAAAATCCAAAAAATTACTGTTTTACAAGCGTGCGTTATGCAGTTTCCATGCATGCTTGTAACTTCGTGAATTTGTAATATTTTCACTCCAGATTTTCAACATTGGCATTTTTCCACACCTCCTTATCATCAGTCCAGCTGTCATTTTACATATCCTGGACTAAATATGTTTTCGCACTTCTGGCGCAGAATAGCATGGTCGCTGTGTGAAATCAGTTTCCGGGACAGTTTGACAAAATGACAGTGACACTCTTCATGAGCAGAGGTCCTTAAATGCATATGTTGAAAATTTGGTGATGAAAGTCCATAAAATAACTGTGTTACAAGCATGCGTTGCGCAGTTTCCACGCACTCTTGTAACTTCACAAATGTGCAATATTTTCAAGCCAGATTTTCAACACTGCCATTTTTTCACACCTCCTTATGAACAGTACAGCTGTCATTTTCACATCCTGCCCAAAATGTGTTTTCACACCTATGGTGCAGAATGACTGGTCACTGTGGGAAACCAACTTTTGGGACAGATTAACAAAATTACAGTGCCACTGTTCATGAGGGGAGGTCCCAAAATGCCCATGTTGAAAATGTGTCTCTTCAGGGTGGGGGTGAGGTTGGTGTCAGTTCAGTACTTCACTGCCATTCCTATTATGCATCTCTAACTCCTGCACTACCAATGCCAATGCCAGCAAGACAACATTCGACACTGACAAATGCTTGTTTATGTTTAGTGTGGTGAGTTGGCTGTGGTGAGGTCAGAATAATAATACATCAAACAGGATATAGTACCACCAAGAACATTTTGTAGTAAAAAAAAGGGCCTAGAGCAGCTGGGTCCCATAATTAAAGATGGCGGAGAAGAGGTTCCTGGACTCCTTATAATTGGCAGTTAGTCAGTCCCCCCCCACACACACACACACACACACACACAGATTTGCATATCTATGATACTTTGTTCTGGGTTTCAGGTTTTGATTGTATGTGTGTTTACAGAAACCACACAAATTGAAAGTATGTGGCATTTATTATCATTTATGCATCATGATAATTTCAGTTCAGTTCATTTGTGCATTTGCATGTATAAAAGACACTTTTTTTTTTTTTTTTTTTTATTTTTTTTTTATTTATTTTAGCTTTTGTTGACCGGGTAAGTACACTAGACAAGTAATATGCCTGTTTTCAGGAACGAATTTACATACACATTATTATAAAAACATATCTCTAGATTAAAACATCCTTTGCATGGCTCATAGTATACAAAACCGAACCTTTCTAGGTCTTATTAGGATTCTCATCATATTATATCATATCTTCCATTTTAATTTCAATGCCATTCTATCTGCAAAACTTGCTAGTGCAAAAATATATTTCAAATTGTCAGCATTAAATATTCACTTATTCATTTTTATCTGTATTGGAAACATTTTTGAACATTTCTCTGATAAATAATTTTCTCTCATGAGAGAAAAACTTGCATTCTAACACCAGATGCACTGTTGTTATTTTTGCATTGTTACAACCCTGACATGTTTGATTCTCTCTCTTTCTATCTTTGTCCAAATCCCTCATTTTGTATATATTCCAAACCTTTGCCTGGTCAACGCCTTCCTATGCCTGGCATTACTGCACAAGACCAGTTACTTTTCTGGCTTAAAATTCATTTTAACCGTCTTTAGGGAGCCACAATTCCAGGCTTCTTTTAAATTATTCATATATTTTTGTATTGCATTGTCTATCATTCATTGTACTGCTAAAGACATGAGATTTTCTGGTTCCCTGGCACTTACCATAATATAACTGTACTGTAATCCACACCAGTTCATTTCCTTATTTAATTTTCCAAACCAGGTCAATAAATTATAATCCCTTCTATTTACATTATTTTCAGCATCAAGCTAACAGTTATGTATTAAACTATGTTGTGGGCTGTCCTAATTTTCTTCCAATAAATAATACATTTTTTAATTATGGTTAAAATAAAGATACTGTACCTGTTTCTGCTCTAATACCAGCATTGGAGGTCACTTTTGGTGCTCCCAACAAATTCAGTACTTATTTTGGACTGATTCCACCTCCTTGAAGTTACTAGCCAACCCCCATGTTTCAGACCCATATAAGAGTTGGGCACTTACTTTTGCAAACAGGCACCTATATAGAGCCACATATGAATTTTTTGCTCTTGTATTTGCAAAGTAGTTGATTCCATTTAAGGTTTTCATGGCATTTTCTTTGAATTTTTCAATATGTTTATTTCATTTCACGTTGTTACTGAACATGACACGCAAGTATTGAAAGTCATTCACTTCTATTACATTTATTTCCTCCACTTTCCATACCTGACCATCTGCTTTCTTTTCCCAAAGACAACTATTTTAGTTTTCTTAAGGTTGAGTGTCATGTCTAATTTCTCAAAGAGTCCATAGCTGACATTATGGCTCTTTTCAGGCCTAACGATGTTTGCAATATCAGCACCGCATATCTGCATAAAGTAATAATTTCACTGGGGTCTCATTTATCTTTAGTGGAAAAGTATCTACTGTTTCCATGTTTTCCACTATTCTGTCCATATATAGATTAAACAATGTTGAAGCCAGCAGGCAACCCTGCTTTACTTCTGCTACATTTGTTTCATCCATCATGGCTGCATCCTTTCCATATCTTACCACTAGTTTTGTATCTGTATATAACATTTTAATAATGGAAAGCAGCTGGTTCCCCATTCCCTTACCCTCTAAGATTTTCCACAGAATGTTGCGGTTAACTGAGTCAAACGCTGCCTTTATATCCAGAAAGGCTGTGTATATATTCCTTTTTTTTTATTAAAACATATTTATCTAAGATGTATCTCAATGTAAATATTTGATTATTCGTAGATCGGCCTTTACAAAATCCAGCTTGGTAAATGGATAGTATATCATTGTCCACAATCCAAAAAAGTACTTTATTCAAAATCAACCTTGAAAATATTTTTTGGTTTATATTTAGCCAGGTTATTGGCCTGTAGTTCTCCGGATCTGTTACCAAACCTTTTTTATGTAGGGGTACTACCACTCAGACATTCCAGTCTTTTGGTAATATTTTATATTTTATTATGTTTTCGTACAGCAGGACCAGCATTTCTACCCCCATTCTGTTTCCATGTGGTATAGTTCTGCTCCTATTTTGTCAGTTCCTGCAGCTTTATTATTTTTTTACATTAATATTGCCTCTATTGCCTTCTCGTTTGTTATTTGTAACCATTCCTCTTCTATCCTGCTTCTCTGATGTTCAGATTTCTCACTTTGTGACCAGACTTCATTTTCCTTTTTAGTGTTTCCCTTAAATATTTTTTCAAACTGTTCCTTCCAAGTTTCTGGGGATATTACCACTACCGTGTTGTATCTAGTTCCCTCTGTTCCATGGGCCACCAAATTCCAAAATGTACAGCTGTCCTTTTCTTCTATTACTACTTGTAATATACCCCATAAATTCTTATTAAAATCATTTTTTTGATGAATTTATTAAGGTTCTGTATTCTTTTTTTAAATTGTTCAGGGCCACACTTTCTTTGTATGTATTATGTTTTGTTACCCATTTTCCAATTTTTTTGTATCAGTTTCCTTTTACTGCCACATTCTTGGTCAAACCACTTAGTTTTAAACATATTCTTTTTTCCTTCTTATTTGCTCTTTTTCTAGTTCTTCTGCCACCTGTTGTTCTATCTGCTTATATCTGCCAAGTATTTCCAGGGTTTGTAATCTTGTGGCTTCACTTTTTGAATTTGATCTTATCAACTCCATGCTTCTTTAACTTTTTTAATTGTTTGTGTACCTAATATGTTTTTTATTCTCTCAACATCCATGGTGGCCCATTTTATTGTCCTATTTTTTGTATCAACATGTCTCTATCAGCTAATTTTCTTTTATTTACATTCTCACTGTACATTCCTATAGCTGGCTTAGTTTTTCCCTTACAGGGTGATGATCACTAGCCCAGTTATTTATTATTTCTAATGTCAATATCTGATTGTATGACAAAATATCTGTAATAATGTAATCTAGTACACTCGACCCATACTTGTGTGTAAATGTGCTATTACAATTTTTATCACCCTGGCAGCACCCACTTAGGATGTGAAGATTTAATTCATTTAACATTTTCAACATATAGTCACCTTATTTGTTTACTTTTTTCACCAGTGGAATTTCTAATTGGAATTTGTGATGTGTCATCCAGGTTCCACTCATTTCCAGTCTCTTCTGGTTTTGTTCCTACCTAAACATTACAGTCCCTGCCTATTAGTAACATTATCCTTGGCTACAAGGTTTGTAGTTGTTGAACAACATTACTGAATTTCTCTAAGCATCCTATAAAGGGTATGTCTGTTGTATCAGGTGGAAAATATACATTTGTTAATAGACATTTCACAACATTTCTATATGACACCTCAATGGTCAATATATAACTTTCATTATCACTCCAGATTACTCTTGCCACCAAATTTGGACATATTTTTAAAAAATGTATATATTCCTCCAGAAGCTCTCCCAAATTTAGTACTTTTTCTTGCTGGAATATTCCAACATTAGTAACCTTCCAAATAACAATCATCTGTGGAGCAGGACCAAGTCTCTTGTAGCATGATTACGTGTGCCTCTGACATGCATTTTACTGCCCCATGTCTCTTAATTTGCTAGCTGCTCCTGTTATATTCCAATTTAACAAAATTATACTTTGCTTCAGTGTATCATTTACTTTTTTCTCCAGTCAGCATTCCTCTTCTAATTTACTCAGAACATAATATTGATTACTTTCTTGCATACTGTACTCACTTTCCATTATCACACTTTGGTCTTGGTCCTGCTCTCCAGTGTGTACCGACATGTCTGAAGTTTCTAGAATTACACTATTATTTATTCGTGGACCCTTTCCAGATGTCCTCTGATTACTTTTCTATTTTCATTTTCTAACCCAGTATCATCTGGTAAAAGATAGTTTTTTTTCTATCTGTCTCATATAATTAGTGATCCTTTGTTGTATCTTTCCTTCATTTTTTCGTTGTTCTTCTTCTGGTTACATTCTCTTATCTTCCAAGATGATTTTTCTTGATCACTATTTGACCCCTTGTCATTTATATAATTTAAAATTGTAGTTTCTGCTATACCCCTAGCTCTTTCAGTTGATCTCTAGCCTCCATTAATTTATATCATATGTTTTTGTTCTTGAGGACCAGGCAGATCCACCCTTTTTCCTTTCCCCCTGGTGTCGGTATGTGGAGTCAATATCATTCCATGTAAATTTGTTTCCCATGATTCCTTTACAGATATTATAAACAGCTAATTTGAGTGTTTAATGATTTTCATTTCTTGAATTTGGAATCCCCTTAAGGAATACCATTGGTAATATTTTTCCTTTCTCTATCAACCCCTCTTTCTCCTGACTTTCTATGCTTTTAGTGTTTACTGCTGTTTTTTCCCTCTTTGGTTGGTTCTTAGCTCTGCTACCTTTCTCCTGGTTGTATTGAGATTTCTTCCACAGTTTAGAATTTTTTAATGATCCCTTCTTTCTCAGTCTCTATTATTTTCCTTTTGTCTTTTCTTTTTGTTTTCATGTGAGTTTGTTTCTTCACTTTTCTCACATTACCCTGAGCTTTTCCCAGAATGTTGCTTATTTGCGTGTAGTTTCTTAATCAATTTTTCTGTTTCCTTCAGTTCTCTGTTAGCTAAATTTTTGTTGTTCTTTTTATAGTGTTTTGTTCCTTTTCCACTATATCTGACTTTCCAGAGTCTTTTGTAAGTGAGTCTATACCCTTATTTATCATTAAGGGGAGATTACCACACTCCTTTATTAAATGTGTGCTTAACAAGGCTGTGAAGGTAATCAATAGTTCATTATTTAGTAGAAGTCCATCTCTAATTTATTTCAACAGATCGTTAGTGGATCTCTCTTTTGGGGTATCCCTACCCTTTACCCCTTTTGTTTCTAGTTCCTTTTCTCTACCTGTTTCTCCCTACTTTGACTGTTTGCAATAATGTGTGAAATATTGAGAGTGAAATATGATGGTGGATCCAAGCTTGATCTCAAACTGTAGGGTGTTAAAAATGTTTCAAAGTCTTCCAAAAATGAGGTGCTGCATATTGGTGAGAGATGTCTTTAAAGTATTTTTTTCTTTCCCTTTTGATTTTCCATTACCAGAGTCTTTATTTTGTTGAGTTTATTTCTTGTCCATCTCCATCTTATATGTTATTGCCTCCTCTCTATTTTTACTTTTCTTCCTACCTTTCTCTCTCATACCCCCTTCTGTTTCAAGTTGAACTCTTACTTCAGTATGCTCTGTCTCACTTTTATTGTTTTCTGTTTCTACATTTGTGTCTGTTTTCTGTAGAACTTCTACCTTTCATTAATGGATGTTCATCTTTTGTTCCATCCCAGCCCTCTAATGTAAACTTAATTGGGAATGAACTCATCAAAGGGGGTAATGAGGAACTCTGTATCCTCAGGACCTCTTTTTTCCCCACCAAACTAATTTGGGTTCCTGGTGGAAGAATGTAACTAGAGATATTTTTTTTTCTCTTTTGGCATTCTTTCCTCCATTTTTTTTCTCTCAAGTCTTTTCTTTTTTTATCTTTATAGCTAACTGTGTTAGCATTTACTCTCTTTTTTGTTTGTCTTGTATTCATTTAATTGCTTTGTTATTTATGCAACTTATTCCAGGCAGTATAGTCACTAACTTAGCAAAATTCAATATAGTTCCTTAATTTAAGTCAGTTACAAAACAACACACCAATTTATATAGTAATTGACACTCTTAATATCCTGTAATATAATAAATGTCTTTATTAATTTTTCCAATGTCTTGCTGATTCAACTGTATCCACAAATCCCAACTGTGCTGACATTTCTCAATGTCCAATGTCAAACACAATTGAAGTTCTTTAATGTCTATTTTCAGTTCAAGTGTACCAACAGTAACTTGCAACCTAATTGTTTGCCATATTCAAACCTTTTCTTTGATGTAACCATTTTTACTCATAGCCTGGACTACTCTTCCCACAACTAGATCTGTGTTTCCAGTTATTTTCCACTCTCCCAAGAGTTGCTGACTTTAAGTGCAAGTGGTGGCTGGGAACAGTCACCAGGCACCTTGGTATTTCCATGGTACTAGGCCCCCAGCATGTAGGCAGACTGCTGCCTGCTGATAGTGCTGTGGTCAGTGGCACCTATGGGGCAGGTGGCAGGGCTTTATACTTCCGAGGCTGGCTCCCAGTCCCTTTCTGCCAGTCTCCTGTCCCAGTTCTATCATCTGTATATAGGAACACAGGGCACCCCCGCAGGGTGCAATCTCATCCCCACACATTAGAAGCATACCCCCATCACCCCCAAGGTCTCCTCCTATGCTTCTTCTGCCCCCAGTCACTTCCTGGCAGGCATTTCCACACCTAATTTTGCAGCCCCTTGAGTGTTGCAGGGGGGTTGACAGATCCTTCTGTCAAAGCCCACAGGTGTGCCACTACTTTGATGCAACCTTGCAGATGCTGCAAACCTTGTATCTTGGGCACAGGGACCCTCATTTTGTTTTAAATATGGAGCAGAGCCCCTATTGCTTACTGAAATTGACACAGCCCTAGATTGCCACAACTTGTGGTGATCTAAATGCTGTTTGAAAATTGAGCCAAGGATTTTACAGTGACTGCCTCCATTAAAAATCATGGATTTGCCAGCCCAGTGGTGCTGAGGGTTGAGGAGCTGGAAGCCACACTGCACCATGCCGGTGACCCATGATTGTGAATGAGCACGGGTTACCCGGGGTCGGCAGGGAGGAGATGGATTAGCATCCAGAGGACTGCTCTCCATCTCTGGAGAGGGGGGATTCAGTGACCAGTGCTCACCTGACCCCTATCAGAGGCTGGGGCTCGATGGCATGGAGCCACACAACAGGGGGTGAGGATGCAGCAGCAGCTTGATGGGGGGCATGCATGGGAGCATGCGCGGTCCCAGTCACTGGCAGCATTGCATGCCACCATCCCACAGGGGGAGAAAACAGCCAAAAAAGAGCCTGCAGATGATGACAGGGGAACTTGCAGGCCTTGCACCCCGCTAGCCACAGTACAGCACAGCACACTGGAACCTGTTCAGGGGTGGGGCCCCCTCTCAGACCCCATGGGGTAAGCACGGGGGGTGACTGCTGTGCTGGCTAGTAGATGCTGGGGTGATGGGGCTGGGGTTCCCCCAGAGCAAGAGGGCTGCAGGGCTGGAGCATAAATATACTAAAACAAAAATCATAGCGTTTCATAAAATGGGAAAAATCATAGAATCCATGACTTCCATGACTTGTGTGACAAAGACACAGCCCTTGTATTAGCCATCAGATCCCATCTGGACCTCCAGGATATATGACTCAGTGACCTGCAATACCATACTGACCTGTAAGTAGGTAACTTCTTAATTTCTCAGAAAGTGCTACTGCGATAGCCCCCTCATGATGCTCCTCAAGGCTTTCTCCCTATTGTTATGACTTAAGGTGAAACAAAGAAAGACTGAAATCCTCCCCTTAAATGCAGCATGTCTTGAAACCCTCATTCATGGCCAGAGGCCTCAAATGGATCATTGGTTTCAGACTGAGTGTTACCTCTGTCTGTCTGGTTTGTTGTCAAATATTGGATCCTGGCAAGCACCAGTGCAGCTTCCTGAGGTGCTCCATCATTTGCCCCAAATGATCACCAGACAGAATAATATATCCAGGGATTAAAATAATTTAAGATCTGACCTGCATATGCTCAATAAATTCAAAGCCACTCCTGGAAGACCTACAATAACAGTATGGCCAATGGAAGCAGCTGCACCTATTTCTGGCAGGCAAGGTGGAAGATAGCAAAAGATTTAGTGCCCAAAAAACATAACACTGTTTGGCCCATCTACTGCTCCCCATCCTTGATGGCTGCTTTGTTAAATTAAGTGCCCTGGCCAGGAAACTTCCTCAGGGAGAAAAAGCCACACGGGTACATTAGAACCAAGCTCCACAACCACTGAAGTACTGTAAGTGGGAGTTGGAACCTGCCTCAGGTACTGGGATACCACACAGCATTCCTAGAGACCCAAACACACAAATGGTAGTTCCAAACACAAGACAGACCTTACTTACACTGCAGATGCAAACAGAGGCCACTGGGGGTATTTCACTAGGAGCATTCCTGTACTCCCCGATAGCCAGAGTTCTCAATTCTCACCCAACAATTGTAGCCTCAGTGCAACAGAGACACAAACTGGAAAAACTGCTGAAACATTCACTGATGTCTATTTAACATGCTCCACTGATGGGTAACCCTTGATTTTAAGTTGGAGAGCGTGCCCTGCATTGGAAATATTGGAAGGAAAGAGGGAGCAGGGAGAGTGGTGGAACTCTGCAAACCACAGTGCCGGTGCCTTTACACCTTCCAAGCATAGTGAACCAGTTTTTAATCTCCCCCAGAGAGATTTCAGATGCAACTTGCAGCTCAGAAATGTGCTGCACCACAAGCACAGAGTAATACCATCACTCCCAGCCATGAATGTCAGTTTTATCCAGGTATGTTCATGGTTGTGTAAGGGCAAGCTGGTTTGGATATACCAGACAATAAGAGACTTGATGCTAGAGCAAAAGACTAAAGCACATCAGGTATGGCAGTGAGATTTTGTGTTCACCGTGTCAGACAAAGTTGCCACCTCTAGATGAGGCCAAGTCCAGATGTTTAACCACTCCCTAAACTCCACCCCAGCCCCAGTCCTTTTCCTGACTGATCATGCATTGTTCCTCCTCCAAAGCCATTTGTTATGTCACTGAAGACTGTAATGGAGCAGTAAAAGACAATACTGAAGGCAGCAGTTCAATAAAAATATTAACATGCTGTACCTGTTAACTTTGCTTTTCTAGGTTCTTCCTACTGTAGCTATTTATTTATTTATTGAAATTAGTTTACCAGGTAAACATACAGACATAAAGTAAATCTCATTTAGAGATATGATGTACACGGGAGACAAAGGAAATACTGTATATAGTATACAATGATGTATAATAAACAGATTGTTTCCTATAATATATAATTAATATTTTTTTCTAGATCCAGTTCCTTTTCATGTATATAATGCTATTTCTTTTTTTTTTTTTTGCTTATTGCTGGGCCCCCGCCACCCCACTCCTTCAGGCTGTCCCATGCTGGCACCCCTCTACTTGGACCCAACCCCTGCTGCCATGCCTGTCTCAGCTTCACCCGGGGCTCTGCAAACATTCACAATTTGGTGGTCCAGCTTAACCCTGCTGGGGACCCCCGTGGGGCAGTGATGGGGGAAGGGAGAAAGCATCCATTGCACCAGGGATATTGGTCGAGGGCCAGGTATAGTGTGCTGGACGGTCAGCAGCAGGAGGGGTCCTACTGGAGGCTATCATCCAGTGCTGCAGGTGGTCATTTCCTGCTTTTCAGGTCCCCACCATCTCTGTGTGGTGTCCTGGAGTGGGGACACTCGGCAGCATGTGGTCACTTACGCAGCCTAGAATGTCTCCACAAGCCACCACCAGGAGCTGCTCCAAGAGTGGTAAACACCAACCCAAATCTCCTAGAGGGAAGCATCTATAGGGTGCTCTTAAATCCCTCTCTGCTGTCCTCCACTCCTGACACCCAGGCTCGGGACATGAACCTGGGTGGTCAGTGTGCCAGAGCAATGTCCCATTGCTTGGTGCCACGGAGGCAGCATAATTCTGTTTCACAGCCAAAAAAGTGATCATACTTTTTTCTTGAGGGAAAAAAGGTAATTTAAAAATGCTTAAATTCTGTTAGCGATTGAACAGTGTACCAGCAAATGAAAGTGGAAGATAACTGATTTTTTTCTGTGACAAAAGGCAGGGTCAGCCTTTTTTTCTAGCTTTGCTGATATGCTGCCTTAAGATGCAGAGTGGAAAAGATTAGGTTCAGTAACTACTAATAATCTTAATGACCATATTTTATACCTCCCTGGTTGACTGCTTTTACAAAAATAGGGCAAGACTGACAACAGAACTTGTTTGCATCCTGGATATGCAGCTGAAACAATGAATGATAATATATGACAAAAAAGGTGGGCACTCATGTAAGCCCTCCCTTATGGGGAGGCTTACTAGCTTCCAGTGAACCCCCAGCACTGGTAGGAAATGTTGGCACCTTTGGGGAAATTTTCAGTGCTTTGCCAGTAGAGGGCAGCACTTTGGAAGTATATAAGGGAGGGAAGCGTACAAGAGGGGAGAGAGACAGATTCAGTGGTTGAAAGCAGGGCAGTTCTGAGGGGTACACTCCCCCCAGTCTTAGGCAGATCGGCCTTACAGCAGCGGTGCACCAGTCCACTTTAGGTTCCATGGGAGAAATGAGCCAGGCAGTAGCAGTCATGGGGTTCCAGGGGTTTTTACTCTAATACCCCCCCCAGTAGGATGTTTGAGTAGGAGAATACCAAAGGCTGGCAGTAAAACATAGGAGAGATAGCAGGAGAAGGGGGGCCCTGGACTCTTTCAAGGTAGGTGCACTGGGGCCAGTAGGGCAGATGCAGTGGTGGCAGGGCAGCAGCAGGGGCCATTGGCTGGTGGCAACACCAGCATGCTCTTTTTCTGGGTGGCACATTGGCCCGGGTAGGAGGCTGGAAGGAAGGAATGTGGCCTGGGACTCATTGGGACCTGCTATTCCCGTGTCTGGGGCAGGTCCCAGGACCCACCCTGCCCATGTCTGGAGTGGTCATTAGGCCAGTAAGGGCCATGATTCTTCAGGAAACTATATGACAAGGAGGGGAGCCACTGCACTGTTTTATTTGATTCACTTGGCTCCAGTGGGAAACTCAAGGTGGAGGTTTTGGTTATCTGTGGGCACCAGGAAACAGCTACAGAAAGGAATGGGAGATATTTGTCACTACATTGGAAGCAGCCATGGAGGCTAGGCTGCTCTTTGCCCCAGGGACTATTCTCCCTGGTGGCAATAGAGGAGTAAGTCACTCCCATGCAGAGGAAATAAGTCAAGGAATGAATCTGGGATTTGGTACAATGAATACCGTACATATGGGTTTCTGTGTAAGAAGCTGGGTACACACATAAAGTGCAGGCTCTATCAGCTAGTCCTGAAATGCTGTTACAATCTGCTGTTTGCTGATTTTTTGGAAAATCCATGCCTAAGTGCTGCCAGTGTTCTCTCTCTGTAGTTAAACCTGTTAGCCCCATGGAGCTGTGTTGCTGAGGTTTGAGGAGTTTTAGCTCCTGGGCCCCTATAATCATTATGGTGCCCCAGGAAATACATTTTCTTGGTTTTTGGTTAAGCTGGCATCCATTTGTTGATTGCATCAGGAACATGAATAAATTAACTGTCCTCAAGTTCTTTTTATTTGCTAAGAGCTAATCAATTTCTCCACAGTCATATGGATGGACTGAGTAAACTCCACCTCAGTCCTGGATCCTGGAGCGGTGAGAAGGCAAGATTAGCAGCTCCTGTATCTGTTGCTCCTGTTGAGGAAAGGCTGGCATCCGGGGAGTTTGATAGCATCTTGCCCTGTAGAGAAGATGGCTAAATGTAGAGTGCCTTCATGTTATCTGTTAAGGATGTTTGCAATACAGCGCAGAATAATGTTCAGGATGGCACTTGTGGTCTGGGCCCCCTTCCCCATTCTTTTCCACCAGGCACCCCTAGACAGCAGAGAAGGGGGGCTTACACTCAAAATGACTCAAAAACCTGACTCTCACTAAGCAAAACTGGATTAGGCAAGGCAAGGCAAGGCAAGGCAATATTTATTTAAAAGACGCCCAATCCTGGAGGCTCTGGGCACCGAACAAATCAGATAAACCAATAAACATAAATAAAGCCATAAATAACAAAAGAAAAAGAACATTTAAACAATCAAATCCACAAGATAAAATTTATCACAGATAGTAAGCTAAAACTAGGGGTGCCAAGAACTATGTCTATACCAATAGAGTAAAAGCTGAATCGGGAAAGGCCTGAGTGAATAGGAGGGCCTTAAGGCGAGCCTTGAATACCTCCAAGGTTGGGGCCCTACTAACCCCGAAGGGTAGTAAATTCCACAGGATGGGGGCAGCAACACTAAAGGCCCTGTCACCAGCCATTTTTAGCCTCATCCTGGGAATCACCAGGGGGCTCCCACAGGATGAGCGGAGGGGGCGGACCGAGAGAGCCAGTGCAAGAAGGTCTGACAAGTAACCAGGACCCTGGCCGTGTACAGCCTTATAGGTGAGAAGACCCACCTTAAAAAGGATCCTCCACCTGACCGGCAACCAGTGCAGATCATGCAGTACCGGTGTAATATGGCAAAATTTAGGCTGCCCAGTAAGTAACCAGTCAGCTGCATTCTGCACCAGCCGTAGTCTGTGGAGAGATCCTCCTGCAACCCCATGGTAGAGCACATTACAGTAGTCAAGCCTTGATGTAACTAAGGCATGCATCAAAGTGGGGAGGTTCAGAGGCGGCACAAGGGGCTTTATACTGGCAACATTTCTAAGATGGAAAAAACAGGAGCAGACAGTGGAAGACACCTACGCCTCCATCATCAAACCCCTGTCCAGAATGATACCAAGATTTTGCACCTTAGAGGAGGCCTTCAATGGAACAGATCCCAGGACAAGTTCAGTCTCTGATCCAGAGGCCATCCTATCCCACACTCTGTTTGACTCCACCACCAATACCTCCATCTTATCAGGGTTCAGTCACAACCAGCTAGAGGCCATGCAGTCGTTGATCTTGGCAAGGCAGTTGTTTAGCATGTCTGCCGCGTTGGATGTTCCTGGGGCAAAGGATAAGCATAGCTGGGTATCATCAGCATAGCAATGAAAACCTAAACCATGCTTCCTAATGATCCCTCTCAGGGGCAGCATGTACAGTACACTGTGAACAACATTGGGGCTAGGATTGAGCCCTGAGGTATTCAGCAAGATAGGAGACATGGGGTGGAGGAGAAATTCCCCATCACAACCCGTTGCCTTCTGTTGGTTAAAAATGACTCAAATCAGCAGATGACAGTGCCAGTGAGTGCGCAGAGTTCCTTAAGGTGGTCAAGCAACACACAATGGTCCACAGTGTCAAATGCTGAAGAGAGAGATCGAGGAGAACAAGAATTGGTCCTTTCCCCTCGATCTCTAGCACTGAGGACATCATTCTGCACCCATACAAGTGCGGTTTCTGTGCTATGCCTCACCTGAAACCCTGACTGGAAAGGTTCATATAACTGATGGGTCACACGGTGCTCCTCCAACTGGAGCGCCACTACCTTCTCCACAATCTTCAACCAAAGAGGAAGGTTGGAGATAGGACAATAATTTGTCCTAACCTCCAGGTCCAGAGATGGTTTCTTAAGGAGTGGTCTCACCAATGCTTCCTTCAAGGCATTGGGAAAGACCCCTTCAGACAAGGAACACCGGACAATCAGGGCAAACACCGGGCCAATGGCGTCGATGCATCTCATCAAGAAACGCGTCAGCACTGGGTTCAGTTCACAAAAAGTGTGCTTCAGATTGTTCGCCACCTTAATGACCTGACCTACCTCCACTGGTCCAAACTCCCCCCGACCAGGTGAAGTGCACTCAGAACACTTCGGGTGACCACTGCCAGCCTTGGAGTGGCTGACTGAAGGAACTCCCTGCTGTATACCGGACACCCTGTCCAAGAAGAACTGAGCAAACTCTTCGCATTCAACATTAGAAAAAACCTTCTTCGGCTGTAGACAGGCTGGATGAAGTAGCCTGTCGACAGTCCAAAAAAGCACAGCTGGTCAGTTCTTCCCAGAAGCAATCTCCCTGGACAGGAACTCTGCCTATTTATGGTTGATTGCCCCCTTGGTATGCTTTATAAGGCATGCACAGGGCCAGTTTGTCCTCTTCCAGGCCGGACTTCATCCAACAGTGCTGTAACCTCCAACCCTTTCTCTTCAACTCCCTGAGGTCCCCATCAAACCATGGGGACCTCCGGTAGGAAGATTTGGGTTGTACATGGACTGGTGCAAAGGAGTCAATGGTGTCAGATAGTACCCTATTATAGGAGCCCACCATGGCAACAATGCCTCCGACGCATGCATTACCCACACTAGATAGATAAGCTGCCGCCAAAAAGCCCTCTGGGGTCAACCCCCACAAAGGACAGCAGCTCATCATCTCTGTAGGGCGAGGGCATCTGGTGGGTGCTCCGAACATGAACCGCACTGTGCAGTGATCGAACCATGCAACCCAATCAATCTTAAGATCATTTATCTCAAGCACCAGTGAGAATACCAGGTCCAAAGTGTACCCGCCCTGGTGTGTTGCGGCAGAAACAGCTTATGACAGGCCCAGTGATGACATGGTCTGGAGGAGGTTATAACCAAGCCAAGAGGATTCATCGTCAGCCCAAACATTGAAATCCCCCATGACAATACATCTGGGGGCTTCCAGTGTTTCACCAATGACAAATTGGGCAAGCTCTTGCAGGAAATCCACTGCCCCCCCTGGGTGCGGTAGATCAGGAGAATCCTGCAGCCTGTGCCTAGACCCCCATGGACAGCCACACATTCAAAAGAACTCAGGGTTCTCACTGGGTGCATGGTGAAGCCCAAGTCGGATCTAAAACAGATGGCTATCCCACCTCCCCTACGTTCCTCTCTGGGGCAGTGTACCACGGTATACCCAGAGGGGATAGGATTACTAGATAAGAACCCTAAAAACTGGATTACCAGGTAAAAAACCTCACAGGTGGCAACCCTAAATTGTCAGACCAGAATTGGCAGTTCTGCTGGCATCAAGTACATAGGGCCTGTAGGCGCAATCATAGATGAGTAATCTAAAATAAAGACATGCATAGGGGTTTCACACCCCTGAGCTGCTGTATTCACTCTGGTGACTAGACACTGCTAACTGGTAGAGATATGGGATGCAAGGAGGGCATGCCCAGAACTATCTAGCTTCTGTGCTGGTGTTCAGTGGACTTGTGGGCAGGTAGTGGGCTATGAGCTTTAGATAAATGCACAATTCGTCATGGTGGGACATCCCTTTCTGAGGATAGCATGCCATTATCCAGAAGGTGAATGCATGGTGTCTTTCAAGGTGGAGGCCAAGTGCCTTATCCTCAAATGCTGGAGGGCCACAGACTTCCCCACAATAGGATAGTGGAAGCAGATAGATTGTCACTTTTGAAAGGCTGTTTTAGCTAGCAGCTTGTGACATAAGTGTGTTCCATCCAGTATGAGGCAGATACTTAGAGTCAAAACTATGCACTGTCCCAGTATTCCACTAGCCCCCACCCTCTCCTACCCAGCCCACAGCTCTGCAACTCCCAGGTACAGTGGAGGACTCCCCCCCCCCAAGATCAGTGCCACTGGTGGCCCACCCTATACAGTGGGCCTTCCCCACCCATAAGGAGATCTGGCTTGTGGCACTACAGGATCCCTTAAGGAAGGCAAACCAAGGCCTCCAGGGGCAGAACAGATGGGGAGGTATCCAACATGGTGTCCTTGGGAAATACTTCTTGCATCTACCTATGCATAATGTTGCCTAAATGTCTGTTATCTGTAACCCCAAGGTTTGGGTGTTGTAAGTGTGGTTTAGGCTACTGTTTATATGAAGACTGCATAAAAAGATTAAAATAAAATGAGTGAGTGTGTGAGAGAGAAGAGAGTCTGTTAGATTTGGGAGGATTTTCTGCAGAGCCAGTGAGGTAAACAGGCAGAAGTGTGTAAGACAGAGAAGTGAGGGAGGGCAACTAAAATGGCTCATCCATTCAAGCAGAGGTTGGGAAAATAAACAAGTAAGAGAGAAGTTAACTGTCTGCCCTACTCCTATACACTGGAAGGTTAGAAAAGAGATGAAAAAAAAACAGAGATTTGAGGTTTAACAACTGAGAGATGCAGGACGATGGGTGTGGAGAAGCTGTACTGCTGTGGTACAGCTACATTTCTAACCCTGTGAGTCAGTGTGGGTCATTGCAGATGACAGAACAGAACTTGTTATTTTGTTGAGGAGAGTGGTGGTCAGATGGGGTGGGAAGTTGTTCATCTTGAGTAAGAAAATGAAACATGAAAAAAAAATTATGTTAGGAAAATAGCAGAGACTGGTGACTGTGGATGGGTCTAGACAGAAGTGAAAATGTGTACTACAAACTAAGGCCATTAATAGGGAATGTCTAAAGTCCTGGTACTTGCTAGGTCTCTCCAATCATCTGGAGTGTGAACTAGATAAAATTACTGGGCTGCCTATTCTGCAGAATTAATAGCATTGTCAAATATGTGATTGGATGTGGCTGTGAATCAGGAAAAGAAGAAATACAATTTCTTTGTTTAAAATGATAGCTAAAGGTACTGTGCCAAAACTCATATTTTTGACTAAATTGTCACAAAGTAATAAATGATAAGGGGGCCTTAAGGCCAAGGGGCTACAAAGGAGAAGTGTGTCTGTCATTTAATTTTGACTAGTTCTAAAGAATGTCAGCGTCGAAGTATACTTCAAACTCTTAATAATAACCCTAGTGTTACATTATTTTCTGGACTGTACAGCAGTGGTGCTTGCCCATAATGTTTCAAAGAAAATATAAAAAAAATCTAAAAATGGTTGACGTTCAGTGGTATTACAAATAGAACTTTGGTGTTTTTGTTTAACTTAGTTTTAGTGTCTAGACCAGGGTGGTGGTGGTGGTGGTAGAGGGATTATCATGTGACCCAAGTCAAGTACCTCAGTACAGTATTTTATACATGGCAAGATGTTGCAGAAATTAACTGTGGGGAATGTTACACAAAGCAATGCATAGTCCTTCCTCCTGCATTCTTGAGTCTTCTAATTTCTTTCAGTTCTACTGTTGCAAATTAGGGGATTTAGAAACTTGGGGAGGGGCTTTGTCTGGATGAAAAGTATTTTTGCTCTGTTGTTTCTCAAGGCCTGTTACTGTACATCCGCCAACATCAGCCACCAAAAACTAACACTAGTATATGTTCTACTCCTACACATCTGTAACTGCCAATTAGTGATGTGTGAAGCTGGAAAACTGGATTCATTCACGAATGCACCTCATTGTGTGAAGTGAATTCACTGAACAAAGTCCAAATTCATGGAAAACTGATAACTCCATGAAATGTGAAGTTGGCAACTTCGCCGGCAAAGTTTAGTACAGAGGCAAAGTTTGCAAAATGTGAAGATGGTAACTTCGTTGGCGAAGTTTGGCAGAGAGGTGAAATTTGCAATGTACTATGGGACTGGAGGTCACATGTTGCTGAAACAAGCTGTATGCCACGAGGAGGCTGTCTTCAGTGCAGTCTTCTGAAAACAGAGTAGAAGAGAATTCTGTGTGTGCTTGTCTGAGAAAAAAACTTAAAATACATCTAAAAACAAAGCTTTTTGAATCAAAATTGCTCACAAATTGTTTTAGAGGGCCTTGTGCAGCTAGACTTGTGTTTTTGTGTTTATTTTTTCAGTAATTATTTACTTCAGATTAGTGGTTTCTCTTTTGTCAGTCTATGAAGCAGTGGAGGGTTGGTGTACTGTAAAGCAAGGCAGCCCAGAAAAACCCAGAGCCTTTTTTGTCTAAGCAGGAGATTTGTGTTATAGTTTGGTTTTCTTACTCTTTCTTGTTCATCATTTTTGATCTGTACTGAGTAATTTCTCATTTTTATGTTGGCTCGCTCATGCACAGCCAACATATTGTGGTAGTAGCAGATTTGGAGGCGCGGTCACTGTTGGGCGAATGCAGGGCATGCATCGGTAGGTGCATCCCTCATTCCCCAATCAGCCTGCGTGCCGGCGCCACACCATGCATACTTAATGTGGCGATCACATCAAATGAAAGGTCTGCTGCAATGCGAGCAAAGCTCGTCATACGCAGCGGACTTCCTGACGTGCTTTCCCTGGTGAAACAAGTACATAACATGGTGCCACACTGCCTGACATAATGCCGACTTTGGGGTACCCAATCCCCCTGTCAGCATGCCCTGTTACAATGTATGTGCCGATGGGGGAGCCCACTCCCCGTCAGCATCATGCACTACCCCCATTTATGTGCCGAGGTGCCCATTCCCCCTCGGCTCTTGCTCCCCCTGCTTTTGTTGTTTGCCAACAGGGGTGCCCAATCCCCCATCGGCTACAGCATCTCCCCCAAAACACTTAGGTGGCATGTTGGGAGCCACCCCAGCATGCCAAGCAATATTTTTTTTTCTTTTTAAACCCTGTGAAAAAAGAAAACAGTCCCTCGCCATCTCCCTGCCCCCCTCCAGCAACCTGCGTCCACCCTCTGTGCACCCTGCCTCCCCACACCCCCCTCACCCCATACTTACCTCTGGAGTCCGGCGTGACAATCTTCGGTGGACCGGAAAGACGTCTGCACTCTTCAAAACCAACCGCGAACTGAAGAAATGCCGGTAAGCTGCATAATGGCATAATTAGGGTTTTTTCAACTTTGGTGCATATCTTGGGTATTTTTTTGAATTTCTGCACCAAATTTCAACTTGGGGTTATTGGGACCCCTTCTCATGAATTATGTCACTGTCATGGAGTTATTCAGTCCCGAAAGGTGATTTTGCGGTCACTGCACAGAATCACCTTTTGGGACAGAGTAATGAAACAACAGTACCACTGTTCATGAGGGGAGCTTTCAAAAAGCCTATGTTGCAAATTTGGTGAAAAAAATCCAAAAAATGGCTGTTTTACAAGCACGCGTTGCACTATTTCCATGCACGCTCATAACTTTGTGAATTTTTAATATTTTAACTCCAGATTTTCAAAATTGGTAGTCTTCCACACCTCCTGATGAACAGTATAGCTTTCATTTTACATATCCTGGCCAAAATGTGTTTCCGCACATCCGGCACAGAATAGCGCAGTCACTGTGCGAAATCAGTTTTTGGGACAGTTTGAGGAAATGACAGTGACACTGTTCATAAGCAGAGGTCCTAAAATGCCTATGTTTAATATTTGGTGCCAAAAGTCCATAAAATGACTGTGTTACAAGTGTGCATTGTGCAGTTTCCACACACCCTTGTAACTTCGCAAATTTGCAATACTTCCATGCCAGATTTTTAACACTGCCATTTTTTTACACCTCCTTATGAACAGTACAGCTGTCATTTCTCATATCCTGCCCAAAATGTGTTTCCACACCTGTGGCGCACAATGGCGTGGTCGCTGTGGGAAATAAATTTTTGGGACAGATTAACAAAATCGCAGCACCACTGTTCATGAGGGGAGGTCCCAAAATGCCTATGTTAAAAATGTGGCTAACAAACTCCCCAAAATAATTGGGTTACAGACGTGTGTTGCGCAGTTTCTATGCATGCTCATGACTTCACCAATTTTTCATATTTTCACACCAGATTTTCAACATTGCCATTTTTTTATGCCTCCTCATGAACAATACAGTTGTCATTTTCCACATCCTGCCCAAAATGTGTTTTGTCCCTGTGTCACCAAATGGCATAACCATGTGCAAAACCACCTTTCCGCTAACAAACTGATTGTGCCAGTTTTCATGAGGTGGGCTCACAAAAAGCCCATGTTGAAAATTTGGAGTGAAAATACCAACACACGCCTATGGTGTTAGGGTTTCCAACTGTAGCACCACACCCTGTAGAGACTGACAGGCATCAGGGGTGTGACTTGGGATCATCGGCTGCAATGCTCATGCCATTCCACCCCCACCCCCTCCCTGCAGCCAGTGACAGGCATCATGGTGTGCCTTGCACTGTTCGGCCACAAAGTTCACCCCATTCTCCTATATTGCACCCACCTCAGCATATTTCCTTCTGGAATGGGGTAAGTATAATGCCCAAAGACCCCAAAGCACACCACGACACTTGTCAGTGTTTACAAGGTAGGGTGAGGTACAATGCCATGAGCATTATAGCTGATGACCCAAAGGCACACTCTAATGCCTGTCAGTCTCTACAGGGTGGGGGTGGGGTTGGCATCACTTCAATACTTCACTGCCATTCCTATTATGCGTCTCTAACTCTGGCACTACCAATGCCAATGCCAGCGAGACAACATTAGACATTGACAAATGCTTGTTATTTCTGTGGTTTACTTTGCTGTGTTTAAGTGAAGTATTTCATCAGTGTCTTCTTGAAGCACTTTTAATTATTTTTTAGTTACATTTTTCTAAAAGTGACGTTCTGTCACTTTTTGTTATACTTACTATTAAATTACCCGTTACCCCTGTTGTTTTAATCCCTGTTCTGTTTTTTTTTTTTTATAACTTTTTGGGTTGTTTTTAGTAGTAATTTTTCAGATTACACTGCTAATCCCTGATTCCCTAGGGGGAGGTGTTGTCTGCTCCTCGTACTTATTTGTACTGTTGTGTTAGTTTATTAATCCTTGTGTTGTGTTAAAAAAAAATGTTTTGGTTTTACTGCATAGTATTAGCATAGTATTTTTTTCAGATCACACTGCTGATCCCTGATTCTCTAGGGAAGGCGTTGTCTGCTGCTGGTAATTAATAACTTGCTTAACACCTGTACTCTTGTTGTGTGTGTCATGTTGATCCCTGTGGTAGTTTATGTTTCCAGATCACACTGCTGATCCCTGATTCCCTGGGGGGGAGGTGTTGTGTGCTCCTGGTACTGTACTTATTTGTACTGCAGGTTTTATTTACATTTTGTAATTTTTTTATCCCTAATCAAGTTACAATTAGCATGTAAGAATGACTGGGAAGAGATGCTCTACTAAAGGGAGAGGTGCCAGAGAGGCAGCAAAGAAGTGCTCAAAATCTCTGGGGCAAAATAGCACTGCAATTAGAAAAACTATGTCTGCGACAGCGTGTTCCATGGGCTCAGTGGCTGGTAGTATCGAAGAAGTAGTTTGTGGCGGTGGCGTTAGTTTAGCCAAATTTTTCTCTGCTACATTTGTGACAGCCATGCTGGTGGGGGATGTGGGAGGTGACAAGAGAAGCAGCAGTAAACAAGAAACAATGGTCGAGATGGAGGCTGTTGGTGTCCCTGTGTCTGCTGGTGGTGGTGGTGGTGGTGCTAAACCTGATAATGTGGAGCTTGAGTCAGCAGTTGAAGTGGGGGATCTGGAACATGTGTGTCACACTTAGACTCCTGATGATGAGAGGGTCAGAGAGCATGGAGACAGTGATGATGAGGAGGACAGACCTGAGGAGGAAGACAGTAAGAGCTATGCCGATGATGATTTGTTGGATCCCCTATGGGAGCCCGAAGAGAAAAAGCCTAAGGGTGGTGCTGCAGATGATGCAGGGGACGTTGTTTGCAGTTATCCAACTATCAAAGCTCCCAACCCTAATATTATGGAAGTTATGAAATCATCTCAAAAAACACAAATTTCCACCCTTTCTCTTGGCTGTCCCACTCCCATTGCCATGGTAAATCAAGGGTTACAAAATCCCAAGTTTGGTATTTTTATATACTTGACCCAGCTGATAAGACAGTCACTATCTGTCAGCTATGTCAAGAACAAGTTAGTAGGGGGGGAAGGGCAGCCACCTATGCACTGGTGGACAACATACACACCTGAACAACAGGCACCTGTTATGTTGGCATCAACACCAGAAGGAAGCCAGTACAGGGGGTCCTTGTCCCTCATTATCATCATTAGGCAAGGAAAACAGAAGTGACAGGGCAAAGGACCAGGTGGATGGAGGGATGAATAAAGAGGATTACAGAGAGGAGGGGGAGGATGTAGGTTTGCCTAGTTGTGGGCATAGCAGCAATGGTGGGTTGAGTGGTACCACCCAGAGTCAGAAAAGGACAGTAACGCCACTGCAGAACCCCCAAATCACTGGTGTTACTCGAGCAGCAGCACATATGAATCCCCAGGAGTCAAATACTACCCAAACAATGCCACCACAATGAGTCCAGCTGTTTGGTAACCCAGCCCCAATAAATGTCTAGCCTATGCTGTATAACATGTTTGAGTGTCACTCCAAATCCAGATTCACAAAATCACAGCGCCACTGTTCATGAGGGAGGGCCCAAAATACCTATGTAAAAAATGTAGCTAACAAACTCCCCAAAATAATTTGGTTATGGACGTGTGTTGTGCAGTTTCTATGCATGCTCATGACTTCATCAATTTTTCATATTTTCTCTCCAGATTTTCAACGTTGCCATTTTTTTACGCCTCCTCATGAGCAATACAGTTGTCATTTTCCACATCCTGCCCAAAATGTGTTTTCATCCCTGTGTCACCAAATGGCATAGCCGCTGTGCAAAACCACCTTTCAGCTAACAAACTGTGCCGGTTTTCATGAGGTGGGCTCACAAAAAGCCCATATTGAAATGTTGGAATGAAAATACCAACACACACCTATGGTGTTAGGGTTTTCAACTGTAGCACCCCACCCTGTAGAGACTAACAGGCATCAGGATGTGACTTGGGATCATTGGCTGTAATGCTCATGCCATTCCACCTCCACCCCAACCCCCACCCTGCAGCCAGTGACAGGCGTCATGGTGTGCTTTGCACTGTTCGGCCACAAAGTTCACCCCATTCTCCTATACTGCACCCACCTCAACATATTTCCTTCTGGAATGGGGTAAGTATAATGCCCAAAGACCCCAAAGCATACCACGACTCTTGTCAGTGTCTACAGGGTAGGGTGAGGTACAATGCCATGAGCATTATAGCTGACAACCCAAAGGCACTCTCCAATGCCTGTTGGTCTCTACAGGGTGGGGGTGGGGTTGGCGTCACTTCAGTACTTCACTACCATTTCTATTATGCGTCTCTAACTCTGGCACTACCAATGCCAATGCCAGCGAGACAACATTCAGCATTGAAAAATGCTTGTTTATATATCCAGTGAGCTAATGAATATAACATTATAGTGGTGCATTTGTACTCGTTTTTGCCTATTTTTGTTATGTGGTGTGTTTTTAAATTACTTAATGTGGTAGCACGATGCCCATCACTCACTCTGAGATTTTTGAAATGTTACCCTGCACTTCAGGTATTTAAGTATGTATGTTATTATGTTATTATGTGAGCCCCCCCAATGAAGATGGTCTTTCCCCTCAAAGCACAAGTGAAACTTTGTTGTATATCCTGACAAATAATTGGAGCTTCTGAAGTTCTTGTCCCATGTGTATCGCTGTTCCCTGTTTCATGAAAATACTTGCCTTCTGAATTGTGCCTCCACTGGACTACCATGCTGCACTGGTTCTGTGCTTCAGTAGAGTTTGAAGGTTTACCTGGGGCTTCCATAGCCAACACCCACGGAAAGCCTGATCAGTTTCCAATATCTGGAAAACCAGTTTGAAGTGAGAAAGCTGATTTGTGTTTGGAATCTGCAGTTTTGAAAAATACCTGAGAGACTGATTTGCCATCTCAGCCCTGGGAGGTGATCCAGATCTATTTTGGAAGGCATTCTCATCTGCTAGCCTGCAGAAGGGAGAAAAAGGCTGTGTTCCTATGAAATGTTGTGCCACAGCTGACAGTCTGCAGTGTGGCTGAAGCAATCTGCAGCCTGGGGAGCCAGAGAATAATGTTGCACTCCTGCTGTTTACCAAAGTGCTGAGCTGAACCTGGTGGAAACAGAAACTGCAATTTATTCAGGCTGTCCTGGAGCCATGTAAGCACTTATCAAGTGGGGTGGATCAGGAAACAGGAAGCCATGGGTGTGGGCCTAAGTGCTAGGGCACTCTTGATCCATTAAGGGGGAGATGGACTGTGGGGTTGCTCCTGGGGTCTGGGATGTTTGTGGACTGGGAAGCTGCTGTGAAGTGCTCCTGTATCCAGAATGTAATCTAGAAGGTGACAAGCTGCTAGACATTTTGGTCAAGCCAGAAGGTGACAAGCTGCCAAACCTTCCTGCCTCAGCTAGCAAACCTGCTGCTAACCAGTTCCACTTCTCAATGCTCCAGTCCTCTAGCCTACCTTTCTGTTGTTTCCTTGGCCATGTGTAACTGTGCACCAGAACCGTGAGTAAACATAGGGGCTGCCCTGCATCCAGGGATTGTACATAGTTTCTCAAAATGTATTGTTTATGTTAAAAGTGCACCAACGCCAGCCAACCAGCTGCATCTCATCAGTCCTGCTCAACACCTGGGTACCGAGGGGAACAGTGGAGTAACTGGTACCAGTGTGGAGGTGGGCTATATTGTTGTGTTGCTGTTGGGGGATGGACTCTGCCGTTACTATGGTCATTGAGGTTTCAAAATAAAAACTGTTGTTTAACCTTTAGATCTTTTTTCCCTTTTCCTAACCCTCTCCCATGTAAATAAATTGTTGTTTGACCTTTTTACAACTGTCTCATGAGCACGTCATTAGAAAGCATATTATTAGCTACAGTTAATTGCATGTGTATTGACAGGGAATTTTTGTTTCAGAAATTCCATGTGCAGGGTGACTGTGAGGGGAGGTGGGTAGGTACAGCACCCCAGAGGGTTGTACCAGACAGATGTCAGACCCACTTTATATTTCACTCTGGGTGGAGGCACTGCACTAATTTATCTTACTTTTGGGAAAGAAACACCCTTTTTTCATCAGAACCAGAACCCAGGGCCTTCAACCTTGTTTGAGCCTGCACGGCAAGGGTAGTAGCCCTCTGGTACATGGCGCCTGGGTTACTTCTTTGGAGGCACCACTGGGATCTCCTGTTTGCCAGTTGGACCCCTCATGGAAGCCATTACTCATGAGGACAGTGTTCTGTTCTCCAAACCTCAAATCTTTGCTAAAGCAAAGCAAGTTTATTTATAAAAAGCACCTTTCCAGCCATCAAAGCACTTGTACATCAGTCACACACATATGCACATGAAACATTAAAACATGAATTATTAAGCAATCCATTAAAATTTATATCAATACATTAAAATTCTTAATGTTCTCCATATTAAAATATATCAATCAGCTAAAATCTTCAGGAAATGCCACGCTAAAAAGATGGGCTTTAAGAGATTATTTCAAACTCTGGACAGTCAGGCACTCTGTCACCTGATGAGGTAGAGAATTAGACAGGGTAAGGGCTGAAAATGCAAAGGCTTGAGCCCCAGATGTCTTCAGTTGCACCATGGGAATCGCTAGCAATCCCTTGTCGGTGAAACAGAGAGGACGGGAGGGACAGTAGGGACACAGAAGATCTTGCAAGTAGCAGGATCCCTGCTCATGTAAGGCTTTATAGGTCAGAATACCGACCTTGAAGGTGATCCACCACTGAACTGGCAGCCAGTGCAGTTCTCAGCACAGGTGTAATGTGGCTGGTCCTAGATGTGCCAGTCAACAGCTTAGCAGCCACATTCTGCACTAGTTGCAAGTGACAGATAATAACCCCTCGTAGCCCAAGGTAAAGGGCATTGCAGTAGTCAAGGCAGGAGGTTACAAAGGCGTGAACCAATGTTGAAACATCATCAGAAGGAACAAGGTGTTTCACCTGGGTGATATTCCTCAGATGGTAGAATGAGGTCCTGACAACGGCAGACACCTGAGATTTCAGGGTCGAACCGTCGTCAAGAATAACGTCCAAGTTACATACCTGGTCTGAGTCATCAGCTGAGCACCTCTTAGCCAAGGCCTGGAGGGTCATCCAGCTGACAGACCCTCCTCCCGATGATTCAGGTCCACAACCAACACCTCGGTTTTAGTTGGATTTAACCGCAACCAACTGGCACTCATCCAGTCTTGGATCTTGGACAGGCAGATGTTAAATACTGACAGGACAGTATCTAATTCAGGTGCAAAAGACATATATAGCTGAGTATCATCTGCATAGCAGTGAAAACTCAGACTGTATCATCTAATGATGTCTCCTAACAGCAGCATGTGCACTGCAAACAACATGGGTGACAGAATGGAGCCCTGCAGTATCCAGCAGGATAGGGGGAGAGGGTCACAGGAATAAATCCCAGTGACCACTCTCTATGTCTTACCCTCGAGGAAAGATCAAAACCATCTGAGGACCATACCTGACAGTTCACAGATGAACTGCTGATGCTCCAAAAGTACACTATGGTCTACAGTGTTGAATGCTGCAGAGGAATCAAGGAGGACCAAGATGGAGCAAGACCGCCGATCTCTCGCTATTAGGAGATCATTTAGCACCTGAACAAGGGCCATCTCGATGCTCTGCTTTTTCCTAAATCTGGACTGAAGAGTATCATAGACATTGTAGGTGGATAAATGACCATCTAGCTGCAGGGCAACCACCTTCTCAATAATCTTGCTTACAAAAGGCAGGTTAGAGATGGGTCTGTAGTTGGTCAGACAGTCCAGGTCAAGGGAGGGCTTTTTCAGGAGTGGTTGTACAACCACCACCTTGAGGGTGTCCAGAAGGACCCCCTCTCCAATGACCTCCAGACTCTCTCAGCCTGAACCAGACCAATTACATCAACACACCCCACAAGGAGACACATTGGGCCCAGGTCCAGACTACAGCTGGTCGGCCACAGAGTATGGATGATCCTCACTATGTCCATGATATCAGGCTGGCTGAAGTCAAACCAAACAAATCAGGCAGTTGCCACCTCCTGCTGACCTCCTCAATATCCATTATAGGGAGCTGTGCAGATCCCGGACCTGATGTTGGCAACTTTATCCATGCAAAACCGAGCACATTCATCACATCTTTCTTGTGAAAAAGCTCCTCCAGGCTGAAGACAGATTGGATTGCACAATCTGTCCACAGTCTGGAAGAGCTGAGCTGGTCGGTTTTGCATAACAACAATCTCCCTGGACATGAATTCTGCCTTCTTACAGGAGATTGTCGATTGATAGACAAAATAATGGTCCATCAGCCTAAGCCTGTTGACCTTCAGGCCCTATTTCTGCCAAGCTCTCGCTAACCTTTGACCCACTCTCCTCAATTCCTTCAAGGTCCCATCAAACCAAGGGGACCTTGGATGAAGAGTAAGGTGTCGAACATGAACAGGCAAGACAAGGCAAGGCAAAGTTTATTTAAAAAGACGCCCAATCCCTGAGGTTCTGAGTGCTGTACAAATAAAATTACACATTTAAAACAAGATCAATAAAAACACGAGAGATACAGGAGCGATGGAATCCAGGGTCTCCGCCCTATTATAAGCAAGTACCTAATTCCCTTGTATCCACACATTCACCTGGTAAACTCAATAGGTCCAGCACCACCTTCAGGCCCTCTAGGGTCACTCCCCTTAAAGGGCGGTCACGGACCATCTGCATAAGTGCTGACCTGTTAGGGGGAGCCAGGAAACTGAACCTTATGGAGTAATGGTCAGACCAACTGACTGGTTCCACCACCAAGTCAGAGATTTCCATCCCAGGAGGAACACCAGATCCAATGAATGACCACTAATGTGGGTTGCAGAGGAAACTATTTGTGTGAGGCCCAATGATGTCATAAGTTGGAGGAAGTCCCTACCAAAATGCGAGAGTTCATCGTCGACCAAGGCAGTGAAATCCCCCCAGAATTAACCATCTGGGGGATCCCAACACCACGTCGACAATGAAGTCTGCAACTTCCTGCAGAAATCCTTTCTCATCACCGGGTGGAAGATAGATGAGCAGTATTCTGCACTCCACACCTGCACCCACAATACATACTACAGACTAAGGGAGCTTAATATGTATACCCTTGAGGAAAGAAGGGAGAGGGGGGACATGATAGAAACTTTTAAGTACCTCAGTGGAATCAACAAAGTCCAAGAGGGTAGCATCTTTCAGAAAAAGAGACTTGCAAGATGAAGGGGACACAATTTAAAGATAGAGGGAGGGCGGTTCAGGTGCAATGTGAGGAAGTATTTTTTCACAGAGAGGGTAGTGGATGCATGGAACAGCCTTCCTGAGGAGGTTGTGGGGTCTAAAACTGTGGGAGAATTCAAGAATGCATGGGACAGACATAAGGCAATTCTTGTGGGTGGTAGGAAGAAATAGGCTGTTGGTTAACTAGGATCTACGGCCTATCCTGTAGGTAGGGAAATGGGCAGACTAGATGGGCCAAGCGGTCCTTATCTGCCGTCAAAGTCTATGTTTCTATGTTTCTATACAAAGGATCTGGTGGACCCCACTGGTACCTCCACAAGGCCCAATTTTGATCAAAAACAAATAGCTACAGCCCGGCCCCTCTGATCCATCCTCAGGCGGTGTATCACTGAGTACTCGTCTGGAACAGCTGAGGCCAAAACTGGGCCCGCATTTTCGTCCAGCCAGGTCTCGGTGATGTAAGTCAGGTTTGATATCTCAACAAGATCTGCTATTATGGGAGCCTTGTTCTTAATAGACCTGGCATTGCATAACACCACCCTAGTAGAATGAGGCACTGAGCAAGACCGAGCCACTTGCCTGCATGAAGCAATGCCCTTGGGTATGGAAATAAGGCAGGGAGAACCCCTGTACCATTCCCATTTTGACCCAAGGAGTCTTCTTGTCCCAACTACCCCAATCCGCCCCTTCCTCTCCATTCCCCTACCAGAACCAGCTCCCCCACCTTTCTTCCTTCTCCTAACTATCCCCAAAGCACAACACCTCCTATATGTTTCCGCTGGTAACAGGGGACAGTCAAAAGGGCGGAGGTCCCCGAGCCTGGAGGGAGACTAACGCCTGACCATCTTAATATTACCCCAACACATCAGATGATTCTCCCAGTATTTGACTTTGGGGACATTGTCTACAGATCTGCACCTAAAACCACCCTATTCAGGCTGGACACTCAATTCAACTCCTTCTGCCGCTATGTACTTGGCTGCCCCCCTCTCACCCACCACTGCAATCTCTATACCTAACTTTCCTTCCCTTCCCTCTCTTCTAGATGCCTGTCTCACACCGCTAAGCTGGTAGGTAAGTACTAGCTCAGCTCTCTGCCATCTTACCTGTCCTCCCTTTTATCAATTCCTCCCCCCTCCCACTATTGCCTCTGGTCCTCTACACACAGAACACTTGCCCTCCCAACGCGGCATACATCCTCTGATTGCTCTGCCTTCTCATTCTGCTTCCCTAGCAGCTGGAACTCTCTCCCCCTCGAAATTTGCTCTGCCCAGTCTTGGTACTCCCTTGCACTCCTCCTTCGGACGCACACTGTTCACTGCTGCGACTGCAA
Organism: Neoceratodus forsteri; assembly: GCA_016271365.2. Lineage (NCBI taxonomy): Eukaryota > Metazoa > Chordata > Ceratodontiformes > Ceratodontidae > Neoceratodus > Neoceratodus forsteri. Next base: position 405,390,492 of record CM028135.1, read on the forward strand.
TTAACACCCCAGTATACCTATGTCCCTCCCCTCCCCTCCTTCACCTTTGCAAACCTCTTCAAAGTTACCTCTATCCTCCCTCTCCTTCACTTACCTCCACTTCCTTGTCTTCTCCTTTCACAAACCTCTCCAGAGTACTCTCCCTCTCCTTCACTCACCTCCACCTCCTTTCCACATCCCTCCCACCCCCTTTTGGCAACCTGTTCTCTCATATTTCTCACCCTTTAACATCTTACCACTCTACCTCTAATTTGCCCTTGCCCAACACCCCTCACTCTTCCATCCCTCTTCTTGCCACCCCCTACTGCCTCTCCCTCTCTCCCCTGCTACCCCCCCCACTATCTACTTCTCTCTGTTCATATGCCAATTCCATTTCCTTTGCAGGTTTCTCAACATCCTGAAGGGGTGAAGGTCTGGCTACCTTTTCTCTCTATTCATATGCCAATTCCCCATCCCCTTGCAAGGTTTTCAAGCATCCTGAAGGGGACAAGGTCCTGGCTGCCTTTTCCCTGTCTCTGCATCTTCTACCCTCATAAATCTTCCCTACACGTATTTGTCATGCCACCTTGCAGGGTTTTCAACATCCTGAAGGGGAGAAGGTCTTGGCTACCTGGTCCCTCCCCTCCTGTCATCTTTAATTTGTCTCTTCACATACTTGACATTCAGGGACATTAACTTAGCACCCCTCTTACTATATGCGCTTATACCCATATGCAAGTTTTGTTGCATTGCTCACTGTCCACAGTTTCACACCTATGTACTTAAACACGATTAAGTCAAACATTGTGTCCAAATAGCTATTGCTCTGTCACCATGATGACCAGATATTGTTGTGACTGATTCAGATATTTGTGTTTTATCCAAATGTGTATCTGTATATAGCTATGCAATTCTCATGTTCTTACTTACTTGTAATTTATAATTTATAATGTTTATAGTTCTGAACACTGCATCTATTTATTGCTGGCTTTCTCCTACCTCTTATGTAACCCCCTCCACCCAGGACACTTCTGAAAATGAGCTGTTTCACAGTTCATGTTGCTTTCCTGGTGAATCTCTTCTAAATAAAATAAATTAAAAAATAAATAAATAAATATATAAATAAATAAAACATCACAGTCAGCAAAAATACACAGTCACCACAAAATCAAAAATAATACACAGCCTCCAACTAATTCATCCACTCACTCAGTCATACACACCCAATCCCAATAATCCCAATTAACAAATAATAAACCTCCCCAACAAACCAGCTCCTCACCCAAACAACAGTACAGAAATAATAAAAAGCAGCAGCAATGTGAACATAAGACAGAGTCTTATAGCAGCATGAAAATATTCCACTCAAGAGAGCTAGTCACTAAACTATCAAAGCAGATTAATGGACCTGTAGAGCTCTCAACTCTACAGGAAATGAACCAAAGCTCTATCAAGTCCAACCTCTCACATTCAGGCTTGAAAAGTCTAATACATTTAAATGTAATGCAGGTCCTATATGCACTTTCACTGCCTAATATTAATTGAAAAGGTGTCCCAAAGAAAAGAGAAAGTCTAACCAGCTATTGAGTCCAGGGAAATCCCTCGGGAGAGTCTTCTTCAACCAGCAAAGAATCAGGGGAAAGGCACCAGCTAAGGGCAGTATCGGAGAGGCTCCCCTCCCCTACCTGATATGGAAGGCAGTCAGCCCTGCACTACAAGACCCACATTACAATGCCCCAGACTAGACTGGCTCATGGACGGTCCCCCGGGGAATCTAGGAGAAACCCCAACCCCTTTGCCCACCCACTGGTGGACATAGTGCAGGCTCTCCTGTGTGATCCTGACACACCAGAGCAAGACTAACCCACCAGCTGGGTAAATCAAGAACATCTCCCTGCACCATCCCTTGGACCAAGTCCAGAAAATCCCCCACCTCTGAGGGTTCGCCAAACAGCGTCATTCACCTGAAAACACAGGCCGATGCTATTCCAGCCAAGGTCCCGCTGCTACTTCTCCTTGGCAATAATCCAGGCCAACTCTTCACATCTCAATAGTTCCTCTTACACTTCCTGGGACTCATCTCATGGACCAACTCTCTTCACCTCCCTCTCACACCAGCTAGCTGGCCAGCATGAAACCACAGCAGATCCAGATGCTCCTATGGTAAGTAGCAAACCGGGCAGGTAGGACTCCACTGTGTGATATGCCAGATGTTAACTGGAGCACCTTTGCTGCAGGCACATCCAAGAGCAGGGTCATTCTTGATGCCCTACAGGGGGCATGCCTCAGACAGCTAGTATTGAAACCCACTCGGGAGGGAGCAATCTTAGACCTGGTACTCTCAAATGGGGACGGAGAAAGAATCTCAGATTTAGAAGTGAGTAGCCATCTGGGAACAAGCGACCACCGAACAGTGTGGTTCATGATAAACACAGCCATACAATCAAGCCATACAAAAGCAAGAATATTGGACTTTAGGAGGGCTGACTTTGGGAAAATGAGAGAGTGCCTCAGAAAAGCACTAGCAAACAGGCAAGAAGGAGGGGTGGAGGAACAATGGGGAGTAATCAAAACAGCCATCACAGAGGCAACAAGCCTTTGTGTAAAGCAAATCAATAAAACACAACAAAGGAAAAAAACGCTATGGTTCTCAAAAGAGGTGGCAAGGAAGGTTAAGGAGAAAAGGATAGCATTCAGGAAATATAAGGAAACACAGAAGGAGCAGGACAGAGAACTTTATCAGTTAAAGCAGAAAGAGGCTGGGAAGGCAGTCAGAATAGCAAAGGACCAAACTGAGGAAAGGATAGCCAATTCTGTTAAGAAGGGGGATAAGACCTTTTATAGGTACATTAGGGAGCGAAGAAAGACCAAAGGAGGGATACTGAGGCTTAATAAAGGGGTGGGAATGTGGGCAGAGAGTGACAGTGAAAAAGCAGCGATACTGAACGAATATTTCTGCTCAGTATTCACAAAGGAAGAGGAAGGGAAGGTACCTAAACCAAACAAGAGAAACACTCTGAAGACGGGGGTCGATGCCAGTCCATTTACAGAAGAAAGGGTTCTGAAAGAACTAATAAAATTGAAGGTGGACAAAGCAATGGGGCCTGATGGGATTCACCCAAGAATTCTAAAAGAACTAAGGGTAGAACTAGTGACACCGCTGACTACTCTCTTTAACAAATCATGGGAGGATGGGGTGGTACCTGAGGACTGGAGGAGGGCAGATGTGATTCCTCTTCACAAAAGTGGGAGCAGGACAGAGGCAGGAAACTACAGACCAGTTAGTTTGACCTCAGTGGTAGGGAAATGATGGAATCACTTCTGAAGGAAAGAATTGTTGAGTACCTAGAGGCCAGTGGGGCATAGGACCCAAGACAGCATGGATTCACGATGGGAAGGTAGGTGTCAGATGAATCTAATAGATTTCTTTGACTGGGTGACCAAAGTAGTAGACCAGGGAGGGGCTGTGGACATGGCCTACCTAGATTTTAGCAAGGCATTTGATACAGTCCCACACAAAAGATTAATACACAAGTTAGCCAGCCTTGGAGTGGGTCATAAGGTGGCAGCCTGGATAAAAAATTGGCTAGATAACAGGACACAAAGGGTAGTAGTAAATGGAGTACACAGTGAAGAAAGGAAGGTTACTAGTGGGGTACCGCAGGGTTCAGTACTGGGACCGTCCTTTTAATGTCTTTATAAGTGACATTGCAGAGGAACTGGAAGGAAAAGTATGTCTCTTTGCAGATGACACAAGATCTGCAACAGGGTTGATACACAAGATGGAGTGGAAAGGATGAGAAGGACTTGGCAAGGTTGGAGGAATGGTCAAATGTATGGCAGCTCAGATTCAATGCAAAGAAGTGCAAGGTAATGCACATGGGAAACAAAACCCAGGGAAGAGTACACATTGGGGGTGAGATACTGACAACAGTAAAAATGGAAAGGGGCCTGGGGGTAATTATATCAGATGACCTAAAGGTGGGCAAGCAATGTGAGAAGGCAGTAAGGAAGGCTGGGGGGATACTGGGATTCATAGGAAGAGGCATCAATAGTAGAAAACAGGAAGTTGTTATCCCTCTGTACAGACAGTTGGTGAGACCCCATCTGGAGTACTGTGTGCAGTTCTGGACACCACATCTCCGCAAAGACACAGACAGAGTGAAGGCTGTCCAGAGGAGGGCAACCAAAATGGTGCAGGGTCTGCACCAGAAGACATATGAAGAAAGACTAAAGGAGCTTAATATGTATACCCTTGAGAAAAGAAGGGAGAGAGGGAACATGATAGAAACTTTCAAGTACCTCAACGGAATCAGCAAAGTCCAAGAGGGTAGCATCTTTCAGAAAATGAGATGTGCAAGAACAAGGGGGCACAATTTGAAGATAGTGGGGGGGACGGCTCAGAGGTAATGTGAGGAAGTATTTTTTCACAGAGAGGGTTGTGGATGATGGAACAGCCTCCCTGAGGAGGTCGTGGAGTCAAGAACAGTGGGGGAATTCAAGAATGCATGGGACAGACATAAGGCAGTCCTAGTGGGGGGTAGGGGAAGTAAGCTGTTGGTTAACTAGGATCTGCAGCTTATCTGTTAGGTAAGAAAATGGGCAGACTAGGTGGGCCAAGCGGTCCTTATCTGCTGTCAAATTCTATGTTTCTATGTTTCTATGATAGTGAAACAAGCCTCGGTGTAAATGAACAGTCACTGGAGCACTACAGATTAAACGAACATGTAGTGAAGACTGTGAATAAAATGAGAGAAGAGGCTGCACATGGAGGGAGGTGATGGGATTGAAAACAAGTAGTATATCAAAGGAATCCTTCACGATCCAACCCAAAAGTAAAAAGACTTGCTCACCAAATATTCAGATAACGTGCTTCATTTTATTTCAGTGCCATGTGCAAGGCCCTGATGCATTTCAGAACCAATGTTCCTTTTTCAAAGTGTAGATTGTGATTTACAGGATTTAGATTGTGACTTACAGGATTTTTTTCTAACAGCTAACTATCCCAAAAAGCTCACTAAACCTAACTAGCTCACTCAGTTTCCCTTACTAACACTGCCATTAACGTTAAGCTAAAGTAAGTAAAAATTAAATAAGTAGCTAACAAAAACAAATGATAAATGGACAAAACAAGAGGAAAGAAAAACTTACAACTAAAATTTACTGCTGCTAACTATGCTGCTAACTGTGGCTAGTCCAGCACGGCCACCATCTTAGCTCCAGCTGATGCTATGGCTTGCAGTAGACTACTTGACTGGTGTGTGGGTGAGGATCTGGACCCTGAAAAAGCCATTTTGCTTCTAGGAGTCATCCCTTCCCCCCGGGACAGGCAGGGAAAAGATAGAAGAGGCTCTGTCAGTGGTGAAATGCGTTGACCCAATTGCTATGAGAGGTCAGCTGAGGGACTCTGTCACTAAGACTTTAAATGTCTTAACTGAATGTCAGAATGTTATTAATGCCACTAGAGTGCCCGATGTACTAACCCCAGAGGGTTTCGGTCTGGCATGGACTATACTGACTCAGGCTAGTGTGACTCCCAAAATGAAGGTCTCAACAGAATCCAAGGGATTTAAGGAGAAGCTAACCAAGTTGTTGCAAGCCAAAGAAAAGTCAATTGAGGAAGTTTGAAAAGTACTTGATGACCAAGGAGGTGCCCTGCCTCAGACCCCATAGGGCAGACCCACTTACGTGTCATCAGTTGTCCTTGACTCGTACCACAAATTATGAATATTTTCAGGTGCAAAGCCCACCCTGTCTGGAGAAGATGACTATGAGATGTGGATCGACTATGCTGTATCCATGTTGCATGAATGGCAATGCAGTGAGGCAGAGGTGGTAGAGACTGACTGAGAGCTTGAAGGGGTTGGCATTGGATGCCATCTGGTCCTTGTGAGCAACTGACCAAGACGCCAGTGTCGACGACTACCTTGCCACTTTGGATAGTGCATTTAGCAGCAATGAGTCCAGCGATGATCTGCGTTGGAAGTTCAAGGCCACCTGACAACATTGGGGGGAGTCCCTCTCCACATACCTATGACACCTTGAGAGAGCATTGCAGAGAGTGTATCAGAAAGGGGGAATACAGCCCAAAGATTTAAACAAGGCAAGATTGTAATAGGTGTTGAAAGCAGCTGGGTATTCTGAACCATTGTTGCTAAAGCTGAGTTTGAAAGAGAGACTGGCTAACCCACTCTCCCACCAGATTCTAATGTGGGAAGTGAGAGAGGCTGAGGATCAGGATGCACAGTGGGGATCCCAACCTATCTCTACTGCTGGCATGCACGTATCAGACAATGGGAGTCCATTGGATATGGCAGGCTGCAAAAATTGCTTAGAGAAATAAAGAATATGATGGTCAACCCTGTCACGGCAGATTCGGCCCCCTTGAGAGCAGAACTCTTAAGCCTGAGCACATCTGCTTCAAGTGCTGGGGTGAAAGTGTCCAACTCTCTGTCACTAGAGGATGTGCAAGTGCAACTGGCTGAGTTAAAGGAAATGATTTGGGAATCTTGAAGCTTCCAAAATTCTCAGTCATCAGGAGCTTCATCTCTGGAAGGAACCAACCCAAGGAATCCCTCAGTTGGGACCCGACTACAGTAAAGATGCAGGGATGCTGTGTATTGCTATCACTGTGCTGAAGATGGACATGTTAAATGCCAGTGTCAATCCAAGAGTAATCTCCAGAGGGTCATTGACAGGTTAACTGGAGAGAAGGTAGCTCAGAACTCCACCAGGCCATTAAACTTCAGTAGGGCCCAGTAAAGGAGCACACTGGGGCCCTGGCTAAGCCCAACTGCACAACTTTTATAGCAAAGGCATCAATCAGAGCATCTGAGACTGCACTATTTGACCTAGACAGACGTGTTGGACTTTCCACTGAAACTACCATCAGTGTTGAAGGAGTGTCTCTTCAAACTGTCTTGGAGAGTGGGTCCCAAGTGACCATCATTATCAAGAACTGGTACAATTAGCACCTATCTCACCACAAGTTACTGCTCTTAAAGTGTTTAAATGTATGGGGACTGAGTGACAAATCCTACCCATACCTAGGCTACCTTAAAGTATGGATTGCTTTCCCATCCACAGTAACTGGACTGGGAGACCCTGTGGAAACTTTGGCATTAGTGTGTCCTGAAATCCACAATGTACAACAGAGTACCATACTTATTAGCACCAATGCTCACATGTTTGATCACCTGGCTCAGCTTTGTCAGGAGAGGGAAGCCCAACAAGAGGGAAAAGTATTGCGTGTACATGCCTTGATGCAGAAGGCCTACCAGAGACAGATGCAGACCACAACCAAAGCTCAAAATGACCCTGTGGATGTAGTTTGGCATTGTGATGTTGAACAACTTGTACAGTATCAGTGGCATGGTGCACATGAAGAAAGATGTTACAAATCAGATACTGATGCTGGATGCTGCAGAGGAACATGGCCTGCCAGAAGGCCTATTGGTAAAGCCCAATGTGTTGCCGGTGAGGTCCCATGCTTACGCTAAACAAGTTACTTTCCAGGTAAAAAAATGTTACAGAAAGAGCCATTGTTGTGAGGAAGGGATGCATTTTGGCTCATGTGTACTATGCGGATACAGCAATGCAACACACTCCAACCCGAGCTGGTGCCCAGGCTGGTATTGACCCTGCACATTTTGATTTTGGCAATTCCCCCTTACCAGAGAAGTGGAAGACCAGTGTTAGCAGAAAACTAGCCAAAAGGGCCAGTGTGTTTTCACTTCCTGTGTGGAATATGGGATGTGTAGTCAGAGAAGAGCACCATATCCATCTTCACGATGAATGCCCTTTCCGTGAGTAGTCCCACAGATTGGCACCAGTCAACATAGATGACGTGAGAAGACACTTGCAAGAGCTATTGGCTGTAGGCATTATCCAGGAATCATGAAACCCATATCCTTCCCCAGTCGTAGTTGTATGCAAAAAGAATGGAGCTGTGTGCATGTGCATAGACTATAGAACTCTTAACAAACAGACAATACCAGACCAGTACACCATACCCAGAATTCAAGATGCCTTAGATTGTCTTAATGGAAGCAAATGGTTTTCAGTGCTCGACCTAAGAAGTGGGTACTACCAGATACCCTTGGCTCCACAATACAGACAGAAAACTGCTTCCATATGCCCTCTTGGTTTTTAAGAATTCCTCAGAATGCCTCAAGGTTTCGCTGGCACCCCAGCCACCTTCCAGCATCTAACGGAAAGAGCTGTCAGAGACATGAATCTCTTACAATGTTTGGTCTACCTTGATGATGTCATAGTGTTTGGGAAGACACTGGAGGAGCAGAAGATCAGATTGTTAAAGGTTCTGGATTGACTGGAAGAGTTTGGGCTCAAGCTTTCCATTGACAAGCGCCAATTTTTCCAAAGCTCAGTCAAGCATGTGGGGAATATTGTATCAGCTCAAGGCATCCAAACTGATTCAAGTAAAATCAAAGCACTAACTACTTGGCCAAAACCCAAAAATCTAAAAGACTTGCAGTGTTTTCTAGGTTTCTTTGGGTATTACAGAAGATTAGTTAAAGATTATACCCGAGTGGTGAGGCCACTACTGAATTTGACACAAGGATATCCACCCACCAACAAAATCAACCATAAAAAGAACTCTGTCACTACTGCTGAACCCAAACAATATTTTAAACCTTCTGAACCTTTTGACCAAAGATGCACTGATGAATGTGACAAGGCCTTAGAAGAAATAACTTACCACCTGACTCACGCCCCAGTTCTCACGTATGCAGACCCCCAAATGTCTTACATTCTGCACATGGACACTAGCTTCAGTGGTCTTCTGGCAGTCCTTTACCAAAGTTAACCTGAAGGACTGTGTCCGGGTTGCCTTTGTAAGTAGAAGCTTGAACAATGCTGAGTGAATGTATCCAGTATGCAAGTTAGAGTTTCTTGCTCTCAAATGGGCCATTGTGGATCAATTCCATGAATATCTCTGTGGGGCACACATCACAGTTGAAACCGACAACAACCCACAGACATACATACAAAGTACTGCAAGGCTTGATGCAGCTGAACACAAGTGGCTTTCAGCATTGTCCACCTATGACTATTGTGTGGAATACAGGCCTGGACTAAATCATATAGCTGCAGGTATAATCTCTCAATGCCCAATAGCATCCAATACAGACAACCAAGCCTGGGCAAAAATTCCAGAACAGACTGAAAAGCCTTGTGCAAAAAGTTTGACACAGACGAGCTGTGCATAGACTTTCTGAGTTTAGAACCGAACTTAAACATTGCAAATATTTTGGTAGTCACTGACCATTTTTCCAGATATGCCCCTCAAGTGTATCCAACTAAGGATCAAAAGGTCTGCACAGTTGGCAAAGTCCTAGTTGTAAAATATTTTGTGCATTACAGAGCCCCCCAAAAAATACACTCAGAACAGGTGAGGGACTTTGAAAGCCGTTTGGTAAAAGAAATGTTGTCCTTATGGGGGATCAGTAAGTCTTGTACCATCCCCTATCACCCACAAGGTGATCCACAGCCTGAGATGTTCGACAGGACACTTCTGGATATGTTGGGCACCTTGAACTCAAAAGACAAAAGTAAATGGAGCCAGCGATTAAGTGCCTTGGTCCATGCATATAACTGCACAAAAAGTGATACTACTGGGTTCTCTCCTTACAGCCTATTGTTAGGCTGGGAGGCCAGACTCCATATAGATCTGTATTTTGGTGTCTCTGTCAATAGAGCTAGGCTACAGAATTATCTGCAGTGTGTACAAAAGTTAAAAGACCAATCAAATTCTACATACAGGTTGGCGGCAGATGATGCAGCCAAGTAGAACAGAGCAAACAAAGACAGATACAACAAATGGGTCAAAGCACATGATTTACAACCAGGTGACTGTGTGATGCTGAGAAATCTAGGAATACCTGGGAAGCACAAAATTGCCAACAGTTGGGCAGCACTCATTATGTTGTGATTGAAAAAGCGCATTACATGCCTATATATAAAATTCATCTTGAAGGAGAAACAAGTGGCTACCGGACGATCCACCACAACCACTTTCCGCCCATTGGACAGATGGTCACTAGTTCTGGACAACAAATGTCAGAACCTCCTAAACCTCCTGCAACAAGGTGTCCTATGTGCAGATGTCAAAGAAATAAAAGGGGAAAGTAATCTGAAGTTGCCCTTGCAAGTCCTGATGAGCATGCAGCACAAGAAAGTTCAGATTCTAAGTTGGAGGAAGGAGTAATCTATTCACCGCATACTATCCCACACCAGAACTTGCTTGGCTGTTTCAGTGGCACCAGAAACACAAAGTAATGTGACAGATATGCCCTCTGCAGAGCTTCCAATACCATCGCTGAACTCAATTCAAACTGTAGATGTACCCATGGGTGATAGGCCCAAATCTGAAGAAGTGCCAGTGGAAGAAAGTGGAGCACCCATAGAGCCTGATGAAGTAGCTGAACTGCCAAAGGAAGTTGTGATGCCTACTTTGCCTGAGGTTGCGTCATTGCTGGTCAGTGAAATGGGGAGTGCGTGCCCTGATGCCGAACAAGTGTCAGTTCCACCTCATCGCTCTGAAAGTGCCATCAAGCCATTATTAAAACTCACTTATGACTTTCCAGGAGCTCCCACTGACTTACAAATGCACGTGGTACACAAACATATCTATGGCACCCCCAGATATCTACCAAGAACTGTTGTGTGCCCATCCAAAGCCCTTCCACCCAGAGCGGGTAAAGCTATGAAAAGTAAAAGGAGAGGTTGAAAAACTGTCAAAAATGTAATGACTACAGTTTCTATGGTCACAAAAAGTATGTACTAAAGTGGTAATGTCAGCTATTACTATGACAGCTGTTTATAAACTAAGAGGCCTCTTAGTGATTGTTCTTGGTGCTATCTAGATAGTTTGCATTTTTCTAGACTAGTATGTATTGATTGCCTATACTAGTCAGGAGTCAATTGTCTAGTTATATTGCACATGTTAAACTGGTTGAAATGCCATGGTTAATGTTACTGGCACCAGGTCCTTGGTATAGACTTGGAGGGCATGTCAAGTATTTAAGGCATGGAGAGTGTAACCCCACATGTGTGGCGGCTTACCTTGTTGGCCTTCCATTGTCCCTGCTACCTCACTGCCACCAATCCCAGGTCTGTGAGCCCCCCTGAGTCTCTGTCCAGCCCCGGCATTGTTTTCTTTTGTAAAAGGGGGCCGGAGGAGCAAAAATGTGGAACCACCATGTTGCCACACCTCGAATGTGCGAGCGGTGGTTTGCACATGCACAGTAGCATAGTTTTATTTTCAAACTGCTTCTGTGGTGAAACAAAAGCTCCCTCCATGCTCCCAAACCACTGAATCTGCTAATCAGGGTCCAGAGACATGAGTGAGGCAGATGGGAAGCCGATAGTTGTTTTATTTAATGAGCGCCAATGAGTGCTGTGAAACTAGTCCATAAATATTTATAAGGTTGAAATTAATATTTATTTAGTTTTTGTTGACCAAGAAAGGAGGGCTAGACAATTCTGCCTATTTTTCAGCCTCACCTTGGGAAGGGGGATACAGAAGGATGCCAACTGACATTGAACCAGATTAGGCTGTTGGTGCTATTTTTAGTGACTGGGGGAAATTTGGCCAGGACACCTGGGAAATTCCCCTGCTCTTTTTGAGAAGTGCCATGGGATCTTTAACATCTACCTGAACTACCACCAGAACAGGCAGATGGGACCTCGGTTTAACATCTCATCTGAAAGATGGCTCCTCAGGAGTGCAACACCCTCCTCATACTGCACCACAGCGTCAGTATTGGGATTTAACCCAAGTGCCTGGTGTGGAGATAGAACCCATAGCCTTCTTATCTTCCTGCCTCAAAGGTGAGTGTGCAACCTGCTGAGCCACTGACACTGCAGATAATGAGATCATGCCTGCTGCCTGGGGACTGTTCAAAATAAAGGCAGTGGCAAGCAGGAGAAAGTATTTTAGCATAAAACTCTGCAGTGGGATAATGGGGAAAGGGGAATTTAAAGGTCTGTGGGGGAAATAAACTATAAAACAGTGCCCTTTAGCCACAGAATGACTAAAAATGTGGACACTATATGGACTGCATATAGACAGTTTACTATGGTAGCCATTTTAGCCACTTTTAACCCCTGCCACAGCAAATAAAGAGTCCAGGAGCTCTAAGAGACTGTAGCTATGGCTTTTGGGTGAAAGAGAGGACTGTCTTTTGCCACCCATCAGCCAGTCAAGCAAGCATCGTGTGAACATTCCAAAGGCTAAATTGCTTGATTGACCAACTGTGACCTTGATCTAATCCCCTGAAGCTTGGGGGGCAGATCCATTCTGTCAGTTCAATGTGCTTATGCAACTGGATGAGATGATATGAGATGATGCTTGTGTAACTTGATTTGCCTTGTGGTTTTCCACCTCTCTATCCATGGGATATGCCACCCTGTAGGGGTACAATGCAAGAAACCCTAGAGGAGGGTTCCCCCTACAGGTGCCGCAGGAATGAATGTGTCGGCTAAAGATAGGTTAGGAAGAAGCCCACGGATAAGAGAGATGAGCTGCTGGAGGAGGAGGGGAGGATGGTGGGCAATGAAAAATGAATCCTGGCAAAGCCCAGGATGTGTGACCTTTAAAGCCCAATGGAGGAGTGACATTGTTGCTCCACCCTTCGAACCTCGGGCCTAAAGCCCTCCCATTCAATGTGCTTATGCAACTGGATGAGATGAGATGAGATGATGCTTGTGTAAATTGATTTGCTTTGTGGCTTTCCACCTCTCTATCCATGGGATATACCACCCTGTAGGGGTATGACACAAGGAACTCTAGAGGAGGGCCCCCCCGCAGGTGCCACGGGAATGAATGCATCGGCTACAGGTAGGTTAGGAAGAAACCCAAAAAGAATACCCAAAGATGTCGAGATTTGAAGAGATGAGGATGATGAATGAATTCTGAGAAGATAAGGGCTGACTTCCTAAGGAGAGAGGGGAAAGCTGGGGCTACCATCCACCTCCATCCAACAGCGGAACCTAACTAACTACCTGAAGAAAGCACTAACTCTAACTAATATTATGACCGTTGGCATGGAGGAGAGGAAACCCCCCTTTGAAGAGGAAACCTCTGTGGATCCAAGGCCTAGGTCACCTTCCTTCCAGGTTGATGATGTTTGATTTAAGGACGTATGTTGGTAAAGAGAATGGTTCATTAACGAGGTATATAAGTAGGGAGGATGATGATGGGATAGGGAAAAACTCCAAAGAAGCACAGATTAAAGAAGGCACATGAGGCAGCAGGGACCCAAGAAGGGTATGCTCGAGTAGTCAATGGGAGGAAGTAGATCCATGTAGAAGTCAGAGGAGCAAGGGGTATCCAGATGTGCTCACGAGGAGACTGAGGATAATGCAGACTAGCTGGATTGAGCGATGAGAGTGAAACAGGTGATGGGAATGATTAGACCCAGATGTCAGAGTCGATGTGGTAGCATAGCAGTCAATGATAGGAATGCTCGAGTAAGTGATGTAAATAGAGAAACGTTGAGGTAAGGATGAGTGGATGAGGACCAGAGTGATGAACCTGATACATGCGGCAGGATGGCCGCGGATCGATGAGTCAGGATGAGCATGTCCAAAAGAAATATCAATTGCAGGCCTTGATTGGAGGGAATCCTTAATGGCTGATATGGAATGTGAATAAGAAGAGATGGGAATGAACCTGAAAATGAACTTGAATGAAGGTATCATGCTCTATAGAGTGATGCGAGCAATGAGACTCCTCGAGAGGAGGCAGACTCAGAGTCCAAGAAGGCATGTCAGGAACCAGAGGGTATGCTCAGGACAGGCGATCAAGAGGACCCAAATCGAATGATGTACGATGAGTAGGGAAGCCATGAGTGGAAAGAATCAATGACGGTCAGGATGAGAATAGGCGCTAGGCTGAGGAAGGTAACATAGGAACGGATGATGATGGATTGATGCCATGGAGGCAGGTACTGGAAAGTGAGGTATGAAAGGATGAAGGATGGTAAGGAGGACAATAGGGTAGCATAGGACCCAGCCAGTACAGGATGAGAACTGCAGTAGGGCGAGTCGGATTAGGTGGCATATGATCCATGATAGGTATGATGACAGAGTGAAGCCATGATTGGAGTGAATCCTCGATGGCTGGTACAAGATAATAAGTGGTGAATGATGACCAGAGTCATGAACCTGATACATGCGGCAGGAGGGCCATGGGTCAATGAGTTGGCATATAATTAATGATAGGTATGCCCAAAAGAAACAATGATTGCAGACCAGATGGAGTCAGCCAAGGCATACTGGTTGAGCAACTGAATTAGATGAGCAAGCTGAAGCGAGGTATTGTGGATCTGAGAGGGCTATGGAGTTGTCAAAGGATCTCTGATGGAGGGATCAATGACGGACGACATGGAGTAAGTAAGCTCCTCAAAAGGAGATAGACTTCGAAGGAGGAGGAGAATACGAATAGGAAGGCGATGACAGGATAGGGCCAGATACAGGATAGGGGAAACTCCAAAAGAAAGTACTGGACAAGGAAGGAGGGAGAGTACCCACAAGAGGAAGGAACGAATGCAGGGACTCAGAGTGGCAGATTGAACAAGCCAAGAGTCCGCAATGCAGCAAAACGGCTATGAGGGAGGGAAGCCCAGAAGGCCGAGTCAGCTGAAGCAGACCAATAGGCCTAGATGGGAGGGAAGCCATGATGGCCAGTAAGGGCTGATTGGGTTGCATGGGAGGGAGACCAAATTACAAAGAGGGATTCTGACCAAAGAGAAAACATGGAAACCAAGCTGATCATCCACCTTGGCTCCCAGCAGCCATCCGGTATAAATAATACTTATTTTCTACTAATATATTTCAGCCACCTTTTCTTTTCCCTATAGTCTGTTTGTATCTGTACACATCCATTTTCTTTTTCTACAGATGTCTCCATCTACTGTATGTCTGTTTCCCCCACATTTGTCACCTTTCAGCCTTCTTACTAGATCCTGCTAATTAGTCCACAACTGGGGACTTCTCTAGCTCATTCACTGCTATTATGCCTTGTCACTCCCATCGTCACCTTTTTGTTTTTCAGATTCTGTCTTTATCTTGCCATTTATCACTTCTACTAGAGCCTCCCCCCAATTTCTTTCCACATATATATATATATATATATATATATATATATATATATATATTCCTTATTTTACCTCTCCTCTACACTAATTTTGCTTTTTCTCTTTTAGATATTTCCCGAAGAAGACCTATGATCAAAACATTGATTTTTAACTCTTATTTTCTATTTTTAGCATGCATTTAATATAACCGTTTTGTACTGTTGTGCAATGAATTACAGAAAGCATGGCCTGTTGGGGGGGAAGTGAGACACACAGTGCAGCAGCATGTAACAGCAGTATAAATGTTCATGAGGTTCACATAATTCTAGGAGTACCGAAATTCATCCTACTTTATTTTTATGGAACAGTTGCACTATTGTGCAGTGAATTACAGGAAGGGCAGCCTGTGGCAGGGTGGGGAGAGCAAGACACGCAGCACCATGTAGCAGCAGTAGTTGAGAACAATTTTAGTGATAGTGTAAGGACTGTGCAGTTGCTCAAGAAAGACAACATTAGAGTTGAAATAAGATTTTTTCTTTTGAATGGATGAGAATAGAAGAATTTCAAGAGATAGAACAAAGCAGTAACAGAAATCAAGAAATACAGACAGAGAGAAATAAAGATGGATGAACAGGGGGCGTGGTCTAGACACCAGGGAAGATGGCAGCTTAGACTCTGAGCTCGGTTCCCAGCTATTGTAATCTGTCATTTTAATCCGGTATCTGGGGAATATTTGTTACTTTGAGGCATTAGTATGCCTTTCTAGCCCCTTCTTGTTTGTCCAGCATGGGTTTTATTGCGTTCTGTATTCCAGCTATAGTCTTCTGGTGCCGGTTGCTCCACGAAACTTCCTGGACCTAAGTAGATCTTTCAACTGTGTCTGCACAGGCATGGCCTCTACCAGACGTTTCTAATTGGGCCCATCCGATGGTCACATGGAGCCCTCCTCCCGCCCAATGGATGTTAGCAATTCTCTGCAATATATAACTACAATGCTTAAGACATTACTTACCAAGGTCGATGGAATCTCAGCCACGCTGTCAGGAACTGTAGCCAAGGTCTGAATACTCAATGATCACATGAACGTAGCCAAGCAGAAAACGGAAGACTTGGAGTCCAATCAGACCAGGATACTACAGCGGCTGCAAGATCACGAAGCCAAACCTGCAACACTGTGGCTCAGGGCTGAGGACCAGTAGAACAGGAGATGCCACAATAACATCAGAATTCTCGGCGTCCCCGAGGGGCACCATCAGAGGGACAGAATACATAGCACTTCCTAAATTAGGTGATCCCCAAAATGCTGGGGGAGAGATGGAAAGGCACGATTGAGGTAGAAAGGGCCCACCGAGTCCCCAGCAGATCCCGATCCACTAGCGCATCCCCTCGACCTATAATAGCCTACTTGCTAAGATACTCCACAAAGGAGAGGCTACTGAGGGCAGCAAGGGACAAAGGAGAGATAATGTGTCAGGGGGCTGAGGTATCCTTTTTCAGAGACTTTTCGCAAGAGGCTGCGGTGTGCAGAAAAGCCTTTCTTCCCATTAAGAGACTTTTAGCCGCACAAGGATTTAAATATAGTTTTAGGAATCTCATCCACCTGTATGTGGCTCGAGATGGTAACAATATTGTGGCTGAGACTCCCCAAGAGATTGAAGCATGGGCCTCCAAACATTGGCTCCACTTGTCACTTAGGACTACACCTCCCAAGAGGCTATGGGCTCCAGAAGGGCACTCACAAGGTAAAGGGAACTTCTCTTCTGGTCCCTGTTTCAGGGAGGACCACAATTATGCCTGGATGGTCCTACAGTCATGAGATTCCCCAATTCCCCCTGGTCTTCAAGCACCCACTACTTACCGGAGCCCAGGACCAGGAAGGATACTGGCCAGTTACTGCCAGTAGATGCACCCACTCCCCTCCCTGCCACAGCATGGATCAGGCCAGGTGCTTCATATAAGGCAGCGCTCCCCCAGTGATTGCAGTTCACCTTCCTACAGTCTGGAGGCGGCCCCACCTGCTAAAGTAACCAGAGAGGAGCTCCTTCATGTGGAGGAGTCATTGGCTACTTCTGCCCCTGAGGACCTATTCATGGAGGTTTCAGGCCCCTCTACCTGGGCAGACTCCCCATTGGACCCAGAGGATTGTGTTGATCCCTCTCAATTGCCCATCAAACCTGGACTATTGACTTTTGCAGAGGTGGTGTCCCGTGGCTCTCAGGAGCCAGCAGGCCCAGCAGCACAGCCAGTTATCAAGTCGGAACTCTCTGTCAAGGACTGAATGTTCATTTTTCGCTCTACTATATCTTTCTTTTGTCTTTATTATTATTGCATTGTGATGTGCCTGTTAGGGCCCTGCTGTACAAGGGGGGGGTTGAGTTTTTGCTAGCCTGACATGGTCTAGGACTGCTTCAGAAGTGGGTTGGGGGGTGAATACTACTGGTGGGGACTCCACAAGGGGGGTTGCCCCACAGGCTGTCACCCTACTCCCACCGCTGCTCTTTCCCCTCCTCTTATGTCAGGAGGGTTCTGTGCACACTGGTGGTATATTCATTCTCACTACTGAAGTATAGGGTAGGATGTGGGGTCCGAGCTCGTAGTGTGGTTGGCAACTATTTTTTCCACCTCCGTCCTCAAGGAGGGACATGAAGGGGGATGCCGCTGGCTGAATATGTCTCAGTTCCCTTTTCAGAAACCAGCAACCCTGAGGGAGGGATGGTGTCCTCCCTCCTCCCCCCCCAGATCTTAAGGTGACTCTCCCTCTGGGCACCAGGTAACACCTCATCAAGGGACTGCAAATGAGAAGTAACCCTCTCCCTTATGGATATCCCCCTCCTCAGCCCACCTTTCCCTCCATCCCTTGGCTATACTCTCCCTTATACCCATACCTCCCCTTCCCTTCCTCCTATCTCCTGCAGCTCTCCCTGGTGCTGATGCTTATCATGGTTAAGTGTAAAATAGCTGGGAATGGTGTTCTACATGGCTAATCTTCTTATATTCCCCTTATAGGTTACTGGTCAGCGTGGCCGAGGAATCTCCCCCTTGTTTGGTGGAGCAATTCTCTTGTGCATACACCAAATCACCTCTAGGAATTTATTATCTGGTTATTCCAAGGCTGGGTTATTTAGTAGTTTCTTGTTTCTTATTAGGGCACTCCCTTTCTGTTTGGTGTGCCTCAAACAATATCATTCCAGTTTACAGGTTTGCATTGTGCTGTATTACTTGTTAACTACTGTATCCTTTCTCTAGGTTAACATTGTTACACCTCTCACTGGCTGGTATAAGCTGTCTCCTGCTGGGGTTATTTCCATTTCATCTAAGGCAACCTTTTTTATTCTAGCCTATCTATCTGCTTTGGCTCCCTGGGGTGAGTACATCTTATTTAAGTAGTTCTAGGGAACAGGATGCAAAACTCCAGGTCAGAGGTTAAGTGTATTTCCTGGAATGTAAAGGGTCTGAACTAGCCAGTTAAGCGTACGAAGGTTCTACAGCACCTATGCTCCTTGCAGGCTGACATAGCTCTCATCCAGGAGACGTACCTCACTACAAGGACCGTATAGTGGCTAAAGCAGTCCTGGGTGGGTAGGGTGATTGCTAGCTCCTCATCGACAAAATCCAGTGTGGTGGCCATCCTGATTCGGAAATCCTGCCCCTGGGTAGAAGAGGATATGGCTTCCGACAATCAAGGACCCTAGGTCACGCTAGATTTGTGTCCCTTGGGGGAGGGGGGGACAAGTGGTGGTGGTTAATGTATATGGTCACAATATGGATAATCCAGAGTTTTTTCTTGACCTTAACCAGGCCATAGACTCCCTCACCGCTAAACACCCCGACATCCCCATCTTGGTGGGATGTGACTTTAATCTGACCCTGGACATTTTTCTGGACAAATCCAGGCCCACTCCCCAGATACACCCCAGGGCTAGAGCAGCCTTGCAAGGGTTGAAGGAGGAGCGGGGGTTGGTGAATATCTCGAGGCGGGATCACCCCTCAGGGAGAGACTACTCCTTTTTCTCCTCAGTTCATACCACATATAGCCGAATTGATCTGTGGCTGGCTAACTCCCGGGCGGCCCAGGGCATTGTCTTATCCCAGATTGGCAGTATCCTTATCTCGGATCACGCCCCTGTCTCTTGCTCCTATTTGCCAATAGGGCAAGGAGGGTCTGGTACCAAGTGGCGTTGCAATCCCTTACTCCTCTGAGATCTCTTACTCCTCTGAGACCCAAATTTCTGCGACATGGTGCGGAGGGTTGCCAAACAATACTTTGAAAATAATACTGCCACTGAGACATCTGCTGGTATGGTCTGGGAGGCATTCAAAGCCATCTTACGTGGCCATATTATCTCCTAATCTGCCAAGAAAAACAAAGATAGGAAAGCAACATTGAGTTAACTCCAGGGTAAGTTAGCAACCCTGGAGTCTAGATTCAAGGCTTCTATGGCCCAACACCCTGATCGCCCGCTCTTTAAGGAGATAGTGGGCTTAAAGTATCGCATCAATACTATGCTTCAGCAGCAAGCTGAATGGATGTTGGTTAGGGCTAAACACACGGATTGGGAGGGAGGCAACAAAGGAGGCAAACTTCTAGCCTTCCAGCTTAGAAAACAACAGGCCACCTCCAGAATTCATGTGCTCAGATGTCCAACTGGTGCGGCTGTCACTGATCCTAAAGGGATCAATGACTGCATGCAACAGTTTTGTCAGAGACTGTACCACTCCCGTACCTCCCTTGAACCCGCGTAGCTGTCTCGTGAACTGAAGGACTTCTGCTCCACCTCCAACATTCCTCGTCTGTTGGAGGCCATGAGAGCAACATTGGAAAAACCATTTACAGCTTCGGAGCTTCAGATCACCATTTCCCAACTAGCCAAGGGTAAGGCGCCAGGGCCGGATGGCATTACCATGAACTGTATCAGCTCCTAAGCCCAGAGATCACCACTCCCCTCTTGTCAGCCCTACATGAGGTTCACAGCATCGGTTTACTTTCCCCTACCATTAGAGAGGCCTTGGTTACTCTTCTGCCCAAATAGTCAGATGATCCATTCGATTGTGCCAACTATCGCCCCATCTCTCTCATCTTGGTGGATACCAAGATTGCAGCCAAAATCCTGACAAATCGGATGGTTGAGGTAATCCCCTCCTTAATAGACCCATCTCAAGTAGGGTTCACCAAGGGCAGGGCTGCAGTGGACAATACCATATTGATTCTCAGCCTCAAATGGTTGGCTATGCATTCTCATATTCCCATGGCAGCGATGGCGGTAGATTTTTCGAAAGCTTTTGACTCGGTAGAGTGGCCCTACCTACATGAAGTCCTTCAGCTCTACGGCTTCAGTTCAGACTTCAGGCAGTGGATTCATACCCTCTATAATGCACCGCTGGCCAGGATCTTCACCAACAAGGACATTTCCCTCCCCTTTTCCCTACAAAGGGGCACACGGCAAGTCTGTCCCCTCTCCCCCCTGCTCTTTTTGGTGGCTCTGGATCTGCTCACTCAGAAGTTCATGGCCACTAAGGTGATTAAAGGTATATCAGTGGGTAAACACACGTACTTGGCCGACTCCTACACAGAAACTTGCTACTCACCCCAGCCCATTCTCGGGACTCCCTCCCAAGTGTCCAAGGCTTCTCCTATCTCAGTATATACATTCCCTATGATTGGAACCAGCTAGACTCTAGTAACTTCTCTCCCCTAATCTTGCAACTCTCAGCTGAGGTGAATCACTGGCGCCGGCTTAACCTATCCCTTCCCAGCAAGGTAGCTGCGATTCGCATGCTCCTGCTAGCAAGGGTAGCATACTTTTTCAATAATCTCCCCATTAAGCTGCCAATCAAACTGTTTCACTCCCTAGGCAAATTGATTTCACATCTCTTATGGGAGAGTAGGAAGCCACGGTGGAGCCATAGTAAGTTATGGGCTCACTGGTCCAAGGGGGGCATGGGACTTCCCTGGCTACAAGGCTATTACTGGTCTTATTTATCGGCACAGGCCACCTAGTGATTCATCCCCTCCTCTTCATCACTCCCCCTATGGGTACATTTGGAAACCCAAATTGTGCAAGGCCGCTCCCCCAGCCTCCTGTTAACAGATGCCTCCCTACCACCTAGTACACAAACTCCAGTGATGGCCGGCACTAGAAAGGCATGGTTCCAACTCATGGCAGCAGCCAGCACACCAAAGTCGGCTCAGTTTCCGCCCTTCAAGTGCACCAGCCTCTGACATAACCGGCTCCTGGTAGTAGATAGGAAACCCCTTTATTGGCCGTTTTGGGAGAGTTGTGGGATTTGTGTGGTTTAGGACTTAGTCATGCCTGGCTCCTGTGAACTCATGTCTTTTGACCAATTAAGAGCCCATTAATCTCTCCTGGCAAAGGACTTCTAGAGGTACCTGCAGCTTCTCAGTGGGTGCAAGCCCTTAAGTCGGTATATATCTCTGACCCCAAATGGCATGGCTATCTGCCCTGCATCTTAAATCCACCTCTCAGGGCTTAGCTGGACAGTTTTACCATATCTGGCTGGATGTGCAGCCCAACCATACAGAATCCTGTAGGCTTGCCTGGAGTGTTGATCTTGCATACCCTATTGCACCAACAGCATGGTCCCGCAGTCTGAAATTGGTGTGCTCTGCCTACAAGGATGCTAAGAGCCAACTGATTCAGTTCAAGATCCCCCTCCGTTGGTATCGAAACCCAGCCATCCTTCACTTTTGGGTTATACTCCCACATGCAGAATGCTGGAGGTATTGGCAAAGTCCGGCCCACATTCTCCATATCCTCTGGCGGTGTCCTAGTCTCATCTCCTTCTGGTCTGCAGTGGAGATGGACTGCTCCAGTGTTCTGGGATGACCTATCGACCTATCTGACCCCATGCTTCTCCTGGGAGACCACTCTTCTCTATGCCAGTTGCCACTGACACAGAGGGAATGGATTTTAGTGGCTTTGTTGGAAACTAAAAGGCTACTTCTAATGAAATGGAAGCAGGCATCACCTCCTGCTATTTCTTCATGGCACTCTGCCCTGCCCAGACTTGCTACCATGGAGAGGCTCACCTATGCCAATAGAGGACAGTTCCACATCTATTACAGCAAATGGGAAGCATATTTTAACTCCTTTCTCTGCAGGGCTTCACTTCCCCCTCTATGCAGCCCTCCCATCCAGAGTTTTAGTCCTTAGGATTTAGGATTATGGTTCTCTACATCTTAGGTGCAGCTCAAGGGATGTAACCCATGGCTCAGTTGTGCCTACAGAGTTCACTCATGGTGCTATCTCCCCTTTTCTTGGCTACTGTGCCTCCCTGTTCCTTCTCTTCCCAGCCATTTGAGAGGTTTCAGCTTATTACCTGCTTTTTCTGCATCCTATGAGTCCCCTACACTCCTCTTTATAGGGGTACCTATGCAGCAGGTAACAGGGTTGAGGTCAGGTATGTAATATGACTGTACTTACATGTAAGCTTAATATTGATAGATCTGTGTTGGTGATTTTGGTAATGTTGCAAGCTGCAAATCACTTGGACTCTCTTACAGGTGTACAGTGTTCTGACTGAAAATGTGTATGGTTGTTATGTTTGTGTTATTTTTTTCTTGCAAACTAATAAAACTATTTCTATGATAAAAAAGATGAATGAACATTTTTTTTCTTAAGTTATTAATTTTTTTTTCAATTTTAGGGTTTAACAGTGCAGCAGCAACAGAAATAAAGAAATACAGAGAGAGACCGAGAAAGAAGGATTGATGAACAATTTGTTTTTCTTTTCAAGTTTTTTTCATTTTTTTTCATTTTTAGGGTTTAACAGAGGGTAAAAGAGAAAGATAAAAGAAAATATTTGGGTTGGAGGCCTACAGCCTGGGGACAGAGGGTGTAGTGCCACTTTGCAGTTCAGCCAAACCCTCCAGAATGATTTGCTGATTTCACAGCATGACCTCTAACAGCTCCTTCATCCTCGCAACTTGCCGGCAGAGCTCCCCTACCTCCTGCAGAGCTGTTGTACTTCCACACAGGTGGATGTGGGAGGAGGACCTTAGGCTGGCCTCTCAGGTGTCCCTTGCAACACCCAAGTCCACTTGCAGATCTCTCTCCCAGTTTCCTCCATCCCCGCACATGCACACACAATTTTTTCTCTTGCCCGGAAGAAAGAACCAGCAGGGGTGGCACCACCTCCACCCCTCCCAGCAACTTGATTTTGCAGATGCTCCTCCAGCTCCTTGTGGTGCCTCCCTCTAAGGTGGGTGTGCGGCCCACCTGTCCCCAAATGAGTCCCCTGTTTCCCATGCTGAACAACAGTGTGACATAGTTTGCAGGTGACCACACTATTGTCAGTGGGGTCAATATAGAAAAAGTCCCTGACAAGGGACTTTGGCTGCTGCTGATGAGGCGAGGAGCAAGACAGTCCTGGCTGTGCCTGTTCCTCCCCATGGTGTGCAGGTGGTGGTGATGGTGGTGGTGGTACAACAGCTGACTCAGCTGGAGCTTCCTTTGCTGTTGGTGGTGTTGCCTCACCTTGCTGCTGGGGGTGCTGCGCTGTGGAGGAGTTGGGTGCTGCTGCTGTCTCCTACAGCCATGAGCTTCTTGATGTGAAAAGCACTGCGTCTCCTATCTGCTGCCTGTACCCCCTCTCCTCCTGATCTTTCCCACTCACTTTAAGCCAAAAAAAAATACAGAGTAAAACACTAAAAGAAATGAAAATAGCACAGATCTAAGTGTTTAATATAAAGAAAATAACAGCTAAAGAACAACTAAGCAAAGGACTCCCACATTGTACAGTAAAAATAAGATTATGAACAAGCAAATGAAAGCTGAAAAATGTGTGTTTTTTCATTTTTTGGCTAGGTTTTACTCCTCTGAAAAGAGCAGATCTATTCCCTTCCACTGACTAGCTCAGGCTGCAAAGTGAAACTAAGGATGAGTCAGTACATAGAACAGTAGCGTGTGACCTGCAGGAGTTGTTTCCTGTGACATCAAGCACTTGTTTACCATAGTAACCTCATTTTGAACAGACTTCTGGTTTGGGAGAGAATTTCCAGAAGTGAGAAATGTATATATTGTGCGTGGCAGTTGTGTGTACTAAAGTGCTTGACGCACAGACTGTCCAAGAGGGATACCTAAGCAGCATAGTAGTAGCGGCAGCAGCGACAGCAATTTACTACCAGCATTACTGATTTCTGGTTTGGGAGAGAATTTCCAGAAGTGAGAAATGTATATATTGTGCTTGGCAGTTGTGTGTGTACTAAGGTGATTGAGACTGGACACTTGGGACAAATCATGGGAGAAAAGAAGTAATGTGTATTGTGATTAACACACAACTAACACAAAATGCATGAAGAACTGTGTTGGGGGCAGTGAAACACAGTGCAGTACCATGTGGCAGTGGCAGTACTACTAACCTGTAGCCACCTGACATATTTATTCTGGTAGTTGAGAAAATGTTCAGTAAAGATAGTGAGAAACAGAAAGAAAGGAAAGGTGTGCTGTATGGGAATTAGAAACAGAGCATCATGTAAGTAAATATAGATAGGAAATAACATTTTTTTTGTTTGTTTTTGTTTCTTTTTCTATGAAAGATAGAACCGAAGTAGGCAGTACAGAAATACAGACAAGTGGAACAGTAAAGAAATGTACATTCATTTTTTTCAACATTTTTTTAATTTTTTTTATAAGAAAAAGAGTAAAACAGTGTAGCACAGACTCACAAAATGGATAGTTGAATTTATATATAAATAAAGGAAAGGCACTGTTTTTTTTAAACAACATCACTAGCCCCGGCCCCAGAAGTGCCAGCACCACCACCCGAACTGCCCCAGCACAGCTCCACCATCACTTCCAGCAACTGCTGTTCGTTGGCCAGGATTCTTCCCATCATCTCCTCCATAGTGGTGACCCTATGTAGGAAGTCCCCCATTCCCGCCAGTAAATTACCTAGCTCCTTGCTGATGCTGGCTGGTGTCCTTGTGGGTGCTGCTGGTGGGTCTCCTGCCAGTCCCAGAACACATGGTGCAGTCCCTTCAATGGGATTGGCCCACTGCGCCTCTCTCGCACGCTGGTGATGCCAACTGTGTGACACCTCTGCAGGTACAGAGGAGGGACCAGCACCTCCCCCATCACCACTCACCTCCTCTTTCTGTTGGGCCTCCCACTGCTCAGCATGATGAAATTTCAGGTAGATTCTTTGGCCACCTGTGCACAAGTGTGTTCCTTTTTTTCTCCTGCTTTACCCTGGCCTTACATAATTTACATGTGATGGTGCTGTTGTCACTTTCATCACTTTCAAAGAACTCCGACACTGGGGAAGATCTGACCAGGTGGTGGTACTGGCCATGACAAGCTGGTGGTGGAGTAACAGAGAGATGATGGGCAGAGGCTCCCTCTGCTTGGGAGCTGGCGGCAGTGGTTGTTCCACGGGGGGGGGGGCATAGGAGGTTATGGCTGCTGACCCTCATGGGAAACTAGGGGAACTTGGGGCTACTGTTGCTGCTGCTATTGTTGCTGTTGATAGTCAGGGGCATGCTGACCAGCACTCTCCTGAGGATACTGCTGCTGGAGGGAATGCGGAGGAGATGCTGGGGGGGAGGGAGCCCATGCAGCCGTATGGCACTGCTGCCACAGGTGCGAACCCATCCTCTGTCCATCACTATCGCCATAATGACCTCACCAAACAAAAAAAAAGAGATTGAAAGACAAAGATAGGAAAATTATAAAAAAAAGGCAAAATGAAACTGCCTAAAAAGTACAAAACATATATTCTAAATAAAGCGTATGTAGAACAAAACTATTCACAATAACTAAATCAATAAACCAAGAAAGAAAAAAGTCAGAAAAATGCACTGTGATCCTCTGAATCTCTACTAAAGTGTTATGTTGCAGACAGGCTACTTCTCCTCTGTCTGACTGACTAACAATGCAACAGTGAAAGTAAGGCAGAGTCACTATATAGATATGTATCATATGAGTGCAGAAGGTGAAACGTGACCTTGAGACAAGTTCTTTACCACTCCAGAAGCCTCATTTTCAAAAACTTCACTTTTGACACCTCAAAAGCGAAGTTAACAAGCAAAGTTATCAGGGAAAGCTACAAAAAGACAAACTGCTTTTCTTCTTTTTTCTGCTTCTGTGCCCCAGAGACTTAGTTTGGCAAGGACAAGTGCCACACCCAGACTCAGAGCCTGCCATGATCCTGAGCCTTGCATGCCTTCTCCCACCAGTCGCAGCCAGAACATGGATGGCAGGAGAACCCATCCTTCTCATATGGAGCACCTCACATAGAAACATAGAAGCTGATGGCAGATAAGGACCGCAAGGCCTATCCAGTCTGCCCATTTATTTTTCTACCTTATGAATGTGCCATCGGCCTTTGCTCTGTCAATGGCCTATCTATTCATACTTATCTGTATTGCTCCCTTATGCCTATCCCATGCCTGTTTGAAGCCCTGCACTGTAATTATATCCACCACTTCATGAGGTAGGCCATTCCATGCATCCACCACCCTTTCTGTGAAAAAGAACTTCCTCACATTACCCCTTAATCAGCCTCCTCCTAATCTCATGCTGTGTCCTCTTCTCCTGCTATTTTTCTTATATTGAAACATGTTAGACTCTTTCACCTTGTTAATTCCCTTAAGGTGTTTGAATGTTTCGATCATATCACCTCTCTCCCTCCTTTGCTCTAGGGTATACATATTAAGCTCCATTAATCTGTCCTCATATGTTTTCTGATGCAGTCCCTGCCATTTTGGTTGCCCTTCTCCGGACTGCCTCAATTTGGTTAATGTCCTTGTGAAGGTGTGGCCTCCAGTACTGCACACAGTACTCCAGATGGGGCCTAACCAGTGTCTTGTAAAGAGGGATTATTACCTCCCTCTTCCAACTTGTGATACCCCTACTAATACACCCCAACATCCCTCTAGCCTTACCTACTGCTTTAGTGGTCTGCTTGGATGATTTCAGGTCATCAGTGATGATGACGCCCAAGTCTCTTTCTTCCCATGTGACTGCCAGCAACTCCCCTCCCAGCCTATAGGTGGCTTCAGGATTTCTCTTCCCTATGTGCATAATCTTGCACTTCTTTGCATTAAACCCCAGTTGCCACTCTTCCGACCATTTTGCTAGTTTATCCAGATCTCTTCTCATTCTGCCCACCCCATCTGGATCATCTACTCTGTTGCAGATCTTGGTGTCATCTGCAAACAGACAAACCTTACCCTCTAGTCAATCTGCAATGTCACTAATGAAGATATTGAAGAGGACTGGCCCCAGGACTGATCCCTGAGGTACCCCACTTGTGACTTGCATCTCTTCTGACTGTATACCATTTACCACCACTCTCTCTTTTCTGCCTGTCAACCAGTTTGCCACCCAGTTGACCAATGTCTGACCAACCCCGAGCCTACCCAGCTTATTAATCAATCTTCTATGTGGAACAGTATCAAAAGCTTTGCAGAAGTCAAGGTAGTCGACATTAACTGCTCCCCCTTGGTCCACCACTCTGGTTACCCAGTCAAAGAAATCTATGAGATTAGTTTGACATGACATTCCTTTTGTAAACCCATGCTGTCTTGGGTCCTGTGCTCCTATGGACTCCAGGTGTTGCACTATCCTTTCCTTAAGGAGTGCCTCCATAATCTTGCCCACTACTGAGGTAAGACTGACTGGTCTGTAGTTCCCTGCCTCCTCCCTGCTACCACTCTTGTGGAGTGGGATCACATGACCCTTCTCCAGTCTTCTGGGACCTCTCCTGTGCTCAGAGACTCACTAAACAGTTCTGATAATGGCTCTGCTAGTTCCACCCTTAGCTCCTTTAGTATCCTGGGATGTATGCCATCAGGTTCCATTGCCTTGTCCACTCTGAGCTTATCAAGCTCTTGTAGGACCCTTTCTTTTGTGAAGGGACTAATGTACACCTCCCTCCCCCCTTCTCTTCAGTAAATACTGAGCAGAAGTATCTATTTAGGATAGTTGCTCGTACATGGTCCTCCGCTCCACCGGCCCCCTTATTCCCTTTTTTTTTATCTTAGCAATACCCTCTCTGGACTTTCTCCTTTCGCGAATGTATCTATAGAAAATCTTGTCACCTTCTTTTACTGTTTGTGCTAGTGTTTCCTCATTTTGGGCCTTTGCCTGTCTTATTGCCTTCGCTGCTTCCCTTAGGGAAGTTTGATATGCCTCCTTATCTTCATCCTGCTACGTTCCTTTATATTTCCTGAAGCCTAGCCTTTTGGCTCTGACCTTTTCTGCTACTGTTTTTGAGAACCAAAGTGGTTTCCTTCTTCTTTTGCACTTTCTTTTCTCACTAACACAACGGGATGTTGCTTCAAGTATTGCATCTTTAATGCTTGCCCACTTTGCCTGTACCCCCTCATTTGTATTTCTTTTTGCCAGGGCTAGCTTAACTCTGTTGGCCATCTTATCAAAGTCAGCTCCTCTAAAGTTCCATATTTTTGCCTTGGAATGGGATGATTTAGTTCTAGTGGCCAAACTGAACCATACCATGTGATGGTCACTGGCCCCCAGGTGACCTTCTACCTGGAGATCTGTGATCCTTTCCCTGTTTGTCAGTACTAGATCTAGGATAGCCCTGTCTCTTGTGGGTTGTTGTACCAGTTGTTTGAGGCCCTCCCCCTGCAGGGAATCCACTATGTGACTAGTTCTGGAAGATGTCCCTGCTGGCATTGACCAATCTGTATCTGGCTTCAGTCCATGATTTTTTGGGGCTTCCTGCTATTCCATGCTTCTGTCATGTTTAGGCCTTCCCACAAGAGATGAGGCCTAGCCTGCTCTCTACTTGGTTCCTGGGGACCCTGTCTCACTGAGCCACAAGGGACCAGCTTCTGCCACAAAATAGCTACTCCTACCTATTTATACTCTTAAAACTGCCTTCTAAGCTGTTCTAGCCATTAACTCATCCAGGAGAATAAAAAACCAAAAAAAGGCACTCAAAACCAAACTTGTATTCTACATGCTGTTATAATATGCAAACGAGTTAAAGAGTAACAAAGCAGCTGACCAACCCATGTCAAACCTCAACATTTCAAGCAAGCGCACTTTGTCAAGTGTGGGTCAGATGCTTTGTTACTCTGTAAGCACTTTTGCATATTAAAACAGCTTGTAGCAAACACATGTTGACTTTGGGTGCATTTTTGTGTCTCAATGGTTAAAAAACTACTCACTGTGGTTCTGGAGCTGCCTTTATTGTTTTTTGGATATCCAGGAGAACCTCGCACAGAAGCAGCACAAAAGGAAGCATCCGCACAAACAAATATATTGCAACGTAAAATTTATTGTACTTACAATTGAATACACATAATGCTGGACTTAGCTCTCCTAGGTGCACCCCAGTAGTCTACAACCACTAGGTGGCTCTTTCCTTGTAGGTACGGGGGAGCACCTAGGGGTGATACACCCAGCACTTTGTGTATGCAGTTGTAAGTGCATTAAATTTTACTCTGCAATATATACGTTTATATTTGTGCTGATTGTTGCTTTTTGGGAGTGGTGTGCGAAGTTCTCCAGGATGTGTTATTTTTTTTTACTTTCCACACCTTCTTGGTGACCCTTTACCTGTGGTTTATCTAGCTATTAACCCTTTACAGTTTACTTTGCTCTATTCACTACACACATTTCCCTACAAGATTAGCAATGTCTGACTCTACTTAACAGGAGGAGAAGGAGGGCATTACACATCATTTTAGCTATGACAATTTTAAGCCATCTTGCCAGCGTGAGCAGTGGTTGGTAGTACACTGGAAGTCAAATGACACCAGGAACAAATCCATGACAACATGATTCCATGATTCTTAAATTCCATCTTTGCCGGTCACAGGTGGCAATGGCTGTCTACCAAAATCATGTGAGAGATAAGCCTAAACCCTCTCCACTCAGTATTGTCTAGTATATTTGCTATGCTGCTAATCAATAAATGTTTGTAGTTTGCATCATTTTTGACAGTGTTAATTTGATTTAGCTATCATCATAGTATAGCTTAATTATTTATATGTCAATCAATAAGTTTATTTTAAAAAATGGAAGTTCTTATTCTGTCTCTTTGCATCACTTCAGCATGGGGGGCACACATAATAAGTGCTGCATGCGACATATACTTTTGAATAGTGTAATAGTTTTTTAAATGAATGTAGTTGTTTAATAAAGAAGAATAAAGTTGTGTTAACAAATTACCAAAATAGTATTAAAATAGCTTTTTTAAAAGAGTTTTTCAGCTAGGCCACTTGCTGCTCCATACACTCCTGATTGCCTGCTTGCTTTGCATGTACTCAATGCATGCTGGATTCAAAATATTCACCTACAATGCTACCAAATTGCGGTGCCTCCCTATACCACCTCACCGTCCTTACAAATGTACACTGCCTGCCTTCCTATCTGTCTGCCTGCTCCATCCAGCCTGCATGACACATAGCAACATAAGCAATAATTATTTATTTTTTAAATAGTATACTTATGTATGTCCTCTCTTCACTTATCCATTTATGAAAAACTGAAAGGTAATCCAAATCCATTCAGTCCTAATTGTTTTTTTTTATTTTTTATTTTGTTTAATTTCTATTTATACCCCTACTTTGTTCTCCAGCATTGCATTCCTTTGGGAATCCCCCATCAGCCGTAACTGTAGCTTATCACCTCAGTAGAACCGTTGGTCTACCCCACAGCCAAGGACAAAGTGGGGAGGGCAGACCCACAAATAAACCAGTTGGTGCAGGATTCTTGGTGGGTTCAGTTCCCTGTGAGGCTGATCAGGTATCAGTGCAAGCTATATTTGCGTCGTCTGTAACATCGTCACTTGGGTGCAATATGTATTAAGCAATACATTTTTTCTGTTTCACTGTGATCAGCTTGTTGAGTTATCTGTGCTGTTCACTTAATTGTCAGCACTAGTCACTTTTTTCAACTGTTACTGCATAGATGTGCAATGTTTAACAGTATAAGGTTTGTACTCAATAAAGCATTGAAACAGAGTTGTTCATCTGTGAACCTTCCTTTTTTTGGTAAAAAAGCGTAAATAACCCGTGCTGCATCAGAGACACTGGCAAAGTAGTGGGGGGGGGCTAGATATAATGAGATCCATTACCTGCTCTGCTGGTGCCTTTTTGCTTGTTTCTCCCAGCTACTGGAAAGTTGGCACACAAGGTGCTCAGTGCAGGAGTGTGCACAATGGCACACCAGCTCACATCCTCCCCCCCACTACCTCCACTGTGCTTCCTCCCATAATTGCCCATGTGGCAGCGCTGTAACACATGCAATGACCTTGCCCCCCACTGGAGGAGGAAAGCGTCCCCTGGAATGTTCTGTACTCCTTCCCTCCCATGGTCCTCCTGCGTCCTGAGCTCATTACTAAATCCTTCCATGAGCAGTAGCTGTACCGCTGTGCTAATGGGCCAGCTCAGGCCTAATCCTATTGAAGCATCACAAATATAAATACAAAACAGGTGTGCAGTGTCCATACAGTAAAATACTGGAATATAGTGTGGTATCTCCTTTTCCAAGTCAATCACACTATTTCCTTCCTCATGATTTGTTACTGTCAAAATGTCATTTAGGGCCCAATCCCTATAGGAATATGATCCTGGGGAGAGGTGCCTACATGGGCTGGTGGTGTGCAGAGGTCCCACTCTGCACATTCAGAGACCTGCACACATTCACAGCCCTGGCTGCACACCCCACTGCACCTGATCCTATGCCACATGCATTGCTATATGATCGGACTGGTGGGGGTGGTAAAGGGGCATGCATGTGCCAAATGCACAGAAAAATCTAGGCATTGCAGAAGAACAGCAGATGGGGAGGAGACTACACAGCCCAAGGTGCTGCTGTAGCACTTACGTGCCCCCTCCACCAAGCCACAGGCCATTCCCTGGAGCTGGATCCATTCCCCTCCATCTGCCCCAGCCCCCTGTTCAGGTAAGGATATCTGGGGACATTCTGGCACTGACCAATACTACCTGTGAAAAAATGGTGACCTCAACAGGGATATAGCTAAATCCCCATGGTTCTCTGCTCCATTTGGAATGGGGAATCCACTGTAGCACCAACCGGGGCATTCAATTGGATGTCCAGTGTCCTGCACAGTCTTGTCCACATGCCAGCCCCTGCCCTCATATGAAGCTACACACACACACAAAGAGTGATGAGCAGGAGGTGTGGATAACAGGCATCAAGGCATGAAACTCTGTTGCTGGGATTAACACAATTTGCATATATCCCAGTCTGTTTTCTGGATGGGGCCCTTAATTTTAAATGCAATAAATCTAATATACTGTAGATTGATTGATGACATCAACAAGCTAAAAAGTGCATAGATGCTTATAGAGAAACCTTCTGCACTATTTCAGCTTATTTTGCAGGAAATGTGATTAGGAAAAGGACAGCAAATGTATCCATGAGGCAAGGGCGAAAGAGAACTTTACTCAAATGTTTTGGTAAAAGGTAACAACAAATGTACTGTATATGCATATTGTAAATTTTGAGTACCGGATGTTTTTATAAAAAGATAGCAGGGTGAGTCC
Organism: Neoceratodus forsteri; assembly: GCA_016271365.2. Taxonomy (NCBI): domain Eukaryota; kingdom Metazoa; phylum Chordata; order Ceratodontiformes; family Ceratodontidae; genus Neoceratodus; species Neoceratodus forsteri. The sequence goes on from CM028135.1 coordinate 405,423,075, forward strand.
ACAAGGTATTGTGGAATATGATAAACACACCAAGGTTGTCATGGTGAAAAAATACCTTGATGGACTAGTATGGTAACAAATCTATGATTTAAGCTGCTCGTCTAGTTATACTGCTGTATCTGCAGCAGAGCAAGCCCATGTGGCCTGGCAGGTCCCACGGGTTTCCTGTGTTTAAGACATAACAGCATAAATATTTAGGTTAAACTGTTTTGCCATTCGCACTGCATAATAGCATTGATGCTGTCGTTGTGTTAATTACCATTATCCCAAGCTAGGAAAGGGAGGTGGTTGAAAGGCACTGACAAGGGCTATTATTCCATAACACACTGACTTTTAAGATCCATCCAGCGAAAGTGATACAACAGTGCTGAGAGGAGGACTGATGTTGGTGTACAGACCCAGGAGCGAAGCTTAACTGATTCTGATTATATAATGTCTGTTGCTTACAAAGCATAATATGACATTTTTAGATCTTTTAGAAAAGTAATGGTGACATTTATTCTATGAAATTAAACAGAAAATATGTAATAATGTCATCTTCATTGTATGCCTGTGTAAGCAATAACATTTACTTAAAATGTAGGGGGATTTTAGTTTCTATGGCCCTGTTAAAGGTTTTCAGTAGGTAGAGGCTGCAGCCACATTTGTGATAGCAATTAGGGAACAGTGAAGGGGGTTATGAAGTCCACACAATGTGATTCATTCCTATTCCAGTCCCACTGTCTGAACTTGTTCAAAATCTATCCAATGTATTTCTGGTGGATTAACACGTGGAGTTGGGGACTTATTTAGCCAATGAGGAAGCAGAAAATTTCCAACCCATTTTATAATCTCAGTTCTAATAGTTTATTGTGTTTTTAGCCAGCAACTGTCAGAGGAGACAACTAAACTAGTAGCTTGGAAAAATGCTGAAATTCCTGAAAATGAAGTACTTGCAAGAGAATCAGCTGAAGACCAATGACCCATTTCTGACTGATGAAGGCATCAAACAAGTAGAAGGAAACAATGAGTCTATTTATTTATTTATTTAGCTATTGTTAACCAGGTAAGTACACTAGACAAGACATTTGCCTATTTTCAGGTACGACCTGGGAGAGTACAGGAAATAAAGTTCATATACATAGGCCAACAAGATGCAGATACAGTCAGATTACAGATTCAGGAAAAGCATTATAAGTACAAAATAGGAACGCATAATAGGACATGTCTATAGAGATACATAGGAGCGCATAGTAGGACACGTCTATAGAGATACATACATACAGTACAAAGATTATACAATTAGAGGTGCAACAAATACTTTTATCTACAACTATGGGAGCTCTGAGGAGTGGTGGGTGTACAGTCAGGGGCATGCCCAGTTAACAGGGTAGGGGCATTGATTGCAGAGCCAGACCCCACGCAGTCCAGCAAGTCAAGAAGAAAGTAAGGGAAAGTGCTGGGGGCCAGTTGAGATTAAGGAGGCTTGGTACAACCACACACAGAGGACAGCTTAAGGTGATTCCATAGGGAGGACCTGAGGCATGCTTGTGAGGGGGAGGAGTGGACCAGGACTGGAAGCGAGTTCCACAACCTGGGTGCACACGAGCCAAAATTCTGTCTCCCATTTGTGTGTGAGTAGCAGGTATCTTAAGGACAGCCAGGCCCAGTGACCTGAGGGAATAGTGAGAGGAGGCAGCCGGCACAAGGAGCTCCGCCAGCCAAGGGGGGGTGCCAGTGCGAAGAACCTTGCCCATGAAGCACCCCAGGACAAAGTCTAAGTGGTTAGATGGAGAGAGCCAGTTCAGCTTGCTGTACAGGTCACAGTGATGGGTAAGACGAGGGGAAGCAAGAGTAAAGCTGCAAATATTATTATATGAGACGGACCACCTACCAAGGTGTACTTTGGAGGTGCAAGCAAACAGAAGGAGCCCGTAGCAGAGGGAGGGAAGGAACACCCCTCGAGCCAGTGTAGACATGCTGCAGGGGTGAGGTTGCACTTTGCTCTGTAAGCCATACCAATTTTGCAGTTAACAACTTTGCATACATTCTGGATATGTTGCCCAAGATCAAGCTGTGGGTCAGGTGTCATGCCAAGGTACTTGAATGTACCAGTGACATGAACCAGAGAACCATCCATTCCAGTGATATACAAAGGGGCAGGAGATGACTTAATCTTAGACAGGGATCCAAATAGCATGGCCTGGGTTTTATTAAGATTGAGAACCAGCTTGCGGGATGACTCTATTGGTGGTTAATGACCCCTATGTCCCGAGAATGAGTAAGGATGACCAGATCATCTGCATACAGGATGGATCTGCAGTGGACAGTGGAAGCAGGTAGGACATTGACAAAAAAAGGAGAAGAGCAGGGGCCCCAGAACTGAACCTTGGGGGACTCCTGTGGATACAGTAGTGGTGCCCAACAGCACCTTGCTGTATTGGACACACTGCTGTCTACCTTGTAGGTAGTTGTAGAACCAGTGAAGTACCGGGGGGGCAGACCAAAGGACCTGGGCTGAGAGCAATGCAGGGTATGGTCCACAAGGTCAAAGGCCTTGGATAGGTCTATGAAGACAGCACCAGAGAGTTTACCCTGCTCCATAGCTATTCTAATTCTGGAGGAGACTGAGACTAGGGCAGAGGATGTACTATGTCCTTTCCGGAAGCCATGCTGCACTGGCGACAGCAGCTCGTGCTAATGAATATAATCCAAGAGTTGAGTGGCTGCCACTTTCTCAAGCAGCTTACTGACCGCAGACAAAATGACCATAGCACGATAGTTGTATAACATTTTAGGGTTGCCCTGCTTTAGAATGGGGACCACCATAGACACCTTCCATATATCAGGGATAATCCCAGATGTGAGGGACAAGTTGAAAATGTGGGCCAACGGGGAGGCAATGAAGAAGGCACCAAGACTGAGGAGCTTTGGTTCCGTACCATTGTGGCCAGCACTGGAAAAGGGGGAGAGACCGGAGCGCAATCTCTGCATCTCGTGTGTCATCACTGCCTTAAAGTAGAAGGGCGGACGGGAGACTGGGGTAGTGTCCAGGTCACAACTAACACGTCCACTAGTGGGGTAAGGAGAGGTTAATGCAGACAAGTCAGAGGAATGCAACTTGAATGCATCTGTGATGGTATGGGGATTGTTGCAGTTGGAACCATCGATGAGTATGTCAGTGGTCTCACAAGAAGAGGAACCACTAACAACGTTTTTAATATTCCTCCAGAAACTCCTAGGGTCCCTAGCTGAGTTCAGCAATGCATTTTTGCAGTATTTACTTTTAGAAGAATGAATGGCTTTTTTACACTTGTTTCTGAGCCTCCTGTACCTCTGAAATATGGCCTGGTCCATCGTGACCTTAAACTTAACCCAGCACTTGTCTCTGGCCTTCATGAGGGCAAGGAGGCTTCCATGCAACCACTTGGTAGCAGACCCTCTAACCCTCCGGCCTAGTAAGGGGGGCATGCTTATTCTGTAGTGACCCGAAGGCACTGAGAAAGTGACCAAGTGCTGTGGAGGAGTCCTGGGCACTCCACACCTCAGACCAGTCAGTATGCAGGAGATCATCATAAAATGAGCCAAGGTCAGACCTGGAAAAGTCCCTAACCTGAATGATTTTATGAGGATTTTCAGGAAGGGAATCTTCCATAAGCAGTACACTGGGGAGTGGTCAGAGATGGAGTCAGGAAGGATACCCGACAAGCTAATCCCTCAGGCCTGTTGGACAAGACCCAGTCCAGGAGGGAGCATCAACCTCCAGTGGATGACCACCTTGTTGGTTCCTTAATGGTTGAGACAGCGAGAGCCCAGCAAGGAGAGGCTCATACGACTTGGTATTCACACTAAGCCAGTTTAAGTTTAGATCACCCATGATCATTAACTCGTTATGCCCAGTCATCGAACCAATGGTATCAAGGAGGTAGGACAATCCTGTTGTGCCCCCCATTGGGGGATTATACGTACATGTAATGTGTAACTTCTTTGTATTCCCAAGTAGCAGTACTGTGTGAAGTAATTCACAGGGAGACTGCAGTGACTGTTGGCAGGACAGTACCGACAGGTTGAGGTGGTTCCTGTAATAGACCAGAATACGACCCCCCCTCTTTTTCCCCTGTGGGTCCAGCCTAACAAAACCATAGCTGGGAAGCACATATGCCGAGTCCGGGATTGACGGTTTCAACCAGGTTTCAGTTACGCCAAATATGTCAGGCCTATAGTGAGTTACCCAGACAAGAAGTTCAGTTAGGTTAGGCAGGAGACTACGGATATTTAGGTGGGCTATTTTTAGCCCTTTGCCAGACATCCAACCCACAGATGAGGATGAGGCTTGATAGGGAGGACCCGGGTTGGGTTCGATGTCTCCTGCCAGGACAAGGGTCACCAGTAGGAGCCAAAGGAGATGCCTTGGAGGGGGCAGCACTAGCAGGTGAGTTGCAGCCATAGTGCCTAACCATTGTGATAGGACCCAGGAAGCACCTAAGATCAAGACAGCAGATAGTCAAGGGAGGCTGCCTTGCCCAGGTGATTAGGTTGGAGTAGGTGAAAGCCAACTCCTCTTGCTGGCCATATGCAACCCAAGGGCCCCACACAGGAGGAGTGCTGCCACCAATAGGCAGCAGAAGGCTAAGCACCACAAGCAGACCAACGGTGAGTGAACATATGAGTATGATGGGCGTAGCCCGCTTTAGGAAGAGCTCGGAGACCCCCATGCCAGTGCGAGAGCTAAGTCTGAGGACAGGCAAAGACAGCAGTTATGAAGACCCCGGGGGGGATTGGGCACACTGACGTGTGGCCCCCCAGAACTACCCAGTGTGCAACTAGGAGGTGACCGATCAACAGCCACCAATACCACCAGTCTGTGAAGAGCACCCCCTTAAGTGAGAGTGTCATTGCAGCAAGTAGAACAGCCTATCTAATGTAAGGGCACAGTTACAGCCACTAACAAAGGAGTACCAATCTCCTCAAGGGCAAGGACCATAACACAAAGGACATCAAGCAACTGGGCCAGGTAAGGATGCTGAAGGTAAATAAAGCAGGCAGAAGTTATATAATCAGTTAACAAGAGCCAAAGCACAAAATTAGCAATGAAACCATACCACACTGGGTGGGATCAGCTAGATTAAGCCCTGGGAAGGGACAGAAATAGTTAAACACACTATAAGCCACACAATATTTGCTAAACACAAAAGACAGGTCATACAGTAATCCCCACAGCGCAGGCCACAGTATAGATCATCACTGGGAGACAGTACCAAAGGACTATGCAAGGGTAAGTCCCTGTCAGTAGCTACATGCAGACTAGCCCCCAAGGATACACTCAGGTTATCCCCCCCAAGATAGGAACCAGGGAATCAGGATGGATCTTAATGGATAGTGCAGCCTCAGCCTACCACCCCACTTATGGGCAGAGGCAACGTGGCAGCCAAATCAGCCACAGACTGAATCAGGGCAGAAACAAACTTATGCTTCTTAGTGAGAACCACAGGCAGGGGTGTGTGGCAGAGAGCATTTAAGGGAGGAAGGAACGGGGAGGGTGGGTGGGAGAAAAATTCCACTTGATTTTCTCAATCCCACTGATGCAGCAACTCAGGAGGTAGCAATATAAACACTAGACTTTAAAGTTTCTGATAGGTTTTTATTGTCCCAAAAAACAATTGCTCAGCAGCCCAGCACAAAAGCAGGGAAAGGGTTCCCAATTCCAGCTAAAAGCTCCTGGTCATCATGGTCAAACTCCTGCTGGAAAGCAGGGGAAGAAGCTTAAGATGGTCACAGGGAGGCTTACCCGGTCAGCGACTGTGAACCAGCGCCTCAACCCCACTTGGTGACAGAGTCCGACGAGTTTCGGGGGGGTACCCACTTGCAGAGGGAGTTCCATCACCACCCCTGAGCAGCAGCGAACAGTCCAGATGTGAGCCATGGGGCTCCAGATAGGAATAATAAAGACCCTGAGCCAGTGGCATCATGATGTGGAGTTCCAATTAGACAATGGCAGGATTTTGAATTTTGGCACCCAAAAGACCCATTTATAAGGAGCATTTCAGCAAGCCTAGCACCTGAGCAAAAATTCCCCTTGATTCTCCAGTCCCACTGATGCAGCAACACAGGAGGTAGCAATATAAATACTAGACTTTAAAGTTTCTAATAGGTTTTGATTGTCCCAAAAATCGCTCAGCAGCACAGCACAAAAGCAGGGAAAGGGTTCCCAATTCCAGCTAAAAGGTCCTGGTCGTCACGGTCGAACTCCTGCTTGAAAACAGGGGAGGAGGCTTAAGACGGTCACAGGGAGGCTTACCCGGTCAGCGACTGTGATACAAGAAAATACTTTTAAGGTGTCTTTAAATATGTCTTTACTAGTTACAATCAATAATGTGTCAGAAAGATTTTCAACAGATCCAGCAGACTATAACAGTAGCAAAGTAAACACAGCAGAACTGTTATTTTTTTAATTATAAAGAAGTTTTACAAAAAAAGGTTTCTGACATACAAAAGCAATTGACAGAAGGTACAATCGGAAAGTGATTTTGTATGGTTGAAATATTCGTAGAGTAAAGCTGCCAGTTTTTGTACACATTGTGTTAATATTGCCGCCTCCCAGGGCTGCAGTGCAGCTACATTCTAAACAATTGGCTTTAGAGACAGACAAAATGATATCAGTACTAAAAGAGGGCCCTTAAAGTGCATGAATAAAGTTGTGCTCACAAGGAAGCTAGAGAAAAGTCTGAAAATATACTACTTGATACAAATAGAGGAAAATAATGCATACAGTTTAATTTCTTCTACATATAAGAAACAATTGTAAAAATAAAAATTACGTATTATATCATCGTGTATTCCTAATGTCATAGTTTCTCTTGGTAATATGAAAATAGCATTAAGGGGACACCCTCGGGACAAAGATAGTAGACGTTAAGACATAAATTTAGATTTCTTCTTAAAATGGAAGGCTATCATGGATTTGCGCTGCAGTCCTATTAGAAATAATACAAATGTAAATACAACTTGTCAAAAATACAAAACTAGTCAATCAATCATGCAAGGCAAGATCTACATGAAATGATCTTTCTGCAGTGTAATGGCTGATGAAGACACCAATATTGTCACCAAACATCAACTGTTACTTTGCCAATGGTACTGTATATAATTTATTTATTATTTATTTGCTTTTGTTTACCAGGTAAGCACGCTAGATAGCCAAGGGTCTATTTTCAGGTGCGACCCGGCTTATCATGGAGCAAATGTGTGAGGAGTGTGGTGATAGGTGATGCTGTGGCTTAGCCAACCTATCTAGTTTACTATGTGACTTCTTGGAGGAGCTACCCAGAGGAACTTCCTGTTAATAAAGTAGCTTTCTTCTTACTGTCAACCTGTGTGTAGGTAGCATGGTTCTTAACAGCACACATGACATGGTGTCAGAAGTGAACAGATTCTGCCCCATCTGAAATCCTGAGCCCTCCGTCGAGTAGTCTGTCATTGGGGAACCAGTAGGTGCCTGCAGGAGCATGCAGCAGCATGTTTTGTTATTTTTGTAAAGAAAAAAGCAGGAGTTTTCTTTTTCTTTGTGAGTAGCATGTGGTCCAGAGCGAGAGCTGAGCCATCAACAGAGAGGCTGAGGGAGAACCATAGCACTAACCTGCCACTGGGACCAAAGCAGCATAGCAGCAGAAGCAGCACCAGAGAGAAAATAAACATTTGTCAATGCTGAATATTGTCTCGCTGGCATTGGCATTGGTAGTGTAGGAGTTAGAGATGCATAATAGGAATGGCAGTGAAGTATTGAACTGACGCCAACCTCACCCCTACTCTGAAGAGACACATTTTCAACATAGGCATTTGGGGATCTCCCCTCATGAACAGTGGCACTGTGAGTTTGTTAATCTGTCCCAAAAGTTGATTTCCCACAGCGACCAGCCATTGTGTGCCACAGGTGCGAAAACACATTTTGGGCAGGATGTGAAAAATGACAGCTGTTCTGTTCATAAGGAGGCATGAAAAAAAGCCAGTGTTGAAAATCTGGCTTGAAAATATTGCACATTTGCGAAGTTACAAGGGTGCATGGAAACTGCACAATGCATGCTTGTAACACAGTCATTTTATGGACTTTCATCACCAAATTTTCAACATATGCATTATAGGACCTCTGCTCATGAACAGCATCACTGTCATTTTGTCAAACTATCCCAAAAAGTGATTTCACACAGCGACTGCGCTATTCTGTGCCGGAAGTGCGAAAACACATTTCGGCCAGGATATGTAAAATGACAGCTGTACTGTTCATAAAGAGGTGTGGAAAAATGCCAGTGTTGAAAATCTGGAGTAAAAATATTACAAATTCACGAAGTTACGAGCATGCATGGAAACTGCGCGCCGCGGCGCTCGTAAAACAGTCATTTTTTCACCAGATTTGCATATGGGCTTTTTGAGAGCCCACCTCATGAACAGAGGCACTGTCATTTCGTTAATCGGTCCCAAAAGGTGATTCTGCGTAGTGACCATGAAATCACCTTTTGGGCCCAAATAACGCCATGACAGTGGCTGAATTCATGAGAAGGGGCGCCAATAACCCCATGTTGAAATTTGGTGCCAAAATTCCTAAAAATGACCGAGATATGCACCAAAGTTGAAAAAACCCTATTTATGCCATTATACAGCTTACTGACATTTCTTCAGTTCACGGTCGGCTTTGAAGAGTACAGACGTGTTCCCGGTCCACCGAAGATCATCACACCAGACTCAAGGTAAGTATGAAGTGAAGGGGGGAGTGGGGAGGCAGGGTATGCAGAGGGTGGGCGCGGGCTGGGGAGGGAGCTGGACAGACCGCGAGGAACCATTTTCTTCTTTTACAGGTTTAAAAAAAAAAAAATCACAGGACTTTTTTTTACAGGGGCATTTGGCACAATGGGGTGGGCTCCCAGCATGCCATCTGACTGTTTGGGGGGCTAGCTGATGGGGGATTGGGCACCCCTGCCAGCACATACCGAAGGGGGGGCAAGTGCCGAGGGGGATTGGGCACCCCCTCAGCACACAACAAATGAGAGGGGGCATTATGCCGATGGGGAGTGGGCTTCCCCATTGGCACATGAAATAGGTTAGGGCATGCTGATAGGGGGATTGGGCACCCTCGAACTTCAGCATTGTGGTAGGCAGTGGCAGCAGTCACTGCCACCATGTTTGCTTCACCAGCAAAGGCACATCGGAAGGTGCCACTGCATGACAAGCTTGGCTCTCATTGCAGTGGACCTTGTCTTTGATCTGGTGGCCACGTTACATGCTGCTGGTGTCAGTGTCTGCAGCTGCCTCATTGGGGAATGAGGGACGCACCTAATGATGCATGCCCTGCATTCACCCACAGTGACCACTCCTCCAAATCTGCTACTACTGCAATATGTTGGCTGCGCAAGCATGAACCAACATAAAAAAGCAGGAGCAGAACTGAAGGCCAGCCAGAAGGTAAGGCCACTCCATTGCTGTTTTTCTTAATTACCATGGGAAATATGCAATAAATCCATCTTGGGTTCTTCCTTCCTTCCTTCCTCCCTCACAGTTGTCATCTGGGAGCTAGAGGTGCAGAAAAGGGAGGCTGTTTAAAAGAAAAAAAGTAAAGTAACTTTTCTCACAGAAAGTAAGAAGAAAGTGAAACTGAGCTGGATTGAAGCAGACTTGCAAAACAAGTGTTTGGAGACCTGGAAAATATGCTTAAGTGTAAACGACAGCTAAAATGACTTTATTTAGTGCAATTTTGTGAATAAGCAATAGCAACAACAGTGGCTTATCAGATCCAGCCAACTGAACCTTTCGATTTTGCCAGCCCAGATGACATTCCAAAATGGCTCCTGCTTCAAAAGGCTTCATCTAGCCCATAGCCTAGTAGAGTCAGCAGTGGAGAATCAGCTGAACACCCTGATATACTGCATGGGGGGCAAAGCAGAAGACATCTTCAGGGGGATGATGTTAACAAACTCAGAAAAGAAAAACTATCACATAGTCTGGGAAAAATTAAGCATATATTTCGCAAGCCACAGAAATGTTATCTAAGAAAGGGACAAATATTTAATGTACACAGACCGGAAACAGAGGAACCCATTGATGACTTCATTAAAGGATTGTACACCCTAGCTGAGTACTGTAACTATGGAGACATACAAGACAAACTGATCCTGGACCAGATTATCGTGAGGCTCCGAGACAGCTGATTGATTGAATGCATGCAACTTGACAACAACCTCACTTTAGAGAAGGATGTCTCAATGGCTTGACAGAGTGAAGCCATAAGATAACAGTTGTCAGACCTGCAGCCAGGAGCAGGCTGAGGCCCAGAACAAAGCACCTTACAAGTGGACGACATGCAGGGCAGACATGTTTCCGTTGGGAAGAGTCCAAAGAAATCCAAAGCAGCTCCAAAAGTGATGCTGGATCAGCAGCACAGATAAACACCCAACAAGAGAAAGGACACACAGAAGGTATGGGGGAAGTTCAGGAACAAGCAATCACACCTAAGAGCTGAGTGTGCAGCACAGTGCCACTTGCCATGTGTGCCACAAGAGAGGCCATTGCAAGAGTGTATGTCGGTAGTCAAAGCAACAATGAATGAAGTCCAAGAAGTGCCAGAGTATGACACAGAGTATGCTTTTCTGGGATAGGTTCAGGTCCAAGGAACTAGTTGGAAAACAGCAGTCCTCATAAACAAGATTCCAACAGAGTTCAAGACAGACACAGGTGCAGATGTGACAGGCATGCAAGAAACCCTTTACAAGGAACTGTGGGACAAACCCCGCATGCCTTTAAAGTCCTGATGAGGCCCGGAAGATACACCCTGGATGTATGCAGAGTGTTCACTGCCACTGTAACTTAAGGCAAAAATGCAAATCAAGAGCACATTTAAATTGCGAAGAATCTCCATACCCCATTGCTAGACAGACAAGTAATAGAGAAACTTCATTTTCTTGGCAGATTTTATATTATGGAACAAAGCAGGTGGAGTGAGGAGTTCCCAACATTATTCAATGGCCTAGGAGAACTCAGAGAAGATTACCATATTCAGCTTACACCAGGAGCCATACCATTTTCATTGACAGTACCCATAAGGGTCCCAGTTCTACTGATATCCAAGATCAAATAGGAACTTTCCAGAATGGAGAATCTGGGCATAATCACCAAAATCAAGGGAACCACAGATTGGTGTACTGGAATGGTAGTGGTCTCAAAGCCAGATGACACCATAAGGATTTGTGTTGACTTAGCCAAGCTTAACAAGTCGGTCAGATGGGAGAAACTAATCCTTCTATCAGTGGAGCAGATGCTGGGGATGCTGGGAGAAGCAATTCTCTTCAACAAGCTTAATGCCAATGTAGGATTTTGGCAGGTATGTCTGTCAAAAGCATCAGAGAAACTGACCATCTTCATTACACACTTTTAACGCTACTGCTTTTAAAAAAATTGCCCTTTGGCATCTTGTCTGACCCTAAGTACTTCAAATGCAGAATGTGTCAAGTCCTGGAAGGCTTGGGGGGGGGTTGCGTGCCACATGGAGGATGTCCTTGTCTTAGATCACATCAGACAGGAGCAAGACCAGAGAGTCTATGCAGCCCTAAGAAAGGTCCAGAGTGCAAGACTCACATTGGATGACAAGAAATGTGAGTTTGGGGAAACCCCGAGTTTGGTTCCTGGGACATATCATATCAGACAAAATTGTACAACCTGACCCAGAAAAGTTGGTAGCCATACAGAGAATGACAATTGCCACAAATGTTGGCAGAGAAAACAAAAGCCCTATGAGAACTTTCACTACAGGTGAACCAGTGGATTTGGGGTCCAGCTCATGAGCAAGGGTTTGCAGTTCTCAAAGCTGAACTCATGGCACAACCTATGCTAGCCTTGCTCAATCCCAGCAAAGAAACAAAAGTAGTAGCAGATGCATCATCCTTCAGACTAGGAGGAGAACTGATACAACATCTTGAAAACCACTGGAAACCTGTCAAGAATGTCTCAAGAGCACTGGTGCCCACAGAAGAGCACTATGTGCAAATTGAAAAAGAGACACACGCCCTAATGTAGGCATGCGAATGCTGTAATTGTTATCTTGTGGGAGCACACGTCATTCTAGAGACAGATCACAAACCTCTAGTAAGTCTGTTGGGCACCAGAAGCCTAGATTACCTTACTCCAAGGATACAGAGTTCTGCATGCTGTTGATGAGATATGCCTCACCACTGTTCATGTTCCAGGCATTTTTTCCTTACCGCTGATGCCCTGTCAAGAATGCATCTCAAAGGTCAATTTACAGGAGGAGATGCAAACCTCATGGAAGAAAAAAATATCTGTCTCACTCAAATATGAGACACCCTTCCAGTATCAGATGGCAATCTTGAGCAAATCAGACAACAACTACAGAAAGATCATGAATGTCAACAAGTCATGACATTTTACCAACACTGTGAGCCACCAAGGGTTCAAGGTCTGGCTATTATCAAACCATTCTGGCAAGAATGACACACCTTGACAGTTCAAGATGGCTTACTTCTGAAGGTAATCAGAATTGTGATTCCTCAATCTCTACAGGATGTTACCATGAAACTACTTCATGAAGTACACTAGGGCATAGAAAAATGTGACGGGTGAGCACAGCTGACTATGTGGTAGCCGAGGCTTGGTGTACAACTAATAACCCTGATAAACAAGTGTGAAGTTTGTACCAAACGTAGCAACAATCCAGTAGAACCATTGATCCCATCTAAATTTCTGGACACATCATGACAAAAAGTTGCTACAGATCTCTTTGACTGGAAAAGTCAGAAATTCCTCACAGTTGTGGACTATCATTTGAGGTATGTTAAAGTTGCTCATCTGAACTTTACCACTGCAAGTCACGTTATTGGTCACTTGAAAGCAATTTTCACTTAGCATGGAGTGCCTGAGACTCTAGTATTGGACAATGGTCCATAGTTCAATTGTTCAATCTTTCTCAGTTTTGCAAAAGACTATGACTTTGTACATCTCACAAGCAGTCCAAGATGTCTGCAAGGCAATGGAGAAGCTGCAAGAGCAGTACAAACTGTAAAGAAACTTCTCAAGAAAGATAATGATCCCTTCAAATCTTTACTTGCCTTCCAAGCCACATTGCCAACAGCTACAGTCCAGCAGAACTACTAATGGGTGAAAAACTGAGAATGACCATACCTATTTTGTCATCTGTTTGAATCCAAAACATCCAGAGTAAAGAAAACTCCAAGGTCATGGGCAGTTTTCAAGTTTCTAATGCAACCAATCATACGACTTAAGACACAGAGCTCATATTTTGCCACAGTTGCAGACTGGAGAATGAATCTGGGTTCTGGACATGATTTTGTCACAGGTAACAGAACAGCTGTCACATCATTCCTATCTTCTGCAGAGTCCACAGGAACAGTTGAGACACAAAAAGTGCCACTTTATTCACCTTCACTCCAGGGAGGTAGAAGGCCAGGAATCGGAAGATGGACTGTCATCACCTCTAGGGCATCTACCATATGATTCACCAGAAGATCAACCAGAATGAGTACAACCAGTACCACTAGAAAATTCTGTACCACTACTGAGACCACAGCAAAGGTAGTTGAATGACAGACCAGTTGCAGGACAAGCAGATGTGAGACACAGTGTTGTGACCCAATCAGAACAGGTGTCGGTCCAACCTCAGAGATTGGACTTGTAAATAACAAGCATTTGTCAATGCCAAATTTTGTCTCACTGGCATTGGCATTGGTAGTGTAGGAGTTAAAGTTGCATAATAGGAATTGCAGTGAAGTATTGAACTGAAGCCAACCCCACCCCCACCCTGCAGAGAGTGACAGGTGTTGGGGTCTGCCTTTGGGTCATCAGCTATAACACTCATGACATTTTCCTCACCCTACCCTGTAGACACTGACAAGTGTCCTGGTGTGTGTTGGGGTCTTTGGGCCTAATACTTACCCCATTCCATAAGAAAATATGCTGAGATGGGCGCAGTATAGGAGAATGGGGTGAACTTTGGGGCTGAACACTCCAAGGCACACCTCGATGCCTGTCACTGGCTGCAGAGTGGGGGAGGGGGTGGAATGGCGTGAGCATCACAGCTGATGATCCCAAGTCACACCCCTAATGCCTGTCAGTCTCTACAGGGTGGGGTGTTACATTTGGAAACCCTAACGCCATAGGCGTTTGTTGGTATTTTCACCTCAAATTTTCAACATGGGCTTTTTGTGACCCAGTTTGTTAGCCAAAAGGTGATTTTGCACAGTGACTGTGCCATTTGGTGCCACAGGTATGAAAACACATTTTGGGCAGGATCTGAAAAATGACAACTGTATTGTTCATGAGGAGATGTAAAAAAAAATGGCAACGTTGAAAATATGGAGTGACAATATGAAAAATTGATGAAGTCATGAGCATGCATAGAAACTTCGCAACGCACGTCCATAATCCAATTATTTATGGAATTTTTTTCAACCTCATTTTCAACACAGGCATTTTGGGACCTCCCCTCATGAACAGTGGCACTGTGATTTTGTTAATCTGTCCCAAAAGTTGATTTCTCACAGCGAGCATGCCATTGTGCACCACAGGTGTGAAAACACATTTTGGGCAGGATGTGAAAAATGACAGCTGTACTGTTCTTAAGGAGGTGTACAAAAATGACAGTGGTGAAAATCTAGAGTGAAAATAAGAAAAATTGGTGACGTCACGAGTGTGTATAGAAACTGCGCAATGCACGCCTGTAATGAAATTATTTGGGGTATGTTTTTTACCAGATTTTCAACTTAGGTATTTTAGGACCTCCACTCATGAACAGTGTCACTCTAATTTTGTTACTGTGTCCTGAACATTGACGTCACAGAGCGACCGTGCCATTGTGTGCCACATGCGCAAAAACACATTTCAGGCAGGATGTGAATAATGAGAGCTATACTGTTCATAAAGAGGTGTGGTAAAATGCCAATGTTGAAAATCTGGAGTGAAAATATTACAAATTTGCAAAGTTATGAGCATGCGTGGAAACTGCGCAATGCACGCTCGTAAAACAGTAATTTCTTTGATTTTTTTCACCAAATTTGCAACATGGGCATTTTGAGAGCCCACCCCATGAACAGAGGCACTGTCATTTTTGAATAAAGCAATGACAGTGACTGAATTCATGAGGAGGGGTCCCAATAACCCCATGTTGAAAATTTGGTGCCGAAGTTCCTAAAAGTGCTCGAGATATGCACCAAAGTTGAAAAAACCCTATTTATGCCATTATACAGCTTACTGGCATTTCTTCAGTTTGTGGTCGGCTTTGAAGAGTGCAGATGTGTTGTTCCCAGTCCACCGAAGATCATTGTGCTGGGCTCCGGAGGTGCGTATGGGGTGAGGAGGATGTGGGGAGGTAGAGTGCACAGAAGGTGGGCGCTGGTTAGGGAAGGGGCACTGGAACATTTCGAGGGACCATTTTCTCATTTTACAGGGGGGGGAAAGGACAACATGGTCAGTTTTCTTTGTTCTCAGGAGTGCTCAGTACACTGTGGTGGGCTCCCAGTGTACCACCTGCATTTGTGGGGAGGGGGACCAAAGCTGACGGGGATTGGGCCCCCGTTGGCACACAAACGTGGGGGGAGTGCATGATGCAGAGGGGATTGGGCACCCCCTCAGCACGCAGTTAAAATGGGAGGCAGGTATTATGCCAATGGGGAGTAGGCTCCCCTGTTGGCAAATGAAGTGGGTCAGGGCATGCCAACAGGGGGATTGGGCACCCCTAAAGTTAGCACTGTGCATGGTGGCAATCAGTGCCGCCATCTTTATTGAAAAACTTCACCAGTAAAGGCACATCAGGAGGCATGTTATTGTGCCGCTGCATGACGAGCTTGCCTCTCATTGCAGCGGCACTTTTGTTAGATGTGGTGACCACTTTATATATTGCCGGTGTCAGTGCCTGCATGCTGGCTTATTGGGGAATGAGGGATGCACCTACTGATGCATGCCCTGCATTCGCCCACAGTGACCGCACCTCCAAATCTGTTACTACTGCAAGATGTTGGCTAGCGTGCAAGTACAAGCCAACATAAAAAGGAATGAACGTGTTAAAATAATTTCATGGCAAGTGACTCAGAGGCAGAATAAGCCTCCCACTGAGCTGGAAGAGTCCAAATAATCTACACTGATCTTCACTGATAGGCAATGGTAATAATAACAGAAAAGTTTAAACATAGTTTCAAATGTTGAAGTACAGTAGTAAGTTGTTAGCAGAAGATGGTTTGAACTTCTGTAGAAATGTGCTTGTCTCAAAAGGGAAGATGTGGTGATAAGTGGTGCTGTGATTTAACCAGTCTATCTAGCTTATTATGTGACCTCTTGGAGGAACTACCCAGAGGAACTTCCTGTTAATAAAGTAGCTCCCATCTTACTGTCAGCCTGTGTGCAGCATGATTCTTAACAGCACACACAATGAACAATTTCATGGTGTCATTGAACTGAAGAAACTTGTTGCAGAAAGTATAGGCAGTATAGACAACATTAGAATATAGGGGCTTGGATTTGGAAAACTTAGAGGCCAAGCTTATGATGGGGTAGCCATTATATCAGGGCAAATACAATATCTTAAGTTCAGAAATGAATCTGTGATGTTCAGCCAAGAGTCTTCTACATACACTGTAAAGCTCATAATCTAAATGTTATCATGAGCAGCTTATGTTAACATGTGAAAGCAATCAGAAACATGCTTGACTATGTAAACAAGTTATCCTGGTTTCTGGGGGCTAGCCCCAAAAGAAAATCATTTTGGGGTGTTATGGCAATATGTAAGAAGGCAAATCTGGTGATATACTACAAATGCCAGATGCTGTTTTGAGAGATAATCTTCCTAGTATTTATAAAACTGAACATTATAAAAGTCTACTGTTCCAAAATTATGTGTAACAAGGTGGATTGCTCATGTGGAAACATTATCTGCATTAATTGTTCAATTTCTTGTGCATTTTCCAAGCTTTGTCAGACATACGACAAGAAAGTACATCTTCTGATGGAAGTATTGTTGCATCAGCATACTCTCATCTTATTGAGAATCAATCTTGCATTGTCACAATTGTCACTTGATAGAATGTACTAAGTTACTTTAAAAATGGCAAGAAAGGCTTGACACAACAAGATGTTCGGGGGTACATCCCCTCACACCTACACCACCTGGGGCTAAAATCAAACCTCCATGGAGGTAGGTGGCCATTGCTGGGGGGGGCAGGGGTGTAGAAGAGTGCCTGGAGGTCCTGAGGGGAAGTGAGGTTGCTTGAGTGACAGTAGCATAAACAGAAAGTTGAAAACAAAATGACAAGAACAACTACAGTAACCTTATTGGTCAAGTCACATCATCTGACCATGCATTAAAATATTATCCAAGTACTGTGAAGTGTCTGATTTCATTTCTATGGTCCAAAAACCTCTTTCTCACAACAAATCCTCATTACGTGCACAATAATGCACTCCAGTGTGTGCATGAAAGCATTTGTGATGCACGTCTCAGGGGTGTAAGGACACTCGACCTTCAGCCTCCTGCCTCACAAAACCCATGCATCACAAATGCTTTAATGCACACGCTGTCATGTATTTTTGCTTATTTAAGCCACGGACTGTGAGTTTACAAACATCAGATTGTAACTTGTTGAAAGCAAATGAGTAAGCAAGCATTTGTCGAGTAGCCATTGAGAATACAAAAAGTGAGGAATGTATGACAAAATCTGGGGAAAGCTCAAGCACTCACAGAAAGTGTTAGTGTAGAACTTAAAGCTCTCATGATCAATAACAGACAGAGACATAGGACAAATGGAGCTTCTGTGAGAAACAAGGGTTACTACCTGGTAAACATGTTTTATTTGTTTATTGACCATTGTGCTATACAATTTAATGCACGGTTTCCTCAGCTGATGCAGCCTTTGAATGAAGGCTGAAAACTGTTGCCCTAGCACTCTGAACAACTACAGCAACCAGAAGAGGACAGTATATGGTCTTTCTATGAAACAGACTTACTGAACTCAGAAGAATTTCATGCAGAGGCAGAAAGATGGAAAAGTCTTCTGAAGAGAAAAAGAAACATCAAAATAGTTTTAACAGAACATTAACTTTGACTGACAGTGACTTTTTCCTTAACATCCACACTACATTGAAACTCATCTTGACCTTATCTACTGAAACAGTGCCATGTAAATGAAGTTTTTCTGCTCCATGCAGATTGAAAAATTAGGCATGATCTACAGTTGCAGCAAGTGACCTGTCAAGATATTTCTGGAAATTTCTGTGATATTGCTAGAGAAATTCCCCACCTGGCTACTTGTATGGCCACCAAAGAGAAACTCTTTAGAAATATCACAGAATATCTGGAAACATCTGACCATGACAATGTCTGAAACATAGCTCATCACAGACTAGATTTAGTTGCAATGCTATCCATTTACTGAGATGAAATCAACATCAATAACATTATTGATTGATTTCACTGTGGTGAACATCGTAGACTTGGTAATTCTCATTTTCAAGACATATCAAAAGAGAGCCGGCCCGGTGGTGCTGAGGGTTGAGGCACTGGACGAACACCTCGCACCACGCCAACGACCTGGGTTCGGGAACAAGCCCAGGGTTAATCGGTGGTAGGCAGGGGAGGACTAAGATTGAGCATCTGTGGACAGCTCTCTTAGTCTTGGGGTGGGTTAGGGGCTCTTCCGTTGCGCTGGTAACCCCTGGCAGAGGCTGGGGGCACTGCAGTGCATGATGCAGAAGCATGGGGATTGGGGCAGTGGCAGATGTCCTCCAGGTGCATGCGGGAGCATGCGCATGCTGAGCGGGACGTCATCGCACATCCGTGTCTCAGGGGAGGAAACTCTAAGAAAATTCCCCTCTGCCCTCAGGTGAGGCAACGGCGATCACTGGCAAGCCGACCCACCACATGCCTAATACTGGCTGACTCTCTGGTTCTCCTTGAGGTCTGGGGGCTTCTCCGTGGGGCCAGGAGAGCCCCAGATCTCAAATACCTGATGTAGCTTCTGAAGCAGCCAGTTCAGGTGGGCGGTTGAGTGTGGTGGCTGTCAGTGAGACCCTGAGAGATGCCCTGAGGACAGGGTGCAGGAACAGACCCTACAAAAAAAAAAAGACATATCAAAAGAGTGATGTACAGTTTGGAGTTTATTATTGTAGTGATAACTTTGGGGATCCTTATTTTCATTGACTAGTTACAATCTATTTATATTTTACAGTTGTTTCTATTTTTAATTTTGTTAACAATCATTCCTGGGGATGAGATTTATTAAAGAGCTGCTGACACCACTGCTTTGCTTATTAAGTGCAGGTAGCTCATCATAAGCAGCAGTATGCCTGAGGGCTTAATCATCCACAATTTATATATTTTTTTTTATTAAAGGGATTGTAAATCAGTAATATTACTGTTTTGGGCTATACTTCCAAGTACATATCACATGTGCAAATAAAAGAATGTATGCCCCAGACAGACTACACCTCAGGGGGAGGGCTCTAGGGTACTCAAGGAAAAACTGGGGGGGGGGACATAACACATAATAGTAATTTAAGTGACTGGGGGGACAGGTGGGCCTACAAGCTTAAAGTCTGCAGAAGGAGGAGGAGGAGGAGGAGGAAAACAGACCTTCCCCCCAAACCAATAGTATGGGTCTGGAGGATGGAGTGGGAACAAAGCTTTCAGACATGGGAGGAGGAAGAGGGGATTACACAGAGGGGAGAAAGGGGAAGGGAAGTATTACAGAGAAGGAAAAGGTTCAGATTCTAAATGGAGGGTTGTGTTCCCAAACGCAAGAAGTCTTGGTAATAAAATGGATGACCTGCAGGTGCTATTAACAGAAGGAGGCGTAGACATCACAGCAGTTACTAAGACTTGGTCCACACCTAAACATGAATGGGCCCTTTCAATCCCAGAGTATAAAGTATACAGGAGGGATATAGCAATAGGGAAATTACAAGGGTGGCAGTTTACATCAGAGACTGTATAACATGTATGAGGGAAGAATCAGATGAAGGGAGGGTGGAAGTAATGTGGGTTCAGTTACTGTCCAATAGAAGAAGGAAAGTGAAGCCGGGAGTGGTTTATTGACCACCCAATCAGGAAGAGAAAAGGGACAGGAAATTAAACTCACAAATAATGAATGCTGCTAGGAAGGGTGAGGTGCTAATCGTAGGAGACTTCAACTTGCCCAAGATAGACTGGAGCATACCAACAATGACATGCTCCAGGAGTCAGACAATCCTGGGAGGGTTGCATAATGTGTTCCTGACTCAGGAAGTCACAGAATCCACCCAGGAGGGGGCTATCCTTGATCTGGTTCTTACGAATGAGGAGCACATACAAGATATAAAGGTCAAGGTGGAAATCATCATAGCACAGTGTGGTTTCAGCTACATACAGTATGGACAGGGAGAACATTCCCACTAAGACCAACGTCATGGACATTAGAAGAGCATATTTTAGGAGGATGGACAAACTGTTAAGGATGCATCTGATGGACATCAGGGCAAATATGGGGGTGAATCAAAACTGACCCATCATTAAGTAGAGAATAATAGCTGCAACAGAGGAGTGTGTGAGGCCCAGAAGGAAGCACTCAAGAGCTTACAAAGCAGGTTTAGAACTGAGGTTGCCCAGACAGTAAGGGATATGAGGTTAGCCTATAGTAAATTCAAAAATTCCAAGAGAGATGAGGACAGGCAAAATTATCTAAAGATGGACAGTGAGGTTAGTAAAGAAGTCAGGAGGGCTAAAGCTCAGAAAGAATTACAATTAACAGAGGGAATTAAGATGGAAGAGAAAGATGTTTTGATACATAAGTGAGAAAAGAGACATAAAGGAAGGGATTGTTAAGCTTCGAAGAGGAAGTGGGTGGGTAGAGGAAAATGGGGAAAAAGCAGAGGTGCGGAATGAATACTTCTGTTCTGTCTTCAGGGAAAAAGATGGACTGGTGCTGACAGGGGGAGGAGAGGAGAAGGGATGAGAGGAACATAGATGAGGTGATAAGGGGAGATACAGGGTTGAAATGACTGCTAGCATTGAAGGTAGACAAATCTCCAGGGACAGATGGAGTACACCCAAGGGTACTGAGGGAACTGGCAGAGGAGCTTGCAGAGCCACTGGTGGACCTGTTCAATAGTTCACTGGAGTCAGGCATGCTACCACAGGACTAGAGAATGGCTCATGTGGTGCCATCTATAACAGCGGTCCTAAAGATGACCCAGGGAATTACAGACTGGTCAGTTTGACTTCAATTGTGTGCAAGCTCATGGAGACTATATTTAAGGAAAGTTTAGTTCCATATCTAGAGGAGCACAGTCTTCATGATGCAAGGCAGCATGGGTTTATGGGAGGGAGGTTGTGTCAAGTGAATCTGATTGAATTCTTTGACTGGGTCACCAAAATAGTGGATAGGGGTCATGCAGTGGACATCCTCTTCCTGGATTTCAGCAAAGTATTTGACTCCACACTCCATAAAAGGTTGATAAGAAAACTGGCAAATCTAGGGGTTGGGGAAAGATGACAAGATGGGTGGAAAATTGGCTGGGGAATAGAGAGCAGAAGGTATTGGTGGAGGCAGAATTACCTAAAATGAGGGAGGTCACAAGTGGGGTCCCACAGAGCTCAATGCTGGGGCCGGTATTGTTCAATGTCTTTATTAATGATATTGGAGATGCTATTAAGGGCTAAATGTGTATTTTTGTGGATGACACCAAACTCTGTAGGAAGGTGGATTCAATCGGAGGGATACAGGTCCTAAAGGAAGATCTGAAAAAACATGAGAGGTGGACAGGGATTTGGCAGCTTGGATTCAATACCAAGTAATTGAAAGTTATGCACTTTGCTGGGATGCATAACCAGGAGGATCAGCAGTAGGCGAAAGGAGATCATATTGCTCTTGTACAAGTCACAAGTGAGACCACATCTAGAGCATGGGGAAGAATACTGGTGCCCACACCTTGAAAAGGTAATTAACTTGCTGGAGAAGGTAGAGAGGAGGGCAACAAAGATGACTGCAGGTCAGCAGGGGAAAACATATGAGGAGAGGTTGGAAGCTCTGAACATGTACTCTAGGGAGGAGAGGAGGGAGAGACATGATTGAGATTTCCAAATACTTGAAAGGGATAAATAGGGTGGATACAGAGAGTCTCTTTAGATTAAATGGCAACCATAGCACAAGGGGGCACTGTCTTAAGTTGGATGGGGGAAGGTTTTGAACAGAATTTAAAAAGCATTTTTTCACCAAAAGTGTGGTTGACAGTTGGTATGCAGTGCCGGAAGAGGTGATCTCACTGACGACAGTGGGCAGCTTCAAAAGAGGCTGGGACAGACATAAGGAGAAAGTAAATGTCACAGGATGGGTAAATGGAATGGATGGCAGGATGGGGTGGGGGAAGGGCAGTAGCTAAAGCTGTAGAGCCATCAATATGAGCAGACTCAATAGATCTAATGGCCTTATTCTGCTGGCTTCTTCATGTGTTCATATGTTCGTAGGTCAGTTACTGAGTAGCCTATATATCTCTGTTCCCAAGAAAGAACAGTTACGTAAGAACTTAGTGTAACACTAGATCTTTGAGAGACTCTCTTCCATTAGGCGACACCTTGGGAACTATAAGCCATAAATGTTAGGACTACATGGAAACATTTGCTAGCCGGGGGCCTCCCACTATGATGTGCAGCAACTACATGCACATAAACGTGGGCGGTCCCATCACTCCACAGTTCTCTGCTGAAGATTAGCCTTGGAAGGACTCCAACTATGGGGAACCAGGAGGTAGGACCAGCACCAGGCATACAAGGAGAGGCATGGGGCTGGAGACAGGATGCATAGAATAGGTTTTAGGTACAGCATCTGATATAACTCTTACTGAAAGCAAAAAGGAGGAAGGAAGGAGGGACAGCATGGCCTAATGAAGGATATTCTCTTGAAGATCTACTGTTAAGGTAAGTTCTTACGTGACTGTTTTATCTTCTTCGAGGATATCTTCTCCATTAGGCCACACTTTTGGAATGATTCCTAAGAAGTGCAACATGAACTTGAAGGATGGCACAGTATGATATATGATCAGGACAGAAGGTCTTGCAGTACAGCAAGCCCAAAGCCAGCACGTCTATGAAAGAAAATGCATAGACTAATGTTTAGTGAAAGTGTAAACGTTGTTTCATGTGGCTACAGCACATATGTCAGCAGCAAGGACATTTTAGAAACAGGCAGCCGAAGTGAGCATAGCCCTTGTGGAGCGACCACAAACAGCACCAGGAAGTTCCTTATCATACCTCTTATAACAGAATGTAATACAGTGCACCAGCCATTTGGGATAAGCATTGTTTCGACACAGGAGTGCCCTCTTTCCCAGGGACAAATGAAACAAAAAACTGAGAGGACTTTCTGCAGTTCTTGGTCTGAGTAATATATTATTGCACTATTCTATGTACATCCAAAGTATGGAGCAGTGCCTCACCCTGGTTGGCATGCTCCGGATAATATACAGGAAGGGGTATCATTTGATTCAGTGTAAATTCAGATACCGCCTTCAGTAGAAACTTAGGATTCATATGCAAAGAGACTGTCTTTCTGAAAAATTAAGTAAGAAGGCTCACACATTGGAGCCTGAAGCTCAGAAGTCCTTCAGGAAAACTTCATTACAACTAGAAATGTTTTCCATGACAAGAAAGGTAAGCTTCAACTTGCAGCAGGCTCAAAAGGAACCAACATCAATTTCTCAAGTACAAAATTCAAGTTCCAAGGCAGGAATGGATTTCGGATAGGTGGCCATATAAAGAATACCTCTCAGAAACATATGGGACACCTCTAATTGGGACACTGTACAACCAGCAATAAGTGCATGGAAAACTGATATAGAGGCCAAATGCACCTAAAGCAAGGAATGCTGCAGGCCAGAATTAGACAGGGAAAGCAAGTATTACAACACAGCATTCACAGGACATGTACAAGGGTCCAAATTCCAGGAAGCAGCCCACAAAGTGAAAATGCTTCCATTTCAAGGAATAAGTATTGTATGTCTAGTAGATGGTTTCCTAGTCACAATAAGGGTATCAACAACCTTAGGACATACCCCAAAACATGCAATGGCTATGTCTTCAGGAGCCATGCATGGAGATGGAGGCACTTCAGGCCCAGATGGACTAGAGACCCCTTGCCCTGCAACAACAGACCATGACACATTGGTAGAGGGACACAAGGCTCCACTGCCAGATGTTGAAAGAGTGGAAACCATGTTAATGAAGTGGAAACCATATCTGGAAAGGCCACAATGGAGCAATGAGGATGAGAGTGGCACTCTCCACCCACAGTTTGAGCAGAACTCTTTGTATTAGAGGCTTGGAGGGGAATGTAAACAGGAATTTCCCTTACCAAGAGAGGGACAAGGCATCTCACCAAAAAATTCCAGACCCTAGAGAAAGTGAGCAAAAACACGATAGTGTTGTGCTGTGTGAGGTCACAAAAAAGTCCAGCTGTGATTGACCCCCTCTTGTAAAGAGGTCATTTACTATGGATTCAGCAGTTCCTATTCATGAACAATTGACTTGGACCTGCTTAGCCTGTCTGCTAAGACATTTTGGAGAACTGGGAGATACATAGCCAACAGCTGAAGACTTTGAGTCAGCACCCAGTACCTTACTTTCATTGCTTCCCTGCATAAAGGATAGGAGTGAGTGCCCCCTTGTTTGTTGATGTAATGCATCACACTGATGTTGTCCATTTGGATTAGCTGAGAACTGGGGCACTGATGATTCTGAAAGGCCTGGAGACTGTACAGAACATTCTTCATTTCCAGGACATTTATGTGCAGCTTGGCCTCCACCTTGATCTATGATCCCTGTGTCTGGTAAGGGCCGGGATGAGCACCCCCACTGGAGCTTGAGGCATCCATGGTGAGGATCTATAAAGGAGCTGGTACAAGGAACAGAATATCCTTCAGTAAATGTTAATGATCCAGCCAGCATAACATTGTTCTGCGAAGAGGAGACATGGCAAGACGTGGCAAGACCTGCATCAACAGAACTGGTCTATAGTCTATTCTTCAAATACTGTTAATGCAGCACTAGAGTGTTTCATCCGGTTATTCAATGCAATCTGTGATAAGCATGCCCCCCAACAAAAGTGAAAAATAAAAGGCCGTAGCAACCCTTGGTTCTCACCTGAGTTTCTTGAGAGCTTGAAAGCAAGAGATCACCTTTGGTATAGAGCCTGGGAGACAGGTAAGCAGGCTGACATTCAAAGCTACAAAAAGGCTCACAATGACTGCACTAAGGCAATATGTGCAGCAAAAAAAAAACAATACTACAAGGAAGAACACACCCGTTCTTGGAGTGACAGTAGACAATTCTGGGCTAACCTCAAGGAAGTCACAGGGAAAAGATAGTAAGTCAGCCCCCATGATGCTCAACATTGATGCCTTACCTACAACTGACCGGGTTATAATCGCAAACTCATTTAATAAAGCGTTCACAGATCTTACTGGAGTGCTACCCCTGGACTTCTTCCTCCATACAAACTCTACTGGCAAAGCTAGTACCAAGGATCATCCACCCTCTAACCCTCCACTTCTTTTCAGAACCATCTCCATGAACGAAGCCAGGAAATACCATCTAAAGGTCCTGAGGAAGTCCCAACATAGTGTCGATTCCCTTGACTTTAAATTTGTAGCTCTTTCTTTGGAAGACATACTGGAGTCACTAACTCATATTATCAATGCCTCACTAAGATTCTCACAGTTCCCATAGCTGTGGAAAGTGGCCTTAGTGACTCCAGTCTTCAAGAGTGGTCATCGTTCCTCACTAGGAAACTATAGACCCATCTTGATTCTCCCACCTCTATCAAAGGCTCTTGAAAGGATTTTCACAGATCAATTAGTTGAATATCTTGAAAAGTATAACATACAGTGCCCGCAGCAACATGGGTTCCGCAAAGGTCATAGCACCACTACTGCTTTGCTTGAGTTTACAGACTATATTCACAATTCCCTCGAGCATGGCAAACTGGTAGGTGCAACATTTATTGACCTGTCAAAAGCATTCAACATGGTTAATTATGACCTTCTAGTTGAGCAACTAGTAGCTATTGGTCTATCTAATGACACAGTCGGATGGTTCAAGAGCTACCTCTTGAACTGATCTCAACAAGTTAGGATTGATAGTGTCTTATCTGACTGCAGACCAGTTCACTCGGGTGTTCCCCAGGGCTCCATACTGGGTCCCCTAATATTTAGCATATTTCTAAATCAGCTTCCACTTGCCTGTCGCAGCAAAATTCTGCTATATGCAAATGGTGCAGTTCTATTTGCTAATGGCACTGACCCTATTGCCCCGGAACACACACTACAGGATAGAGTCACTGAAGTTGAAAGATGGTTCAGGGACCATGAACTCATCATGAATTATAAAAAAATGAAGGCTATGATGTTCTCTACTCCACAGAACAGGCACCGAACTCACTCCCTCACCATAACAAATGTTGACGGTGCTCCTCTGGACCAGGTACAGCAATTTAAATACCTGGGAGTTACAGCTGACAGCTCCATGTCTTTGGTCTAACATATTGACAATATTGTAAAGGCCCTCAATATACTTATTGGCCTTCTATATAGGCATAAGCATTGTCTTACCCCCGAAGCTCTCAACCTGGCCATCCGTAGCTCAGTGGTCTCCCTTGTTGAATATGGAATTGTAATCTATGGGTCTGATATAGATACAGACCTCCATCACATCAAAGTCACCTTAAATAAGGAATGCCTTCTCTCCACCAGTTCCAAGCGACACACGTACACTTGCAACCTCTACGCCCATGCTAACTGGCTCCAGATTGAAGGCAGGCTTAAGTTCCAGACCTGCTTGCTGGCTAAAAAAGTAAGTCTGGGTATGTTGCACATTGGTGTTCAGAAGATCCTCACCCCCTATGAGAGTAGCCATCCCACCAAAAGCTCTGAGAGCATGGTCTTCAAGGTTCCTAGATGTCTCACCTCTCTAGGACAAAGAGCTTTTGCCCACCAGGTGCCCAAATGGATTAACGATCTGTCTCCTAATATCTCTACTAAATCAATGGTAGGCCCCTTTAAACATGAGCTAAGAAATCATCTGGTTGGCCTTTCCAGTTGTGACTGTTTCCTTTAGTGCCTCCTGGCCACTCTGTTTGTTGTCCAGCCAGTGCACCACCAGGCCACCTTCTATTACCTCCCCTGCTTCTCCCCCTCATAACTTCAATTGTTAGCTAATTTCTCTACTTATTTCCCCTTCCCTCCTCCCACCCTCTCTCTCCCCTCTTCCCTTCACTACTACATTCCATCTGCTCTTACCCCAACACTTCTTGGCCTATTACCTGATACTTAATAATGGTCTTGCTCCTTCCAACACCTCGCACCACTATGTAATCAATACCTCTACTGATGAGACCAAACTGAGCTGATGTATTCTACACCTTTTGGCTCTACCTGTAGTGTATTTTCTACGTAGTTTGTCCTCTCTCTCTGTTGCCCCCTACAGCGTGTGCTATCCTCTCCCTGTGTCACCCTCCCATCCTCCCTTATTTCCCTGAGTTTGTGGTACTCAGTGTATATAGTGTTATTGCCTTGTAACAATTTTTTTCATAGCCTGTCCATTGTTGTCATTCTTATCTCACAGCTTAACTGTAATTTGTTTTTTGACTCATGCTGTATGACTTTGATGTGGAACCTATGTAATGAACCTGTTCTCAAAGGTTTAATCCAAGATTTAAATAAAATAAAAAATAATTTGTTCCAGCTCATCAATCAACTGATCCCTTTGGACCCTGAGTATACACTGAGGGATCCTCATATTAAGACATGCCAATTGCACAGTCATTATGGCCACAGTCATGAGACCCAGGAAATGTAACCGTGTTCTCACAGAAACATAGTGGCTCCTGTATACCAAGTGCTCCTGGGCAATCAGATTGTCTGCCCTGTCCTGTGGCAGGACAGCACATCCCTTCTCTGTATTCAAGACCACCCCATGTATTGCAGTCTTTGGCACAGAGTCAACACAGACTTTGGTGAATTCACTTTGACCCCCAAGTCATCAAACAACTAACGTGTCTGAGACAGGGTATGTAACAGAGCTTCCCTGGAGATGGTCTTCAGAAGCCAGTCATCCAGACAGGGGAAAACATATGAACCTTCTCTCTGAAGGGCTGCTGCATCTACTGCCAAGCATTTAGTAAAGACTTATGGTGCAGAAGACAAGGCAAAGGGCAACACTTTGAACTGATAGTGTTCTCCCTCCAGCATAAAGCGGAGGTATTGTCTGCGGGATTTGCTGAACTTCACATGAAGGTATGTGTCCTTGCTGTCCAGAAAACAAAGCCAGTCCCCTGGCTGTAGAAGGAGAATCACAGCTTGCAGGGATACCATCCAAAACTATGTATTCTGTGTACAGGTTGAGATCCCTGAGATCAAACACAGGATGCAGATACTCTTTCCATTTTGGGATTTGGACATACCTGAAATAAAACTCTTTGTTTCTCTCCTGAGGAGAAACTGGTTCTGTGGCATGCTTTTGGAATAAAGACAGGACTTCTGCTTTCAGAAGGGACAACTGGCCTGGAGGATAAAAGGAAGGAGTGGAGGATGACCTGGAGGAATTTGTAACAGCTCCTGATCATGCCCCCTAGCAACTTCTCCAGAGTCTGTAGTGAACTCCCGCCATTGTTTCAGATACAGGGAGATTCTGTCCCCCCCACACACATTCACCCCTGGAGGTAACAATTGAGGCGTCGGGATGGATGGAAGAGAGTCAGGCAGAAGCTGTGACATCAGGGTCATTAGAACTGATTCCTTTGAGTGCTTTTGTATGGGCACCGGGGGGAGGTGTCCCGGAAGGGGATCACCTCCTTTACGCTGACCTTGCTGATAGTAGGCATGGACACCTCGATCAGCATGGGGATGAAAGGAGCCCTGACCATGACCTCTAGCAGGAGTGGGATACAGGGACTTTACTGATCTTGGAGTCTTTTCTGAAGTTTGGAGGCCACGTAGATCCTCTTCAACATGTCTGGTAGCCAGGAACAGAACCCCAGTCTACCAAACCATGCTGGCTGAGTTACTACTGGTTTTGCCTTCCATGCCACTGGGAGCAGCTCAGCCAGCTTCTGCATCCTACAATCCCTTGAAGTTCCTCAGCAGGAGTAGGGTAGCGATCCATCACATCAGCTACCTTACTCCTGTCTGCATCCGCTTCCTTTCTGTCTGGCATATATGTGTCAGGATCAGTGGAGTTGGGATAGTGCAGCTGTCAGGCAGTAGTGCCCGGGCAGGACAGTGTCAAGATTTTGAGCTGCGGGATGTTAAATAGATACCAACCCATCAATGGGGGCTGAGTACTAGAAGACTCCATAGGAGGAATAACTGCCTACATTGGTAATGCTGGCAGAATGCATCAAATCATTTCTAAAAATGATGCCAGCACAGCCTGAGAGTCAATGGCACTTTACAAAGGGTCTGGGACTACTTGCGTTGATGGGCTTTGGCCCAATGACAGTGGTGTCATACTGACCAGAGCAGGTACAGCAGTGCCTACTGTAAGTCAAGCCCAGTCTTGGTGTCTTAAAAATGGTTGGGAGAGCTGTAGTCAACACCACTGGATTGGGCATTGATGCAGACATACCTTTTCTAAATGGTGACTGGGAACTCGCCAGCGAAGTAGGCTTGCCCTTTTCTCAGTGTCTGTGCACATGGCTGGATGAAGAGGAGGCCCACAATGATAACCATTCCTTGCCTCAGTCTGTAGACTTTGATGACCACTTTTCAGCCATTGATTAGGAAGGCATAGATTTTGAGCCCTGTTCCTTCTCCATGGTGTTCAATGTCTTGAGTACAATGAAGTTTTCTAGAGCTTTCTTACGGCATTGCCTCATAGCCTGGTTGAAGCTCTGACAAATCTCTCAAGTCCTCACATTGTGAAACAGGCCCAGACAGCACAAACAAACTGCATGTGTGTCTTCTTTATAAGTTTTTTCTCTGCACTTACAATACCAAAATAAAGTCTCTTTCGACTTTGGAGGCATATAGAGACAATGAGGTAAAACACTAAGTAAAGTAACAAACAGCAACAACTAGATTGAAGGCATTTCCTTCAGCAGAGCTGATGAGGATGATCAACATTGGGAAAGGAACTGAGGAGTGATGGGGCTGCCCATGTTTATATACCTGTAGACACTGCACATCATAGTGGGTGACCCCTTGCTAGCAAAAGTTTCCATGTGGTTCTAACGCTGATGGCTTATAGTTACAAAGGTGTGGCCTATTAGAGGAGATATCCTCAATGATCTGCCTTTTCATGATGTGAATTAATGAAGGAGTACAGGACTATAAGCAGACAGTGTGGACAGTGGCAGAGCCACCATTCGCATAGCATTATTTTAATTTGCAGGCAAACCTGCTTAGTAGTGGTACCCCCTCTTAGTTGATACAATCTGGCAATTAAAATAATGCTACGTAAATGCTGGCACTGCCACCAACCCCACTGTATTGGAAAGTATGATCAGAACTCATGTAAGTTACATTACTATGTAACAATTCTCTTACAAAAAAATCCACATCGGAGTGACATGGCTCCCTGTGCAGTAAGCTTGCCTCCTTCCAATGAGCTGCCTGCCCAAGGGTGTTCACTGTGAGTTACCTTTAAAAAACATTAATACAGACAAAACAAATATCCAGATGGCTGTTTGAAGGTCCAGATGGAGTCAGGGGCTGGAGGAAACTGTATAAGGTTAGGTTTGGCTGAAGAGCAAAATAGCAGCACTGAAAAGGTGTACACAGTCAAGATGAATTTAAATGCACTGTAGTGTGTACATGCTCCATAGAAGTACAATTTAGATAAGTAGGTAAATGTTATTTTATAGCACCCTATCTCTAGAGCACAGGAAACTGTACGCAAAAGCCAAAAATAACAGAAACAAATGACACAAGAACAACTACAGTATGCAGAAATAAAAATGATTAAACAGAATATTAAAAGTCATTAAAAGCCAGTGAGAAAAAAATGGGGTTTAAGAGCATCTTAAAAACCTCCAATAATAAGAGATTCTGAATGTGTGGGGGTAAGGAGTTCCACAATTAGGGCACCACCACTGAAAATACCCATTCCCCAGAGGATTTAAGTGCACACCAGGGGGACATCCAATAAATTCTCCCCAGTGGAGCAGAGGGGACGACATGGAGTATATGAGTGAAGGAATTATTTAATGTAGCCAGGACTCAGATCATGCAAGGCCTTGAAAACCAACAAGCAAATCTTGAAGGTGGTATGTCATCTAACAGTAGCCAGTGCAAATCCTGCAGAACGCATCTGATAGGATGAAAAGTGCTTGTACATGATAACAGCCTGGCCATGGCATTCTGCACGAGCTGGAGACGATACATAAAACCTCAAGAAAGCCCCAGATAAAGAGTGTTACAGTAGTTGAGTCAGGACGTCAAGAAAGCTGGTACCAGTCATCAAATCCTTAAAACAAAGATAGACCTTCATTCAGGCTAATTTTGCTGAGTTGAAAAAAAGAATCCACAGTGGACAGCAGCTGCAATCTGAGCTTTAAGTATCAGTTTACTGTCCACTATGACCCTTTGATTTTTAGCCCTATCGACAGTTCTGAGAAATTGCCTCCCATTAAGGGCATTATGATGTCATTCCTTTCATTGCAGTTTTGTGGAATCCAGGCTTTATGAGCAACATCTTAATCTTACTAGGATAAGGCTCAGCCAGCTGGCACCCATCCAGTCACTTAGCTCAGCCAAGCATTGATCAGTCACATTCACTCTATTTGCCCTGATCCAACATGAAGGAGAGGTATAAGTGAGTATCATTTCCATAGCAGTGGAAACATAGATTGCCCCTCTTCATTATCTCCCCCAAGGGCAGCATGTACAGTATATAGAAAATAACATCAGGGAGAAAATCAAGCCATGCAGAATGCCAAAGAGAACAGCAGACACCTTGGAAGAAAACTTCTCAAGTGCTACACATTGCATCATACCAGACAAGAGGAATTTGAACCATTATGATAATGTACCAGAGAGTTTCCATAGGTTCACAGGCCAAGCAGTCAAGACCTGCTGATCCATGGTGTCAAATGTTAATGAGACATCAAGAAGAATGACCATAGATTACTCCCCCCCCCAAATCTCTCACCAGGAAGAGATCATTTGTAACTTCTACAATAGCAGTCTTGGTGTTCTGTTGAGATCTGAACCCTGAATGAAATGGCTTTAGATTTCATTTTGCGTCAGGTGTGTTTCCAACTGTGATACAACCACCTGCTCAGTTACAATCCCCAAGAAGATAAGGTGTAAGACTGGTCTGTAGTTGGAAATGAGTTCTGAGTCCAGAGATGGTTTCTTAAGGAAAGGGACCACCACCACATTCTTCAATGCAGCTGGAAAGTATCCCTCTCCCAGGGAATCCTGGATGATCCAAAGCACTACTAGAATAAGAATAACCTGGCCATACACCAGCCACTGTGTTGACCCTAGATCCAGGCTGCAGTAGGTAGCTCACAGAGCAGACATCACCCATGAAATATCCTGATCCAAGGCTGACTGAAATTCCACCCAGTCTATAGAAGGATCTGCATGCACCTCGACTCTCCCACTGTCAGGAGTCACCCCTGCCTGGGAGATCACATTTCTTATAGAGGACACTTTCTCAATGACCAAAGTATCACATTGCTCACAATGTACTGTAGAAATAATTCCATTGGACTCCAGACACACCAGATGTAAAAGTCTGGCTGCATTGCAGAAGAGCTGGATTGGTCTATTCCTCTCCATCACAATCAGCCTGATAGAAATTATCTTCTTCTGAGTGATTGCCCTCTGATGAACCCTCAGAGTCAGCCTGTCCTCCCCATCAAGTGCGATCTCAATTAGGTATGCTCCGACCTCCACCCTTTTGTCTTAAACCACCACAGAGTATCATTATACCACGGTAATCTATGATGGGGCACTAATGGGCAAACACAACAAAGTATGATGATGTTGACATCAATCATAAGAGCCTGGTTGTAGCCCTCCATGGCCATGTCCTTACCGCCCTCGAAGGCAGTGAACATGCCTGACATGTCCAATACATCTAGGAATCTGTCTGAAGTCAGGCCCCATTGAGGGCAATACTGGATCATCTCCATAGGGGGATTAAACATGTGGGAGGCCCCAAGATGGAATCTAAATAGGAAATAATTTGACCAAGCTATCAGATCAACCTTGACATTAGTAATATTGAGTCTCAGTGTGATGACTAGGTCCAAGATGTGACCACGTTCATCATCAGCAGAGAAAATCACTTGCACAAGAACCACAGCATTGTCTGGGGGAATTTGTTAGCAATCTAAGAACCATTGACCGAGGCATTTAAATCCTCCAGGACCAATAAGCTGGAATACTCCTATGTCAAGCCAGCAATGAAGTATGCAGATTCCTGCAAAAATACCCTCTTTGCCCTTAGAGGTAAATGAGGCAGATTTTATACCATGTGTCCAACTTACCCCAAACCGTCACACATTCAAATAACCCAACCTCCACCACTCAGAATGCAGTGAACCCCAGCTCAACTCCAATACAAATAGCCACCTTGCACTCCCTCCTAAGGAGGTGCACCACAGAGTACCCATCTGGAATGGAGGCCTCCAACACTGGGCCAGCATCAACCCCCAGCCAGGTCTCTGTGATAACAGATCAACTGAGCAATTTAAAACTCTTGAAACAGTAACTATCATAAATGAGTGTTGTCTACATGTTATTATCATCTTTTGGGGGGATCTATTAATGCAACTGCATTTCTTAAAGGAGCTTCAAACTAGTATGACCACAGCTCAAAAGTACATGACCATGAGATTTTGAGTTGGTCCTCATAGGTGACAGGAACCAGTTGTTCCAAGTTTATTTGCCCTACTGTTTTCCTATTAATGTAAAACATGTATTTTGGTATGTCTCAGACCTTTCTGTTACATTAAATAGTCAGATTTATAACTCGCTTTGTAAACCAACTGTTGTCACTCTAATTGAGAATTACATGGCATTTCTTACAATATTCTAAGGGTTGGCCAATTAGATGAACAGTACATAATTTTATAACTGATATTAAGGCACGTCTTGGAAATGTGAAAACATACTCATAATTGCTAAGAAGAGGAGAATATTCACAGAAAGGAAAACTGTAAGACATCTATTAAAAGGTTTTCTTTTCTTGTTGAAATTTCAGTAGATGAAATTCACTGTACAATATTACAGACACCTTGTCTGAGTTAGACAATCAAGAGGGAAAAACCTGCATAAGTGTTGCATGCCATCAAGTCAACATAAAAATATACTGTATAGCAGTTTAAATTCACACCCTTTATATGTAGCGCTCCAAGCATCCCCCCCCCACACACACACACACGTTCACTTCCTCTTATTTTCACTGGTGGAACATTAGTGATGCTATATATAGTGATCTACCTAATATTCACTGTCTTTTTATTTTCACTCTAATGTGGAACCAGCGAATATGGTGAAAATAAAAAGACAGTGAAAATGTCCTGCTATACTGTAGTACATTTATCTTAGTTAGACATCCACATACCCAGAAAGAATTATTCAGGCACAAAATGATGATGGGTGTTATACTGAAGGACAACAATCATATTCTGCAAGTAAGGAACAATTACAGCAAAAAACGTAACATTTTACCTTCCCTCATGTTCATAGTTTGTAAAATTTGTGAAACTGGATCATAAAAGTTGCCCAGTAGTTAATTTTCCTTAACTTTGAATATCTCAGAAGCTCAGCTTCTTTATTCCTTGCTGTCGTCTGACTGAAAATTCAGCTCATCACTCTGTTTTCCTCAGTGTTTGTCAATTATTAATTTGTCAAAGGGACTGTGGCTTTGCGTTTAAGTTTCTTGTATGTTACGGTGGCTTAACATGGTGAAGTGGGTAAGCAGGCAGAGAATGGAGAATTAGCATGACTCCTGAGTAACACGCTGTTCTCTTTTTGAAGAAACCATTCATAACAGACTGCAAAATGTTATGCATAATCAATATGACAAATGTAACAAGCACTCTTCACATGATCCATCTAGTGCAGTGTGATATTCTCTACAAACAGAAAACAAATGACTTGGAAGGCAAATCTTCTAAGGCAAGGCAGTAGTACCTAAAAGTACAATTTGTCTCCAAAATGAATGCTGCTCACTAATTTTTCATAGATATGTTGATTCTTTTATTTAAACAGCCAGTTAGTCAAAAATATATTAATCATTGTTTCACATTTCCAGCTCTGCTTCCTCAGGATCTGCTTACCATCTACAAAAGATTTTACTAAATTAAATATATTTTTATTTCATTTTATTTTTCGTATTATTAATTCTGCTGGTTAACCTGAACCAGTTGATTAATGTCATTAACTCTTACTCACTGTATACTTCATTAACAATAAGAGTCTTAATAACATCCATTTCCTGAGGCCAGCCCATCAGCACAGCAGTAGTGCTTCCACTTGTGGTGCCAATGACGCAGATTTCGGAATGGACCTGGAGCATCACAGGGTGGGCCAGGGGGAAGAGGATACAGCATCCAACCGACAGCTCTCCTCCTCTGGGTGGGTGATGGCTCTCAGCAATAGTTTCACTCCTGGGGTGGCCAGGAGTCAGTGCCTCTATGAACCTCAGCAGTGCTGGGATTGGTGGTTGTGGCAGAGGTCGGTACACAGCATGTGGGAGTGCATGTTGCATGCTATGAATGTCTTTGCATGTCTACAATCATGAGGGGCAATGCAACCAAGCAAACCAAAAATAACCCCCTGTGCTGTGCACAATGAAGCTGAGGCTCTCCTAGCCTCTACTGAATGATGTCCAGTACTGCCTACCAAGGTACACTAGGTGGATATCAGTCTCTCCTCTGAATCCACAGGAGAGCCCAACTGTGGGGGGGTAAGCCATGGGCATCACTTTGCATGGGTAGTCCTGGAGGGATACTGGTTGGGGGGGTAGGGGGACTGTGTGGGTAGATAAGGGGTACATCCTGAGCCAGCATGGAAGGAGCAAAAATCGAATTGAATAAAAAAAATATATAAATATAAATATATATATTCATTTGCTTTTATGTAAAATCATAAACAGTGAAAAAATACAAGCTAAGTAAAAAAACATGCCAAGAAAAATGTGTGTATTCACCTGACCGTTTTTTTATATTCCTGTGCATTTTCTGGTTGATTGCCAAATGTCTTATCATACACTTCTAACCGAACACTATAAAAATACAAATATTCATCATAATAGCACTGTTTAGGAGTATCCACAACCTTCAAGAGAGCCAAGAGCTGTTCATCATCATGCCTAATGGGGACCTAATCAAGCAGATTCAGATCTTCAAATACCTAGGTATATACCTGGACATTACACTATCCTTTTCTCCACATGTAGATGCTGTAGATAAATATATTAACCACCATCTTGGATTGCTCTACAGAAGTAGACTAAATTTTATTAGCAAAGTAAAAAAATTGCTAGTCTCTAGTCTCTTCATCTTGGTCATAGACTAATGCTCCATAAACTACTCGGCTACTAGTAACACTATCCTGGAGAAAATCTGCGTCACCTTTAACCATGCCTGCAGATTTGCATTTAGCCTAAAAGCTGACAATCACTGTTGGCTCTCTTTTCACCTTAGATCATCCTTCCAGTCAGCACTTATATGCCAAGAAACATAGAAACATAGACTTTGATGATAAGGACCACTTGGCCCACCCAGTCTGCCCATTTCCCTACCTACTGGATAAGCTGCAGATTTTAGTTAACCAACAGCCTACTTCCTGCCACCCCCCACTATAATTGCCTTATGTCTGTCCCATGCATGTTTGCATTCCTCCACAGTTTTAGACCCCACAGCCTCTCCAGGAAGGTGGTTCCATGCGTCCACCACTGTCTCCGTGAAAAAGAATTTCCTCACATTACCCCTGAACCGCCCCCCCTCTATCTTTAAATTGTGACCCCTTGTTCTTACACATCTGTTTTTCTGAAAGATGCTACCCTTCTTGACTTTGTTGATTCCCTTGAGGTACTTGAATGTTTCTATCATGTACCCCCGTCCCTCCTTTCATCAAGGGTATACATATTAAGCTCTCTCAGTCTCTCTTCATATGGTTTCTGATGCAGACCCTGCACCATTTTAGTTGCCCTCCTCTGGACTGCTTCCATCCTGTCTATGTCCTTGCATAGATGAGGTCTCCAAAACTGCACACAGTACTCCAGATGGGGTCTCACCAACTGTCTGTACAGAGGGATAACCACTTCCCTTTTTCTACTTGTGATGCCCCTTCCTATGCATCCCAGTATCCCCCTGGCTCTCCTTACTGACTTCTCACATTGCTTACCCACCTTTAGATCATCTGATATGACTACCCCCAGGTCCCTTTCCATTTTTGTTGTTGTTAGTACCTCCCCTGCTATTGTGTACTCTTCTCCTGGGTTTTTGTTTCCCAGGTGCATTACTTTGCACTTCTTTGCGTTGAATCTAAGTTGCCATATGTCTGACCATTCCTCCAACCTTGCCAAGTCCCTTCTCATCCTTTCTACCCCCCCTTGTGTATCAACTCTGTTACAGATCTTTGTGTCTTCTGCAAAGAGGCATACCTTTCCCTCCAGACCCTCTGCAATGTCACCTATAAAGATGTCAAAGAGGACTGGACCTAGTACTGAGCCCTGAGGTACTCCACTAGTGACCCCCCTTTCTTCAGAATGTGTTCCATTCACTATTACTTTCTGTGTCCCATTGTACAGCCAGTTTGCTACCCAGGCTACCACCCTGGGACCCACTCCCAGGCTGGCTAACTTGATTATCAATCTTTTGTGCGGGACTGTGTCAAATGCCTTGCTAAAGTCTAGGTAGGCCATATCCACAGCCCTCCCTGGTCTATTACTTTGGTCACCCAGTCAAAGAAATCTATTAGATTCATCTGACATGACCTTCCTGCTGTAAATCCATGCTGCTTTTGGTCCTGTGCCTGCTGTCTCTAGATACTCAACAATTCTTTCTTTCAAGTGATTCCATCATTTTCCCTACCACTGAGGTCAAACTTACAGGTCTGTAGTTTCCCTACTTCTGCCTTGCTCCCACTTTTGTGGGGAATCACATATGCCCTCCTCCAGTCCTCAGATACCACCCCATCCTCCCATGATTTGTTAAAAGTGTGGTCAGTGGTGTCACTAGGTCCTCCCTTAGTTCTTTTAGGATTCTGGGGTGAATCCTGTCAGGCCCCATTGCTTTGTCCACCTTGAGTTTTAGGAGTTCTTTCAGGACTCTTTCTTCTGTAAATGTACTGGTGTCAACCCCCTAGCCAGAGTGCTTCTATTGTCAGGTTTAGGTAACTCCTCCTCATCTTCTTTTGTGAATACTGAGCAAAAGTATTCATTCAGTAACTCTGCCTTTTCACTGTCACCCTCTGCCCACCTCCCCTCTTCCTTATTAATCTTCACTATTTCTCCCTTAACCTTTCTATGCTCCCTAATGTACCTATAAAAGGTTTTATCACTATTAGGCTGAATGCCCCCTGGTGTCCAAAATCTTTTCAATATTTTATTGACAATAAGTACGTTACTCACTCCATGGGGGATAATAGGTTGCTTGGTTCCATGTGATAACAGTGAAAACAAATGAGCTACAACAAAAACAGCGAGTACGAAATAACACCGACACATAGGGCGACTATACATTACAGCGTTCCTCACCAATCGCTACAACACTGCTGCATTGATTATGTTGTGGAGTGGGTCAACCCCACTTAAATTAAATAATCAGCTCTGAGTCCAACGCAATTCTGGGAAGGGGAGGAACTCAGGAGGGTAGGATTTTCACTGGGGAGCAGCACAACACATAATCACTAAAGAAAAAAACAAAAACAGAAACAGCCAAAGAAACACCCAGTCTCAAAATCAGGTTGAAGGCACCTTACACAAACACAGCTGGCAACCTTGACAGCTATGCCAAAGCAGCAGCTTGACAGCTCACCCCACAACAGTGTACTTCATTGTTCTCCCTAGTCACTTTCTTCCGGTACAACCTCGCTAAAACAACCACTCGCTAAAAAACACACGTTGCCCAAAATACATTCACTCTTTTTCACTCGCTGTTATTCTGCACCCATATTGCTGCGCCCTTATCATGGGATACCAGATTGCTTATGCCTTTTAAGGCAGACTGTCCTAGGACAAAAGTCATTTGCAACTAGGGCTATCAAAGTGTGGAACCCTGTCCCCTGGAAGTGACTGTGCTTACCCTCCTCTGGCTCTTTCAAAGCACAAGCATCATTCCTCACTAAACCTGTCTATAACTGCATGACATATAACTCAATAGTTGATGTGTATTGTATCTGTACCTATATATTCTGTTTTATTTATTTATTGAATATTGTTAACCGCATGGGCCCACTGAAACAAAAAGTCCCTTTTTCAGAGGTGACCTGGAGTTAATTACACTGGCACATAGCAGAATTATACAGAGTAAATGAATGCATAGGTACATTGTAGAAATATACAGTCACATGCTAATAAACTAATTACACTGTATTCCAGTACACAAGATCAGTAAACAAGCAAAAACAATTGCAGCGCAATGCCTGAACACAGGAGAATACAGGTGTCATAGATGGCAGCAGTGGAACCATACTACAGATGGGTCAGTAGAGTTCAGAGGCATAGCATCATCAAATGCAAACTAAGGGCACTGACAAAAGGTGTAGCTGCAGGTCAGTGATTGCAGGAGCATAGGCTGCACTCATGTAAATACACTTTAAGTCCTTTGTTAAAACCTCCAGTGAAGGAGTAATTTTGGAGGGATGCAAGGAGAATGATCCATATGGAAGGAGATGAGTTGGCAATGGATCTCTCCCCCCACGCTGGACCCGACCCTAAGTATTTTTAATAGTGAACAGTCAGAGGACTTCAGCATTCTCCCTAATGGTTTAGGTATCAGGATATCTTGAAGGCAAGGAAGGGCAGGGCCCTTTACAACTCAGTAAGTAAGGGAGAGCAGAGAATATTCAAGCCTACCTCCCAAAGGCCAATTCAGGGAGCGGAAAACATCGTAGAGATGCGTTCTAAGTGGAGCACCAGAGGCAAAGCGGCCAATCTTATTATAAAGCACGTTAGGCTTATTAAGTTTGGGGTTTCTCAAGGACTGGAGAACTGAAGCACCATACTGTATGAGAAGGAGCAGCATGCAATTGGCAATAACCAGCCATGATTCCCTGGATAGGTTGTTACCTATGCGGTATAGCAGTCCTATTTTCTGATGCAGGGATTTTGAAACATGTTCAGTGTGGGTTCTGAAAGTAACTTCCTGGTACAAGTAATCTCCAAGGTACTTAATCACCTCACCCACCTCAATATGGGTTCCCTTTGATGTGGATAGGTCTAGCAGGTGCTGCTCATCTACAGCCAAGTGTACAGGGACAAACAAGGTGGCTTTAATCTTCTTGGCATTGAGTAACAATTTATTGGAGGAGAACCACTTTTCAAGTGTCAGGAAGTCCTCCACAAGAAGACTGCTAATGCCCTTTCCGGGCTGTTTCCTCTCAAACAAACTGCATTCTGCAGTTTGATAAGCAGACTAAGAAGAAGTTGCCCCATGCTCACCCTCCAAGCAAAAGGACTACTGTGCCCTTTTGGGGCTGTTTTCTCTCACACAAACTGTATTCTGCAGTTTGGTAAGCAGACTAAGAAGAAGTTGCCCCATGCTCACCCTCCAAGCAAGGGGACTACTGTGCCCTTCCGGGGCTGTTTTTTTTGCTATCTGCCCTGTGCCCCTTCTCTTAGAGCTGTAAGTATGTGGGCTGCACCCTTGACCTCTGTGTCCCATTGAGGCTGCTGCAGTGCCCCCCCAAAAACTTGCTTCAGAACCTCTCTGCCTGTTTTGTTTTGTTTTTTCAGCTCTGTGTCCCAGTGTTAATCAGACCCCCTTCCACAACTGTATTGAGGCTACTGCTCTCTCCTGTTGAGCATACTGCAGTGTCCTCCCCATCCCCCAACTTGCTTCAGGACTTCCCTGCTTAAACTATCTCTGTTTAATTCTCAACCCCTCCCAAACTGTTAATTTCTCTTTTGTTTTCTGACTGCCCTCCCATCCCAGCCTACTATTTAATTTCGTTCTCTCATCTTATCTCACCAGGGGACTACTGTGCCCTTTTGGGGCTGTTTCCTCTCAAGCAAAATGCATTCTGCAGTTTGGTAAGCAGACTAAGGAGAAGTTGCCCGACGCTCACCCTCCAAGCAAGGATCGGGTTGGAACTCTGAATTTTGGCATCTACCCCTGGAGAAATCTCACTTGCCCCTGTTTGTCAGTGTTTCTCACACTATGTGCAGCAATCCAGAAGTCTTCTAGGAACTGCTACCAAGAAATTAATGCTAGGACTGACCTCTGCTTGTCATGTTCTTGATTTCTCACTTTAAGTAATGTTTAGTCTGATGTAGAGATTTCTCAAGAGTTGGTTTAAGTTTGAGAGAGGTTATTAAGGTAGTGTGATTTTGCTATCTTCCCTGTGCCCCTTCTCTTAGAGCTGTAAGACTGTAGGCTGCACCCTTGACCTCTGTGTCCCATTGAGGCTGCTGCAGTGCTCCCCTTAAAAAACTTGCTTCAGAACCTCCCTGCCTGTTGTTTGTTTTTTTTTCATTAGCAGATTATATATTTTAGCCACTAGAGGTCCCAGTTATAAGCACACTTATCCAATCCAACACAATACAGTTCCTGTCTCATCTCACTTATTGTGTGGTCAGTCTATCACTATTCATCAGTCTTTGTCTCCTCCCTCTACTACTGATTGATACTGATTTTGACCAATTGCAGCTTGTACTCTTGGCCCACTAGAGGGGTTTTCCCCCAACCATGCCAAAGCTGCTCTACATTTCCTTACTCTCTACTACTCCTGGACACTCTTCCTTTACTGCTCAGCTGCTATGGGTACCTACACTCCATTACTAAGTCTGCTCTCCTTCACCCTCTTTGTACAGACCTCACACTGACCGGAGCACCTTTCCTCCACACTAGGCACCTCATCCCCAGACTACCCCACAGTGACTCGGCCTTCCCCCACCCTCGACACACCCGTGACCC
Organism: Neoceratodus forsteri; assembly: GCA_016271365.2. NCBI lineage: Eukaryota > Metazoa > Chordata > Ceratodontiformes > Ceratodontidae > Neoceratodus > Neoceratodus forsteri. The sequence goes on from CM028135.1 coordinate 405,465,179, forward strand.
CCCAACACCCCCACCCTGCCAGCACCTCCACTCCCTCCGCCTCAAGTCCCCACCTGGACCCAGCTCTCCCCTGCCATTCCCACCCTTCTCTCTTTATCTATCACATGCACCCTGATTGTAAAGTCCTCAGCTGGGTGTCGACCCAAGGGTCTCCATTGCCTCCGGCCACTAACCAGAATAATTACACTGCTATTATTATTATCTGGTAATGTACACTCAAACCCAGGACCTATGGCTTCCAGCCCTTCTAAACCCTGTACTGCAACTGGCATCTGCTTTGCATCCTTAAACATTTGCAGTCTCCTAAAGAAATCTGCTGCCCTCCAGTGCTGAGTCGTTCAACATCAACCTTACATAAATGCACTGGTAGAGACTTGGCTCTCCAAATCCACCCCGACTCTGATATCGCCCTCCCTGGATATACCATCTACAGGGAAGACCGAGTAGGCAAACGCTGTGGTGGTTGCACACTACTCATACGGGACTCCCTTATAGGTCTTGCACTCCCAGCTTCTAAACTTGATTATGGAGCCCAAGCCCTCACCCTAAAAATCACACCTGACCCCACCCAAGGCCCTGTCTTCCTCATGGTGTCCTACATACCCCCGAGAAATCAAAACCAAGCAGTCCAGTCCCTCATTGACTACCTCACATCTCTCCCTCACAAAGTGGAATAAGTCATCCTAGGTGATCTCAATGTTAACTGACTTGCCTCCACTGCCTCCCATATAAGGGACTCCTTTGCTGCCCTGGATATGTCCCAGTTAGTCACCCAGCCCACCAGATTCAACCACTCTACTGGCACCAGCACTCTCCTAGATGTTGTTATATCTAACTGCCCCTACAAAATCTGGGATGTCATTGTCCTCCCCAACTCTCTTAGCAATAACTCCCCAGTCCTCTGTCTCTGGTCATCCTCCACTCTGAAGCCAGTGTCCCAGGCCACTCTATGCTGCTATTTATGCCCTGGTGGCCTAAGAAAATTAAAACAATACCTAGCCCAGCTAGACTGGTCCCCTATCCAGTGCGCCCCTGACATTGACTCAGCTATTGACCACTTCACAAATGCCTTCTGTAAGGATTGTGACCTTTTCGCTCCCTCACCAGAATCTGCTCCAAAAAATGCAATGCCCCATGGATCACCCCACCCCTCCTCCAGAGACTCAAAAACAGAGATAATCTCTGGCACATTGCTGTAGAATCTGGAAAGGCATCTGATAGACAGGCCTACAATGCAGAGGCATATAAGAGCACTTGGGCCATTAGGCGGGCCAAGGCAGAGCACTACCAGATCACCCTCGCTTCCACTTGGGGTTCAGCCCGGACCTTCTGGGATAATATGGAAGAGCTAAATGGGAAGTCCCGCTCCCCCCCACCATCTCAGCTCTCCATCAATGGCACACCCACCACAGATCCACTCCTTAGAGCCGATTGCCTTAACACTGCCTTCTCTGACCTAAGCTCAGTCCTGCCCAGCAGCTTCTTTGACCCAATCCCCACCTCTCTCCCTCCAGTCCTGCATCACCCACCATTCTACCTATGCACCCTATCCCCCCAAGAAACCAGACCGCACCTGCTAAAAGCCTTAAGCAGCAATAACCCCAGCAGTGACCCCTCGACTCCAGGATCCTCCGTATGGTCTTGGACGAAGTCCTAGTCCCCCTGACTGACCTTCTAAACCGGTCTCTATGCCTGGGTCAGTTCCCAAGTGCTTAGAAAACTGCTGAAATCACACCCATACATAAGAGTGGGGACCGGTCCACCCCCAACAATTACTGGCCGATCTTCTTCCTCTCCCCACTCTCTAAAGCCCTTGAAAAAGTGGTGTTGATCCAGCTCTCTGAATACCTAACCAAGTATGACATTATGTGCCCAGAGCAGCACGGTTTCTGCCCAGGACACAGTACAACCACAGCTCTCCTGGAATTCTCCCAACGCCTGCATGCTGCTCTCAACTCTGGCAGCCTTGCAGGAGCAGTGTTCATTGACCTCTCCAAGGCCTTTGACACTGTCTGTCATCCCCTTCTACTCGACTCTCTCCACCAGCTTGGCTTCTCTGGCAGTCCCATTTCCTGGTTCCCTAGCTACCTCTCAGCTAGATCACAGCGTGTCAAGATCAGCGGCTCCCTTTCCAGCACTCTTCCCATTCACTCCAGGGTCTCTCAGGGCTCCATTCTGGGTCCAATACTTTTTAGCCTCTACCTCAACACCCTCCCCACCTCATGTACCGGTAAAATGCTCCTCTACGCTGATGATGCAGTCCTCATTGCCTCACATCCCAATCCCATCTCCCTCCAATTATCCCTCCAGCAAGCTTACAACCAAGCCGAAAGGTGGTTCGGCGACCGCAGAGTGGTCATTAACCTAAAGAAAACCAAATCAATGCTCTTCTCCCACCACCAAAATAAAGCTAGAAATACCCCCCCTCTTGATTATCCCCAGCACTCTGCACCCGCTAGAACAAGTGACCACATACAAGTACCTAGGCATCACGTTCGATACTTCCCTCTCCTTCCACACCCACATTAATGCCCTGTCAGCCACCATTAACTCTCGGATTGGCCTGCTATATCGGCACAGGGACTGCCTGCCTCAGGTTGCCCTTAGGCTGGCCATCACCTACTCTGTCTTGTCCCTCATGGACTATGGCTTGCCCATCTACGCTGCAGCTGACAACACTGCCCTCTCCAAAATCCAACTCTCCATCAATAAGGCCTGTAGGCTACTGACCAGTGCACCCAGCTGCACTCACACCTGCCTTCTCTATACTACCACCAATCTGCTCAACTTTGAGGAGTGACTGCGCTACCAGACCTGCCTTCTCACTAAGAAATCACTGCTAGAATTCCCCCCCCCGGGGTCTCCACCTCCCTACAGCAGTCATCATCGTCCGTCACCACTCGTAGCTCTGTTAAGGCCACTTTCAAGGTGCCCAGAACAAAGACCTCTCTTGCCCAGAGATACTTCCTTTACCAAGCCCCCACCTTGTTCAACTCCCTCCCTAGCTGCATCTCCAACTTGCCAAAAATTGGCTCCTTCAAAATAGCCCTTTGGAACCATATCTTTAATACCCGCTGTTGTAGGTGCAACTAACCCCCTGTTGTAACCTGTGGTACCCCCCCCCACCTTTCCCCTGGCTTGACAATGTCCACTGGACAGCCTCTCCCTCCCCCAGACCCACTCCTTCCCTACTAGGTCCAAACAGGGATGTAACCCACTGTCTTCTCTGAGGACCTACTATATCCATGAGTGTAACTCACAATTTTGTAACACTATGCAACCTAAGTAACATACAAACTACTACATTATGTAACCTAAGTGTATCTATGTTAAATTTTCCTTTTACTGCACCTGTAATGTTATCCTCTGTTTTAATATGCACTGTAATAACTGTCTTGATGTCTGCCCCCCTGCGACGAGGTGCCTTTGTAAATGAGTCTCTGACTCAAAGGTTGTAAACTAGGGCTGTGCATGGTCAGAACAGTATTTCCCGAATACCACGAATAGTAGGCTTGCCGAATATTTGGGTGGACATTCCGAATAGTTCACTATTCCGCTACTATTCGGGACGTACTATTCGGTGGGTGAGATTTCAAAATCTCACAGAGCTTTGCTGGCCAATCAGAGGCTGTTTTTGGAGCTCAGAGCCAGGAACACCATGTGATCTCCTCACTCTGAGTGTGTAGATGAGAGGAGACAGTTGTTTCTCAGAGAGCTAGCTCTGTTTAGTTTACCACTTGTAACTTTCATAACTGTTTAAAAAATGTTTTGTGTGTCATCCAATTTTTACATCTGATCACCTTGTGACTGCATCTGACTGCAGTTTTGTTTTTCATCCTTGAAACTGGGCTCAGTTTTAAGGAAAAGGAGAGTCTGTGTGTGAGTGAATCTGTGTGTGTGCTGCTGCATGCTGACTCCCCTCCTCCACTGCTTACAGTTTCACAGCTCAGCTGAAGCAATGTGGTTTGATTTTTTGCTTAAGAACCAATTAGTTCTTATCAGGATTTTTTTTTGTCAGCAAAGTTCAGTTTGGCTTTTGCTTGTAGTGGGTAACTGTTACTGGGCTCAGTAACAGTGAGTGGCTCAAGCTTTTGCTGACTGCCCCATCCCCACCGCTGTGCTTGCTTAGCTTTTTGTTCCAAATCCACACACAGCCCTTGTGGTATTTTCTATTTCTTTTATGAAGCAAATTGTTTTTTTGCTGTAATCAGGTTCCGGGCTTGGTTCCCTGCATAAGTGAGGTGTGATTGTCATCTGACTCCCTCTTATCTGCATTGCAGCTTACCTCGACGCAAACATCATCCGTGTGTGCATTGCATTGTTGTTCTTGTAATCTGTGTCCTGCAAGTGCATGCATAGTTGTCTGCATGCATTTTTTTTTGTGATATATAAAGCACCTATTCTTTTCTCACTGGGTCAGACTTGGCCCATTGAATTGTTGCTGACTGTAGTCTGGTTCTTGGCTCAGTTCCCTGTACAACTGAGTCAGGAGGGTGTCGCAGGTGACTCCTCCCTTCACGGATCACTGCATCTGGGTGACCTCCTGTGCATGTGAGTATTTTCCTTTTTGGTGTGTCTTTGCCCCCTGTGTGTGCACTACTGTGAGTGTGTACACATAAATTTTCTGTGAACTGCTTCAGTATTTCTGTGTGTGTCAGGCATGACTCACTGGGTTCTGTGTGTTGTAAGTTGTTTGGTGCACCTTCAAAGCTTGAATTGCTGTACTGTATGACTGCACAACTGACACCATACAAGTAAGAAGTTGTTTGCTGACTCCATCTCTTTCTAATATCAGCTTGACTTTATTAGCTGCCACATACGCGGTGTTGTTATTGTTGTTTTCTGCAAGAACCACCAACATAAACAAAGACACTAATCACAAATAATATACACAGTAAGTTACGGACTATGTCTCATCAATCCCATAAACGTGCACTGTCCAGCCCAAGCAAGTCATCTTCACCACCAGTCGTAAGTGGTGAGGAACAGGATGAGAGAAGGTCTGTTCATATTCACCACTCTAAAATAGTTTTCTCCCCTGATAAGCCTTCAGGTTCTGGTGTCAGTAAGGTTGGGGGTAGTACTAGTACTACTATAACTTCAACTGCTGCCACTACTATTACTAGTACTGCATTTGCAGCACCATCATTTTATAAAAGTAGGAGGGCTTTACAGCTGACATATCCAGTTATACAAGAACAAGAGCCCACCCCCACTACCAGTGGTAGTACTATTCACACAACTGCCCCCATAGAGGCAACATCGCCTATCAGTGTGCTCCTCCCCACCACCACCAGTGCCGTGATTTCAGCAACCAGAGCAAATCCTTTTTGTACTGTTGACACCACCACTGCCATAACAGTGTGCACTGTTATTTGTGCTCCTTGTACAACCACTATCACCACAACCTTTGCTTCCATTAGTAGTCCTGAGTGTTCTGCTGTCACCATGACTACTGCTGCCAGTATTACAACTAGCTGTAATATGATGCCAATTTCTTCGACTGTAACTCCTGATTGTAATTCTGGCACCAGGACTACTGTGACAGTGCTACTACCTTGCCAACTGTGCCCATGACCATAGGTACTGTGACTAGTACTGACCATGAGACTGCTACAACGACTGCACCAATTGCGTTGCCAAAATGTGCTGTTGCTTAGCTTTGCAAGTTTCCTCTTACCACTTTTCCTTTTGCTGATGTGGAGGATTCCAAAGAAGAGCATTCATCTGGTTCTGAATATTTACCAGAGCCTCAAGACTTGCTAAGTACATCATCTTTACAGTGATACCCACCTAAGCGAATTTGGCGATGAGGCCGAATATGCGGCATATCTGTGTGAGAAGTATGAATGTGCAGCTGCCAAAAAATGCAGTACTTCTTGTCGTGGCAAGCAGGCTAGTCAGGGTCACCCTCGTCCTCCTCCTCCTAAAACAAACAAACAGTCCACCCTGTCCTTTCAAAGAGTTGTGTCAAGTTCATCTCCATCTGATACACAAAGTAGTTTTACAACTACATCTGTTGCGGAGAAAGAAAGGGGTAGAACAACTGCATCCACTGCACCCAGGACTGATAAGGGGAAAGGGGCAAAACATGCCCATGGTCACCCTATTGGTGTCTGTACTTTCACTGTCAGTGCAAGGAAAAATGTGGTGTGGCTGTACATTAGTGTTGTAAAAGATGATCCAACAAAGGCAGTATGCTGTGTGTGTGACTGTACTATAAGTCGTGGTAAAAACTTTTCAAATCTCACAACAACATCAATGATGAACTATCTCCGAATGAAACATCCCAGTGCACTTCAATGATCCACAGCTGCTCCTCCCCCTCCACAACATGTGCCTGTCAGCCCCTCTTCTGGTACTGGTCCAGTAGATGCACAAACTATTGTTAGTGATTCTATTACTGAGACAGACAGTGTGCCCTCAACTCCCTCTACACCACTTATAGCATATCCCCATACAGGAGCATCACCCATTCTGCTTCTTCTGCCCAATTGTCTATTATTGTAACATCCTCCACCATGAATTCAAAGTCAAATCAATGCGATATGGTACCGCTTTGACTACACCCATCATGCAAGTCTTCCATGCCCACACCAAATACCAGGCGTCACACCCTACAGCACAGCACAGCAGATCACCAGTTTAATTGGTGAGATGATGGCCTTGGATCTGCAGCCATATTCCATTGTAGAAAACATAGGTTTCCACAGGCTGCTGCAGCATTTGCACCCTAGGTATAATATACCATCACGGACCACATATTCACATACTGTATTACCCAACATTTACCATGATTTGAGAAAAGAAGTTGCAAGACTACTAGCACAGGCTGTTTGTGGAGTTTTCCACTGCACAACTGACATATGGACCAGCATGAATTCAAATCATGCATATATGTCACAGACAGCACACTGGTGTGTTGCAGATGTGGTAGTCACTGGTGGTGATGGTGGTACTGGTGCTGGTTCTGTCTCTTCCCCCTCTCCCTGCAGGTCTGCTTTGCTAAATGTCAGTGTTATGGAAAAGGATCACTGGGCTATAAACATACTGTCATTCCTGTAAGAGATGTTGAGCCCATGGATTGATGGCAACAATTTGCAGGTAGGGTTTGTGGTCACAGACAATGCCACAAATATGATAAAAGCACTTATAGATGGCAATTTTGATGGGATACGCTGCTTTGCTCCTACATTAAATTTGGTGGTGACAAAGGCTTTGGCAAATACAGTGGAGGCAGATCACACAGTCAAAGAAGCCAGAAGCATATGCAGCCACTTCCATCACTCTGTGAAAGCCACAAACCATCTGCATCAGCTACAAGAGCATATTCAAATGCCGGAGCATCATCTCATCCAGGATGTACAGACCCGGTGGAATTCCACCTACTACATGCTGCAAAGGCTTCTGGACCAAAAGCGGGCCCTTCATGAGATGAGCATGGAAACTGATATAGGGGAGTCCTTGGACATCAGGACTGGGCTGTGATTGAGGGCTTGGTAAAGGTTTTAGCCCCATTTGAAAGGAGCAGTCATGACCTTAGCTCTGATTCTTCACTGCTAAGTCTACCTGCTGTACAGATCCTGAAAAAAGCCATGAGGAGATTCATTGAAAATGCTGAGAAAGATCCAAACCAGACACCAGGAACAGTGATATCCCTTGTGGAAAACCTCACCACAGAACTAGAAGTTAGATTTTCTGATCTCTGTTCCAATAAAAAGCACATATTTGCCACTATGCTGGATCCACATTTCAAGTGTGAGGTACTACACCTTATAATGCCCACTCACAGGGTTACAGACATTCAGAAGCAGATGTGCTCAGAATTTAGTTTCTGCATCCTTGGGTCAATGAAACCAGCAGGTAACCCTATTGATGAGCCAGTCTCAGAATCACAAACTGAAAGCAGTATGGAAAACCTTGAGAAGGAGGGTGATTGTTGGGCTGAACTCAGCTCATCACTACAGGCTGAGCAGCAGAAGAGAACAGAACAGCAGCCACAGTGAGCACCCAATCTGCTGAACAGGTATTTCAATGAGCCTCTGGAGTCATTCTCCATAAATCCAGTGGAGTACTGGATCAAAAGGATGAAAGCATCTCCGCACTTGACACAGTTGGCCCTTAAATATATCTGTTGCCCCCCTACCAGCGTACCATCTGAATGAATGTTCAGCACTGCTGGGGATGTGGTGGAACCTCACCGATCCTCACTTGACCCAGCACATGTGGAACAACTTGTGTTTCTAAAAATAAATCTACCTCACCTTGGGTACACATATGGCCACTAACAATTGCATTAAATAATTGTCTTGTACTGGATACAACATTTGTGTGTTGTAGCATTGACCCATACACAAGCCATTCTGTGTTAACTGTCATTGTTCAGTTAGCAAATAAGCACATGTTAACATTCATATTCAAAGTCATACTAACACAAATTTGTGACCAGCATCCTTTGCCTTTATTACTTCCACTGCCATGGTGTATTCTTTTGAACGAGCATGCCCTGCAGTTCCCAGTGCCTAAATCTGCCACCCACCTATTGATTGCTGTTCCCAATACAAAATCCTCAGCTGGTGTTGCTACATCTCTCATCCCCTGTGTTGCTCGTGCCCATATTCCATCAATCCCTTTAACAGCTTTCCAGGTGCCAGTAACCAGTGTGACATCACCAGTCTCAAGTGTTTCACGTGCATAAAATATGGCAGCTAATAGTGTGTCATCTCCAGTCTCAGTGTTTCCCATGCCTGAAATATGGCAGTTACAAGTGTGGCATCACCAGTCTCAGTGTTTCCCATGCCTGAAATATGGCATTTACAACTGTGGCATCTCCAGTCTCAGTGTTTCCCATGCCTGAAATATGGCAGTTACAAGTGTGGCATCACTAGTCTCAAAGTATTTTGAGTGCATAAAATATGGCAGTTGGTGTGGCATTTCCAGTCTCAGTATTTCCCATGCCTGCAATATGGCAGTCAACAGTGTGGCATCTCCAGTCTCAAGTATTTCACATGACTGAAATATTACGGTTACAAGTATGGTATCACTTGTCTCAAGTATTTCACATGATTGAAATGTTCTGGTTACCTGTATGGCAGCCCCATTCTCAAGTATTTCACATGCCTGAAATATTCCAGTTACCAGTGTGGCATCTCCAGTTTCCAGTATTTCACATGACTGAAATATTCCAGTTACCAGTATGGCATCTCCAGTCTCCAGTATTTCACATGACTGAAATATTCTAGTTACCAGTATGGCATCACCCATCTCAAGTATTTCCCATGCCTGAAATATTCCATTTACCAGTGTGTCATCACCAGTCCTAAGTATTTCACATGCCTGAAATATTCCAGTTACCAGTATGGCATCACCAGTCTCAATTATTTTCCATGTCTGCAAAATTATTGCAAAGTGCTGCAGTATGCTGCAAGGAGCAGTGTAATTCAATGGCAGTTAATCTCTAGTCATCCAGTATTTTGTGACTGTATTTACTGCAAAGTATTGCATTGCATCTTGTTTTGCTTCACTGTATACTATTGATACATAATACAATTCCAGAGAAGGTGGTGAGATAGACTACATGGACGATGACAGACAGGTGTCTCTTTATTAGATGGTCTCAAATATTTTTCTCCCCAAGCAAGCCTTTTAGTTCTTGTAGCATTGAGAATAGTACTACTACTACTAATACCACCGGCAGAACTATTACTACTACTGGTGTCACCACCTGTTCCATCTATACATTCACTGTCACATCCTTTTGTGCAGTAGTAGGAGGGCATTAGTGCATACATGCTTTGTGCAGGAAGCAGCAGACACCACCACCAGTGTTCCCACTGCTATCACTATGGCTGCTACATCTACAGTCAGTGTGCTTCCCACCACCACAGGTGCCATTCATGGAGCAGCCACCCTTTCAGCTGTCACCACTATGGCAGCTACTGTTACCACTATTCTTATGCCCATGGCCAAAGCACCGTCTACGCCGTGTGTGTGGATTTATGTGATAACCAGGAAAGCGCAATCGCGATTGGTGGCAGGGCAAGTATATATCACCGAAAATCTATTTCAATGATATACACCCACAACGCACAGGAAAACAGTGCCAGGGACTTAAATTTTGATTGTTCATGCAGTGGGCTGTGCCCCTTGCATTGCCACACACACTACTAAGAATTCTTAATTCAGGGGTGCATGTCGTGAGTGCAAAATCTGGAGAATACCAAATACCAAATTCCTGGGACCTAATACCAATATTCGGCCCAATATTCGGGAAAAGGTATTCGCACAGCCCTATTGTAAACCTGATTTGTAATGAATAAATAAATAAATGAATAAATAATGAGGTTGACATCTCTGGAGCTCCTGTAGAGTACCGCATCATCATAAAGCTGTACGCTAGCCCCACCACAATGACTAGGCATATCATTTATGAATAGGGAAAAGAGCAGAAGACCCAGGATGGACCCTTGAGGAACACCATCAGTAATGGGCCTTAACGTGGACTGCATGCCTTTACATTTCACATTCTGAGACCTTTTAGTCAAGTAGTGAATGAACCACTGGTAGAATGAGCTGTCAAGACCAAACCTCCTATTTTTTCTAGTAGGAGGCCATGATTAATGAGATTAAAAGCTTTGGTGAGATCTCTGAAGATCACACCAGCCATGTACTCCCTGTCCATGGCACCCAAGATATTCAGTCTTACCAGGGCAGTGTCAGTTCTATGAAATTTTCTGAACCCATGCTGCCAAGCAGTCAAAACGTGATGCTGTTCAAGATAGTCTTGGAGCTGATTATATAGTAATCTTTCCTGAATTTTAGCAAGGGAGCAAAGTAGGGAGATGGGGCAGTAATTTTCTACAGGCTCTTCAGGGACTCTCCCCTCAATAAGAGACTTGCTGAAGAGCATTGCAACAGGGCAGGCATTTACAGGAGTGGCTGTTTTTAGCAGCTTAGGTTCTAATTTATAAAACCCCTCTGACCTTTCTCCTTCTAGTTTCTTTTGAAGAGTCAACACCTCTTTCCTAGTTATCCATTGAAAGTGGAACTCTGGGGTAGAGTTCTTGTTTCAGTCTGAGCTGGAGCATCTGGAAGAGATCTAGGTGAGGGTATTTTGAATCTCTCCAGATCAGTGAAAAACTTGCTGAAGGCATTGGCAATAGCCAGACGATCACTTACTAGCTCATCATCAGCCAGTATAACACATTCAGAAGGACTGGTACAGCCCTGTAGGAGGGCACTGATGTCAAACCAGAACTTCCTTGGGTTGAACACGTTTTTCTCTTGCAGATTTCTAATGTACTTTCATTTGGCAACCTTGAGGTTTTATGTATTTCAGATTCAGATTAATACCTTTGAGCCAGGGCTCGTTTACAAAGGTTCCAAGTCAGAGAGAGACTGTACAATACAATACAATACAATGCAATGCAATACAATACAATACATGGGTTACACATCAAGTAGGAGGAATAATCATCAAATAAGATATGTTTGCTGGGATACAGTTGTTGACAAAGAATGAGACTATTACACACGATTTCAAATGAATGCAACGTTATCTTTTGAAGGATGCAGCAATAAACAACACTCAACCAGTGTGGTACAGCCCTTGTGTAAGTGCCAGGTATTAAGGTAGGAGGGGCCTCCAGGTGAAGTGAAAGGAGAAACCAGAACAGCCAGAGAAGGCATTGTCATGGTATAGTCAAATGGGCAAGGCAGAGAAGTGTGGGTGGGAGGAACAGAGAAGGAGGTAGGAAAGAGGGGGGAGGGAGGTAAGAAGGGGGTAGGTCAGGTGTGGGAGGGGTGGTAAAGATGGAGTAGGGGTTGGCCCAAGGTAGCTGGTGGCATGTTAATAGCGAGTCTTTAGGCTAACTAGAGTTGTGTATTGCAGAAACAAGCATTTTCAAGTACAAGGTGCGAGTGGAGCCCAGATTTTAATTGACTGAGTTTTTTCACATTCGTGGAGTACAAAGGGCAGGTCATTGAACCATTTGGGTCCTCGATATGAGATGGATCTCTGAGCCAATGTGATGTGCTTGAAAGGCACTGGGAGCCCACCTTTATCTGCGCTTCTCGTGTTGACACTGCAATGTCCATATTTGAACAGGGAGGAGGTTGAGTCAGGGGTTTGGCCAAGTAAGGATTTTTTTACCAGCAGGTAGGTCTGGTACTGGGGCCCTGGATTTGAGGGGGAGCCATTCAGTTTCTTTGTATAGGGTGCAGGGTGCAGGTATGGGTGAGATAGTCAACCCCTAGGACCAGATGGCATGCCTTGTTGAGTAGTGTCATGTAGATAATTATAGGTGCTGTAATTTATAGCTAAGGTTTCTGTACACCCAATATCATTAAAGTGAGATTTGTCTTACAGGCGTTCCTCAGCTCCTTATACTTATTCCAGCCAGATTTAAGGCCAGATGTTTTGAAGCCCCCCACCAACGTTTTTTCTCTCAGCTTCAATTGTTTCCTGAGATCAGCATTCTGCCATTTAGACTGTTGGCCTTTTATCCTGATTTGCTTATATGGGGCATGTAAGTTAGTAGCTGAAAGGAAATTATTAATGGAAAAGTCAAGGGCAGAATTAATATCAGGAAGAGATTTGAAAGAGGCCCAATATACACTTGCTAGGGTGTTTGAAAGGAGACCACATCAAATTTAGAATAATCCAGGGCAAAGAAAATTCTGTGTGGAAGTTTGGGAGCATTGAGTCTGCAAAAATGCCCGTAACTTTTATTCTATCAGGCTTGGAGACAAGAGCCTGGTCAAACAGAGAATGATTATCAGATTTGTTGTTCAGTCTGGTGGGCTCACTGATGATTTGGGTGAGCTGGGCCTCCAGTACAGTTTCCCATGGCCTTCCCCTCATGTCAGGGATCTAGTTTATATTGAAATCATCCAGAAGTATTAACTCATGAAGTGGGAGGTCTGTAATAGCCTTCAGGAATGAATCTAGCGCAGAAAAAACAACTAGAGCAGGGCTTGTATAGACAACCCATATAAAGGAGTTTGGTGTCCCCGAGGAAAACTTTGATAATTAAGATCTCACAAATTAAACCCTCCATTACAGGAGCAGATACCTAGGAGGCTTTGAGAGTGGATTTGATATAGAAATGCACACACCTCCCTTCTTTCCAGACCTATACTTTCTAAATGTGGTAAACCCAGAGAGCTCAGTCTCATGGCAGAACACTGAGAACTTTAAGCAGGTCTCTGATATCTCTACTATATCGGGACATAGAGGTCAACCCAGCCTTCCAATTCATGGAGCTTGGGCCTAAGGCTGTTAATATTCATGTGAACAATCTTCAAGCCGTGTGTGTGTTAGATCAGCATGCATCAGAGGAAGCACATATCCTATAGTTCTGGAGGGTGGAGCCCGGGTTCAGCTGTTTGACCCCAGACAAAAGCTAATGGAGTGCTGGCAATATTCCAAGAAGATGGCAGACATCAAGCAAAGTATGCCTCTCTACTTCCCGTAGGAAAAAAAATAGTTTGCAGCAGTTACCCTTTCCATTCAATCCATGGAGAACCAGTAAGAGAAGGTCAATATCACAGGAGATGGGGGGAGAGGTATGAGGGAGATTGCATACATAGGTGTTCCTGGTGAGGCAAGTTAAGTGCAGGTATAAACATATCTAAGTTGAAAACAGCACACATGTAAAGTACAGCTAAAGGTATTATCCACATAGCCATTGTTGAGACGGGAGAATTATATGTGCTTGTCAGTATCAAGGGGGGGGGGGTGCCAACCAACTTGTTTCCTCAACATACATTGTACACCAGGCACTATTCACAGGTAATGGGTACACTCCCTCAGTTATGGTGAGAGTAGGACCTGTCACCAGGCAGTGTTTTAAATAACAAGTACTCTCATTAATAGGTATGTAGCAAATAGTTATGCCTGCTCACCATCTAATTAGACTATTACAGCAATAAATCTTTTTTTTTTTACATCTCATTAGAGTGAGGACTGAAACACATAATCAGGACTGAAGTTTTCTAATACACACCCCACCCAGATAAGGTGTAAGGTCAGATTAAAGCTGGTCCCTGGAAACTGCTTGTATATAACAACCCAGTAGGTATGGGAGAACACTTAGGCCAACGGATATTCACCCGACCCAGATAGGGCTTCAGGTCAAGATACAGCAGGTCCCTAGAATTGTTTGTATATAACAACCTAGTACAGTATGGATGAACACTTAGAAGAAGGACTAAAATTGCAGATATACTCCCCACCCAGATAGAGTGTGTGCTCAATCTGAAAATACTAGCTAGTTTCAGCTAGATAACCTGGTCAAACAGAACCTGTATCACTGTATCACAGAAAATGCTTGTGGATGGTGACGTGATGCGCCAGAGTGGGTAGGACATTTGTTTCACAGCTCCACTCTTCGGCTCCATAAATTAAATATTTTAAGCCTCATAGCCTTAGTTAAACTCATCAACTCGCTCTGCTTTCGATGTGCAACCGTTCAATACTTTCATCGGCCTGCTTTGCCCTTTGATTGCAGTTCAACAGCCAGTTTTCTCTCTGCACAAGGTATGGAGATGGCAATGCGGCCTGAGGGGCCCAGCCATACCCCACCAAACACACCGAAGAAGAATAAAGCAGCTAAACAGCCTAAAACCCAGGCGGTAACCAGCACAAAGTCACCTGCAGCTCCCACCCCGCTTTCTGAAGAGAAGTTTTTGCTGGTGCTCTCCCCTCTAAAAGAAGCATTGCTGGGCAACACCTCCCAACTCACTCTCTGTTTCGAAGAATGGGCGTTGCGGAGGTATGGATCAGCTCCCTGGATGACTGGCGGAACTGACAGGAGATCAATGCTACAGCCACCCGTTGGAAGCTAGCCAAATTAGAGGAGAAAGTTGAGGATCTTGAGGAGCACAGCAGGAGGAATAACCTCCTCCTCCTTCTCAGGCTTCCGGAGGGTGAAGAGGGGCAGAATCCAGTGTTGTTCATCCAGAAATTCTGTGTTAAGGTTGCAGGGCCTTCACCTAACAGCCCAAGCTACATTATTGAAAGAACCCATAGAGCTCTGAGGCCAATGCTGCCCCCGAATGCCCCACCTCGCCCACTGATATTCAAGCTCCTGAATTACCTCGATAAGATTATATATCTTGGCTAAGCTCTGGGAGACAAAGGAGCTTGCATGGGTAGGGCACAAGATGAGGTTATCTCATGATTTGCCACATTCTGTAAGACTGAAAAGGGCTGATTTCAACCCTATCATTTCAAAGTTAATTGTAGCTGGCTTCCGTTTCAAAATACTCTACCCAGCCAAACTACAAATAACGCACCAAGGGTCCATCAAGTCCTTCGAAACTGCAGAGCAAGCCAAGAATGAACTTCCAACCTTGTTCCCGGACTTGTTCCAGGCCTCTAAATGAATCTCCACTTGGTAGAAGGTAGAGGGATTCTCTGCTATCACTAGCAGGTGTCACTGCAAAGCTTGAATAATGCACATGTTTTTCTGAACTGGCTGGTCCTCAGATCTCTGCTTCCTTTTTCTCTCACCCGGCGGCTGCCACAAACCCCTAAGGACTTGTACATTGCCTCATATTCTGGTCTTCAGTACAGATCTACTGGAATGTGCCAGCAAGAGACTCTACTCTGGGGCCCCACTTCTGGAGTTGCTCCTCCGACATCACAGATGTACCTTTCCACAGCTACTAGCAGTGGATGGTCCTGTTCATGAGGGACCCAGCCAGGAGCTTCTCTGTCATGGTGTACCTTGGAGCTTTGTGGAGGATGTAAGGTAGGACCTCTAGTTTCTGACTTATTGGTGGCTTGGCTCTCAGGGCGGGTGGGCCCTCTTCCCCTCCTGATGTGGCACAGCTAAGCACATGCCTCCCAGCGATATACCCCCTGTCGTGTCCCTCGGGAGTTCAGGGAGGGATATACCCCCCATCTGATCAACATTTAACAAATCCTAGATGGAAGACTTGGAGGAAAGGTGGGAGTCTCATGGCCAATCTTAAGATCTAGCAGCCGATTGTGTTAATAGTCACCCTTGCCCTCCCCAGCAGTGATAGGTGTCCTGGTGTAGTGCGATTGATCTCGAGGGTGGGGTTGTGGATACTCCCCCTTCCCTTCCCATGAGTTCTGTACTGCTCAAAGTTTAATATGATCAAAGGTCTTGGGTTATGGCCCGGGGGGCAGTTTGCCACGTGTGAAGGGTTCTTTCCTTATTTTTGCAGCGGCAGCCCCAAACTTGCTCACTATAATTTTCTGCTTACAGAGAGGTTGGCAGGGTGGCTAAGTCACTGCAACCATGCAGGATCTGAGATTGGCTGCATCCTCTTGGGGGGCTGTGCTGTTTTGGTGTGCCTTGTTGGGGGGGCTGGCCTGGCTCAGAGGTGCTTGGTCTTCAGTGGTCAACTCACAGAGGTCCAGCATACTTGTTCTAATATGTGCTCCGGGTGCCCTGACAGCAATGCGGCTTCCGGTCCGCACCCCCCCCCCATGGCAGGCTAACTGGTTGGCTGCCGCAGTTCTTGTCAGAGTGCAACCTCATTATCACATTTGGAAGTGAAGTTCTCTCATGTGGCCAATGCTAAACAGGACTCTGAGGTGGAGATGGGCCAGCTGGGACATTTCTGATTTGATTGCAAACATTTTTGCTCATTATCATTTAGGCTTATACCTCATGCTATATTTTGTGGTTTTTGGGGAGCTGGGGAGGGAGGGGGGCATGCTCTGAGGGCGGGGGTTATCAAGTACATAAACAGAGAGTTAGTGCAGTTGTTAGGGCCGAGAGTTTAAAGCTTGTACATAGTTTGGAGGGTTGGGGGGGTGGATTTCAGAGAATGATAATGGGTCACAAGCATGTCTTACACCTCACATATCGTATGGTCATATTCGTGATGGTGGGAGGAGGGGGGTGGAGTTGTTCACTGTTCATGCTACTGTCTCATCCACTTTCAAGGGCATTGTTGTTTGAGGGGCGTGGTATGGGGATGGGGGTGTTGGGCAGGATGACGAGGTTGGAGCACATAGAAGTGTAATTTTTCAACGAATGGAGATCTGGGCAACCAATGTTTGCATAGGTCAACATGGGGACAATATATAAATTCCTGTCTTGGAATGTAAAGGGGGTAAACGTTAAGCACAAACATTACATGATACTCCGCCATCTCAAAAAATATCACCCGATGTGGTTTTCCTGCAAGAAACCCACCTCAAGCAGGAAGATATCCTGCTTTTCCACAGGGAATGGGTTGGTCAAGCTTATGGAGCAGGATCCAGCAGTAAAAGAGCAGGGGTGGGCATCTTAATTAATAGGTGTACTCCCATTCAGTTGATAGACGGACTCAGAGATCCAGACGGCCCATTTCTCTTACTACAGGGGCATCTTGGGCTTACAAAGGTACTACTAGGTGACATCTATGGTTCTAATGTGCACTATCCCAGCTTGTTCTCAAAACTTCTATCCCATATCTCCGCATTCTCAAGCTCCCCAATAATTTTAGGTGGAGACTGGAATCTGGTATATCACAATGATTGTGATAGGTCAGGAGGGCACTGGAAGGGTCTCTCTCCAGCTCAAAGGGAACTCAGGGAACTGATGAATACTTTGGGCCTGGGGGACCCTTGGCGAATTCTTCATCCAACGGACAAACAATACACTTTCCACTCCCTTCCCCATAACTCCTTCTCCCATATCGACTACTTCTTGACATCTACATCTAATCTCCTAGGGTTAGCAACCTGTGATATCCTACCTACAGTACTCTCTGATCATGCCCGAATATACATGGAGCATACCCTAAAAGGGATGGATGATTGGGATAGATCTTGGCGTTTTAACTCTGGGATTTTACATGACAGGCAAGTGGTACAGTCCCTTACAGTTTTCATCCAGAACTTCTTTAAGGACAATATGGGATCAATATCTTCTCTCGACATGTTGTGGGGTGTGGCGAAGTGTGCGATCAGGAGCAAATGCATAAGATTAGCCGCTAAAGCTAAAAACCTAGAGGAAGAATCAACCAAGCAACTACTCCACCAAATCAGGGCATTGAAACAAGAACTCTCCTCTTTAACCAATGTGAACAGCTGGGCCAAGCTAAACACCCTTAAGGTTCAATCCTTTGGCCTGCTGGCTAAAAAGGCTGCTCTAGCGCTGCAAAGGGTCAAATTTCGTTATCTGGAATCGGAGGAGAAAGTGGAGAAACTGCTGGCCCTACAACTCGAGACAATTTGAGGTTCGGAGTATGATCCAGGGCCTCCAGTCTGTGTCGCCCAGACCTACTCTTACCAAGCCTAGAGAGATAGTGGAAATCTTTAAACAGTACTATGAAAATCTTTACACACTGGAGAAAGATCATCCATTTGACACTACTTTCATGGATCAGTTTTTGGATTTGGTGTCCCTGCCCACCCTCTCCCAGGTGCAGCAAGAATTTTTAAAGGCCCCAATCTCAGTTTCTGAGGTCAAGCAGGTGATAGGACAATTGCCTAAAGACAAAGCTCCGGGCCTGGATGGTTTCAATGTTTCCTTCTATTGAGCCTTTTTGGATGACCTAGCCCCTTTTCTCTCACAACTTTTCAACTCATTAAAATCTTCTGGCCTCTCTGACTTCTCATTCACTAAAGCTTGGATATCAGTACTTCCAAAACCAGGCAAATCTCCCCTTTTACCGGGTAATTATCGTCCCATATCTTTACTGAGCTCAGATATAAAAATCATGGCAAAAATACTGACAAACCGGCTGTACCATGTTTAGCAGGGTCTACTAGGCCACTCACAGGTTAGTTTTGTAGCGGGTAGGGTCTCCTCGGACCACTTGGGCAAAATACTTTATCTTATAGCTTTGGCAGGTGACAGAGCCACTCCCTCAGTTTTAGTATCCCTTGTCGCTGAGAAGGCAGTCTATCGAGTTTCTTGGACTTTTCTATTCACTGTCCTAGGATGGTTCGGTTCCCCTCTTCTCTCTGCGATTGACTCCAGGGGCTGTACTCAAATCCTACAGCCAGAGTCCATTGCAATGGGGTTCTCTCTAACCCACTTTCTCTTACCCAGGGCACCATACAGGGCTGCCCCCTCTCCCCCTTTCTCTTTAACCTTTACTTGGAACTCCTCATCCGTTCCTTGCAATTAAGTAAGGAAGTCCAGGGTATTCACGTGGGACAGCTTTCTTTTTCCTTATCTACCTATGCCGATGGCCTCCTACTGCATCTCGAGTACCCCCAGTCTTCCATACCCGCAGCACTTAATATTATACATCGTTTTTCTCAGATCTCGGGATACAAGCTTAATCTAGGAAAATCCTACATTATGCCCCTTAATCACTTTGCCCAGAAACATTGGATTACAGACCTGGGTCTGGCCTGGGAGCCCACAGCTCTTACATACCTTGGAATCAAACTACCTCACACCTTGACGCACATGGTTAAACTCAACCTCTCTCCAATTTGCCAAACTATTAAAGCAGATCTACAAAGGTGGAGACAGCTTCTGCTCTCCCTCTAGGGTCGCATAAATGTGCTCAAAATGAATGTTCTACCACATTTATTATAACCACTTAGTATGATATGCCCTTACCTCACAAAGCGGTGGTTCTCTTGACTGCAATCTCTTCTATCTGAATTTTTATGGCAAGGGAAAGCAGTATGATGGGCGTACTCTAAACTAAAATATCCAAAAGAAGTGGGAGGTCTATGTCTTCCTAACCTCTTTTTATACTACTGTGCAATCCACTGCTGTAAGATCTTCAGATGGAGCTCATACCAAACCAGTGACACCATACACGATTACTTTCCCCATTGGCTATTCTTGGAACAGCAACTTTGCAAGGCCCAAGGCATTAACCTTCAATCTTTTCTTCATACTAAACCGGTGGAGCTTCCCTCTTACTTGAGGACTCCCCCTTGTGGTGGTCCATAGAGGTGCTGCACCAAATCTGCTCTCTCTTACCTTTATCCCTACATAAAGATCTGGACCAGCTGCTTCTGGGCAATCCCCACTTCAAAATTGCAGGCTGTGTCATCCCAGCAGCCTTCAATCCCAATCTATGGGGGGTACCTGTCTCTGCCCTTCTATCAAGTGGTAAAATTTGTTCAGCTCTTGAGCTTCAGTTGAGATTCTTGCTCCCCACCCTCCTTGCCTTCAAACACCTTCAGCTGAGAGGCGGTACTCGTAGCCTTTTTGAGCCCACCTCCTTGGCAACACCCTGTAAACCCTCTGAAACAATCACTCTTGGATGCCACCACGCAGACTCACACAGTTTCCCTTTTCTACAAAATCCTGCAGGCACAAGACCCTCATTTACCCAGAAGAATCTGTTTTTATTGGCAACAGGAACTTAAACTATCTGTTGAAGACAGAGTGGAAAAGAGTCTGGCAGAGATTGTATAAATACATCAAGCAAGATTGACTAAGGCACCTTCAATTTCATATCTTGCATAACATGTATTATTCTCCCGCCCGCCTTTATCGGATGGGGAGATTAGACTCGCCTCTTTGCACTGTCTGTGTGAAGGTGGTTGGGACGACCAAGTGCTTTTCTGGGAATGTGACATGGCATTCTCCTTTTGACAGAGAATCAGAACATCTGTCGATTCCGTGCTTAGGTTAGAGCCCTATTTTACCCCACAAATTTGCCTTTTAGGGCTCTTTCCAAATGATATGCCAGGAGTCCATAAAGCGCATATGGCTCTCATTTCAGCAGTAGTGAAACTGGTTATCACCCGCCACTAGATGGATCAGGATAGCCTACCTCTTCAAGAATGGCACACAGAACTACTCCAGACTTTGGAGCTGAAGAAACATATAGCCCAGCAGAATAACCGAGATTCGGCCTGCAGAGCTTGATGGGGTCAATGACTAACACTGATATCTCTCATGCATATTGGTCGGGTAGCTCCCGGCAGGCTGGGGAGCTCCTAACTCTCCAGGAAGGAGGCCTCACCTACTTGCTTAACATAGCCCCACAGTAGATGGGTTTGCCCTGACCTTCATTCACTTAGTAGCATGTTTAACACCCACCAGCATTTCCATCTGATTTTTCAACACATGCTCCAGGGCGGGAGGGTTGGGGAGATTGGGGTGGGGATTAGCCTTATTTTTAGATAGGTTTCATCTATTACCATTGGGCCCTACAATGTCATAATTGTGTTTTTTAGATTTCTAAAGGCCCTTCAGCTCTTTTCGTAGATAACTCCCTAGCCTTCTGCTATCATGTTGCGTGCTTTCTCTTTTACCTTCCAACATGCCAGGGAGTCTCTACCAATGTATGCAATGGTATTTGTTTTCCTTTTATTTTGTTTTCATTCATGCTGTAAAAATGGAAAATCAGTCAAGTATATTAAATTAAAAAAAGGAAATGCTTGTGAACTGAGGAGCTTTGTTATACAACAAATGTAATAGGTACAGTGCTTTGGAATACTGTAGGTGCCAGTCCATGGTAAGATTCTAGGTAGCTTCAGTTAGAGAGCCTATAATAACCAGCACCTGCGATTCCCAAGTACCTTTTATCACAGCAGGCATCAGTATACCTTCTGCTTTGCAGGAGCAGAGTTTCTGGCTGCTGGCCACCTCCCAGGCAGACTCCTTTGCTGCCCTTTGCACTACAGCCCTTAGCATGAAAGGACCACATAGCGGAAGGACCAGTTGAGGCATCAACAGTTGAGTAATGAAGCCCCATCCACAAATGAGAAGAAAGCCTTCTGATTTGTCCTGGGTGGGAATACTGTGTTGTTCTCCCACTAGCTCACAAAATCCAACACATGGTGATTGGCAGTAAGGGAAAAGGGCCAAGAAAATTGAAAAGCCCTCACAACCTTGTGGCTCACTCTCAAGGCTGATCCAAAGGTGACTGGTGTGGAGGAGAAAAGCCGTTCAATCTTTTGAATTTTGGTACATTTTTGTAAGCCCCACCTGCAAACGATGAGAAAGCTTTCTGATTGGTCCCAGGCTGGAACTGCTATGCTGGGCTCCTGGTGACTCACAAAGTCCAATATACAGTGATCAGCAGTAGGGGAGAAGGGTCAAGAAGACTGAAAAGCCCTCCTCACCTTGTGGATGGCTCCTGATGCTGGTCCAAAGTACTTTACACCTGTACTTGTATGCTTTATTATGTATTGACCATGTTGCTATTATTTTGTTATTGCGTAACTACCTGTGACATACGGTATATATATTAAATATGTACAATTAATTTCTTTGATGCACATTTGCACAAGGACATTATGTAGTTTTTCAATAAAAAAACTGAAGATTCTTTGTGTTGGTGTAAATCATTTTAGGTGCTGTAATTTACGGCTAAGGTTTATCTACTGTACACCCAATGTCATTAAAGTGAATCTACCAGGTAAACTATCGCATTGTGGGACTCTGGGAGACATTGTGGCACAGTATGTGTGTGACAGTGCCTGCCTTGCATTTCAAATGTCAGGCAGACATGCTCACAAGCATGAGAAATAATAAGTATTTTTTGAATTATGCATAGTTATGGTATTATTATCACAAATAAGGAAAAAACATTTGTGCTAAATGAATTATGTTAGAATCTTTGTTCTAGCCTTTTAAACTTAAATTTCAGCACAGTACATGTAAAACATGATAGCGCCTCCTATCTCTGAGTAAAAATGTGTCAATACTGTACTTGTGTCAGTCTAATTTTACCTGCAGTGTGTTCAACTGCAAGATTTAAAGTAGTGGTGCATGTTACAGTGAATATTTTCACCTATATTTCTCTATTCCATTTTAGATTCACCCTACCTTCTCTCTTGTATTATGACCTTCTTTCCCCATTTTAAATCTGCTTTAACACTTTTTTATATTTGAAATAATAAAATGAGTGCTCCTTTAAATATGGCTCACACCAGGAATTCATCAGTATTCTCAGCTGTTTTTGTACACATATTGTCCCAAAAGATTAGGGAACTCTATCCTGTTAGTTCATTTTAGTCACACGAGAAGTGATGTTAAACAATTAAGCAATAATACACGAGAGGGTGTGGTATATCATGGGATATCACCATGCCTTGAGTGCGTTGTGAGGCATGAGATCTCAGGTCAAGTGTCTCATGCACCTGAGAAGTGACGATATCTCATGATATACCACACCCTGTTGTGTATTATTGCTATTATGAACTGGGGTAAAAGTTTTATAAATAAAAAAATAAAAGAAATACATTTTAAAACCTTTTATAAATGACTTTTTGGAGTGTTAGAGGAGTACATTTTAAGAAAATAGTGCTCAGAGAGTTGTGGTCAGTAGGTGGCGCTGTTTTAGTTGAAGGTGATAGTAGAGGTGGTGCTGTTGTGTCAACATGAACTCAACCCCTCCCCCCATCCTCCTGGATGTGAACTGTGCTTAATTTTACATTGGTTCCTGTTTATTTCTGGCAGCGGCGTGGTGTGTTGCTACGTGTAGTAGGCCGGATGGTTGACCATGAGCGGCCATTGCAGTGTCCTGATCGGAGAGGAATCAAGGGATGTGTTTTGTGGTTGGAGCTTGTTGGCACTTAGTTAGCTGCCATAAGAGTGGTTTTCTGTGTGTGTGTGTGTGTGTGTGTGTGTGTGTGTATGTGTTTTATGAAGAAGTCGAGCGCTGCAATGGTGTGCAAATGCCACAAGTCAGCTTAGAGAGCAGCTCAAACTTTTTACTGCATGGACAAGACAGTTGAGAGGAATGTGAGTGGGGTGAGAGAACTGACAGTAGAGTGGTAAGGCACTGTGTGAGGGAGTGTAAAATAAAATGTTGTTGGTCCCAGCGAAAGTGGTTGATACACTTCATCGAGTGGGATTGAAGATGCCTCGCTGCCCAGCTGTTACAAGTGGATGAATCTGCATGGATAAAACAACCTGTTGGCTTGCACCTTTTCTTATCCATTATTATATTGTGGATTTTAATCATGGATAGGAAGAGGGCTCAGCCAATCAGGTGGTTGGATTCTCCAGACTCAGTTTATAATGGCTGTTCAAATACAACAGGATAGTGATGAAAACCTGGTCCAAGCCATATTAAAAAGAGCACTCCTTTTATTACATCAAATGTAAGCCCCCTCTCCCTGCGTCTAGAGATATGGTGGTGAAAGTCCAGGGGAGGTGGGCACTATACAGCATAAAGAGTCCACATACCTGGTCGGCCTGGCTTACCAGACCTGAGGAAACCAGGGTGCCCCATTCTTCCGGGTGCCAAGCTGGACAACTGGAGCAATTGAAGAACACTGCTCTTCACCTGACTGGCCTTGCTATCCACACCTCTGAGGCCCCTGTAGACAGCCTTTACCAGGCAGGCCTCTCAGCGTCTTCTCCACTGGTCCTCTGGTCCTCCAGCGGCACACCCTGGAGCACACACACTAGGGGCTGGGCTGTGGAGGCAAGGTCCTTGTAAACAACAAATAGTTCATCCGAACAAAACAAGGTGAACACCAGAACTGCAGGAATGAGGGGATCCCATTTAATAAACAGTTAATGCAGAACAGGAAACAGTCGCTCCGTGGAACAGAAAACACAACACAGGTCGCTCTGGACCACAAGGTCACATCCAAAGCTAACTGGGCTCTGGACCATGAAGGTCACATCAGAAGCTAAATTCAATGCAACTACCTTACATGCTAGGCAGCCACAGTCCAAACACAGCATAATTCATAGCCTAATAGGGCCTTTAAAAGCGAACAGCATCAGTTCTTCCTCAAACACCGAAACTGAACATTCTCTAGCAGGGCCATGTGGAACCAGAGGGCCATCTCTGGACCCCCCAGAACCCACTGGCACCCCTATTCACAGTCTCTTCATAATTGTTGCCACTGCCAAAACAGTCTGTCAGACCAGAGACTTTTCCCAGACCCCTTGATCCCCTCACCTCTCAGGTGACTTTCATCCTGTCTCTGTCCTTCTCAGCTCCATGCTGCCTGGAAGCAGAGCACCTCCTACCTCGGCTCTCTCCTAAGCACAGATCTTCATAGGGAGTCCATACTCAACAGTGGTCCTCTGGGCTCATAAATGCAGCCCACCCCCAGGGTGCAGGTAGCCTCCTAGCCTTTCCCTCCTTCTAAGCTCATGGCAGCTGCTCTTCTCTCTCTCTCTCTCTCTCTCTCTCTCTCTCTCTCTCTAGATCCAGGCCCCCCAAACAGGGGGCTCAAAACAAGACAGCTGCAGCCATGTCCCTTCTGGCCTCCAAGACACTCTGCCAAGAAAAAAAAACATGGCCTCTATGACCAAGTGGACAAATGTCCCGCTTCAGTCTCAGTCTCTCTCTCTCTCCCATTCCCCCATCTCTCTCTCTCTCTCTCTCTCTCTCTCTCCTTCCTCCTTGGATCTCTCTTCCTGGATTCCTGCCTGTTGCTACTTTTTATCCCCTCTACCAGGCGCAAATAAATCTCCACCAAACTCGAGGTTCAATCCCAGACCAACCTCAAAGCACCCAAACTCACTTTGCCCCTAATGCCCTCTGGAGCTCATAGTCCCAAGACAACTATTTGCATGCTTCCTGAATGGCACCGGTGGGTGCCAAAACTACCTCCCACTGAAGTGGACCAGCCGCTCCTTTAAATTTCTCGACTCGGTGGTTGCACATGCTCAGCAGTGCAGCCCACCAAAAAATATTCACATTAGTTATTTTATTTATTTATTCCCCCACTAAGGTGGTCCTGAGCTCAGTTGAGTCAGAACACTGGACCCAGGACCACAACTGCTCCATAGGTGCCCGGAGGTGTGGACACACAACCTGGAACTCAGCCCACCTGCCAGAGGCAGAGCCACCAGGATCCAGCATCTGGAGGTGCAAGCCACAACCTGGAGCCACAAGGTGTGACTCCCCCTACCCCCAGAGCCAACAGAGGCTAACTGCACCGAGGGTAGAACGGAGCCACAACTCCACAGGTAAGCCAATTTTGGGGGCTTACACAAAAAAAAAAAAAAAAGATGCTAAAGCAGATTCAAAATGAGGGGGAGGTATCATACAAGGCAGGGAGTAAGGGGCAATTTAAAATAGAATATAAAACTATAAGTCACAGTTTTCACCACTAACAGGCACTGCTGCTCTAAGCCTTGACAAATCTAAGACAGGCAGACATACCATAAGTTTGTGAGATTTCCTACTTCATTGTGGTTATTTAAGCAACACAGTATGACCAGGAGTTATGCTAATGTTCAAGTTAATCACCCCCTGGGGATGTAATGTGGTACGAGGCACAGCTGAGGGCCACATGCCCACAGGAGGTGATTAAGTTGAACACTAACATAACCCCTGGGAGTACCTTATTGCTATTATAAAAACTGGTTAAAAATAAAAATATTGTACCTCTGCTTATTTTCAGTAAAGAAGGGTCTGAAGGCTGAACTTTGATAATCTAGTTCTTCTGCCATCTTCTCCATGCAGCATGTGTGTGTGTGTGTGTGTGTGTGTGTGTGTGTGTGTGTGTGAACTGCACCAGTCATACTTAAGGGACGTTGCCATGGTAATGCTATCACCACAGCATCTGCACCTCAAAACTGTGGACTGCATATTCTTGCCGAGACCATTGCACTGTACTATCTTCGGTGTACTCATTGAATATCTGCACTTACATTAGCCCAGCTATAGATATGTGCAGAAAAAAACTGCCCATGCCATAATTACCATAGTATTGTACATCCAGGAGCGCAGTGAGAAATACATTAAAAAAAGTAGAACTCACAGCAACGCTTGCTTACTCACATCACCCACTCCAAACTTGTCATATATTACTGCAGTCAACGATGGGGGGCAGGCAAAGAAAACAGGCAAATGACTACTGCAAACCACTAAACTCAATTTCCAATAGAGTGGGAAAATGTCAGGAAGTAGACAGGGGGGGTGCGGTGGCACAATGATGCCGGCGGAGTGAGGTATGTTTTTGCTTTAAAGCCAGTGTAAATGAAGAACAAACCAGAGGGGCAAGACAGCAAATGAACAAAATGATACTGTAGCACTACTGAGAATTAAAAATGAGGGAGAAATGTGTTTGTACACGTGGCTCTATACGTTGATATGGGTCTCTCCATATTAGCGGTAGATGGTAGTCCTAATGGCGGATCAATGTTCTACAAAAAGAATTTAGAAAGGGAGTGAGGAACTTATTTTTAAAAATCAATGCTCATGTGAAGCGGTTCTACAAGTATGTTAAAGATTAATGCAAGGCTAGTAAACTGCCAGCAATTAAACACATCTTTCCATTTCCCAGATCCTTTTTATAATGCACATTAAAAGTATATACTCAAAGTAAATAATGACAATTCAGTGACAAAATACAAAGTACATTAACAGCAATTAAATGTTTAAAACCTCAAAAAATGCTTTACAATGCACCACAGAGCACCACAAATTGTATAGATTCTGGAGGCCTAGGTGGCCTCCATATCCCCTACCTGTAGTGAGGATTTTTTGGCCTCTGTTAAGTTGGAGCTCTAGTTGATGCCCTTGGTCGCATATCATGTTCAGTATGATTGTGGGTAATTTTTTGCACTAGGGATGAGCTACCAGTGTGGGAGGTAATGTTTGGTAGGTTTGGGTGTCTACTGGTACCAGTGTTTGGCTCTCAGTGCTGGAGGTGAATTTTGGGAAGTTGAGAACACTTGTTGGCTCTAAAAATCAGCTCCCAGTGTGGGGTTTGAAGTTCAGATGGGTCAAGGGTGTTTGCTAGGCTCCGATGGGCTCTGACCCCTAGTTGCGAAAAGTTAATCACTGGCTGTCACCTCTCCCTAGCTAAATGCCATTTAATTTTTCAGGGACTACAAAGGATTTCAGGCCCTGATTCAGAAAGATGTTGGTGAATATATTATAGGCTACATAAGTGGTAGCTTACACTCTGCACTTTTCCCTATTTTGTGCATAATCTGGTCAGTGTTCAGTGCTCGGGTGATTGCATAATGCTACATGCGGGTCTACATAATGACCTTGTTGCATGTGGCAACCATCCCTAGAGATGCTTTCCATGCTGCTTGAACCCATCATACATGGGCGTATCTGGTGTGGAAAAACATGGCAGGTTTAATATTAGAGCATCCTATCCCAAAGGTTCAGGTTGCTGAAAAATACACCAGAGCACAAAAACAACCAATTACCACTCAAACAAAATAAATAGATTTTTCATAAACAGCACATTTTTCAAAATAGATATTCAAGGATGGCAAATGCAAACCTTGAATATTGTTTAAAAGGGAAATTAAGAGCTGACTCTGTAAAACATTTGGCCACTGGGATCAACTAACAGCCTGCTTAAACAGGTACAATTTTAGCCCATTCTTAAATGCCTCCACTGAGAATGAATTCCACAGGCCATTAGGAAAGAAAATCTAGATCATCAGAGCAGCCACAGAGAAAGCCCTGTCCCCCAACTGCTTCAAATGGGATCTCAGTGGAGCTGAGAGAGCAGCCTGTAATGTACCATATAAGGCCAAGAAATCTTTTAGGTAGTTAGGACTCAGCATGTGTTGGACTTTGTATGCTAACAAAGTGATCTTGAAAGTGATGCACCACTGTACTTGCAGTCATATTTCATGCAGCCTAGGAATGATGAGCTCAGATGATTTAAGTCTGGCAATCAATCTGGCTACAGCATTCTGCACCAACTTGGAGGAACTGGACCGTTCTTGGACATGACATCTATGAATGTTTCCTGGACTAAGAAACTGCAAAACATCACCACCAGGTATTAGCATACTCACCATAAATCAACTTTTTTTGGAAGCCATCAAAAGCAAAAGTAAGGTCAGTAAATCTGTTTCACAAGCTCTGAGCTGTGGAGTGTTGCATTGAATCCACATTTCCGTCTGACTTGTTCTTATAGGATCTGTGCTTGTCTCTGAGGTCTATTCGCAACCATTTTGGAGAACAAAGGGAAGACACTAACAAAGGATTTTTTACATCCTGCATATGCCCCAAGCCAATGTTCATCACCTTCAGGAATGTAGCACATTCTGGGTCTTTGATGTACAATAACAACAGTTTACTGGTCCCCAGTAGTTCACCATTTCCTGTGGATTTGATTATTTTTATCATTTGACTCCTGGTACCTTGGTCAAGATTATCATATTACATATCTATTAGTGAAGCACTGGATCAAGGTTTGTCAGTTGATGTCATCTTCTTGGACTTTGAAAAGGCCTTTGATTCGGTGTCACATAAAATCCTAATTGATTGTCTGTCTAAAATAGATTGAAATTCATTTATAATTACTTGGATAACTAAGTGGCTAAGAGACAGAAGACAACAGGTTGTCATCAGAGGTTATAAATCTCCTTGGTCTAAAGTTACTAGTGGTGTGCCACAGGGTTCAGTTCTCGGCTCAATCCTGTTTAACATCTTGATTAGCAGTATGAATGCCACTAATGGAATTTGGCTGAGTAAATATGCTGATGATGTTAAGATAGATAGCATTGTTAATGATTTCCAATCTGCTCAAATATTCCAGTCTAACTTGAATTTAGTTTCAAATTGGGCTAATGAATCTGAATTAACATTTAATTATCCCAAATGCAAAGTAATGCATTTTGGAAAAAATAATAACTGCTTTTCATATCACATTAATAATAATAATTTGAAGGAAGTCAGCTCAGAGAAGGATCTAGGAATTTTAATCACAAATGATCTAAAATTTTCAGATCACACTGATCATGTAGTTAAAAAATGTAATCGTTTGGTTAATTGTATTTTGAAGAACATAAAAAGTAGAGAGCCAGAGGTATTACTTCCACTATACCGCAGCATAGTCAGAACTAATTTTGACTACTGTTCATCTTTTTGCTCCCCACATTAATACAAGACAAACAATCTAGAGAAAAGGTCCAACGAAGATTCACCAAACATATGAAGAATATAAGCTGTCTTTCATATAAAGACAGATTAAGAAAGTTAAATCTCCACTCAATTGAGTATCCATCCTTGAGAGGTGATTTATGTTTAGTATATAAGGCTACTCATGATATTATGCTTTTTGAGACCTTGTGTTTGGAATGGCACCGATCAGTGTGTATAACTAGATCCCATGACCTCAAATTAAGGGCTATTATTAATAAGACCACTAAAAGAAATAATTACTTTACTCAGATTGTTATTTCAGTCTGGAACTCTCTTCCATTTGAGGTAGTCCATAGTACCAACTTAATCCAGTTTAAACAAAAACTTGATAGTCATATGGATGAATCCAAATTCGAATTCCACCAATGGTAGGTGGCGAGATTATAATGGGCTAGTCCCTCGATCTCATGAATCTCCTATGAACCTATAAACCTATATCCCTGAACATAACTATCTGCATGGATTAACATTACTACATCAAGAATGCAACCTAGTTCTGCTTTAGAACATGTGTGATAACAATACACATGCTGGTAAAGAGGGGTGTGTTTCCTGAACACAGTGAGGTACATCATGGCCTACAGGAAAAATTTCCCCTCTCACATACTAAACAAATACCTGACGTTTCTCCCGAGCCTGCTGCTACTAATGGCGGAGGATGTCAAGCAAAACCCTGGCCCCCATGGAACAACTATACCAAACCTCACACCCAGTGCGCCTGAGTGGGCTAACGCCAAGGGACTGAGGCTAGTACACATGAACATCAACAGCCTCAGACCCAAAGTGCACGGACTTGAAGCCTAGGCTAGCCTCTACTCTCCAGACATAATTGTCAACTCGGAAACCTGGCTAAAGCCCAATATTCTTCCACACAAGGTGGAATTACAGGGGTTCAATGCGTTTAGGAAAGACATGAAAGGGAAGAAATGCAGAGGAGTCCTCCTCTATGTAAACTCCCAACTCAAAGCTACCCAGATGACTACCCCTGATCTTGAAAGAGAGGACTGTGAAGCAGTGTTCACACAACTCCTCCTCCTCCTAGGGGGAACACAGCCTCTTGTAATTGGATGCATATACAACACCCCTAAGAAAGCAATGGGAGCCCTGAAAATACTCACAGACACTGTCCTAAACATCCCTGGCAAAGAAAAGATTATACTGGGGGACTTTAACCTTAACTGGTGCACCAAACTAAAGGGTGAAGTAAAAGACAGCCTAGAAGGAGAGAAATTAACCCAACTAATAAGTGAACCTACACGGTTCAACCATAAAACAGGAAACCATACCACCCTTGACTGGGTGCTAGCATCCAGTCCTGACAGAGCCAAAATAGTTGGAACATGCACAGACTCCCTCAGTGACCACATGCTAGTCTTCCTGGTGTGGAAAAATAGCCACCCCAAACAAACACCAAGGACTTTCTGGTACAGAAACTACCCTGCATTGCACAAAGGGGCCTTTTTGAAATACTTGTCAGAAGTGGACTGGGCTGGGACTCTCGACACCCCAACCATAGACAAAGCCCTGGAGGGTTTTACCAAGCACTTCCTATCGGTGGCCAATAAACATTCACCCTTAAAAAAGATCAGGGTCAAGTGCCAGGACACCAGACGGCTTAACCCAGATCTGAAGGGCATCATGAAAGAAAGGGACAAACTATGGGGCAAATTTAAAGTTACAAATCTGCATCAGGACTGTGTTAAATACTGGGAAGCCAGAAACATCTGCAAGATGGAGCTCAAAAAAGCCAAAAAGAATCACTTGCACACGTTGCAATCCAGAAACCTGTCTGATCCAAGGAAATTTTGGGGTCGTATCAACTCGCTCCTAAAAGGCAAAAAAAGCAGGGTGACAGGGGAAATAAAGGTGAACAGAACACCTCTCACCACCCCAAAAGACACAGCATACGCCTTCAATGACTTCTTCTTGGACCTACAGCAGTACAAAACAGCAATCCTAACCAAGGCCAGGGAAGCCTAGAGAATCAAGAGACCCCCCCCCCCCGCAGGGCCCTGAATTCCACCTAAAACTTACATCGGTAGGAGAGGTACTGACGCTGCTCAAGGGCATAAAACCAGAAGGTGCAACAGGCCATGACAACCTCGAACCTAAACTGTTGAAGATTGTAGCCCCCATCATTGCAGTACCAATAACCCAGCTATTCAACAGGTCCCTGATGGAAGGGAGAGTACCCGCCCTATGGAAGGTGGCTCTTGTGACCTCAATTCCCAAAAGTGGGCCACAGGAGGATGTGGAAAATTTCAGACCAATCTCCATTCTCTGTACCCTAAGCAAGTTACTTGAGAAGGTGGTCTACAAACAGGTCAATGAGTACCTGGAAATGCACAACCTGCAAACAGACCAACAGCATGGTTTCAGAAAGCAACACGGCACTAATACGGCACTGGTAAGCTTCATCACTGATGTGCACAAAGCTCTGGACCAAAACAAACTCCTTGGAGTAGTCTTCATTGATCTAATGAAGGCGTTCGACCTAGTCAACCTTAAGCTGCTCCTAGGACAACTGGGTGGCCTAGGGTTTGATACACTGGCCCTTAAATGGCCTTCCAGTTACCTCCACAGCAGGACGCAAATGGTCCAGTGGAACGGTGCTAAATCAGATGAGCGTCCAGTGTCAGATGGAGTTCCACAGGGTTCTATCCTAGGCCCTCTGCTATCCTCCTTATTTATCAACAACCTAGCCCTACACTGCAGTGGAGCAAAGGTCACGCTATAAGCAGACGGCACAGTACTGTACAGAACTGGCAAGGACTCAGAAATATCAAACTCAGAGCTGCAACAAGATTTCTCAATGGTAGAAGACTGGTTCCAGGCAAACCTGCTGGTTCTAAACAGCAAAAAGACCAAAGCCATGCTCTTTGGCCCCCAAAAGCTTGGCCCACGATGGGCTATTACTATCGCTCTCTACCTCAAATGGAACAGGGATTGAAGTGGTGGACATTATCAAGTATTTGAGAATGTTCATTGACCAGGAAATCTCTTTCAGGAAACACATAGACTACCTAACAACAATAGTAAACCAAAAACTTGGGCTCCTGTACAGACTAAGCTCCTACCTGACTAAAGAAATCAGGATTGCGGTCAGCAACGGGACTATCATTCCCATCCTGTTCTATACTGCAACAATGCTTCAAGGACTGAGGGCAATGGAACATGTGCGTCTGATTACGCTGTACCATAGAATCAGTCGTTTCGCCGCTGGAGCGCAAGCAATGGAGCACCACTGCGATGTACTACAAGCATGAAACTGGCCACCCCTTGAAGTGAGACTCACCTATCCCTCCCTGTGCTTAGCTTTCAGATTGCAGCAACCTGATGCCCCACAGAGCCTGAGAAATCTACTAGCCCCAAAAGCATACAGGAGGGAGCTCAGGTCGACTGAAAGCAAGCTGCTAGAACCCACAACAGCCAGATCAACTGTGGGACAACGGTCACATAGAATAACCCTCCCCAAACTCTGGAACAATTTCCCAAGAGAGCTCCAGGACTCCACCTCTCTTGAGGGGTATAAGAGAGGGTTAAAACTACACCTAAGCAGTGGGTCTCATTGCAAGTGCAGCAACCAATAAAGGCACCTCTGCTAAAGGGGGATGCCTCATGTAACTACAGACAAAAAGGGAGGGAGGAACAGTAAGGAAGGACATAATGTACTGAACTGCACATACGTCTACTATCTACTCATGAATGTGTGTTACTAACAAGGTTGCCCGTACTTGAACTCGCCTATGTCAACTATAGTAATGTCTATCTCTGCGACACATATACATGATCAATGTACCATATACTGTAGTACAATCAAAAGCATTGGTTTTCTTTTCCCCTCTAGGTACATGTAACTAATCCCGGGTTGCCCCTGAAAAAGGGACTGTCAAAGTCTCAGTGGGCCTACCCGGTTACCAACATTTAAATAATAAACTACAAGCAACACACTCATTTTCCAGATAGCCCTCCTGATAAAGCATTACAGTAGCTGAGTGGCAGTTTCACAAAGGCATGCACTAGGGTTCCCAGGTCCTCATGCAGTGGGCAACCCAGAAGTCAGATCTGTGCTCTTGCAGGTGCTGAGTTTTGGTGCAACTGGGGGTTGCTAGCCCTAGAGGCAACACCACAAATCCAAGAATTGATGCACTCAGGAGGGGTTGTTAGGCACAATGACTGTAGAAAATAATGTAGTCCCACACTTAGCTCAGAGCAAAATCATGTTGAATTTATTTTGAAGCAGAACAGTATTTACAAGATGCACCGTCAGGTGCCCCAGTGCTTCAGTCTACTGACCTTCATCGGGGGGGCTCTAGAGCTCAAAGCCCCACCTAAATTACTCTGTCACATGCACTGTTTAAGCCTTATTGGTTGCTACAGCTCACAGTCAGGTGCACTGTGATCAGTGTTTCTGGTGGGTTCTGAACCCAAACAATTCAAACTAAAGTTAATACTAACATAAAAGAGAACAGAACTTGAATTTTGTGGAGTTCATTTATTTTATTCACATCCCCCAAACACCCCTGTATCCATTTATACACCATACCTAATATACCTCCCATGTTCATCCATCTTGTGCATGCCTTCAAAAACCTCCTCCTGGCTACCCTACCTCCAGCCACCCTCTCTTTATTACTCCCAAGTCCCCTGTTATATCCCACCTACTGTCTTTGCTCTGGTGGCCCTTTTTTTTTAAACTCCATACCTCTTTTATTTATACCCTAGAATCCTTCTGTGCATGTCTGCAGCATACCTTGTATGACTCCAGTGTTCATTCATCCCTTCTAACAGCACTCTGCCCTTAGGTACCTATCCGATGGCCCCCCTTCAGCCCTCTAGGATGTAAACCCCACAAAGGCCTGACACGACTGCACCCCCCATAGCCCCTCTGCCTTACCTGATCCTCCTATTTCCTGGCTTAGCAACCCTTTTGACTTGTTAATGCAAATAAAACTTCCCCCAGCCACCCACTGCTGTCTACCTTCAGCACCCTTGTGTCCCCACATTTTCTCATTTCCCTGAGCTCCCCTGCAGCCAACCTTCAGCAGACCCCAGCCCACTGACTGCTGTCCACTTCCAGCCATCCCTGTGGCTCCATGCCTCCATCTCAATCTGTCAACTATTGCTGCCTGCCTTCAGCAGCTGACTCCAATAGTAACAGCACCCAGGACTCAGGTGCATACCTGACGCCCACATTTGGCTCACCCTGGCCACCCCACTGCTGTCCACCTTCAGTAGCCCTTTTGGACCCAACTTCCTTTCCTGTCTTGACCCCCAACTGCTGTCCACCTTCAGCAACCCCCAACCAAGTGACTGCTGTCCACCTGCAGCAGTCACTGTGGCCCATGCGTCCATCCATACCCGGTCACTGCTGCCATCCCATTCAGCAGCTGACCCCAATAGTAACAGCACTCTGGACTTGAGTGCATACCCAACACCCACCTTTTGCTCCCCTGGCCACCCTACTGCTGCCCCTTCCTCAGTCCCTGTGGTCCCCTGCTTCCCATCAACCCAGTCACTACTTCTGTCCACTTTCAGAGCTGACCCCAATAGCCACCACACTCTGGGCTCTGGCACATACCCAACACCGACCTCCATCTCTGCCTGACCACCCTGCTACTGTCCATCTTCAGCAGCCCTTATAGTTGCAAGTTTTATTTCTTTTAAGCCAAGTTGCTGTCCACTTTTCATAGTCCCTGACCAGCTGACTGCTGTCCACCTTCAGCAGTCCACATAGCCCAGTGTTCCCCTCCCAACTTGGTCACTACAGCTGTCCACCTTCAGCAGCTGACCCCAATAGTAACAGCACTCTGGACCCAGGGCATACCAGATGCCCACTGTCGGCACCCTGGGATGCGAACCCCACAAGGTACCAAAATGCGCTGGTGCCCCACTACCATGGTCCTCTAACTGTTGTCCACCTTCAAGAGCCCACAGTGGCCCCAACTCCCAATCCTATCCCATCCACTAACATGCAGCCCACTGTGGCCCTCACTTACCATCTTATCCCTGCCACCCAACTACTGTCCATGCTGTCCACTGTGGCCCCACCTTCCTATCTTATGCTGTCCACCCAACTGCTGTCCACTCTTAGCAGCCCCCCATGGTTCCAGCTTCCCATCATCTCCTGGTCCTAAATGCTGTCCCCCTTCCATAGCTGAAACCCCTGAAACACCCCATTTATACTGCCTTACAAATTCTTCCCGTACCAGTTCCCCATGTTTTGTTCCACCCCCCCCGGCTGCTTAAGATACCTTTTATTTATTTTATTTATTTATTTTATTTATTTAATTTAATTAGTATTTCAGAAAGACCATTGAGTGTGAGCTCTTTTACAAAGGTTCCACATCAGGGTGAACAATAAGACAATACACATATTCAGTGGTTACAGAGGCCTGATCATTAGGCATTAAAGAGCGATTACATGAGAATTAGATAAATAGAAGAAAAACAGAGCAGTTGTAATAGAATACTAAGCTATTTCTAATTAGTTGCCCTAGGTAGCACACCCCTGGAAACCTCCAAATCCGTTGATAGACTATGGCAGAGTAACTGCATAGGGTTTAACGCTATCCCAGATGGTGAGAGGCTGGGTGACAGTGAAATAAGGGGGATTGGGTTTGAGCCTACTGCATAGACTGAGGGGTGGGGGGATAGTGAAATGGAGGGGGGCTGTAATGGGGGGGAGCAGCTCCAGAGGGCTTTGTCGAAGTACCTTAGCAAGAAACCTTGCTAGTTTGCCCACCAACCAAATCACAATTAGTTATCCATCTGTTTCAAGATTCCAATCAGCCCCTTATGTCCATCAGTCTTTGATGCCACCATTTTCCCCTTTCCTCTTTCTTTTCTGAACTACTGGATCCTGGAGTTTGGCTTCTTGCTAGTCCAAATCCAAGTCACCATTGCCTTTGATCCCCTCCATTGCTCATTGCCATCAGATCCTCCCTTGTGCCTGCCCTGCCCCACCAGTGGTCTTCCCTTGCTTGGACGTCATGCCTGCCAACTCAGAAAACACAACAGTATCAGTACACTCCATACCTCCAACATTAATACCTAGCTTCCCTAGGTGTCATATGTACATGTAGTGCTTATACTTTACTATATCTCCTTTTTTATTTTCTATGTTCACCTTTCCCCAAATGATCATGTCCGGTTTATCATCCCTGGCTACCCCCCAGCTGAAGGCCCATCCCATAACACCTACCCATTTCCCT
The DNA here is from genome assembly GCA_016271365.2 of Neoceratodus forsteri. Classification (NCBI taxonomy): domain Eukaryota; kingdom Metazoa; phylum Chordata; order Ceratodontiformes; family Ceratodontidae; genus Neoceratodus; species Neoceratodus forsteri. The sequence goes on from CM028135.1 coordinate 405,502,162, forward strand.
CTAGAATATTTGAACTGTCATCTTTATTACCCTGTGAGTATTGAGCCTAAACTGGTTCCTTTGAAATTCATCAAAATGCTTATTTACCATTACGCTTTCCCAGCCTCTTATATACTGTTTCCCCATAACCCCAAATAGTATGTGTCTCTTTTACGGCACCATGTTTTTGTCCGCCAAGTCCTTGCACTCTTACCTGTTTTCCGTCTGTAACCATTTTACTACATTGTTGATTAAATGAAATATATTACCCGGCAATATAGATATTGTTACTTTGTTATTCGATTAAGTGAAATCTATTTTATAGAGTTGTTTAGACCATTTCCATTAATCTTGCTGGCAGTGAACAAATCTATTTCCATACCACAAAAGTTAATCTAGGTAAATAGTTATCAGCTTTGAATCCTTGGAGATAATGTTCACCTGATCAACATATATCCAATATCCTGCGAATGGCTCCACCCCCTATTAATTTTTTTTTATAGGGAAATTTGTTATACCATTTGTTTACCCAGGATAACCAAAACGATTTTACTGAGGGGTTTTTATTTATTTATTTGCTTTTGGTAACTGGGTGGGTGCACTAGACATAGAGATGTCTGTTTTCAGGCATTCCCCAGGATGCTGCTCTATATGACCTATGTTTTGTTCATGTAATGTCCAGGAGATGCCAGGCAACCTGTCCTGACATTACAACAAACTTAATGAACACAACAAGTGGACTAGCTAATGAAATATCAGTGAAAATGTTGAATATCCCCTCCGTGGTTACCCTGAATTTGACCAGCAAACAAAATCACCGCTGGCAGCCGATAAGCATGTCTTGTGAATATTCAAGGAACTGTAGCATCATGCCTGCAGGTGGTCTCATGCCTCACTACGCCTCCTAGCCATGTGTTAAAGTGTCTAACACACAGACCCTGGAGTGGCTTATTGCACTTATGAAATGGCTACCAAAAATACAGATGTATGTGATAGCTGAAGTGTATAGTATTTAAAAGTGAAAAAGTTTAATGTTTGTCTTGATTTTTAATAAAATAGTTCCTCCGCCTACTGTTTTTGTTTGACTTAAGGAATTTTGTCCTACAAAGGCTTCTGTAGTTACACCTGGTTGTCATGGCAGTATTCACCCCCACACACACACACATACACACAAGCATAGAAGCAGATTCTGTAGCTAATCGACCCCGGCTATTTAATCCCCCTCGTGCAAACTGTCTCAGTATGTCCAGCTCTCTGGTGAAGCGAGCGAAGATGGACAGCGTACTGGAACAGCTGAAGCAGCACACCGTGGTGGTAGCCAACATGGGTGATTTCAATGGTGAGAGGCAGTGGGGTGGGCCATGCAATGTATCGGAGTAAAGGGAAGCCAAGTGTGATTTTGGGGGCGGAAAATGTGCCAGGTTTTGGTAGTTAATATTGGTGAGGTTCTTACGTGGGCTCAGATCTGTGGGTTGGGGCATCCTGGCTCGACTTCAGCCGGTTGTTCGGTTACGGTCTGCAATGGCACGCAGTTCTGTGACCCGTCACTGCCTTTGCAGGGTGTGTGTGCGTTGCTGTGGAGTGGCTGACTCCACTTCATGAAGTGGTACAGTTCCCCCAAACAATTAATGAATGAATGTTCTCTTTCTGTAACAAGAAAAATGCTCGGTAAAGCATCTCTACTCGTAGCTTGGGAACTGTCCCGTGTTTTCCGGTATGCTGGACTTTGTGATGCGGTATTTTTTCATAACGGGACCAGTTGCAGGTCAGAATACTGGGTTAAACATTGATAGTTTCAGGGGCTTGAGTGTCACTGACATGAACTTTATCTGTTGCGGTATTGTGGAGGGGGAAGGATCGCTACAAGACGTTTTCACAATTGTGCTTTGCATTTAGAGAGTGCACTTTTACAAGAACCAAGTCGCCATGGATTTTTATTGAGTGTTTTCCCTACTATTTGGAGAGCGAGCGAGCGGGCTGGGAGACAGATCGCGGCACTTTGTTTTTTTTTCCACTTTTCTACATGCTACATGTATAACAGAAACCCTCAAAGACCAAGGTCAACTGAACAACAGGTGAGATTTATTTATTTCATTTTTTTTACATTTAGGCTGGCACCACTTATGCCAGAAACAAGATGGCTGTGTTTTCATTTCTCAAGGTTCTGAGTGGGCAGCATCACCCATATTAATGCCCGCTTGCCATAGTTTGGCACAGCCTGATCCTTTTCCCCATGGTGTTAGACATATTAGCACACTCCTAGCAGCCAATCAGAATGCTGCTTTTCTACCACCCATTCCATAAGGAACCGTAGCATCATGCATGTGGAGTACTGTATAATGAGGTTGTTTACTCCCCCCCCCCCGCAGGTTGTGTTGCCACTTTTTCCATGAAAGGGAAGTTTGCGTGGTTTACTCTGTTATCGTCCAATAAGGATGTGAAGACTGATTTACCATTTTTTCCCCTGTTTATGTTAGAATTGCTGGTGTTACACCGGACAGAAGTTAAATGTGTTACCCTGCTGCTCTTCCACCTACTCTGTCAAGTACTCCATATGATGCAATAAACATTTTTTTTTATTTTTTTATAAAGGGGAGCTTCCATACAGCATATAACCTCATTCTCTACAGAGTACTCAGAAAATGAGCATTCAAATTAAATGACGTACTGTATAACTACCAACAATACCTTCTCAGGAACCCATAGCCTTTGCCCAATACCATGCTATTCTCCCTCCCACTGGCTTGCTCCCCTTCTTCCTTTATACTGTAAGCACCTTGTCCTTTTCTTTATATTCTTTTTATATCTGCTATTGTTCCCTTTTAACCTTTCCCCCCCACTAATCAGACTCTTAACATGGCATGAACTTTTCTCATTTCAAAATGGCGCCAGTACCTTACCCACTAATGTACACTGGTTCCCTGCTGTGCACAAGATGGTGGCCAGAATCCCACACATGCATGTTGTGTTTTCTAGCCAAATCATACCAACATGGCAGCATCACTCTTGGCGCACATGTGCCCTAGCTTGTCGCCATCGCCATACTCAAACATGGCGGCTGCCCCTGGTGCCTGCACAACCTGGCAAACTCCTACTTTTCACCAAGACTTTTAAAAAGGCCCCTTTACATCCCCCAGCCACTGATAGGATTCCATGTGGTTCTCGCCATTTTGACCCCCTCCCTTCCTCAGCTGCCATTCTGCTCTTCCTCGGTCAGGTCAACTACCAGACCAAGTGACGGCTTCTGGTTCTGTGGTTAGCTTCCAACTCTCTACCATAATGCTGACAACCTACACCATGCCCAGCTCCCACCCAAATTGTCCCAACTCACCCACTGTAACTACAAAAGTTGGGGGTGCCTTGCATTGCTTACTTGCTTGCAACACTGAAAAATTACTTATTTACTTTTTCTGGGTTTTTTTTGGCTTGTAATGTAGACAAACCTCATGCTTATCCTCCCTCCCAAAAACACAACCTCTAAACTTGCAAACCTACTTCCCCACTGCATGTTCTCAAACTAGGCTTCCTAAACAATGCCCCACCCTCCAGCCTCCCTGCTGCCTTTCCTCCTGCCCCTCCCCACTCACAGCCCATTTCCAAAGCGTTTGCCCTAATGATGCTATACTGTAGTTTCTTAAGTGTTCATTAAATTCACCTTGGAAAAACAATATAATTGATCAATGTACTTTATTCACCAATGGTAACCACACGACTATGACTTATGGTATAGTTAATACAGAAAACCTGCTCCAGCACCCTCAAGAATCATTTTCCTAGAACTTCATTTAAAATTGTCCTAATTAGAGAAAGTTTTTATCAGTGACTCATACACTGCTCTGGGGTTTCAGTGCTATGATCTGAGAAAAGGCTTTTAAAAGGAAAACCTCCCCAGTTCATATCATGAACAGATAAATCACAGTTGTGGCCACACACAGCAGTGTTATCTGTCTCTTTTTTTTGGCCATTACTTAGATTAGGCCCATGTCTCCCTGCCCCAAAACCCCAGCAGGCTGGCCTGACTGCCTTCTGTGTTTGTTTCCTCTCTTTTTTTTTTCCTGCACTTGTTCTGCTCCAGCCTTCTCATACCTGTAACTCCAAACTGTGTCCAAGAAAAACTCCTGTCAGCCAGAAATCATGCCAACTGTTTTGCTAAAGTACCTGCTCCACTGCTCCAAACTCTAAAGTGCTCTCTAGAAAATGAAGAAAAGTGCTCCCAGTCTTGCTTCTCCTTAAGTGTCGCACCGGCAGACGAGCATCTTCTTCCTCCGTGTGCCTTTCCTGGTGAAACAATTTCAATAAATAAATAAATAAGTGCCCTTTTCCTGTAGTTCTTCCCCTTGCTTTCCTTCACCAATCCCAGCCCTAGCTCCCCTCCCAAATCCTTCTCCCCCTCCCTCCCTCCTGTTACTAAACTTTGACCACCCCTGCTATTTTGGTTAGGAGACCCTCCACCCCGGCCCCTGCCTCCTATGTTACCTAACTCTGAACCTCCTTGCTATTTCGGTAGTAGACCCCTGACAATAGGGCTTGTCCTTTAAGCTGGCAATTCACCTTGGACCAGGGCCAAAAAGACAGAAAGTTGGATGCAGTTCTGGTACACCGATTCTGAATATGTAAGCTGACCAAGATAGTCACCCAAAGCTGGTGTTATTTTCAAAGATTATTCACCACAGTTTTTGCAGTCATTGGCTTCTTTGTCCATCGAGTCCTTCCCTTTGAATGTATATTTGGCCACTTATTCATTCTATATGGTAAAAGTATAAGTGTAAAACTGGGACTTTGGAGAAAGTAGCTAATCACTTCATTAAGGGGCTTAATCATGTGTCCTCCCTCTCTGCAGACCTACTCCTGCATAGGTCATCAATAGGTCCTCACCCAACTAACGGAATGACGATTTTGGCCTCCAGTCAAAAGACCTATGTTCTCCATCTTGGAAAGCAGCTTCCCTGCTGGCAATTCCTGATGTTCAGTTTTCACCCAAGGTTCTTTGCAAGTTTCACCTGCATCAGTCTTTATACTCAGTATAATACTCAGATACAAGATGGACAAAGGCACATTTGACCATTTCTATCAGTCCCTCGCTTCTTAGTGGTAGAAACCAAAAATCAAACCATCACTCATATATTTACCCAAATTGATCTTAAATGTGTCAAGTGTTTCAGATTCTACTAACCATTCTGGTAGGCTGTTGCAGACACCCACAACCTTCTCTGTAAAAAATAACTTTCTGTTATCCTTACTGAATTGTTTGATAGCAAGTTGATATTTGTAACCTTTTAGATTATGGTCCTGTCCACACTACACACTGAAAACCCTTCTGTAACGTTACAGAGGGGCCAAACCGTTACTACAACGGTTTGCGTTTACACCTGTAATGTTACAGGAGGCATTTTCGTAACCATTGTTGAAACCACATATGAGGTGATTTCAACAATGGTTATGAAACCAGGTCTGCCCCTGTAATGTTACCGGTTGTAGTGTGGACGTGTGAGCATGTTGCTCCAACCATCCCCCAGTGCAGCACGAACTGCATTGTGGGATAGGGTGCCATCTGAAATGGTCCCATGGCACCCACAATGCAGACGCGCCATCACGGTGCCACTCCGTTGCCAGGACTGTTCACTGGCAGTGTGGACACACTGTGATGGTTACCGTCCATACTGGTTTGGAACCACTACAGTGTGTTAGCGGTGTAGTGTGGACAGAGCCTTAGTGTCTGGGCTTTTAGTGACATACTTACAGTGGCACTAGCCAGGATGCAATGCAGTACCATGCAGTATTATTACAAAATGCTGCAGTATGCTACAGGAAACAATGCAATTAAATGTCAATTAAGCTCATTTGTCATGCAGAATTTTATGACATGTCATTTACTCTAACTTACTGCTTTGCATCCTGGCTGGCTCCACTGGAATTCCTCCAAAAGTGTTTAGTTATTTATTATTCTGTACAGCTGAAGCATGTTGACTCTTAGCCACCTCTTCTCAAGGCTAAAAAGACCCAGCATTCCCAAGATTTCCTCGTAGTTGGTGGTTTAGCTGCCTACAGCTCAAGCAATGCATCTTTTAGTTTATGGACAAGTTTAGTTACTTTTCTCTGCATTATCTTAAGGTTATCTATATCCACATAGTGAGGGTTCCAACGGGGGGACCAGAAGTCCATATACAGTCTTACTGTATATAGTGGCACTGTAGCAGCAGTTCTTCCCCCAGACTGCATACTAGCTATGGTGAGTAAATACTTTATTATCTGGATATCAGAAGGATGCTGCTGTTTTGCCATCAGAGGACAGAAATCATCATAACGTACACCAAAAACCTATTTGTGGCCTATATAGAGATTTATATTGACCACCCTGCTGTTAAATGGACTACCTCTTAATGGAGCAACAGTGAGTTCAATACTGCTACACTTGGTCTACACCTCCAAATGGCCTGCAGTTTAATTCAACCAGGCACACATCGCGTTGCAACTATTTATTGCGACCAAAAGCATCTTACTGGAGGAGATCTATAGGGTTGCTACCTGGTCTTCCTTTCAAACGTTCATGACCCATTCTGGCCAGGATGTGAATGCATGCAAAGATCCTACTTTTTTGTCCTTCATCTTAAAGTCTCCATTCCTATGAACTGTAGATCAAGTACGGTCTGCGGTAATAGTGTAGGTAGGGAAAAATGGGCAGACTGGGTGAGCCAAGCAGTCCTTAGCTGCCATCAAATTGTATGTTTGTGTGAGTGAGTTGGTGGCTTAGGTCTCACCAGCTCAGGCAGTGCATGTAGTCAACAATAGTGTGAATACTTAAAAGAAATCCAGGTAGGTAGAAAATGAAGACACTTGTAACTGTAGTTCTACTACTGGCATTCTTTGCACTCGCAATTGTAATTGAAAAGTCTTGTGAAATCATTAAAGATTAAAGCTCAGAATTATAGTGTACTAATCAATCATTCTTGTACTGAATGAAAGCTGTCTTGGTGTTTTAGACAAGTCTAAAATCACATCAAAATGTTAAAACCATCAACCACATACAAATCAGTCAGTAACAGAAAGGCAATAATTCTGTTCCAGGACTTTTGATAAAAATGACAGAGCTAACAGTGGCTACATATTGGCCAGGTTACTATAATCTGAATAAAGTTTCTTTAATAAGGCCATAGCAATACTTAACCAAATCCAACAAATCCACTTGGCCTATTAAACCTTTTGTGGGAAGTGGAGTAGGTGATCTGACTCAAAGAAGTAGAAAGCCTTGATATGTTTTGTAAAAGAGAGCATGTTGGCCAGGAAAACAGGGTAACCCTAACCTTTATAAGATGTGTCCTGGGATCATTAAGGCAGCAATTAATAATAAGCTTTTGATAGACTTCATCATACATTCTATTTTGACCCTGGACATTAATCTCTGCTGCTCATTTTTGTTTCCAAATTCATTTACTGTATATGGTTTCACAGTTCCTCAGCTCATTGTACTTCCTTCATATCCAAATACAGGTTTGGTTCCCTTGCCTCTTACCTCTCCTCTCCCACCCCACCTCCCCCCCCCCAACTTTCTGTTCCCTCTGTTTCAGAGACCATCAAACTTTTGTTACTCCTCACCCCACTCCTTTGTTGGGCATTCTCCCTTCTTCTATTGACTTCCCTAACACTGAAACTAACTTGCCTCCTCCCTCTACCTCTCTCCATCCTCTGGCTCCCTCAGGCATCAGTTAAAACTCCAGCCGTTCCCCACCTGTTCCTGTTACCCTTCCTCATGATACCTCCATGGTCGAGTCTTAACCATCCTAGTAAGCAGCTGGTTGGGTCCTTGCTCCTGCCTTGGCTTAACTTCAGCACCACTAAAGTTTTCTCCCTCCATTATGAGGTCAGGCAATAACTCACCCCTCAGGTCAATTAATCGCCTATGTCAATTTCATTCTATTCATCAATTATTGCTGCCACTACTGAATATGCACTTGCTAGGCATTCTTATTGAGCTGTACTGCACTTTATTCTCTGCACATACAACTTTTTGTATTTATTATAATTTTGTACTAATATTTTTTTTACAGAATATTGTTCAAATGTTTTGCTACTATGTATTATGCTGCTGTTCTTCCACTGTTCACCTCCTCCCAATTCACAACTGGAAATGAGTTTTGTCCCAGTGTGCCTCTCCCACTTACCAATTTTTAAATAAATAAATAAAATAAAGTTCATTTTATTTTCAACACGTTAGAGCTTACTTTTGATAGCCTATAGTTCATTCTGATGTCCCCAGTTTCCACAAAGATCAGGGAATAGTTTCTGTTGCCTGTTATTTTGTCATAAGAAAAGTGATGTTAACCAATGTGTGTTCTTACGCAGCAGAGAATATTAGTCCTGTTTACATGGCCACATTTGCACCACAACAACCAGAGTGGACACTTACCTGATTACAATAAGTTGGTCCTGGATCCTCTCCCTAAGCTGGAGAAAACCTGGGGACACATTCTGGAGCGAGCAGTGTAAGCAGCCATGTGGACAAGCTGCATCGCTCACTCTGATGCACAAGTGACCTCCCAGTATCTGCCTGCGCCTCCCAGCATCCCCCTCCCTGAACTTGGGAGCCCCTTTCCAATGTATCTTGCATCAATGTGGAGAGGGGCTGTGTAAACTGAGCAGCAACTGACTCAGGCGGTTGGAAGAAGGGCTGACATAGACCACAGTGCAGAGAAGAGAGGCCGTGTAAACAGGGCTAGTGATAAAAAAAACTTGAGGCAGTCATATTTAGTGGAAAATTTCTTTTAATTATTTCAGATACCTAAAATGCTGTAAGATACCCATGTTGGGGAATAAAGGGGACAGGATGAAAAAGGACAATCTAAAATGGAATGAAGGATGGCCTAGTGGTGCTGAGGGTTGAGGCACTGGACACCACACCGCTCACCACGCCGGCGACCCAGGTTGAGGAATGGACTTGGGTGGCCGGGGGTCAGCTGGGGAGGGAGAGAATTGAGCATCTGGAGGATGACTCTCCTTGGTAGTGGGAGCTGCACCACTCACCAGGGGCCCCCGGTGGAGATCAGGGGCACTGCACTTAGCGATGTCATAGTAGGTGTGGAGAGGCAGTAGGCATCCGCATGCAAGGTGCGCAGATGCCATTGCATGACCACACTCCAGGGACAAAAAGCCAAGAAAAAAACTCCAGCTTCCTGGATAGGTGACTGCACCCCCACATTCACACGTCCAAGGTTGGGCTCAATCCTCTGGTTCTCCCGATCCTGCCGGCCTGCCTTGATCCATCGATGGGTGCCCAGGTCGGCACATCAGGTGGGAAGAGGGAGTGTCTGTCCCCAATTTCCTGGAGGAGAGAGCTTCAGACAGGGCAATAGAAGGAGGGTGGTGAGAGAGAGTCGCCTGAGAGAGTTCTGGTGAGTAGGGGTGATAAATAAAGTTAACAAAAATAATAAATAAAATGGAATCCAAGGGAAATGTACACAATCCTCACCGTAACATGATCTGCTGCTTTTACTTCTGTTTAAAAAGCACCTGAGATGGGCAGCAGAGAACTCAGTTTAACAATTTGTCTGGAAGACACACCTCCAACAGTGCAATACTCCCCTAGTACTGCATTGCAGTGTAAAGCATTTTGCCTGATCAATTTTAAACTTCATTTTAATGGTGATGGAAAATAAATAGTAGAAAGGAGCATTATTCAACCTTTTATGCTGAAGGATTTCATTGCTTTGCATGGAAGATAAACACAAGCCCATGTTTTGTTTTTTCCTAAACGTTGGTGACATCACCAAACCTCTAATTTCCTAGTCATCACAATAATCGTTTAATGCCATCAAGTATAATTATTCTTCATTCACATCTATTCATTGTATCTAAAGGCATATTTTTATATATAGTCTCACTCAGTGCAGGTACCTATCATACAGTGAAATGGTTTTTATAAGTGGTGGTAATTCTTAAAACTATAGTGAAATATCATTAGCTGTAAAACAGACATGGTTATATGTCTAACAGAAATAGCAGGGACAGAAATGCAGTTGTAGCCCACAGAAAATAATTACAACAATAATCAGTGTAATTCATAGTAATAGCTGAATTGAATTTCACACCATAGCTCCAAGCACTTACATTTAATGAATGTAGTTTGTGCTTGTTTACTAAAAAGGTTTTTAGCAGAAAATCGATAATGTAACTGCAGTGTTTCTAATTGCGAATGCAATTATTCTTGAAAAAGTACTGCTTTCAGTAAGGATTTTTCACTGAAAATCAAGGTATATGAGTGCAACAAAGCTTAGTCTGTAATTGGTCTACCTGTACATTAGTGACCTAGTTCATTAATGTCTAATTATTTCCAGCTAAAAGAGATTTTACTTTAATGTTTAGAACTATGTCAGTTTAAGAGATTTTACTTTATTATTCAGAACTATGTCAAATTAAAATATATATAATGTCTGATATTGCTTAATTTTAATTACTGTATAAACAGATTATCTGTCTACCTATCTATCTGCCTATTTATACATATCTGTTTGTATGTCTGTATATATGTCTGTCTACCAGTCTATCTGTCTGTCTATCTATCTGTCTACCTACAGACATACATAGATATATAATAAAGGATGGCAAAGTGTGATGTGAAAGAAATTACATATGAACATACGAAGAAGCTAGCAGAAGAAGACCACTGAGTCTATCAAGTCTGCTCGTATTGCAGGGTCCACAACTTGAGCTGATGTCCCTGCCTTCCCTCCCCACTTCTCCCATCCTCCCTACCCATGAGCCTTACCTTCCCCCATGCCTATCCCAGCCTCTCTTTAAGCTGCCCACTGTCTTCAACGTGGTGACTTCTTCTGGTAGCACATTCCAAGTGTCCACCACCCTCTCTGTGAAGAAGTGCTCCCTGACCTCCCTCCTAAACCTCCCACCCTCCAGCTTAAGACTGTGCCCCCTCATGTTATAGTTGCCACTCAGCTTAAAGAGACTTTCCTTATCAACCTTATGTATCCCTTTCAAGTACTTGAAGGTCCCAATCATGTTTCCTCTCTCTCTCTCTCTCTCCTGTCTTCCAGGGAGTACATGTTCAGTGCCCTCAACCTCTCCTTGCATGCCTTACACTGCTGACCAACTATCATCTTTGTAGCCCTCCTCTGGACCTTCTCCAGCAGGTTAATGTCCTTTTTGAGGTGTGGGCACCAGTACTGAACTCCATACTGTAGATGCAGCCTTACCAGTGACCTGTACAAGGGCAGTATAACCTTCTCTTTCCTACTACTGATCCCCTAGATATGCATCCCAGCATCTTGTTTGCCTTTGCTGCTGCTTTCTTGCACTGCATGGAATTAATCCCATCAAGGGGCTACTAAGCTCATAAAACCATTAGACTGAAAAGCAAGTGGACTTTATGAGTGTGTTGGGCTGTTAGGCTTCAAGATGGTATTATTTCATGAGTACAGTGGATATTGTTATCATTATTTTCTATACTGTAATACAGTGGGGAGGTGTGAGCATGCTCACAATCATGCATAGAAACATGTAAATATAGACAATAATTGCAGAAAAAAAGACCACTGGACCATCCAGTCTGCCCATAAAACTCTAACAAACCCAACAAACCTGAGACCTATTGTCCATACAGGGTTCTAATCCACACTAGGTACCCCTCTGCTCCACATCCTACTGCTACCATCCTGAGCGACCACTTAGTAGTTCAACATGTCCCAGACATGTTTGAAACCACTGATGGTTTTGATGCCCACCACATCAGTGGGCAGATTGCCAGTTTCCACACATGCCCCAGTGCTATTGCTCCACTACTCATGCTAAATAGTTCCCTGCAGTTTAACTTGTTCATTTCTTTCAGGAACTTTAAGGTCCATATCATATCTCCCCTCTCAAATTTGGCCTCCAGAGAGTACATATTTAGTGACTTGAGCCAATTCTTGTGCCTTGAGCTGATTCTTGGAAGATCGGGCCTAGTAGCCCTGAATCATTTTGGTCACCTTATGGTGTAGTGTCTCCAGCCAATCCTTATCCTTCCTCAGATGAGGCCTCCAGAACTGGGCACGGTAATTCAGGTGAGGCCTCACCAATGATCTATAGAGATGTGGTAATACCTCCTTCTTTCTGCCATTAATACCCCTTCCTTCACACCCCAGTATCCTGTTTGCCTTACTGGTGGTCTTTTTACACTGGCTTGATTCTTTTAGGGAATCACTGATAAAAACAGCAAGCAGCAATTGTTACAAAATGTTAACAAGAGTCAGATGCTACATTTCATTTCGGATGGATTTTACTTTTTGCATTTGCTCATCTAGAAGGTTTTCTATCTGACAGTATTAAGTGTAATGTATAAAGCAGTACTTCACTTGGAGACTGATACAGCTGCACTATTTCTATTCATTTTCCTCTTCATCCCCATCAGCATTGTGACCTCATTTATTGTGGCATCACAACTGACCAATTTGGCAGCAGGTGATCAACTCTTATTGGTCAGTTAGGTTGTCAATGACAGACAAATGGTATCCTATGATCTGGGCTAGTTGCAAGTGGGCGCCTACCGAAACAGCGACCCACTTGCGGCGCATACCCAGATGACAAGGGAGTAGGGAGGGGGACAGGATGGGGAGGGTTCACGAATGGTGACAGGATGTCGTACGTACGCACGTGGTGGGGGGGAGTGAGTGAGCATGCCGAGGGGGGGCAGTAGGATCTGTGAGGGGTGGTGCTATGGTCAGCTGCTGAGGTGGCTCCATGGTGTGGTGGGGTGGGTTCTAGCCTGGGGTGGCTGGGATGCAGTGTTCAGGTCCGGGCACAGGTATGTTTTGTTGCGCCCAGCCCGAGTTGGTGAATTTTCTTTTTCACTGTTGCACCCCCCTGACATACACCTCCCTGGAGTTGAGAATCTAATAGTAGGGGGGTTGGGTGGGGAAGCCCCTGCATAAAAGTAAAAATTACTATTCCTTGCACCATTTTCTCTGTTGCCAGGGTTGTACATCACCGAAATTGAATTTCAGTGATGTATACTCGCCATAAGGACCATCACCTTTTGGCGACCACCCTTATGACATAGAATCAAGTCAGATCATAGGGCTGATGATGTATGGGGAGGAACAAAATGAGATATGTCCGCCTCTGGGTAGAATACTGTTACACACATCACAACATGTATTTCCAGGTAGCTTCTTCTAATTAGCAAAAGGGAAATGAAAATACGTCTTCAGATATAAGAAGTAACAATTGACTTCTATTAAAATTTTATATTAATTTGAGGCAGTATATGAGCCCTTTAAATGGTCAATTTTATGTTTTATTGTTTTGTTCATTTTGTAGGTTTTTAGTTTGTGTAGCGCTTAATTGGTTGATAATATATTTTTTATGTGAATTAGGTAGTTTGCAACCCTAAGACCCCTCCCATACCCCCCAATCAGCAAAAGGAAAAAAAAACATTGTGGTTTGAGGTCTCTGGAGTCTTGGCAAATCACAGTCTTCCATGGGGTTGTCAACCCTAATGCTCACTCCCCTGCATGAAGAAAGCTACAACTGCTTCTGTGGGCAACATGTGGTAAGACATACTTCTCTACCTTTGAAGGGTGTACCACTATGAGGCACTGGCTTTGAGTTGTACCTTGTGTCTCAGACAGAAGGCCATGAGCTCGGGGAGGTGAGAGCATTAGGGTTGCCAACCCCAAGGAATCCTACCACTGATTCACTAATACTCCAGAAACCCCAACCCCTAAAGTTTTTAACTTTTGCTGCTTTGGGGGGAGATGGAGGTGGGGAGTTAGGGTTCAAAACTCAAACACCACATTTCCCTACTTTGTGGTGTTAAGTTGAACCCTAACCAATGCATTAACTCAGCTTTTTGCAAATAATTTTCTTTCTTTTTGAGATAGTTAAATCATATTCTTAGTCACACAGGTCCCTCAGATCCCTATGTCAAGGGAAGATTCCTTCCACCTACAGAAGTGCAGCAACAGATGTCAAGAATTCATGGGGCTGGCTGGTGGGCTGCAGAAGCACAGGGCCCTCTGTAGCCACAGATACAGGTGCACAGAGAAAAGAGTCCATCTCTCAGCCAAAGCACAGAGACTTCTGGTACCCACGAGTGCAGAGGTGCAGGACTATATGCCAAAAAAAGAGTTCTGTTTGCTATATAGTACTGTGTCCCATGCAGGTAACCCTGCACCTTCCCTTCCCAGGGTGATGCTATGTGGTAGTGCTGTCCTCCCAGCCTTGACCCATCCAGATGGCTCACTGAGCTTGTCCCCAAACTTGACTCACCGGCACGAGATAACACAGCACTACCCACTGGGATAAAGGCTGGCACTACACATGTTTCTTAATCATTCTTTTTTATTCTGACCCAAAATTTTCAAGATAGTCATTTTATGACTGCCGCTCATAAACATGACATGTAGCTTTTATAACATATTTCACACCACAATTCCATCCACCCTACAAAACATTCTTTACATCTTAGCTTTTCTTTATTCCGTCCTCCCTTAATAGGCCAGTGAAGCAAACTGTTGCATTTTTGTCTAACTCAACTCTCAACAAGAATGGATATCGTGAACTGCCACCACTGTGGCACACTCTTCCACAGGGTGTATATCCAAAGAACTGGTCACTGTCCAACCTGCAGAACATTCAGGGACCTACATTCTCAACTCCACACCACATGGGCTGAAATTAACTTCCTCCAGTCCAAGCTCACCACATGCCCATCCTCGCCACACTACAGCCTTCACAACTTATCTGAACTACCCCAAAGGAAAACAGGTATAGGAGGATGGCAAACAGTGGATAAACATTTGTCTAACATTGCTAAACAAACCACACCAGAGCAAAGAGCAATGACTAATACAATACACACTACCAACAGATTTGCACCACTACAGCATATACCAGTCACCAATCCAATTGATAAAACTGAACCTAACCATACACAAGGAGACACATTATGCACACCTATTAATGTCACAGGAAAAAAAAGCTACCATAAAATCACTTCTAATCCTGGGGGACTCAATGATACATGGTGTAGAGTCTCATCTAAAAGGATTCAGACCAGGGTTACAGCTCGATACCTACCAGGGGCATCATCATCATCATCATGAAGGGACAAGGAATGCATAGAAAAGATTGTACACAACATGGGCACAAACACACATGTGCTAGGCCACCTAGGAACTAATGACCTCACCAGTCACTCAGTGGAGTAGACTAAACAAAATGTCACCGCACTAGGAGACAGGTTGACTTCCCTTACATCTGTATTATCCTTTTCCAAAATTCTGCTTTTCTGGGAGAAGGGGAATAGCAGGCAAAAAGTATGACAAAAGGAAATCAGAGAGCTAAACATCTGGCTCAAAGACTGGTGCAGGACAAAAGGCCATCATTCTGGGAATGGAAGCTTTTTTAAATATGATGGCCTACGTCTTACAAAGGAAGAAGTCCATACACTGGACCAGAAATTCAATGTCCTTCATAGTCATTTAAACTAGGAAAAGGAGAGAGGGCATTAGCACCCCACACATTGCATGCAAAAGCTAATGTCCCTACCCCATCACCTATCAACGAATATGTCTTTCATCCGGACAGAGAACCCACTAACATATCACCAGAACATGATAAAGATCAGACTGCAGTAGCAAAAAGGTGCAACACCTGAGCCAGTCCACCCTCAGACAGCGTATCATGAAATGTCAGTAGAAAAAAACAGGTATATTGTACAATGTGCATCAATGCTTGTAGCCTATCCAATTAAATACCAGACCTCACCACCATAATGATTGAGGCTTAAAGAGACTGGGTGGCAGTGACGGAGATGTGATTCAAAGAGAACCACACCTGGGATGTTGCAATCCCAGGCTACACTCTCTTTAGGAGGGATCAAGAAGGCAAAAAGGGCAGAGGTGTGGCAATCTATATCAAGGATGAAATGAATGCCACTGAGATCCAGGGAACTAGCAACAATACTGGGTCCATATGGGTAACCTTCAGCACAGGAGATAAAACCCCATTATGGGTGGGAATAGTTTACAGTCCCCCATTACAAGAAATAGAAAGGGATAAGGAGCTCATTGAAACAATCCTTATGATGGCTGACAAAGTTAAGCCACTGCTTGTAGAAGACTTCAATCTGCCTGATGTGAACTGGGTCTCCTACACAGCCTCATCAGAAAAGAGCAAGGAATTCCTCATTGCTCTGCAAGAGGAGGGTCTAGCACAGCTAGTAGATTCACCAACAAGGGAAGATGCAATGCTAGACATTGTGCAAACAAACAGCACAAAATATCTGACATTAAAGTAGGAATCAACTTGGGTTCCAGTGATCACAGAGCAATCTGATTCATAGTCAACAGACAAGAAGTAACCAGCCACATTAGACTAAAAATCCTCAGTTTCAAAAACACAAACTTCAACAAGATGAAATCCACCTTTTTAAGCCTGTAAGAAAACATAAAAGATGGAGACATCGAAGAGAGATGGACAGCATTGAAGACATCATTAAACGTTGTCAAAGCAAAATACTCAAAGGTAATCAGTAAAACCAAAAGAAGGAGAAAACCTCTCTGGTTTGTGAAAGAGGTGGCATTGAAAATAAAATAAAAGAAAAAAGCCTTCAGACAGTATAAAGAAACAAAGAAAGACTCTGATAGGGAAGACTACAGGACCAAGCTCAAAGAGGCTAGGAAGGCAAACAGGGTAGCCAAAGCACAAACTGAAGACAAAATTACAGCAGAAATTAAAAGGGATGACAAAACCATCTATAGGTATATCTGGGGAAAAAAGAAAGATGAGGGGAATAGTCAGACTAAGAAACAAGGAAGGACAGCAGGTGGATGATGATATACAGAAAGCAGAAGTATTACTCCTGCTCAGTTTTTACAAGAGAACAGAATGGTCATGGTCCTACACTAGCTACAGGTCTCCACATCCAGGAAGCAGACACAAGCCCCTTTACAAAAGAAAGGGTCCTAGAAGAATTAAATAAACTGAAGACAGACTAAGCTATGGGACCAAACAAAATTCATCCTCAGGTATTGAAAGAGATTAGGGAGGAACGCATTGCTCCATTGGCTGAACTCTTTAATAAACCACTGGAGAGCAGACAGGTATCAAAGGACTGGAAAAAGGCCACTGTGGTGCCCCTACACAAGAGTAGAAGCAAGGAAGAGGCAGGGAACTACTGCCCTGTCAGCCTCGCTTCAATTGTTGGGAAAATTATGGAATCATTAGTAAGGGAAAGGATATTGGCATACCTGAACAACAATGGAAGGCTAGACCCTAAGCAGCATGGCTTCACAACTGGTAGGTCATGCCAGACAAACATGATAGAATTATTTGACTGGGTGGCAAAAGTAATAGACCACAGTGGGGAAGTAGATGTTGTATATCTAGACTTTAGTAAGGTATTTGATTCCATCCCCCACAGGAGGCATATTAACAAACTGGGAAATGTAGGTGTAGGAGAGAAAATTGTTAATTGGGTGAGAAACTGGCTTAAGGGGAGGACCCAGAATGTTGTAGTGAATGGCACCCAGTCAAGAGAGGAGATGGTGACCAGCATGGTTCTGCAGGGTTTGGTGTCTGGACCAATCCTCTTCAACATATTCATCAGTGGCATCGCAGATGGATTGAAGGGGGAAAATATGCCTGTTTGCAGATTACACCAAGCTCTGCAACTGGATGGACACACAGGAAGGGGCATAGCGATGGAATCAGTCCTAACAAAACTAGAAGAATGGTCCAGAACTTGTCAGTTGAGGTTCAACACCAAGAAGTGTAAGGTCATGCACCTAGGGAAAAGAAACTCAGAAATAAATTGCTATCTAGGTGGGTGAACAATTAGCCATCATGAACCTAGAATGGGATTTAGGGATCATGGAATCCAACAGCCTAAAGGTAGGGAGACAATGTGAAAAGGTGGCACAAAAAGCAAGTAACATCCTCAGTTACATCGGAAGAGGGATGATAAGCAGAAAGTGGTAATCCCACCCTACAGATCCTTGGTGAGGCCATACCTGGAATACTGTGTCCAGTTCTAGAGACCCCACCTTAAAAAGGATATAGACCATCTGGAAACTGCAAAGAAGAGCTACAAAGATGGTTTGGGACCTCCACCACGAACTCTATGAAACAAGACTTAAAGAATTAAACATGAACTCCCTGGAACAGAGGAGAAACAGGGGAGACATGATAGAAACTTTTAAATACCTAAAGGGTATTAACTCAGTGCAGAATCAGAACCTCTTCCAAGAAAATAAGGAGGCACGTACTAGAGGCCACAACAGATGTCTAACGGGAGGGAGATTTTGGAGCAACATTAGGAAGTGTTTCTTCACTGAAAGGGTGGTGGAGCCTGTGGCAAAATATGCCCTGACAGTCAGATGGGCAGATGTGAGGTGTTTTATTCTGTTATATTTTGTATATGTACATGCCACAAGAAGGCCAGTGTCAAAGAAAAGCCTCATAGGGTAGTGGGAGAGACTGGATTTTTAAATGTGTTGACCTTCCTCTGACCTGAGAGTAACCAATTTGTCTGCCAGGAAACTGACAATTATTTGTCAATGGTTTTGGGGGAAGATGATCAAAGAGTATTTCCTGTTTAACTAATTGAAGGAATCCAAGGTGATAAAACTCTTAAGGATATGGAAAGAAGCTATTCCCTGTTGTAAAGTTCAAAACCCAGGATGTGTTAAACAGGATTTGGGGAATTAGCCATTCTTTACAGGACACTGTGAATTAGCTTATAGGCTGTTATACTGAGACTTCAAAGTTTTAACCCTGAATTCATGTTCATGGTTATTAATATCTGCCAAGAAGTTATGATGTCAGAACCTTAGTAAAACTTTTGGACAGCAAAGTGACATCTACTGGCCTAAAAGTTAAGACTTATGGAATTCCTTGGACCTCAGGTATATATGATGGTCCACAGAGCAGTTTGAAACACATTCTCCTCTGGACACTCTGCTTGACACACCTTTTCATCTGGACTTCACTTGACACACAGCAAAACTGCTGAAACCCAGTGTGGCTGCAAGGACTTTGAAATCTTCATACTTAAGATAGAGATTTAGTTACCAGTTTTAGTGTGTTTTTTTCTGTATACTTTTCCAGTTTGTTTATTATACTGTAACCTAAATTAGTATATGTCCTCTTTTAGTTGTAACTGCAGTTATTTAATTATTTTAGTAAAAGTTTTTGCTTTTTCAAAGAATGTCTGCCTGTGTGAGTTTCCATACATTATATGTATGACTGTAGAAGGTTTATTAAAAATCTGTGACAACTGTTGAATGCTTAGTGGGGTCACCAATAGCAACCAAATTAAAAAAGGGTCTGAAAAAGGGAATCTGGAAGGACAGAGAGAATACTAGAGCCTCATACAAGTCTGCAGGGATTGCGAACTAGGCTGTTACATGTCCTGTAGGGTGAAGACCAAATCAGGTGTTGCGCTGCTACCCCAAAGAGAGTGTAATGCCTAGGTCTTCCTCCTTTGTATAGTAGCCAAGAAAAGGGTTCATAATTGGCCACAGGACTCGAGACTGGTATTGTGCCCTGGTCCAAAGTAAAGAGGGATGCTCTGGGACCTTGTGGTGAGTATTCTGTTGTAAACCCAGCAAACAGTCATGGAAGGACACAAGGAGGGTATCCCTGTTTTACCCTTCCTTGTCATAGATTGCACCTAGTGGTGGGCACTGTGAACTCAGTGGACCTTGGCCCTCAGGAGTGGGTTCATGACAGAGCCATGGAACAGGCTGACACAGGAGGTCATGGACGCCAAGACAGTTAAGGATTTCAGACTATCTTGGGACAGGCATAGCAGAATATTGAACTAAGGGAATATACTTCAGGGGGAGTAAGTGAAATCATGGGCAGACTAGATAGATCACTCGGTCCCCATCTGCCATCATGTTCTTATGTTCTTATGTTAAGTGCAAAAATATGTCTTGTCCAGAATTTGAAAAATGACATCTGTTACATTTATGAGGTGGTGTGAAAAAATGGCTACGTTGAAAATCTGGAGTCAAAATATTGAAAATTAGCATGTTATGCAAGAACGTTGAAGTATTTCAACATTCTCTCATAACTTGGTTATTCTGCCATATTTATACATCAGATGTTTTACAAAGCTTTCATATGACCCCACCTCATGAACCCTGTAGGTGAAAATTTTCAAATCCAGACCCCCAAAAAAGGTGATTTCACAGAGCTACAGCACACAAAAAGGCCATGTTGCAAATGTGGTGCACAAATATTGAGAAACGACAACATAATGAGAAAAAGTTCAAAACCCATTGACATACATTATACAGATTTACCCTGTTTTCTCATGTCACAGTCACTAGTTCCAGCAGCAAGATGTGTTTTCCATTGGAGATTGGATCTATGCCATGGAACATGTGCAGGTGAGTGAAGCTGTATGGGAAATGTTGAGTGGCGGGTGCTGAGTAGGTGGTTGGGGTGGAGTGGGAAGGGTTGTGGAGGTCAGATCAGTGAGGGACCATTTTCTTCTTTACAGGTTTGGGACTGTTTTCTTTCTTGCAGGAATTATTTAAAACTGGATCTGAGACTGGAGACTGGGCACCCCAGTATCATCTTATAGCATACAGCGACACAGAGGGTGGGCACCCCAGTGTCACCAACTATGCATTGGGGGGGCATTCAATCTGGTGGGGAAGGGGGTGGGAAAGTGGTGTCAGAGGTGGGCACACTGTTCCACTTAATATAAATTGAATAGAGAAGGCTGGATGAGCTGGGAGGGGTAGAGAAATAAAAAAAAAATAGAAAGATAGATAGATAGATAGATAGATAGATAGATAGATAGATAGATAGACAGACAGACAGACATGAGAGAAAGGTATTTCTGGTGTTTTTTTTTGTTTTTATTTTTTAAACAGAACCTAGCTAAATATGTCCTATTTACTTAAGTTCAGATGTTTGTTTTTTGAAAACACATAATTTGTATGTATTTTCAATGTTTTTATTTTAAAACCACAAGATGGCAACTGTCACAATCAAAGTTTTTTTCCTCATGGTCGATAAATCATGAATAATAAACTAGTGATGGGCAGACTGGTCCGACAAAAATCAGAAACCCCCTGCCCCAGGTCTCCCAATATCAGTTGGACTTGGGTAGATCCGAACTATAGTTGGAAGTGTATTGATCTGCCTCACAGTGCTTTCCATGCAAAAATAATTCTTCAATTTTAAAAAAAAAAACACAGTCCCCTCTCCCCAGTGCCGAACACTCACCCTGGATTCCACCATGACCAAAAAAAAAATTTAGTTTCCTTCCTACCTGTTGCTTATGGCTGTGCACTCTCTCATACAGGGATTCCAGTGTGCATGTTTGTAGCATGAGAGAGTGAGCGTGGAAACTTTGGTCCAGAGCACGCTTGAGGTGTCCATGGTGTGGGTTGAAGTTGTTGCGGTAAGATTCGGTTCTTGGACGGGGCAGGCAGGAAATACTGTTCGAGGTGATAACTCACGCCTTCGATCAGACAGTTGCTGAGAGATCTTGCTTCTCTGGTCCTTCCACAAGCTACAGTCCCCAGGCTGGAGTATGCATTCCACAGCAGGCTTCCTAGGTCATGCAGTGAGGAAGCAAACAGGTAGGCCCCTAGCAGGGGAAGGGGGTTATATTTAAATGCATAAACACAAGGCATAAGTCTTTGGCATAACCTTACAATATACACTAGACTGTAACAGGATAAACATTAAAGTAAATGTAAACACAGTAAACATACTTATTCATGTTATTTCAGGCAAGATATATGATATGTATTGTCACAAATGCACCCAAAGTATAAGATGTATAAGATGTATTTCAGTCTTTGAGGTGTGTTCCTGTGGTTGTATTTTTTGGATAACCAATAAAATGTTTAACTTCAAAGAAATGGATAAACACATAAAAAAATCCATGGGACACCTTTGGTTAAAAGTAAACAAGCCCAAATTGGGGGTACACCAAGTGTTAAATGCTGCTACATACTGGTGAAATAAGGTTTTCTTATTTACCTTATGGCATTAAGAGCTGTAATTTTTATTGTTTTCATGCAATCGCTATGTTTCAAGAAATCCCCCAAAATGTAAACAAAGTGCCGACTAGCTCTGAGGGTGAGCCACCGCTCAGCTCACAAAATGGCCACAACATAAGGACGTGATGATGTCACCAGAGCGAATCCACTCTGATTCTTACATTGAAACATATGGGGGTCAGTGCATGAAAATGAGTCACTAGTATGTTACCTATAATGTCCCCAAGATAGTTCAAAAATCCAAATGTGGGGAAAACCAGAATTAACTGTGGTGCTATGCCTATTGAAACAATACAGTGTAAACAGATAAAAAATGTATTAAGAAAGCCGTGGCACACTCCTTAACGGTAAATTTCCACATCCTTGTGTGCAAACTCCAGTAGGAAGTATTAAATGCTCTGTGACATTTTTACCCATGCCTGCATTATGATGGTTAACTGCAGTTGCATCACTTTGTATCTGCTTAAATAAATGCTTTTCAAACAAAATACTTGCTTGTCTTGTAGTCTGCACAATTTGGTAGCTTCTATAACCTCCCTTCTCCCCTCAAATCACCCTGAAAAAAAGCACTCTTGGACGTAACTTACTAAGTCCCCTTTAGTTACATCCAGACGTTTTGCCACTGGAGCACTTTACTATTTAATTTCCCCCAATTTTATGTGTTGTTTCCCTGCATTAGTGTCCCGTTTAGGCCACTGGCTTTCATTTTCCTAAATTCAGGTTCTATTCAGTGATTGGGGCCCTTTGCAGTCACCTGCCCTCATGTTCACGTCCAAATTCCCGGATGTTTGTGTCGAGAGGTTGCGCTATTGGGAATCCGCATGAGAACCCAAGAAACCCGGTGACATGGCATCGTAGTGTGTCGTGCATCGGGGGCATATAAAACCTGCAGTCCTGAAGAGATTGGCCCCTTTCTTCCTGCAGCAATCGAGGACAGAAGTTGTTTTGTCCCCCAGCGTTACATGGCGAGACTCCAGAGACTCCAGACAAGCTCCATCAACGACAACCACCCTATCCAGCAACAGACTATTCTGCATCAAGGTAAGTGCCAGATAATCAGCTTCAGGGCCTATTTATTTGAAATCTGCTGCCCCGATGTATCGGTAATATGGTGGTTTAACTAGTGGAGTTTGGAGCTTTTGTTTTGCTGTGCTGGCTGACCTCAATGATGTGAGGTGTCATTTATTTATTTACTTATTTAAATCATTTCAGCTCCATTCATAGTCTCCATCGTGGATCCTCAAGGGAAACCATGTGTAAATATGAGGAGGATACAGATCGGTACTTAGTCCAGAAGTGGTAAAAGTAACACGTTAAAGTTAAACATAAGAAATGAAATGAAATAAATATAGCATAGTATAAATGTGTAAAGTGATAAAATGTAAGAATATGTTTTTTAAAAAAGTATGTATTGGAATTATTAATGAAAGGCCAAATATTTAATACTGTAAATTAGCCTTTTTTAGGTATTTGGTGTGTGGTTTCATGAATATGTCATTTTTAAAGAGGAATTGTTTGTGTATAGAAGCACTGTCACTTTAAGATTCACCTTATTTATTGCTTGTTGGCGTAATAGATTGCTATCCTATGAGTAAGTGCCAGGGGACGCGAAATGCATAAGGAAGCTTCAGTACCTTGCAGAGAGGGGCACAGCTTACATGGAGGCTGAAAGCTGAAAAGCTGGAGCGTGCTGCGTTTCAGCACTTTAAAATAAAGAATAGCTTTGCGTTTGCACCTTGGATTAAGTTTCTGTTTCCGTGTTTTGGGCTGAGTGGGACACACGCCTTAAGAACTATACTGAACTATTCTACAACTGTGAGTAGCCAGCGCCAGCAAATCCTTTTTTTTTCACATATTTATATAAAACCTGCTGCATGCCTCGATGTAATGTGGTGAGACAAAGTGGCTTAGCTAGTGGAGTTTGGAGCTTTGTGTTGCTGTACTGGCTGACCTCTATGATGCGAGGTGTTATTTATTTATTTATTTACTTATTTACTTGGCAAATTGTTTCAGCTCCCTTCCTACTGCCTGAATAGCCTGATATCAGTATTGAGCCCCTTTAACCACCCCCACATGGATGACATTTGTTTCAGACCCCCCTACCTAGATGGCTTGTTATTATTTATTTCATGAATAATGAGATCTGATGTGTTAGGCCTTAGATTGCAGAACTTGAGAAACAAGGCTGTGTGTTTAACTGTGCCAATCAATTTGCTAAATGTTGGGTAAAGTACTGATTTCAGGGAGGGGGGCATGTGGGGAAGAGGTACCCATAACTATATGATCCAGCTTTTGTGCTGACCAATGCTGTTTTGTGATTGTGCTTTTTTTTGGGGGGGGGGCTTATGTAGGAAAACCATGTTGCTGCATTTCAGTGTTTGAAGAAATGCTGCTCGGTATTTGCTGGGGGTTGGGAGTCATGCCGCATGTTGTGACCCTTTGTTTGAAAGCCTGCTGTGGTGTGTAGGCCTTAATCAAACCATTTGGAACCCCAAAGTGAATCTTTGCTGTACAATAGA
Organism: Neoceratodus forsteri; assembly: GCA_016271365.2. Classification (NCBI taxonomy): domain Eukaryota; kingdom Metazoa; phylum Chordata; order Ceratodontiformes; family Ceratodontidae; genus Neoceratodus; species Neoceratodus forsteri. Next base: position 405,526,676 of record CM028135.1, read on the forward strand.
TGGGTAATTTTGCTTACAATGCTGTGTCCACCTATGCACACCAAAGATTCTCTTTTTGGTTCCACTCGAGGCCTACACACCACAGCAGGATTCCAGATAAAGGCACATGCTATGTGGTCTTTTTGTAATGTTTGCATTGGGGGGATGATTCCACATGGTATGGGCCTTTATCTGGAAGCCTGCTATGGTGTGTAGGCCTCAAGTGGATCATTTGGAACCCAAAAGTCAATGCACTTATTGGGCTCCATATGATCCACTCGAGGCCTACACACCACAGCAGGCTTCTAGATAAAGGCCCATGCCATGTATAATTTTCTGATGTTTCCTTTGGCGTGTGGCTCCTTCATGTCACAAAATCCACCAGTGCTTTTGCTGTGTTTGAACCAGTGAATGTAGGATTTTTAAGCAGCTGCTTGGTGTTTTTTTTTTTTTTTTGCGGGGTAATCACCCGCATGGGTATAGGCCATTATCTGGGAAGCCTACTGTGGTGTGTAGGCCTCCAAGTGGATCATCTGGAGCCCACTAAGTGAAAGATTCACTTTGGGTTCCAAATGGTCCACTCGAGGCCTACACACCACAGCGGGCTTCCAGATAAAGACACACGCCATGTGGTCTGTTTTTGTAATGTTTGCATTGGAGTAGGAGGCCTCATGTTGCAAAATCCATCCTCCTGATGTGGTTTAGCTGGTCAAATGTGGGGCATTACATGTTTTTATGTGACTCACTGTAATTAAAATGCTGCTTGGTGTTTGTTTGGGAGAGGGGGTAATGCCACATGGTATGGGCCTTTATCTGGAAGCCTGATGTGGTGTGTAGGCCTCGAGTGGATCATTTGGAACCCAAAAGTGAATGCACTTATTGGGCTCCATATGATCCACTTGAGGTCTACACACCACAGCAGGCTTCCAGATAAAGGTCCATACCAAGCATAATTTTCTGATGTTTGCTTTAGTGTGCTCCTTCATGTCACAAAATCCACCAGTGCTCTTGCTGTTTTTGAACCAGTTGAATGTGAAATTTTTAGAAAAATGCTGCTTGGTGGGTTTTTTTTTTGGGGGGGGGTAATGCTGCATGGTATGGGCCATTATCTGGAAGCCTACTGTGGTGTGTAGGCCTCAAGTGGATCATCTGGAGCCCAATAAGTGAAAAGATTCACTTTTGGGTTCAAAATGGTCCACTCGAGGCCTACACACCACAGCGGGCTTCCAGATAATGGCCCATACCATGCGGACCAATGTTTTCTGAAGTTTGGTTAGGGGTGGGGGCCCCGCAAGCGGTTTTTGTTAGTGTGAAATCAACAAGCTAATCATACATTATCTGTTTGTTTTGTATTGCTTACATACCCATACAGTACAAGGCCTGTTATCCAAGTGTTGTCTGATTGTGGTGTTCTTTGCAGGCAGGTGACTGCGTGCCTCCATTTTGTTTGCAGGCAGGTGTCTGCATGCCTCCATTTTGTTTGTAGGCAGGTGGCTGTGCACCTCCATTTTGTTTTCAGGCAGGTGGCTGTGTGCCTCCATGTTGTTTGCAGGCAGGTGGCTGTGCGCCTCCATTTCATTGTTCGACTTTTGTCCCGTGAAGCACGTCGAAGCATGTCATGCGTCTCATCTTGTCCTTTTGCTCGTGTCAACCACTTCATGGATCATGCCTTTGGCACTGTGCCTCCATTTCATTGTATGACTTTTGTCCCATGAAGCACATCGAAGTACATCGTGCATCTCATCTTGTCCTTTTGCTCGTGTAAACCACTTCATGGATCATGCCTTTGGCACTGTGCCTCCATTTCATTGACCTGTGAAGCATGCCATGCATCTCATCTTGTCTTTTTGCTCTTGTAAATCACTTCATGGATCATGTCTTTGGCACTGCTCTATTAACCTGTTCTCGTGTCTTATGGCTTGTCGATTCCAGAATTTACCACTTCTTGCTTCGTATATTTTTGCCAGTGTGGCATTAACCACATCCTGAATGACATTTCTATTCCAAAATGTCAATTCCATTAACAGAAGAAAATCTGTATACAGACTTTTTTTAAATCCTCTTCTTCTGTTCCTACAGACTTTCTGAAAACTTTTAAGGGTGGAATCAAGAAGACGACCATATTTATCTGCTGCAGCAGTGCTCACTGGGGTATTGCATAATACTGCTAGTGCTCAATCAAGCAAGGAAAGAAACCAGCTTTACAGAGCAAACATAAAGAAGGATGAAGACTGCTGTCAAGAATATTTGAAAAAAAAATGCAACACGTGCCAAGAAAAACAGAAACAACATGACTGAGGATCAGTATAGCCATTATAATGGCATGGCAACGTAGAGAATGAGAAGGTACAGAGAAGCACAGAAACAAAAGACCCAATTGACTGTAGAAAAAAGTAGTGGACCAACAAAATGAACACATCCTAATGAACAGAATGCATTGCCACAGAGGGAATATTGGAGGAAGAAAAAAAGACAACAGCAAGCCCACATGACAAGTCAGAAAAGAAGAAGAATAAATGAGAAGCTACGTAGAAAGTACCACGAGAAAAGATCTGCCACCAGTGCCCACCACTGCCTCACCAGTTCCCACCACTGCCTCACCAGTGCCCACCACCATAGACACCCCACCAGTGGCCACCGCCAACTCACCAGTGGATGCCACCACCACCACACCACCTTCAATAATGCTCCTGCCAGGAAAAGAGCCATTTACGACAACAGTTGTACCGTATAATGCCACTCTAAGAAAGTTGGTGCAAAGAGCAAGAAAGGCATTGCCCAAATCAGCCACTAGATTTGCAATAACATTGGAGCGGATATTGGCATCTTGCTGTCCATCCAAGAAAGCGGCCCTGGCCAAGCGTGGTGTGCTTCCAAGAACACAACTGGAAGATAAACCTATGTCAATTGTATCTGAGAAGTTGTCCCAGCTGAAAAACAATTGCAAGAAAAGTGACAGACAGAGGAACATAGAATTTTTAAAAACCATTGTAGTATTAAAAAAATACAAGCTGCTAAGAATTGCGAGCTCAATATTGGGGGTGAGCTGGAAGAGTCTTATGAGAGTATCTTCTGTAGAAACTGAAACCAAAAAAACACACTGCTCTACACTGCCACTCGAAACTGAGTAGAGTGGAAAAATTCTTTGAAGAGAGTGCCACACCTCTGCCACACAAAAAGGCCTTTCTTAATGGTCAGGCAAAACACGGTCATACCTCAACAAACCTACTGACAGTCTTCACCGAGAATTCATGCAACAGTACCTGGACACACCACTCGGAGCACGAAAATTTGGCACTTTATGACCAAGGCACATTAAACTTGCAGGGCAGCAAAAACTTGAACAATGTCTTTGTGACTATTGCACTAATGCGTCACTGAAGCTTAAGGCTATAAATTGTCTTGTCAATAAATATAAACTTCCATGCTGCAAAGTTGCAGGTCTTTACCAGGCAGTTGAAATTACTATGTGTCCCAGACTACCTTTTTTGGAAAAGTTCTTGAAATTTGATTGCTTGCAAAAAACATGCGACAAGTGCAGCACTGAAAATTTTGTTGATGTGGTGAAGGACCTAGTCCAGAAACATGGACAACATGGCAGCAGTGGGACAGTATAAAAATCATGCTAAGGGCTGATGGCCTCCAAGTGCAGCAGACCAGGAAGGTTTTGAAAAATAAAAGCTCTACTGTTCGAATGCTGATAGAAGTCCTAAAAGACTATCTTTTCTTCCTGGGTCATCATATGTATGTTGCAGCATGGCAGCAGCATCAGTTTAACCTGATAAGGCAGTTTGTACCCAAGGGATGGCTGGTGATGATGCTAGACTTCACGGAGAACTATACCTGAAAACTACAGGATGAAGTACAGTCAGCCCACTGGCATCATGAGCAAGCAACAGTTCACCCTGTAGTTACATATTACAATCATAATCTCTGTGAAGCCACTGTCAGAGACTCTCCTGTTTTCATATCAAGCGATCTCAAGCATGATCAAAATGCTGTACGGCATTTCGTCAAAATTGCAAATGCACACCTCATGAACATTCTATCACTGAACATTGTCAAGCAAGTTCACTTCACAGATGGCTGTGGTGTGCAGTACAAGTTGAAATGGTCATTTTATGATATTTCCTTTTCCAACAGCAAGTATGGATTTCCAATTGAGCATGCTTAGTTTGAATCAAAACACGGGAAGGGGCCCTCAGATGGGGAAAGCGCAGTGGTGAAGTCTAAGGCAAGCATAAAAGTTCCATCGCGACGGGCAGTAATCCAGAATGCAAAAGAACTATTCAAATACTGCTGCAGTGAACTAACAAAAGGCACTGACACTGAAGAGTGCACTCACTGCAGGAGAACATTTTTCTGGGTGGGTGAAAATGAAATAAAAAGACAGCCCAGAGGAGTTGTAAAAGCTATACCCGGAACATGACTCATACTAAATGTGAAGTCACAAGTGGATGATGTGGTAGCCCCAGGAAACCTTACATGTTTCTGTACACAATGCATTGATGAAGCTGGGCCCTGTGAGAACCATAGTGTGGTGGAAGAGTGGAAGTCGAAGAAACTAATTCAGCAACATTTGTGCCTGTTACTAATGTTCACAAAACCACAAGTGATACTGCTACTACTTGCTCCACAGATGTGGTCATTGTATCTGGTCATGAACAATCCCCTGATACCCACACCCACCCATCTGCCAGTGACATGACTGCTACCAGTGCTCCTGCAGTTCCTGGTGCAACTGCTGCCACCACGGCCATTCTGGGCACTTTGCAAGACAGGGGCATGCACATTGATGCAACCAAGTCAAATCACTGCACTGCTCCAGAATTGGACGGGTCTGCTTCAAGCATCCAAAAAGTTCAGAAAAAGAAAAAAACATTGTTGGAACCAGAATTGAACGGGTCTGCTTCAAGTATCCAAAAAGTTCAGAAAAAGAAAAAAACATTGTTGGAATCAGAGATCAATAAATTCTATGTGGTCTACTATTCTAAGGAATTCTATATTGGTCAAGTTACAGCAGCAGACACCGTAAAGCAGTTGTACTCAGTGAAGTTCCTACAGAACCGTGGGAGTGTGTTTTCTTTGCCACGATGGCAGGACACTGACATCGTGAAGAAAATATGAATTTTTCATGGTCCGATACAGCTTGAAGGAGATGGTCCCTATGTTGTACAATCTGAAGAATTAAAGATCACTGTGGAAAAGTTCAGCAAGCTGTAACAGAGATGGGATTAAAACACTACTCTTACTGTGCAATAAAGTGGACGGCTGAAAATGCATAATTGCATTGCACTAACTGTAATTTCTGTGCATAATTTTCATATCTTCTGTACTGTTTATCCTACATTTCTATTTTAGTTTAGAGGCAGTTAGTTCTGAAGCTGCCGTTTAGCCTGTATTTATAGTTTAGTTTCTAGGTATAGTTCAGTAGATCTGTAGTTACTGTTTCAGCAGTATTTTTAGTATGAGCTCTAGGTATAATTCAGTAGTTACCATTTATCCTATATAGTTTAGTCTCTGGGTATAGTTCAGTAGTTATGTAGTTACTATCCTAGCCTGTATGACTACTTTAGTCTCTAAATATATTTTAGGAGTTCCGTGTGAAAATTAGTACTCGTTGAGGCTTTGTCAGAGTAAACTATTTTACTTCTGTAAATTTTGATTAGTTACTCATTTTACTTTCACCTATAAAACCTTTTGATAACTTCTACAACTGTTTCCTATCTCTTATAGTGCATGCTGTTATTTAAGGTCCTTTGCCAAATGACAACATTATAAATATGTCCCAAGTTACATGCACATACACCGTTTTATGTCCCCGTTACATGTGCATACACCGTTTTATGTCCCCCGTTCATGAGCGACATTGTAACTGTTTTTTCTGGTGACACAACAAAGAAGTTATCCCACACCCTGTAACGTTTACATTAGGTCTGTGATGGCACCCCCAAACCAATTTTGTTTTGCTAAATTATGAATTTCAAAAAATGTTACAAATGTCACATTGGTAGTCACATTGGTAGACCTAGTTCATGCACTGACCCATGGGCACTGCTTTATAATGCTTTATATTTTTAATATAGGAGCTTATCAGTATATGTATCAATAATTATCTGATGCATCAGACTCCCAAGCGGTCACTTGGGATACTTAGGACAGGTAGTTCACCAGTGGCCTCGGGGAACTACAACTAACTTTTATTGATTCTCACCACTCCTGCTTCTATTGCAGACTGCAGACTGATGGTGCACTGTTTTTAATAAAAAAGGAAACTATCCACATTATTTTAAATTTATTTTTCTTTTATTCAGTAGTCGGTGGGAGTCTCGTGAGTGACAAGGTGGTGTTACTTCCAGAATGCTAGGCATAAAGGGCCTACTTCCTAGTGAACAGGGGCCAGTGCAGGCAGGGGCAAGCATACATCAATGCCACGTGCAGAGACGCTATGCGCCGAGACAGGCACACATTGTGGTACACTTGTCTGGTGTGTAAGGCGGGACAACCAGGACAAAGGGACAGGTGCTTTACTTTATTCTCACTGTATTGAAATTCTAAACAGTATTTTGGATAGCTTGTTAATTGGACATTTGCCCACAGTTCATCTAAACTCATTTAATGAGGGTACTGTTTCAATAAATGCAGAAATTATCAACCTAGTAGGATTTACAACTGATAGCTGTAATTATGTGTCTCTTGGTAGCCCTAGCAAATATTCTACTGTTTCTGTGGTAAAGCATAAGGACTACAATGAGTGGAAGGCCCTTAACTGATAGCTAATCGATCTTAGGTACTCAGTAGTAATTATACAGTTACTGACTGTATCTACAATCATCTCAAATGCTCTCTCTTTGTTGTTTGCTTTCTGGGGTGTAAACATTATTGTCTAAAAGCTCATACAACCTTTTTAAAGGAGAACAAAAAAAAGGGGGAACAGTCACACCCCCTGCTGGTTTGACTAGCTATACCATGGACCCAACAAGGGATATTTTAAAACTTATATGTCAGGAGAGATCCATCATTCAGTGTATCAAATGTAAAATATACAGTGAAAAAGCAACTATGTAGCTACTGAAACATATACCTTTAACAAATGGAAGGCTTATATTGACCTCAGAAATGAATTAAACAAAACTTATAACAAACTAAACGAGGCTTTACAAGCAAATAATATTGACCTTTTTGTGCAAAAATATTAAGAAGACACTGTCACAAATCCCCACAAAATAAATGGTAACAACAAAAAAACTAAATTACCAGACCAAAGTTCAGATGGGGAAGAAAACTCATCTGACACCTTGAGCACAAATGAATTGGAAACTCAACATAATGATAGAGAGAATGAATGGTATACTGTCGAACACCAAAGGGGGAAGTCAAAATGGAGATGGATGTGCGTTGTAACAAACTCCCCAGTAGAAACATCAGACAAGTATGAATGCCTCCAAGTGCAAGGGGAAGCCAACCCTATAAACAACACACCAGTAGCTGAAACCAATCAATTGCTCATAGTTGGGCATTCAATAATACAGTAACAAGGAAAACAATACTGTGTCCTATTTATCTGGGGTTAGGATTTAAGATGTGAGGCAATATATGGCCAGCACTACATAAAAACAAAAATAAATACTCAGTGCTTGCAATTTGCGAAGGTTCAAACAATGTAGGGTATGACCACAAGAAGGATATTTGTACTGAATTAATAGAACTGGGTAACTCTAAAAAAGAAACAGGTGTGTCAGTGTGTATTTCCAGTATTCTACCCATCCCCAAGATGAGTAGAGAAAAAAACAAAACAATTGAAAGAACGTATTCAAGATTATGTAACTGGTGCAGAAAGAATTGTATCAAGTTCATCGATACGCAGGAAATGTTTTTTTTTTAACAAGGGCTTTACAGCAGAGACAGGCTACACTTGAATAAAAAAGGAGCTCAAAATTTAAGGAGATTTAGAAACTATCATTTTAAACTACTAAGGATGGGGGAACAAAGTTCAAAAAGCATAAAATATAAGAATAAATTGGATAGTATCAACAGAAGTATGCACAAAGGAATGAATACAAAGTGTACCCAAAGATGTCTAACATACAATGCTAAGAGTTTAAATAACACAATTGAAGAACTGCTGGCATTGCTAGCCACTGAAAATACTATAGACTAAGTATTACAGAAACCTGGTGGAAATAATCTGATATATAGGGTAAAAACATAGATGGATACAACCTGTACTGAAAGGAAAGAGAAAGCAAACAAGGAGGTGGTATCACCTTGTGTATCAAAAATAATACAAGTGCAATTGATGTAACAGACAAAATCAAGGACCCAAAAAGTCACTCAGAAAAATTATGGGTTAAAATACTTGGAAATAATTACCATAATAACAGGATCATTGTAGGTGTGATATACAGACCTCCCAACACTGCCCATGAATGTAAATAATACCTATTGACAGAAGTGGAAAAGACAAGTTCACTGGGAGAACTAGTCATTAGTGGGGATTTTAACTATAATGACATAAACTGGTGTACCTTACAGACCCAACATGGTGATGGTTATGACTTCTTATCCTTGTGTAATGAATTGATTCTAACAGAGCATGTTAGAAGCCCAACCAGGGGTGAAAACACACTTGACCTCATACTGTCCTCTGATTCAGTTGTGATATCTAGTTGTCAAACCTCTCTTCCTTTAGGTGATAGTGATCATTTAACCATATTCTTTAACATAGAATACAACCACCTACAGTCTCAAGGGTGTACATGGATCTATGCATACAAAACATTAATTAATTCATTCATTAACAATACCACCAACAGCTTAATCTGGTTCAGTTTCAGTTGCTTACCATCTGTATCCCTCCTCCCCCCCCAAGTCGCCCCTGAAAAAGGGACTTCTAGGCCCAGTGGGCTTACCGGGTCAACAAAATTCAACAAACAAACAAACAACAAACAGCAAATACCCACAAAATTAATTCAACCATAAAATCAATAAACTGGCAGGAGATAAAGACAAAACAGTAAATGAAATCTGTGGTTTGATAAAAAAAAATCTATTGTATCTACATGTGACACCTATATTAAGAGGATCAATAAATACAGTCACAAAGGTTTAAATCCCAAATGCCACAATAATAAAATAAGAAAATCAATAAAAATAAAGAATAAAGCCTACACTAGGTATTTGGCAGACAAAACTGACTTACGATAGGATATAGTCAAAAGTGCTCAGAAAGCTTGTAAAATAGAAATCAGGCCTGCCTAGTGGCACTGAGGGTTGAGGTGCTGGACATAATACCTCGTGCTACGCCAGTGACCAGTGTTCAGGAATGACCTCGGGTTGTCGGGGTGCCGGCATGGAAAGAGGGCGGAGCAGGATCGAGCAAGCCAATGGGAAGCTCCCCTTTCCTGAGGGTGGTGAGGGTGGGTTGGTGCCCCCTCAAAGTTCCGCTCCCACCAGGTGATGGTCTGATGGGTAGTGTAGGCAGAAAGGGGGTGGCAAACAGTTCAGAGAGGTGGAAGAGGTAGAAGAGGCTGAGCTGGTGCCATGGGGTGCAAAGCGTACCTTCACATGTTCACACGGCCGTGTACTGGGGCCTTGGGGAGGGCAGGAGAGAAAAACCTGTAAAATCCCTATGTGTTCCCATTGCCAGTTGGCAGGAGGAGGTGACAGGGACCAAACAGCTGAATAAAATAAAAAAAAGGAAATCAGAAAAACAAAAGCCATAAAGGAATTAGAATTGGCCAAAAATGCAAATAAACAGAATTCAAAACTATTTTATGGATATATTAATTCACTATCAAAATCAGTCCTAGTACTGTCTCATATGGTACTCAACAATGCAGACATTATTTAGCCTACTGTAATTGCAAAACTACTCAACAAACATTTTTGTTCAGTGCTTAATGAAAAAAAAAACAGCACATAGATAATAAACCTGATGCAAGAGAATTTAATATCTTAGAGGAAAACATTAAGGAAAAAATCATAAAATTAAAAACAAATGGAGATCCAGAACCAGATGGTATCTCTGCCAGGATGCTCCAGTTGATGAATAATACCATAGCTCTGCCCCTCAAAATTCTGTTCGATAAATCCTTAAATAGTGAGCAGTATAGTTTTACAGTTGAAAGATCCTGTATAACCAATCTCCTATGCTTTTATGAACACGTAAGTAGCCATCTTGACAACACTGGAATTGCAGATGTATTCCTGTTTGATTTTACCAAGGCATTTGACGTAGTACCCCATTGGGCTATTATCAATAAAATGTGTAATATGGGAATAGACCACCAACTAACACGTTAGGTAAACAACTGGTTGTCCTGCAGATCACAAAGGGTATTGAAATGCAGATTCCTTTCTTGGGATGGATGAGTGATTAGTGGGGTGCCCTAAGGATATTTGCTGGAACACATTCTATTTCAGATCTTCATATTCAATATGTGTGCATATGTGTACAAACATATCAAATCTTATAATAAAATACGCAGATGATACTTAACTGGGTGGTCTTTATGATTCAATCAGTGATATCCAGAAACTTCATAATGATCTTGACACAATTTCTCCATGGGCCTACAAGTGGGATATGCAATTTAGAAACATATGAACATATGAACATACAAAAATGCCAGGAGAAGCAAGCCTATATTGTCTATCGAGTTTGCTCAAATTTGCAGCTAGCCCCTCAACTTGTAGCTGCCCCCTCCTCCCTCCTCTTCATCGTCACCCCCTTACCCTGTTCCAACCCCTCTTAAAGCTACCGACTGTTTTACAGGAGACCACCCCCTCAGACAGAGTATTCCAACTCTCCACCACTCTTTCTGTGAAAAAATGTCCCTGATTTCCTTCCTGAATCTTCCCCCCTCCAACCGCAGCTGATGCCCTCTCATATCCCTCCGTCTTCTAAGTTGGAAAATCTTGTCAGTATTAACCTTGTTTATTCCCTTCAGCTATTTAAAGGTTTCAATCATATCCCTTCTATCCCTTCGCTCCTCCAGGGAGTACATGTTCAGCTCGCCCAATCTAGCCTTGTAGGACTTTCCCTCCAATCTCTGGATCATCTTTGTTGCCCTACGTTGCACCCCCTCCAACAATTTGATATCCTTCCTCAGGAACAGGTGCCAGTACTGATGAGACCTGACCAGGGACCTGTACAGGGGCAGGATCACCTCCCTATTCCTGGAGGAGATTCCCCTTGCTGTACATCCCAGCATCCTAACTGGCCTTTGCTGCAGCCTACCTGCACTGAGCTGAGTTGTTCATGCTGCCCGTTACAACCATCCCAGATCCTTTTCCTCTTCTATTCTTTCCAGCTGCACCCCTCCCAGCTGATAGCTCCTTCCCTAGTTTCTCACTCCACTCCAAAGTACAGTACCTTGCACTTCTTGGCATTGAACCCCAGCTGCCATGTTTCTGACCACTCCAGTAGTTTGGTCAGGTCTTCCTGTAGCCCCTTCCACCCTTTGATATTGTCCACCACTGCTCCCATCTTTTTATTGTCAGCAAAAAGACTGATCCCACTCCAGACCCCATGTGAGATATCAGCTATGAATATCCCAAACAACACCAGTCCCAGTACCAATCCCTGTGGCACCCTGCCCGTGACTTCCCTTGTTGAGGACAGTTCCCCCACCACCGCTGCCCTCTGCTGCCTTCCATTCAGCCAGTTTATGATCCAGTTGATCATCTTTGTCTCCCCCCCATGTATTCCAGCTTCCCCACCAATCTCCCATGCGGCACGGAATCAAAGGCCTTACTGAAGTCAAAATACAGGACATCCACCGCGTGGCCCTTGTCCAGTTCCCTGATCACCCAGTCATAATACTCAATTAGATTAGTCTGGCAGGATCTGCTGGAGACAAACCCATGATGATGACCTTCCTGGAGACCACTGTCCTCCAAGAAGGTCACTAGCCTCTCCTTTAGGATTGTCTCCATGAGCTTCCCCACAGTTGATGTGAGACTCACTGGCCTGTAGTTGCCTGTTTCATCCCTGGGGCCACTTTTGTGTATGGACACCACATGGGCCAACCTCCAGTCTTGTGGTATGCATCCTGTGTCCAGGGAGGTATTGAACAGGTCCATCAGCAGCCCTGCCAGGATCTCCGCTAGCTCCCTGACTACAATAGGGTGAAAACCATCTGGTCCCAGTGCCTTGCCCACCCTTAGAGCCCTCAACCCTTTCAGAACCCTGTCTTCAGCAATCCCTATGTCCATTACCCCTCACCTACCCACCCTACCCCCTCTTGTGGTATCTGCCCTTTCTCCTTCATGAACACAGAACAGAAGTATTAATTTAATGCCTCTGCCTGCCACCCCCATTCTCCATCCACCCTCCATCTTTCCTAATCCTCACAATCTGGTCTTTGTTCTTCCTTCTTTAATGTATCTGAAGAAGTCTTTTTCTCCTTCCTTAATATCCTGTGCTAGCCTTAGTTCTCTAGAGGCCTTGGCCACTCTAACTAGCCTAGTAACCTCCCTGAACTTCTTCATATACTCCTTCTTATCAACCCCTCCCCCCACACCCCACCCGATTTTTTGAGTTTCCAAAATAACTTTGTCTTGGCCCTAACCCCCTCCATAACCTCCCGAGTCAACCAACTGGGCTTCTTTGCCCTTCCCTTTTTACTCTGCGTCACTGTACATGTCCTAGTGGCCTTCGTCAGACCCCTTTTAAAAATATCCCACTTTTGACTAGCCTCCATGTCTTGATGAATGCCTGCCAGATACTTACCCAAAATTTCCCCCGTCCTACTGAAGTCTGCCCCCTTAAAATCTATCACCATTTCCCTACCCATGTTGAGCGTGAACCACACCGAGTGGTGGTCACTCCCAGCCAGAGGATCCTCCACCCCCAGATCCCTTACAGCCTCCCCATTTGAAAGTACCAGGTCCAGAGTCCTCTCCAATCTAGTCAGCTCAAGTACCAACTGCACCAGGAAGCTGCCCTGAAATGCCTCTAGTATGACCTGCTCTCTTGCGCTCATGGTGACTGGAGTGCTCCAATCCACCCCAAGTAGATTGAAGTCCCCCACTAACACTCTGTTCCCCATCCTACAGACCCTTCTGATTTGCTCAGCTAGTGCTCTGTCCAGGTCCTCCCATTGCATTGGTGGTCTGTACACTATCCCCATCCTCAGTGTCCTACCTCTCGAGTCCTGAAACTGCATTCATAGGGCCTTCATTCTGCCTTCCTCCCCCTCCTCCCTTATACAACTTCTCCCTTCTCTTGCATAGACTGCCAAACCCCCTTCCCTTTAGCCCTATCCTTCCTGAATATTTTATACCCTGGGAACATCATATCCCAGTCCTGGTACTGGGTAGCCCACATTTCTGTGATGGCCGCAATGTCCACCCTCCTCACTGCCAAGAGAGTCTGCAACTCAGTTAACTTATTACCTAGGCTCCTCGCATTCAATGTGACCACCCTCCACCCCATTTCCTTCCTTGCCTTACCCTGTGTTTCCCTCATCCCACACCCCCTCTGTGTCCCTTCCCCGACACCTCCATATTATCTTGGGGGGTAAGCTCTTTGGGCTCCCCTCTCTGGGTTCTCTGCTTCCCTGCCTACCAGCTGTCCACTTGCTACCCCCCACCTTGATTAAACTCACCTTAGCTGCTCTTTACCCCTCTATCCCCCGTTTCAACATTCCCCTCCCTGCTCAACTGCAGCCTATTTCCTACGAATAGGTCTCTGTTGTCCCGGGTACCTCCCCAACCTCCCACTAACCTGTACATCTTGGATTGACACCACTCCCATAGCCATGTGTTGAACTCTCTAATCCTCCCTTTTCTCACCGTTCTCGTGAACAGCACTGGGATCACCTCTGAGAAGGCCACCGATCTACCCAGTTCCTCACATATCCTTCTTAGCTCCTCAAACCTCTCCTTTACAACTTGCACTGTCTCACCCACCAGGTCATTCATGCCCAGATGCACCACAAGATGCGGTTTCCTCCTACCCCTCCTTGTGCACGTCAGAACTCGCTGCCCTGCCCTGCCTGCCATTAACCCATGTATGGACTCCACGCATGTAAGACTGTGCCTTTCTCCCTTACTGCCCCATTTTATCCCTTTTAGTATGGAATCCTCCAGCACTAGTATCCTCCCTTTATCATTCCTCATTCCACCCCCGCCCCTACTACCAAGGTACCTATCCCTGTAGTCCTCCACCCTTGTATACTGCCTTCCCTCCTAAGGCCCCCCGCCCACCCTGATCTGTCCCCCTTTCCTCCCAGCCCCATCCCTATCCTCCACTTCCTCCCAACTTTCCTTGCCCCCTCCCTCTACCTGTCTCATCCTCTGTCTCCTCCCTGTTCCTCTCCCCTTCCTCTCTGCTCCCTTCGATCGTCCTTCCAGCTGTGCCCCTCCTACCTTAACTGTTGACTCCCTTCTCCAACCTATTTTCATCTCTTGTTCCTTCTCCTCCCTGGTAAGCCTTCCCCCCTCCTCCTCCACCAATGATGCCAGGACTGCATACCTATTACCTGCCCCAACTGCCTTGTTGTGCATTGGCTCTTTCCTCCTGACTGCAGCCATCCCCACAGTGCCTGGTCTCCTGTTCGATTTACTCCCGCACCCCCTCCCCATTCCCCCTCTCTTGACCCAATGTTCCTCCCATGTGGTGCCCTCATGTTACCCCTTGGGGTGGCCCACTTGCCCCAGCAGCCCCCCTCCCTCCTCCCATCCTCTCCAACTCCCTGCCAAGCCAAATCAGCTCCTCCTTGATCCTTCCTAGCCTGTGATAGATTGGACACCCTCCAAGTTTCCACAAAATGTTCATCCAAACCACCACTCCACCACAGCACATCCATTACAGCCTCCTATTCTATCCGTGTTTAAGCAGTACTTACTCCACAGGAGAGGATACTGTAACGGGACAACTTTACCCAGTACTATTTGTGTATTTTTCACTAGTCCTGCCCCACAAAAATGTACTTTCCTTACAGTACAAAGATGCTATCTATCTATTTATTTTTCTCCCAGTCCCTACCTAAAATACCTTCCCACTAAGGTGACATGCACCACAAATACAATATAGTTTGCCCAAAATACAGCTTAAGATGCTACTCCCCCCCTCCCCCTCCCCCCTGTAAACACAAAAATACTGCCAGGCTGGCTCACCATCTGCCACCTTTAGCCAGAGTCCCCAAGGTCTGGGTAGCATTCAGCACCTTCCTGTCCCCCTCCAGTGTGTGTTCCTTCCCTAGAAGGTGGTGCCTCTTGCTGCTCTCCAGCTCTTGGTTCCTTGCTGCTTCATGCCCCTGGCTCCTCCCACCACAACCATTTAATAGAGGTTGGGGCCGGGCTGCGTGGGTAGGACCAATACCTACCGGGTCATAATGTTGTATGCTTAATAGCATACGGCATTATGTACGAACCCCAAACCTGTGTACTCTCTGTGTTGGACCCATTCCCGGAGTTAGAATCCTAAGTGGGGGGGGGTCCAGAGGCGCAGCCCCCACGTAACAGGGGGTGTGGGGGTGGAGCCCCCCACAGATCAAAAGAAAAAAATAAATTGCGCAACGCGATTAAGTCACACGGCATTCTGCCATGCAACATTTTGACCCCATGCCGGACCAATTTATCCTCCTCTTCCTGTTTGTTCTTGTGGCTATAAGCTGCACTGCCCCTGACTCTTTCTGGCTTCCAAGCCGTGCTGCCCCCACTTCTTAAGCCGCTGATGCAGCTCTTTCTATGCTGCGCTGCCCCCAACTCCTTAAGCTGCAGATGAGGCTCTTTCCTCGTCGCGACTCCCCAAATCCTACCAATGGCACCCACTGACTGGAAAAAAAAAACTGCGCCATCACTGAAAGTTCCACCCACTTACTGTTCTCAGCCAATCAGTGCTAACACACGCCACAATGACCAATTGGAACCAAAGCAACAAAATAGCCAATCAATAAGCAGCAACCGAACAAATGTCCAATCAAGCTCTACAACCATGGCCCCCATTCATAAAAAAAAGGTAAAAAGTGCGGCAAAATAACGGCAAACAACACATAGTCTAGCATAAAAGAACAAATATCGTAAAAATAATCTGCTGGATTAAAAAAATCATACAACACTCTAAGGCCAGCACTATTGCATAAATCAGATATGTGCTGGGCTGCTGTTATATACTGTACATGTTTTATCTGAACTCATCCTAATTGACCTTGGGGACAATCACTCGTGGCTATGCTACTCTCCGCCACTCGTGAGGTCGCCCGAGGTCAATCAAGTTTGTTCAGAAAATCAGCATATAACAGCAACCAGCATGTATCCCCTATATATGTATATATATATATATATATATATATATATATATATATATATATATATAGTATATATATATATATATATATATATATAATATATACATATATATATATATATATATATATATATATATATATATATAAATAGGGAGATACATGATGGGCAGAAATGGAATATGGAAAATATTCTCACTCCTGCAGAGTGAGCTCTGGATAGTTAACGAGTGCTGAAGACACAAGTGATCTGCCCATCAGGTGTGCTATTTATACCATGGAGGTGAGACCAATTTCAGAGAGAGAGGTATGTTTGTTGTTATGAGGATCAAGTCACTTTAAATGATGCTGCTGCTATGGCAGTGTGTGTGTGTGTGTGAACTTTTATGAATGGGTTGTTGTAGTTAGCTGTTGTTGGTTGGTGTGTGTGTGTGTGGGTCTTGATTAGGTGTGCTGTGTTTTGGTAATTGGTTGCCTGAGGGAGGTTCTGTTCTGTGACAATGAGGAAGGTGGTATTGATTTCTTTTGGCAGGTTTGTGTCTTCATGTTTGGCTGTTTAAGATTTATTTAAACATTTCAGGCACCATCTGTTTGATTCAGTAATGTACTAAACTTGGGTTTTGAAATACAGCACAAGAAATTTGGAGATTGTTACATTTAGAAGGAGTACTACAGCTGACTGTCATTATCTATCTTAATTGTGTTAATTTCAGTGAAGGTCCTGTTTTAGAACTTAGTAAATTACAGGGGTGTTTCTTAGTGTTTTCAGATGCAGGTGAGTGATGTCGGCAGAGTAGGTATACATGGTATTTATTTTAACTCTGCTGATGTCATCAGGATTTATTTCACTCCAGTGAAAATAACATGGTTTATTTCACTGGAATTGGCATATTCAGGTCTCCCATCAACAGTATCTCCTCTTTCTCTGCCATTCTAAGAATGCCTTCTATCATATCCTTGTCCATTTCCTCCCCCTGACATGGGGGTCTGTACACAACCCCTGTGCAGATTGTGGTGCCCTTTCCAGTCTCCAAGGCAACCCACATTGCCTCCTCTCCTCCCTGTTTACTCTTTTGTTCAGTTGCTTTTATCCCTTCCTTTACATAGAGAGCTACTCCTCCCCCTCTTCTCCCCTGCCTGTCTCTCCTGTAGGTTATGTACGATGATATGTTAACATCCCAGTCATGGTTCTCTGTGTACCATGTTTCTGTGATTGCTACAATATCCAGGCATCCCTCTTCCATCAAGGCCACCAGCTCAGGGAGCTTGTTGCCCAGACTACGTGCATTGGTACTCATTACCCTCCATTTCCTGATGGACTTATTCCTTTTTGCCCCATCCCTGTCCTTCTTGCCTTTGTCACTTTCTCCATTTACCCCTGCCCTTCTCCCTATCAACACCTCTATGTTGGTGTTTACCACACTTACTACCGTGATTATTTTGGGGGGGCTAGGATTTACCTTCTCCTTTCCAGTGCCTCCCCCCTTGGCTAGTTTAAATGCTTGCCAATGAAGCATTTAAACCTATCACCTAGGATCCTGGTTCCCCTCCTGGACAGATGCAGCCCATCATGCCAGTATAGGCTTGCATCATTCCAGGTGGACCCCCAGTTCCCAATGAAGCCAAATCCCTGAGCTCCACACCAATTTTTCAACCACTGATTGAATCCCATGGTGTGGAACACCCTAGCCTCTCCCACGCTATAGATGGGCAGCACCTCGAGAAGGTTACCGCGGCGCGCTCGCCTAAGGCCCCTCCTCAATTCCATAAACTATTCCTGCACTTCTCTAATCCCTTTCTAGCCAGGTCATTTGTCCCTAGGTGGACAATGACATCCAGCTCTCTCCCTGTGCAGCTGCTCCAGCAATCCTGAGGATTTGCTCCTGTCCCTCAAGCCATGGGCCAGGCAGGCACCTTACTTCCCTCTCCCCTTCCTCCCCAGTTCTACCTTCCTAACAATGGAGTCCCCCACCAGGAGTTGTTTCCTTCTCCAGCAGGGTCCCCTGCCACCCTCCTGTGGGTCTCCTTTGTGGAGGTTCCCAGCATCCTCCTTGGTCTCCACTGAGGGTGCCTCCATAGAGGAACCACACTTTGCCAGAATGGCATAGGGTGTGGAGGTACAACTGGATGGATGCACCTCTGTTCTACCACCCTCACCCTCCCTGAGCCCACTGTGGTCCAACCGCTCCTCTTTCTTGGCAATCTCTGAGGTAATGGCAGTAGCACTGGTGGTCCCTCGATGGAAGAGGAGGTCCCACAAGTCCTGGCCAACTCAGCCTGGAGAGGAGCAACCTCCTCCCTCAGCCCAGAGAGGTGCCTGCAGATGGGACAACACTGCATCCTCCAGAATGTCTCCTGGAAGACTGCTGCTCCACAGCCACTGCATAGCACCACTCCCATCATGTCTCATTTCTGGCCCCTTAACTGTTTGTAATCCTTACTCTTTCCTCTGTTTTTTTCTCTCTCTCATTACTTTCTGCCTGTGTGCCCTTTAAGCTCCTGGTTGTCCTGTTCTGAGACAAGAATATCCTATATTTCTCAGTAGACCCCTTACTTGCTCAGAGGCAGACCTCCAGTAGCTAGAGGGGGCCAGATAGCTACTCTTGCCCTTCTAGGTTGGTGGGTCTTTGGTGGCTCTGTGATCACTCACTTCCTGTTCCCAAACAGGAAGTTCCTGTTGTCAGTCAAATTCTGTGCCTATAAAAGTAGAACTAGCTTTGGGTGGGAGGAAGGAGGGCAATATAGTCCCAGCAGAGAAGTCCAGTCACACAGCACTTTCTCCTGGTGTCTTCTGCCAAACTACTAGCAAAATCTTTCTAAGGCAGTCTTTAAATGTAGCTTCCTTCTAGCTAAGCCACTCCCCCTACTTACTAGATCTTTCTATAAGTAATTTAAACCTCACAGCTATCAAGTCCTTTCAATCACCTGATATTTACACCTAGATAACTGTTCAGATAACCATTCAGTTCAGTTAACTCAGACAAACACACTTTTTTTGTTTTGTTTGTTAGTTTTTATACCCTAAATTAAAGTTCCAAGTACAAGAGTTCTACTTCTTTAGTCTCAGCAGAGAAGTCCAGTCACACAGCAGTCCTCCTGGTGTCTTCTGCCAAGCTACTAGCAAAATCTTTCTAAGGCAGTCTTTAAAGTAGCTTCCTTCTAGCTAAGCCACTCCCCCTACTTACTAGATCTTTCTATAAGTGTTGTTTGGTTTAGGTATCTCCCCTTCTTCATTTGTGAATGCTGAGCAAAAATATTTGTTTAGTATCTCTGCCATTTCACAGTCACCATCTTCCCACCCTCACCCCCTTTATCAACCCTCACTTTCCCTCCCTTGGTCTTTCTTCACTCCCTGATGTACCTATAAAAGGTTTCATCCCCTTCTTAACTGAGTTGGCTATCTTTTCCAATGTTTGGGCATTTGCTGCTCTGACTGCCTTCCCTGCTTCATTCTGCTTTAACTGATACAGTTTTCTGTCCTGCTCCTTCTATGATTCTTTGTACTTCCTGAATGCCATATTTTTCTCCCTAACCTTCCCTGCCACCTCCTTTGAGAACCACAGTGGTTTTTACATTGTTTTGTTTTGTTTATTTGCTTCACACAAAGGCTTGTTGCCTTAATGATGGCAATTTCGATTATTCCCCATTGTTCTTCCACCCCTCATTCCTGCTCTTTTGCTAGTGCGTTCCTTAGGCACTCACCCATTTTGGCAAACTCAGCCCTCCTAAAGTCTAAGACCTTAGTCTGAATCAGTTGAAGGCTTAAGGATTGGATCAGCGAGGTGGTGAGATAGCCTCTGAAAATAACACTTTACTTATTTGGATCATTTTTATCTGCTGTAGAGGGAGTGCAGTATTGTGGAGATAATTATGTCATTGGTTGGTGGGGATGAGATCCCCATTCTTCCTACTGTATATTTCAATTGTGAAGCCTTGGCATGCTTAAATCTAACTGCTGGTTATACTGATGTTGGACACTTTTGGACATTGCATCATTTTAAGTACTGTTTTTCTTTCTGGGGGGGTTCTGGGTATTGTTTATTGTTTCATTTTATTTTTGTATGGTTTTGTATTGTTTTGTGATTTGGCATTTGTTTGTTGCAGTAGGTTTTTGTAGACTTGTGCTGGAAGAAAGCTCTTCCAGTCAGGCACTACTCCTGTCTGAGCTCTGGGACCTCTGTCCTTTTAACTGTCCACCATTGCCAGCTGAGATTTATAGCTGATGTTGGGCTTTGGGAATAGTGGGAAGGATATGTAGGGTGGGGTCCCTGGAACTGGAGGGAGAGTGGAGCTGAGTGGGTGGATTGGGGTTGTGGGAACTAGAAGATACCCTGGGGAAAAATGGGTCCTGGAAAGGTGTCTTCCCTGTCTAGTCCCCATACCCAAATGTTCCACCTTGAGTAGGCAAATGACATGGCTGGCTTCAGAGTCCCATCCTACTTGGGCGGTGTTATGCAATGCCAGGTCCATTAAAAACAAAACAGCAGTGATTGCTGATCTTGTTGGGTCAGCTGACCTGGCTTGCATCACAAAGACCTGGCTGGAGGAAAATTCTGGCCCAGTTTTGGAGTCAGCTATTCCGGCTTGGTTCTCAGTGATACACCATCCAAGGATGGATCATAGGGTTGGGGGTGTAGCCTTATGTTTTAAAATGGAATTGAGCCTTATAGATGTGCCAGTTGGAGAGACCAGGTCCTTTGAGTGTATTGTGGATGCAGGTGTGAGGTGCAGGATTCTTTTCATATACCTTCCACCCAGGGGTGAGAAGCAATTCCTGCAGGAAGTCACAGACTTCATCATTGACATGGTGTTGGAGTCCCCCAGATAGATGGTTCTGGGGGACTTTAATGCCTGGGTCGATGGTGAGCTCTTGAAATTTGGTCAGGACTTCCTCCAACTTATGAACTCATTGGGCTTCACACAGGTGATTACCTCTGTGACCCATAATCATGGTCACTCATTGGATCTGGTCTTCCTACTGGGTATGGAGACCTCCGACTTTGTGGTGGAGCTGGTCGGATGGTCTGACCACCAAACTATAAGGTTCAATTTCTAGGCTCCTCCCTATATAGAGCTGCTCCTACGAAGATGGTCCGGTACCACCCTTGAAGGGGCTTAACTCCAGATGGCCTGGTAGCAGTGCTGGACCTATCAGGTTTTCCAAGTAAAAGCTTGGATGCAGACAATCTGGTGCAGGCCTACAATAAGGCCATGACTGAGGCTATGGATTCCATAGCTCCTGTGCATGTTCACCCCCTCACCCTTCGCCCTTGGTCCCCCTGATTTGATGGGACTTTGAGGAAGCTAAGGAGAGTGGGACGAAAGATGGAATGGCGCTGGTGGAAATCGGGCCTTGATGTCGGCAGGCTTAGATTAATGATCCATAATAAGGACTATCAATAGGGTATCTTCCATAAGAAGGCAGAGTTCCTATCCAAGGAGATTGTCGCTGCACAGAACAGACCAGCCCAACTCTTCTGAACTGCTGACAGACTGTGCAATCCAGTCTGTCTGTAGTCTCAGAGAGTGTTGTCTCAAGAGAAGTGTGATGAGTTTGCATGATTCTTCACAGATAAGGTTGCCAGCTTTGGGTCAAAAGTCTGTGCAGCCTATTCTAATGGGTGCGGTGGTGGTCAGTGGGAGGTTGCAGCTCCTCAGTTTGCCTGGTTCGACTTTGACAGGTTGTCAATTGCAGATAACATGAGGATCATCCAGAGTATGTGGCCGACCTGCTGTGGTTTGGACCTGGGCCCAACTCACCTCCTTGTGGGTTGTGTTGGAGTCTTTGGCCCAGTCCTGGCTGAGATAGTCTGGTGTTCGCTAGAGACAGGTGTGTTTCTTGACACCCTGAAGGAGGCAGAGGTTACACCCTTCCCTAAGAAATTCTCTCTCTCGACCCAGACTGTCTTGTTAACTACAGACCTGTTTCTAGCCTTCCTTTGTGGATAAGGTTATCAAGAAGGTGGTCGCGCTGCAGCTGGAGGATGATCTTGCCATCTACAACATCTTTGATCATCCTCTCCAGTCAGGTTTGTCAAGACCTCTTTTTACCATCTGAGGAATATCACCTGGATTAAACACCTGGTTCCACCCGATAACCTTCCAATGATGGTTCACGCCTTTGTGACCTCCTGCCTTGACTACTACAACTCCCTGTACCTAGGGCTACTGGGAGTTGATATCCACCACTTGTGGCTGGTAAAGAATGCAGTGGCCAGGCTGTTGACATGTCTTTCTTGATCTTGTCATGTCATGTCTGTGCTACACAGCCTGCACTGGCTGCCTATTCAGTGGTAGATCACTTTCAAGTTTGGTTTGCTGACCTATAAAGCCCTACATGGAGAGAGACCGTGTTATTTGCAAGAATTTCTTTGCCCCTACTGCCCCTCCGCTCATTTCACTCCACTGATGAAAGATTGCTAGAGTTTCCCAGGGTTCATTTGAAATCTTCTGGGGCCTGGGCTTTTTAATTTGTGGCACCTATCCTGTGAAACTCTCTACCTTGTCAGATAAGGGAGTGCCTGACTGTGGAGAGTTTTAAATCTGCATTGAAAACACATCTTTTTAATTTTTCTTTTCCTGAACTTAGTTGAATGGTGATGTTGTTTTGTATTTTAATTATTTATGGTGGATATTTTAGTCTGGGATTTTTACTAAATTATACAAGCACTATGATCTTTGTTGTGAATGGTGCTTTTTTACAAATAAACATTTGATTGATATATATATATATATATATGTGTGTGTGTGTGTGTATATATATATATATATATATATATATATATATAAATATATATATACCTGTATATATATATATATATATATATATATATATATATATATATCAATTCAACTATGTGCTTCTGATTGACTGCCTGTCAATCAAGTCAGATGTCATCTGTCAGTGGCTGCTTTGGATTTTTGGAAAAATCTTCTCACTGTATTCCTTAAACTCAATATATTCTTCTGCTGATTACCTCAGCATTTGCTCACATGGCTTAACTCTCGGTATGTTCAAAGCTTAACAGCAACTGCTCTCTGTTTTGTGAAGAACGCTACATACAGTATACTGTATATCAATTGACTTTTGAATGCTGAGCTCCTTTGGTTTATAACTCTTCAAGTCATGGTGCATTAGTCAGCTCTGTAAGTCAGTTCTGCTAAAGCTACTATCCCATGAACACCACGGCCGCTATTCCGCTAAATTTCAGTCTTGGATAACTTGAGAATTCTAGAGCAAAAATAAATAAATAAAGTCTAACTTACTCATCAGCAGGTAAATAGTTCATTTAAATGATTATTAGCCTTTTTCTATAGAAATAAGGTATATTTTAGTCAGTCAATCAGAAAACAACTGGTGAATTAATTATTCATGTCCCAGTTAGAGTATGGGGACTGTATATGTGTGCGTGTGTGTGTGTGTGTGTGCATATATATATATATATATATATATATATACATTTTCATTGTTAGTAGTACTTGATCCTTTATACCACAGTGCTCTTGGATTTATAACAGATCTACCATGGAAAACCCATCACTGCAGTCTATATGTTGCTATAGGTTGGGTCTTCTTGGCTGTTCAGAGACAAATGCACTAGTATATTTTTGTATACAGGTTTGTAATAGGTGTAATTCCTCTTTACATTTTAAATTTGTTGCAAATAAAACCAAATAATATTTATAAGTTCAGGGCAGCAAGATTTTTAATGTATTCGGTACCAGAATATTGCACTAAATTTGGGGAATCTACTCTTGCAGTATCTGTACCACGCACTTGACATGATGTACAGAAAAGGTTAAACATGACTACTCTTTAGTCAATTTCACATTTTAAGTCTAGTATTAATGGACTGTTGCACAGTCAGTGTGATTGCTACAGATGAATCATGCTAGTTTTTGAGTATTATGTAATATCTATCCATAAATCTTTGTAATTGTAACTTTGTAAATCTGTAATTGTAATTGTCTAATTGTGTGTATGTACAATTTTTTTTTTACATATTGGATGCAGTTGTAAAAGGCAGTTTACTCTCAGTTTGCTCTCTAATAAACACCAATTAATTGACTGACTTTTCCATGATTGTTTCAAAGTAATATGCTCCTGGTGTATTAACTTCTACAGGTGTCTGCATGTTTAGCCTTCTTCTCACCACATACCTGAGCTGCAGTTACAAGTAGGAACCGTCAATGAGGTTGTAGGGGAAAAAACATTAGAGGAATCCAAAAATGTATGGAACAGACATAAAGGAACTCTAGCGATAGGAGAGAGAGGATAAGCTGCAGATCATTTAGGATCTGTGGTATACAAAATAGGTAGGGAAAACAGGCAGACTAAGTGGGCCAAGCGGTCCTTATCTGCCATCAAATTCTTTGTTTCTATGATGCTGATTTAACTTTCACTGCCTTTGCTTGCTCATTAACCAAAGCAACATGAAACAACACTGGTGGAGATTTGTGGAAAAATAAAAAAGTTAGCTGCATTTTCTTCACTTTAGCACAAATTAGCAACTTAGTATTTTTAAGGGGGTGAGGTTATTCTTGCTGTGTTTTCACACTCCTCTCATTCCCTCAACCTCGATCATTTGATCATTGCTGTTAACTTAAGTTTGTTGGACTCTACAGCCTGCGAACATAACAAGTTTTTTTTTTGCAATGAAAATAACCTGTTCTACAGTATATATTTATATCTATTATACTGAGCGGTAGTGCCAGTATAGTTAGGGTTGACAAAGTTGTTTAATATTAAACCTCAACATCTGCACCTTAATAACTTTGGCGGCATTTGACAAAATAGCCCAGATTGTGGCATGTGCACTTTGGCTGGCAGGTTCTCAAGACGTGAAAAGTTTCATGATAGCAGCTTGTGCAGTTTCTGGGACACAGAATGTCAATTTTTTCTGAAGCACGATGTTTTTTCCTATACTTAATACACATTTTTCCCTCTCACATATAGCCTAGACAGTATGGAATTTGTTTCTGAAACTTTTAGGGTAGAAGCAACCTATGTGAAGATAGTGCCTTTCATGAAAAAATTATTAATCAGTTCCAGAATAATAAGGATTTAAGTGTTTTTTTTTTTCTGAGCATGGTGAACAGATTTTTTGGAAAACCCTCTGATACAAAAGAAACCTTTTACAGGCATTTACCTTTTACAAAATTAGTGATTTATCATCCATGAGAAAAAAATATAATTCATGATGGCTGCCATCTTTTTCTGTTACTAAAAAATATGGAAAACAACTACAAATTATGTGTTTTTTTTAAACAAACACTAGAACCTAGCTACACAGACCCATTTAGCTAGATTCTTATGTTTGCTGTTTAAAAATTATGGCCAGAAATAGCTTTTCTGGGCCCCCTAAAGAAAGTGTTAACCAGCACTGAGGGAACCACATTGTCTGTATCAGAAAAGTGGGACTTTCCTCACTGCTGCAGCTGCAGATGGAGATGTGCTGCTGGCTTGCATGCCAGGAGTGAGCTTGCAGTTTCCCTCACATTCCTGTGCAGCTATTCACAATTCAGCACTGATAACCAACTTGACCTCACAGTCTGTCATAAAGTATTAAATTCTACAAATCAGAGTAGTCACATATTCAAAATTCATAAATCTGACACAGGAACTGGTTTGTAATTAAACCATTGCAAATGGAAAATTTAACTGCAACTTCCTATACATTTTTTCAGATTTGTTTTTTAATTTAATTTTATTTGGATTTTGGATAACACCTTTGAGCACACAGTGCTGTTCTACAAAGGTTCCACGTCAAGGACACTGGAGAAGATGGGACAAGACAGGAAAGTTAATAACAGTTAAAACAATTACAGTTAGATAACAAGTACATGAGCTGCCAGAGGCTTTGTCCAGATTAAGACAAGACAGTCAAATTAATAACAGGTAAAACATTAGACAGAATCAATGAGTAAGTAAGTGATCATACAATACACCAGTCAATATACAAAGAATGCCTGGGGTGGCTACATATGAAATTAAAGTTCTTATAAGTGCATGAGAGGAGCAGAGGTAGCTTAGGGAAGGGACACAGTAGCAGGGGACAGGCAGGATCAGAGGAGGGATAGGAGTTAGAGGGGTAGGTGGTAAGGGAGAGGAGGGTAGGGTGTAGGGGTAGGGGTAGGGTTAGATGTAAGGTGGGAGGAGGTAATAGGATGGGTGGAGAAGAAAGGGAAGGGAGGGAATTAGGGCAGGCAAGAGGAGAGAGAGGAGAGAGAAATGAGAACGGGGGTCAGGGAGTATTGGAGGAGGGAGGGGCACAAGGTGTGTGAAAAAGAACGGAGAGGGAGGAGTGAAACATGGGGGGCAGAGAGAGGCCAAGGAAGGCTGACATGGGATATTGGAAAGATATGACAGGGAAGGAAATGGGTGTTGGAAGAGTGCACCAGTAAAGGAGAGGCCAGGAGTGCAAGCAGGGAATTTAAGTGAAGCAGTCACAGTAAGCACCAGCTACCAAATGCTGTCATAATTTGCACTTACCGGAGTTGAGAATCAATGTGTTGGAGATATCCACTGGGAGTGTGTGTTGAACCAGTTAGAAGCCCTAACTTTGTAAGAGTGCTGCCCTAGTGTGGGCTGGCAGCATGGAACAGTGAGTCAGTCTGCAATTACCCATCCAACACAACTGTATATCAAAGGGAATGATTTTAACTTATGCACACATAAGCCTGTCATAAAAAAATGCTACTAATATTAATTTTGATAATTATGGACTCCAACATTGTTGATGGGGGATATAAAATAGAGGACTAAACATTATCACACAGTTGCATATCAAAATGTTATCTTGATAATGCAACCACTAATAGGCAGCAGCAATTGTAACATGTATTCTTGTGTTGAAAGGATGATGCTGATGCAAGGAGTGTTGTCAGCTGGGAGTAAATGCTGAACCAGGGGCTGTAAGGGTGATCCAAGTTCAGTGCAGTAACACTATACAGCACTTCAGCTGGTTTGGGGCTGCAGCAGGATATCGGAGCCAGTCAGGCTCATTTGGCAGCCATTTGAGAGCTGGACTGTGTGAGGCTTCCTGGTTGGAAACTCGGCTCCCCTGACCCTCTGCTCCAATTGGGAGTGTCAGCTGCTTGGGGGCGGGACTGTTGGGGAAGACAAAAGGGAGTACTGTTAATGTGTCCCGCACATTCAAGTTCCAGCAAGTGAGTGGAACAGTGAAAGAGTGGAATAGGTGTACTTTTGGCATCTTAAGTGTTGGCAATAGTCTGCAGAAGGAAGCAGGGAGGCAGGGGACTCAGCCAGTGATCAAGATAAATTACCTGTTTGCTCCTGTTATTGCAGTCACTGATGGAACTGGTGCAAGGTAAATGGTATGCTGAAAAAGGGAAAATGTATTACAGCTATTTAGGGTAGGTGTTCTAGAGAAATTGCAAATAACTGAAAGCAAAAAACTAGAAAAACCTTATCATGGTTAAAGGTATTAAATGGAAAGATGTAAAGCAAAGGTTAGGCCAAAATGGGGCAAAGGTGCTACAGGTTTTTCACTGTGAAAAATGGCACATTTCACAACATGTCCACAGTGAAAATTGCTTTTTGCATGGCACAGCACAGTAAAAATGGCTCCATGCATCAGCTGGCCAGTCTTTAGCATGCCTGGTGGCTTTACATAGCCTCTAAACAACTCAGTTTGTTAGCTTTATTCAAAATACAGTCGGCTTCCATTAATCCATGTCTCAATAAATCATGTTTTGATAATCCACTCCATGCCACGACTTTTTAAAGCCATCTGTCGCTGCCCTGGTAGCAAAAATCTCTAAACAGAGCTAATCTTTTTTTACTGTAACAGTATTGCCTGTTGTTGGGACATTGGGACTCTGATGGGATTTATTTAAGTACTGTACTGTATGTTTTTTTAACAAATAGTATAGAAACCGAAAGAAATGTATGTACTACATTTGAGTACTGTTTATTTTAATGGTATTCGTGTTTAAAATTAATGCCACAGGAATTTCCAAAGCATTTAACTGAACCCTGGCTAATCTGTTCTTTTCACTAATTCGGGCTCAGTTTGGTCCCAATCTGCATGGATTGTTTCATTTTCAGCAGTCTAAGTGATTTACGGAGCCACACTACAGCACCAAGGAGGTCACATATGAAGAACTAATAACCGGGAGGGAGAGCAGAAGAAATACAGGAAAAGGAAGAAAAAGACACCCACATGTAATCTGGGATTTTCACAGCACTCAGTACATTTCAAGGAAACCATGATGTCCCTGCTAACCATGAAAATAATACAGCCTTACCTATATAATGTAGGTGTTGATAAAAAGAAATATCCTGTCAGGGTAAAGGTATATAAGAGAAAGGTGTAAGGAATGGGGTAGGACTAAACACAGTATAGAAGTAACACTCTATCTTGGATAGGTGTATAAGGAGAAAACAGACAGAAAAAGGGGGAACTAATAACATACTAGCAGGGGTAAGGGTGAATAAGTATTTCCTAAATAATACAAAGAAGGGTAGAAACTAAAAATGCTAGGCATTGTACAGTGTATTGGCTGTGGGGCAGCGGTATTCAGACAGACATTCTGGAGACTGCGGTGTTGCCCCATCTACATGCACTGCTCTGGGTAGATGGAGAAGGTTGCTAGACTCCAGGCTGAGTTGGCTGTGATGCGGGTAACTTTTTCCTCCACCAAGGGACAATCAAGTCTGATACCATTGCCTCAGAGGGTGCCTAGGAAGAGGACCAGCTGGGCTGTGGTGGGGTCTAGAAGGGTGGGGATGGGGGGTCAGAAGCAAATTTCACAACCAGTGCCACTACATAATTTCTATATCATGTTAGCAGGATAGGACTGCCAGGATCTCACCCATGGTTGGGACTGGGAAGGATGTGAGGGTCCTCCATAGTGAAAACCCTAGGAAAGGTGGCTGAGGATCCCAGAGGAGAAGGAAGAAACTTTTGGTGGAGGACTCAATTGTGAGGTGGATAGATCTGGGAATAGGAATTGAGGGAGAGGGAAATTAAGTGCCTATAAGGCACCATGGCCAAGAGAGATGGGGAGAGGACCATGAGTATTGCTAGGGCATCAGGAAGGGAGGCAGATCTGGATATCATTGTTCACCTGGGAACTAATGACTGAGCAATGGACGGGGCTGGGATAATGCAGGGGGAGTTCAAGGAACTGGGGGTCATCTTAGACAGGTAGCATATTCAGTGGCTTTCACAGAGGTGATATCTGTCTATTATGGAATGGAAGAAAGGGTTCTCCACTCTAATACTTTCAACTCATGGTTGAGGGAATGATGCAGAGATGAAGGGTTCAGCTACATTGGGGACATGGGTCCAACCTGGAAGGATAAGGCCTTTACAAGAGCCATTAGTGACATAGCAGAAAGGTTGGAGGGGAAAGTATGCCTGTTCACAGATGACACAAAAATCTGTAACAGAGTGGACACACCTGGGGGGCAGAAAACATGAGGGAGGACCTGAAAAAACTGGAAGAATGGTCAAGGGTATGGCAACTGGGCTTCAATGCAAAAAAGTCCAAAATAATGCACATTGGGTACAGGAACCCAGGGGCAGCTACCTTATTGGGGAAAAGGAGACAACAGCAACAAAGCAGGACAGGGACCTGGCAGTTATCATATCAGATGACCTAAAGGTAAAAAAGCAGTGTGATGAAGCAGTAGGAAAGGCCAGTTGGATGCTGAGGTACATGGAGTGGAGTATCACCAGCAGAAGGAGGGAGGTGGTGTTACCACTGTATAGATCAATGGTGAGACCACACCTGGAGTACTGTGTCCAGTTCTGGAAGCCTTCCTCAGAAAGGATGTAGATCGTGTGGAGGCGGTACAGAAAAGGGCAACCAAAATGGTGCATGGCCTGCATCAGAAGCCATATGAGGAGACACAAAAGGAACTAAATATATACTCTCTGAAGGAAAGAAGGGAAAGGGGAGACATGATCGAAACATTCAAGTACCTCAAGGGTATTAATAAGGTCCAGTAAGATAGCATTTTACATAGAAAGAAATGTTCAAGGACAAGGGGTCATGATTGGAAGCTGGAGGGGGGCTTAGCTTGGACATAAGGAAATACTTCTTCAAAGAAAGGGTAGTGTATATTATCTGGAACAGACTTCCAATGGAGGTGGTGGGTACCAAAACAGTGGTCAGAGTCAAGCAGACATGGGATAGACACAAGGGAACCTTAGTAACAGGGCTGGGGAGGGCAAGGCCAAAGATCAAGTAGGGTCTGTGGTAACACAGTAGGAAGGAAAATCTTTAGGGCAAACTAGGTGGGCCTAGGGGGTCCTTATCTGCTGACAACTTCTATGAGGGAGACTGCAGTCCTCAGTGGTTGGTTTAAATGTTACTTTGATGAACATTTAAACTAGCCGAGGAGGGTGGCAGAAGACATCAGGGAGGGAGAACCAGCTCCCCCCCAACACACACACAGGCTAAAGAAAGAAGTAAGAAGAACCTGAGGGGAGAGAATTACCACAAGGAGCAAATTAATAAAGGAAGCAAGATGGTAGGGTAGCACGAGATATTAGCATCGGCAATTGGGCGCCTACAATAACAGAGACCCAATCCCCGGCGTATGTCTGCAGGACTATGGTAGGGTAGGCTGGCTGGATGGGGGGGTGGTGAATATAGCGATGGGATGTTGCTATATGTATGCATGTGGGGTGGGAGCAAGCACGCACAGCAAGGGGCGGGAAGATATGTAAGGGGTGGTGCTGCAGTGGGTTGCTGAGCTGACCCCATGGCATGGTGAGTAGGTGGGTGGCATTGGTGGGCAGGGTACTGGGTTCGGGTCTGGGTGTCGGTGTGTTTTTGTTGCGCCTTGCCCAAACCTTTTTTTTTAAATGTTTTTCACACACCCCCAACAATGCACTCCCCTGAAGTTGAGAATCCTTAAGTGAGGGGAGGTGCGGGCAGCAAAGCCCCCTGAGGGGGTGTAAGAAACACAGCCCCCCACATAAAACATTAAAAAAACTAAGTCCCTGGCACTGTTTTGTTGTGCGCTGAGCTGTCAGAGTGCCCAAATAAATTTTCACCACTCTGACTTTGTGAAAACGGCGATCGCCTTTAGGTATTCGCTATTATTACATAAACCCAATGGTAGAGATGAAAGGGAATAGAAATTATAACATCAAAAATAGAGTGGGGAAGGAAGGAGGGGAAAAAAGGGGATGAAAAGGGTAACAATCAGAGGGGTAACAAAGTCTGAAAGCCCATGTGTGCAAATGCTAGAAGTCTAGAAAGTAAGATTTAAGACCTAGAGACCCTCATGGCAGAGGCTGACCTAGATATTGTTGCCATTACTGAGTCATGGTGCACTAAAAACCATGCCTGGGGCATGGATATGTGAGGCTACATTCTGTTTAGAAAGGACAGGGTGGGTAATAAAGGGGAGTGTGGCTTTATGTGAGGAAAAGCATAAAAGCAACACAGATACAAGGAATACTGAAGGGGGTAGAGATACTGTGGGTCAACCTAGGGAAAAGGAATGGAACCACCGTTCATGCTGGCGTGATCTACAGACTTCCATCAAAGGGGAAGGAGTTAGATATTGTACTGGTGGTAACCATTGGCAAATTGGCAGAAATAGGGGAGATGCTGCTAGCTGGGGACTTCAATCTGCCAGATGTAGACTGGAGCCTGCCAGCTGCAGCTTCAACTAGAAGCATGGACATCCTGAACTCCCTACAGAGTGTGTTCCTCAGGCAGTTAGTTAGTGAACCCACTTGTGATGGGTATATATTGTGGATCCAGTACATACAAACAGGGACAGTTTGGCAGACATCAAGGTGGGAAGTCACCTGGGGACCAGTGATCACCATAAAGTGCAGTTCAATATAAGGATGACTGTGGATTCAAACCACACTAGGGTAAGGGTCCTGGACTTCAGGAGGGCCTAAAAGATGATCTGGCAGGGGGAGATTACCTAGGTGGGGTGGAGGAGCAATGGGTGCAATTAAAGAAGGCAATTTTGAAGGCTGCAAACCTCTGCATCAAGTAAGTGAGTAAAAGTAAGAGGAGAAAGAACCCACTGTGGTTCTCAAGAGGGGTGGTCAAAAAGATGAAGACTGTAAGGGTAGCATTCAGAAGACATAGGGAAAGGCAGAGGGAGGAGGATGGGCGTGTATTAAGAGAAACAGTGAGATGCAGGGAAAGCAGTAAGGAGTGCAGAGGCACAAACTGAAGTTAGGAAAGCCAAAGAAGTAACAAAAGGGGGCAAGGTATTTTTTTAGATAAGTAATTGAAAAGTGGAGGGCCAGGGGAGGGATTGTAAAGGTTGTAAAGATTGTAAGATTAAAAAGGAATGGGGGGACTGTACAGAGGGGAAGCCAGGAAAAAAGCAGACATACTGAACAAATACTATTGTTCAGTGTTCACTCTGTAATGAGGGAGATGGACACCAGTCCTTTTTCAGAGGACAGAGTCCTAGAGGGACTCACTAATCTGAAAGCAAACAAAGCAATGGGACCAGATGGAGTACATCCTAGGTATTAAAAGAACTCAGGGACATCCTAGCTGCACCCAGTCAGTCTTTTTCAACAGATCACTGGAAAAAGGTATGGTTCCAAGGGACTGGAGGAGAGCTGATATAGTCCCTCTTCATAAAAGTGGTAGCAGGGAGGAGGCTGAAAATTATAGGTCAGCCAGTCTGACATCAATGGTGGGAAAGTTAATGGAATCACTGTTGAAGGAGAAGATATTTGAATATCTTGAATCAAATGGGTTACATGACCAGAGACAGCATGGGTTCATGAGAGGGAGGTCATGTTAAATTAATCTGATAGATTTCTTTGATTGGGTGACTAAGGAATTTGATCAGGGTGGTGCAGTGGATGTGGCATACTTAGATATCAGTAAGGCATTTAACACTTTTCAACATAAGAGACTATTAAACAAGATGGAGAGCTTAGGAGTGGGTCCAAAGGTGGTAAACTGGGTAAGGAATTGCTTAGGGAATATGAAGCAGAGGGTGGGGGTAAAGATAGTTTACTCTGAGGTGGGGATGGTGACCACTGGGGTGCCTCGGAGATCAGTATTGGGACCAGTCCTCTAATGTATTTATAAGTGACACTGCAGAGGAGTTAGAGGAAATGGTTTGCATCTTTGCGGATAGCACCAAAATTTGTAATATGGCAGACACTTGTGGGGGGGGTGCAATGGGTGAACAGAGATCTGTGAAAACTTGAGGAGCGATCAAGGATATGACAACTAGGTTTTAATGTGAGAAAGCACATAATAATGTACTTGGGGGTACAGAAATCCAGAGGCAGGGAACAAAATGGGAGGAGTGCTATTGACAACCACCAAGCAGGAGAGAGACCTGGGTATAATCATATCTGATGCCCTAAAGGTAGCCAAGCAATATGACAAGGCAATTGGGAATGGGTGCATTGAGAGTAGGATCACCAGCAGAAGAAGGGAGGTGGTGTTGCCTCTGTGTAGATCACTGGAGACCGCTTCTGGAATACTGTGTACCGTTCTTAAGACCATATCTTCAGAAAGATACAGACAGAGTGGAGATGATCCAGAGAGGGCCACTAAATGATGCAGGTTCTACATCAAAAGCCCTATGAGGAGAGACTAAGGGAACTCAATATGTATACCCTGAAAGGGAGGATGGAGAGGGGGAATATGCTAGAGACCTATAAATACCTAAAGGGGGTAAATAAAGTGCAGGAGTGGCGTATTTCTCAGAAAAAAAAATGTGCTCAAAAACAAGGCGACATAATATGAAGCTGGAGAGGGGTACATTTACGAGAGATGTTAGAAGTGTTGGATCCAGGATTTTAAAAAGGGTCCTATAACAAAAATGAATGGGGTCTGACTAAAACAAGTTGGGCAGTCAGCAATCATTTTGCAGTCTCTGGGTATCCCCAGAAAGTCCCATGGGAAATGAGCCTTCTATATTATCTGTTGCTGCCACCATGATGTGAACACACAGACAAAAGATCCTCTGAATCCAAGTAAAGATGGGGGGTGCAATAAATGTATCGTAGACAGCTCTTGTATCAAAAAACAATCACAAAGCTTTATTCATATTCCAAACATCCCACAATCTCGATGTTTTACCTACGGTAGTAGGCTTCATCAGAAGATGCCTTTTGTTACTAGATAAGGTGCAATTTATTTACTTATTTATTATTTATTTGTTTAGCTTTTGTTTACCGGGTAAGTACACTAGATAAGTATCATGCCTATTTTCAGGAACGACCCGGGAGTCATAGTCCCTCATACATAAGATAACTACCTGCAGGTCATAAATCCTGTTAGATAAGTTTTATAGTCAGCAAGCAGGCAGAAAAAGTCTGTACCTATCATATTTTACTGAACATGACAGTACTTGGTAGTCGGCCATGATAAAATAATTTTTTTATGTTGGAAATATATTATGCTGGATTGGTTCTATGCCATGTAAATGTCAAAGAAGGGTCCTGCTGCCGCAGGATCTCTAGTAATGCAGGATCCTCCACTGGATGTGAGAAAGTACTTTTTCACAGAAGGAGTGGTGGATTCCTAGAAAAGTTTACCAGCCGAGATTGTTGGGGTGAAATCAGTGGAAGGGTTCAAGAAAGCTGTGGACAGGCATAAGAGAATCTTAATGGAAAGGAATGAGGAGTAGGAGAAATAGCCTAAGAACAAGTAGGGTCTGTGGTATTCTGTAAATAGGGAAAAATGGGCAGACTGGGTGGCCAAGAGGTCCTTATCTGCTGACAAATTCTATGTTTCTGTATTGAATCCATCCCTAACTGTAATCACTGCACCAGCTCTCCCTGTACTGTTCTCCCATGACACCTGCTGCAGAATGGTCAGCAGTTCACAGAACAGCACAGAGAATTAAAAGTATATAAATTATAGTGAAACTGAACTTGCCATCAAGCGAAAATAAAAATGCATGGTTGAGGAATGTGATGATTGAATACCAAAGTCAAGTCAGCAATACTCCACCTAAAATACTCCACCTAATACGTATATTTCAAAAGATTAACTATCAATAACAATAAGACAGCATATAATTTAAAACATTTTAACTACACACATTCATGTCCCAACAGGTGAGTGGAACAGTACAGGAGTGGAACATGTGTGAGATTGGCATTTTAGGCATCAATAGACATCAGAAGAAAGCAGGGAACTCTACCAGTCAACTAAGATAAGCTTCCTGTTCACTCCAGTTGTAACACTCCATGCAGGGAGGGGTGGAGGGTAAAAGGTAAACCATAACTGGGAACAGGTGCAACACCTTATCTAGGGTAAGGGCATAAAGGGATTAAGAGGGAACAGGGGGAACCTAATAACACCCTATCTGGGGTAGGAATATAACAGGATTAAGGAGGGAATAGGGAAAACCAATAGCACCCTATCTAAGGTAAGGGTATAAAGAGGAAAGTTAGTAAGGTCCTTTTAAAAATGTACACGAAAGCTAATTAGTAACCTACCTAGGGTAAAGCAAAAAGGGGTAAACCAAACAAATATATGGAAATCAAGTTACTACCTAGAGTACAGCAAAATGGGGGAAACCATACAAATTAAGGGATGTCATGAAACACCTTATCGGGGGAAGGGCATAAATTATTTTTTGGGTCATAGAGGGAGTACATTTGGGAATGTTGGGAGTGGTGCAGTGTAGTGTCTGTGGAGAGGCAGTGTTCAGGAAGACTGTCTAGAGACTAAGGTGCTGCCCCATCTGTGTGCACCTCTTTGATCCAAGGGAGGAGGTCTCTAGACTCTGGGCTGAGTTGGCTAGGATTAAATGGACCTCTTCCCACACCTGGGGCCACCATGTCCACCACCATTGCCTCACAGGGTGCCAAGAAGGAGAGTAACTGGACTGTGGGGGGCTCTGGGGGGGTGGGATGGTGATACATTCCTTTGCCAGTGACACTACATAACTCTTTTGCCACTCTGTCAGGATGGGCTACCAGGATGAGGCACCCATGGTAATGGCAAGGGAAGATGTGGAGGTCCTTCAGAGTGGAGGCACAAATATGGGAGGCAGAGAACCTCAGTGGAAGAGGAACCAACTTCTAGTGGGGGACTCAGTAATTAGGGAGGTAGTTTTGGGAACAGAAGACAAAGAAACTGCACTTCTAGGCATCAAAATAAGAAAAAAACAGCACTTACTGCAGACATTGTTCATGCCATCCATTATTTTATTTTGAGGAGCCACTGTGGTTCTTCAAAATACAATACTGGATGACATGAACAATGTCTGCAGTAAGTGCTGTTTTTTTCTTATTTTGATGCCTTGAAGTGCAGTTTTCTGTTTTTTCTGCTCAAGGACTAGTGTTTTTTGAACTACACCCTCCGTTTCACCCTGTTGGCGCAGTGTCTGTTTGTGTGAAACTAGTTTTGGGAACACCGTTGGAGGGAAGGGCGGGAGGTGACATAAACAGCCGGCACCTCGGCATGGAAGGATGAGGACCATGTGCAGCAGTGCAAGGAACCTAACATACAGTATTCCTGATCTTGAAGCTTCCATTGTGGAGGTGGACCAGGATCTGGTGGTCATAACAGAATTATGGTGCACTGACAACCATAGCTGGGAAATTGCCATACTGGATTACAGCATGTCTCAAAAGGATAGGGCAGGGAGTAAAGGGAGGTGTTGCTTTATATGTAAAGGAAGGTATAAAGGCCATGGAAATACAA
This sequence comes from Neoceratodus forsteri, assembly GCA_016271365.2. Classification (NCBI taxonomy): domain Eukaryota; kingdom Metazoa; phylum Chordata; order Ceratodontiformes; family Ceratodontidae; genus Neoceratodus; species Neoceratodus forsteri. The sequence continues at coordinate 405,563,557 of CM028135.1, forward strand.
GGAGACAATGGGGAAAAGGAGGGGTTGGAGGTTGTTTGAGTTGGCTTAGAGGTGGGGTCAGGGTCCTTTATATGCATGGTGGTGATGTGCAGGCCACCAACACAGGCGTAGGACCTGGACAGAGTTTTGGAGGAGACCATGGCAAAATGACAAGCAAAGAGGAAATAATTATTATGAGGGGCTTCAATATGCTGGATGTAGTTTGTAACATCCAGGTCACACCTACAACTACAGTAAAAGCGGGGTCATCCTAGACTCCCAACAAGGGGCATTTTTCTCAGGCAAATGGCTAGAGATCACATTACAGATGGGGCACTGCTGTATCTGGCATTTACGAATGGACACAGTGGGTAGCCCCCTGGATACAAGTAATCATTGTGCAGTGTGTTTTGACATACAGATTGGACAGGAGATAAACCACACTAGGATGAGGGTAGTGGACTTCAGGAAAGCAGATTTTAAAGAAACGTGGGACTGCCTTAGAAAATACTTTGAAGGGAGAGATAGCTGGGGGGGGCACAATGGGAAAAAATAAGAGGGAATAACTAAGGTAACAGCAAGCTGTTTAAAGGTAGTAAGTAAGGGTAGGAGGAGAAAGAGGTCACTATGTTTCTCAAAGGAGGTGGCCAAGGTAGTAAGGGAGAAAAAAAAACAGCTTCAGGAAGTACAAGGAGACCAAATCAGAGGCATACAGGGAGGTATATCTACAAAACAAAAGGGAGGCAGGAAGGAGGAGAGAATTACCCAGGAGGTCAAGAATAGGAATAAGACTTTCTTCAGGTACATGAGCAATAAGAGAAAAGCTAGTGAGGATCAGGAGATGGGTGGGGGTGGCTGTGCAGAGGAGAAGATGAAAAAGCTAATGAATACTTCTGGTTGGTCTTCACAGTGGAAGAGGGGATGGGCTGACATGCATTAACAGGCAACGGGGGAGGGATATGTGGATGCAAGTCCATTTACGGAAGACAGAGTCAGATGAGGGTTGGAAGCCATAAATGAAAACAAGGTGATGAGGCTGGATGGGATACATCCAAGGGTACTAAAGGATCTGAGCCTGGTTCCAACTACCCCTCTGGAAACACTGTTTAGCACCTCTTTGGAGATGGGGATGGTTCCAGAGGACTGAAGGTGAGCCAATGTGGTCCCTCTGCAGAAGAGCAGCAGCTGGGAGGAGGCTAGCAATAACAGACCAGTCAGTCTAACATCAGTGATGGGAAAATTAATTAAGTCCCTGCTGAAGAAGAGACTAGCAGGAGAAGTATGTGGAAACAAATTGGCTGCAAGATCACTGTCATCATGAATTTACAGGGGGAAAGTCATATCAAACAAATCGCATAGGTTTATTTGACTGGGTAACAAGGGAGGTGGATTAGGGGAGGGCAGTGGATGTGGCCTATCTGGACTTCAATAAGTCCTCTGGCACTGTACCATACAGGAGGCTAATAAAGAAAGTTAGCAGCCTGGGGGTGGGGGAGATGGTGGTGAACTGGATGTCTAACTAGTTGAAGGATAGGAGGCAGAGGGAGGTGGTAAATGGCAGTCACTCAGAGTATGAGAGAGTGACCAGTAGAGTACCACAGAAAACATTACTGTGTTATGTTCTCATCAATATCTTCGTAAGTTACATTGCTGAGGAACTGGAGGTGAAGATGTGTCTAGTTGCAGATGACACATAAATCTGCAATAGGATGAACACCCAGGAGGGGTGGAGAGAATGCAAAGGGATCTGGGGAAACTGGAGGAGTGGTCTAGGAAGTGGCAGCTGGGTTTCAATGCCAGAAAGTGCCAAGTCCTGCACCTGGGGTAGGGAAACCGGAGGGTTGTGTATAAGCTGCCAGAAAGATACTTAGATTTACCAAACAAGAGAGGGGCCTTGTGGTAATCATAACTGATGACCTCAAGGTGGAAGAGCAGTGCTACAAGGTAGTAGGCAAGGCCAGCTAGATACTGGGATGTGTAGGGAGAGGGATTTCAAGCAGGAGAAGGGAGATGGTGCTGCCTCTGTATTGCTCACTTGTTAGACCCCACCTGGAGTACTGTGTCCAGTTCTGGAGGCCACATCTCACAAGGACATCACAGTGTGGAAGTGGTCCAAAGGAGGGGTACCAAAGTTGTGCAGGACTTACATGGGAAACTATATGAGGAGAGGCTTCAGGAGTTCAATATGTACTCCCAGGAAGAGAGAAGAGTGAGCGGAGTCATGATTGAGACCTATAAGTACCTCAAGGTGAACAAAGTGCAGAAGAAAGTCCCTTTCACAGGAGGAGGAGGAGGAGTACCAGAGCACAAGGGCATGCTATGAAGCCTGAAGGGGAAGTTTAAGAGGGATGGGGCCTATTCACGAAGGTGTAGAGTGGGCTACACACAGTGCAACTCCAGTGTGTAGCCCATTCCGCATCTGCCTGGCCCCTGCATGCATTCACAATGCATATACACCCCCATGCACCTGATCCCCCAGCCAATCATGGAACTCCACGTGGGAACAGGCCTGAGGGAGGTGCAGGGGGCATGCCAGCACTCCACACATTCACTACAGTGTGGTGTGCTGAACGCAGGTGGCTGCTGGCTATGCCTTTGCAGGGCAGCCATAAACCACTGGGGATGGTTATGTGTCCCCCAGGAAAGCAGTCACTTCATGGCAGACACGGGGGGGCATCGACTCCCCAGTAGGGAGGCCCCCACAATCAGGGCCCACTGGAAGGTTGGGATGGTCAGCCTGGGTACCCCTCCTCTACTTCATAGTCAGCGCTTTGCACACCTGCTGACAACATGGCACCACACAGGTACAAGGGATCCACTGCGGGACCCTGTCAGGGCAGCCAATTGGCTGCCCATCCTGATCCACTGCTCCACACCTGCTTGCCCCCCATGGACCTGTGTGAAGGGGGGGCAGGGCTGTGTCTGGGAGCCAGGCAGGGGCCAGTGTTTGTGAATGTGATCCCCATGTGGATCTCCCAAGGGTGCAAAGCTGTGCACCCGGATACACACCTTCAGGGCACACATTAATGAATAGGCCCCATTGTGAGGAAACACTTCTCAGAAAGAGTAGTGGACACCTGGAACAGCCTGCCAGAATTGGTGGTGGGGCAAAGACAATAGGGAGCTTCAAACATGCAAGGGATCAGCACATGGGTATAATAAGTAGAGGTTAGGGAGGAGGGAGGGACACCTGTGACCAAATAAGGTCCCAGGTGTAGTAAATGGCAGGGAAAGTAGGGCAGACAAGATGGACCTACCAGTCCTTTTCTGCCAACACATTCTATGTTTCTCTGATTCTATGTTTAACACAGCCTAACAGAGAACCATTTTTGAATGAAGCAGCTACATGGTACTCCAGTGTAATTTATTACACTTTTAAATACATTATTAAATAAATAAATGTTGTGACTTTAGAAACAAAGGTAGAGGTATATGCCAATTAAGTATTTTTTCTTTGTTTTATTCTTTGTTAACTGGGTAAGACTCACTAGGCACAAGTGCGTGTTTTTAGGTGCAACCAGGGAGCACTTTAGAGGTTATATGACTTGTTCAGAGTCACACAGTATGCAAATAGAGGTTGCGGGACTCAAACCCAGGTCTGCTGGATATACCAAGTGCATTCACAGTTTGTTACTCTAACCTCTTGGCTATACTGCCATCCCCAGTTTACTACTACAATTCAGGCTGCTCCAATTAGCTAAGAACACTGAGTAGAAGTGCTATGGACCAGATCAGTATACAAAGCACTGTATCGGCAAACATATTGAAGTAAACATTTTAGGGGTCTCTCAGATTGTGAAAGCCCATAAAAAGATATTTCAAATGAAGTATGGCTCTTCCTTGTAGGTTTTAAGAGTCTTAAGATATGAATATCTAAATACTCTGTAAATCAAAACAAGGCAGCAGCCATTTCATGGGATCCTGAGACAGAAAGTGATGTCACTGAGGGTCAAGTTGTAATTAACAACAAAGACCTGGCCCCTCAGTGACATCACTTTCTGTTTTCGGATTACATGAAATGTCTGCTGCTTTGTTTTCATTTACAGATAATTTGATATTCATATCTCAGTACTCCTGACATCTACAGCTATGCCTAGTACCTCCTTTGAATGGTCTTGCCTTGCACTGTCACAATTTGAGTGAGCCCTGCAATGTTTACTTCCCCTTTAAACAAGCATTTGTCAATGCTGTATGTTCACCACTAGTACTACTGTTGAACTGGATCTATGGTGCAGATCCCCATGCCGGAAGACTAATATGGGCTGGTCTTGGGGGGGGCAATTACAGTGTGACAGCAACAGACATCCATGGACATTTTTCTTTTTACAGTGGTTATTTAAAAAAAACTAAACTACAAGTGAGGGTTTTCTTATTGTCAGTGTTACGAACAGCCCCCAGAAGCTCTGGGGTTTTAGATGCTCTCTGGTGCATTTTAAGGCTTACATGCAAGATAAAGCAAAGTTCTGTTAGGTTCCCCCCCCCCCGACTCCAAGGAAAAAATATAAATCTATGGCTGGCTTCAGATACCTAGAACTGTAGCTGGGCCTGGCTGAGAGCTGGACCATTTCCATGATTTTACCAGGGTTCTTTTTTTGTTTTTTAACAGAGAATAGGGGAGTCCTCACCAAGAAATTGCTTAAATAGTAAGTGTCCAAATTTGCAACTTTGTTGCACTTTGAAGGGGTAACCTAAACTCTAGTTTTATAGGCAACCGTTATTTAAAAATCAATGCCAGCCACAGTTTATTTCATTGTTTGATCTGCCCTATATCAATGTAAAATGGTCACTTATTTACTACCCTAGTAGCCAAGTGACCATTAATGTTTTTAAATGTTCCATTTTACACTCTATCAGCAGTCTACTATAGCATGTGTAACCTGACTCGTGTGTGTGTGTGTGTGTAACCAGGGAGAGGGGGAGACACACACACACACACACATTAGCAAAGTGAGCAGTTTCAGGTTTCAGTTTCAATCACTGGAATGTTACATGAAAGGTAAGCAAAGTTCTGTTATGTCTCACCACACCCGATTACAAGGAAAAAATATAATTCTTTGGCTGGCCTCAGGTACCTAGAGACTGCAGCTGGACCTGTATAACCAAGTGTGTGTGTGCGTGTGTGTGTTTATATGTGTGTGTGTGTGTGTGTGTGTGTGTGTGTGCATAAAATGCTGGGTGGGGGAGGAACAGGCAGGCTGAGAGCACATGGTGAGATCAATCAGCTGTGCTTGCTGAAAGAGCTGATTTATGAATGTGTCTGTGGGCACATTGTTTTGAAGTCCACCCACTTTCATGCCTAAACAGTGTCATGATCAGCCTTGCTGATTATTGGTCAGGCCCCTTGTAGAATCTCCTGCATTGGACCACCGTGACACACCCCTCAAAACCCTGTACATAGCAAAATGTTCGACTTGCACTAGCATGCACAGAAAACATAAAAAGTGCCCTCTCTGGTTAATATGGTAACTCTGGCACTTTGAAAGATAAACATATTTTGATAAACAAGGGAATGCCATGCACTTCTCTTACCCCTGCCCCACATTATTTTGATAGTCAGCTTTCACACTTGTTCATATCTAATGCATCATTTTCCTCTGGGCACAGGCTCAAGTCTGCAAAATTATAACTGAACTGATCATTTAAGCATCACAACAGTGAATATCAAAAAAAGCAAAAGGAAAATTACTGTTTATAAAGTTTTAATGTGTGTAAGTTATGGGAAATGCCGTTTTACATTTTTGCAATTGTGCTTGTGTTCATAGGTGCTGGAACAGGGGGCCCACTAGGGCCATGGCCCTACCACTTTCATAAGTGGTCCTATCACTTTTTGCTATCATGGCAATGTATTTAATAGGGGAAAATATACCCCTTATGTCCTTGGCCCTACTACTTTTCAAACTGTTCTGGCACCACTGTTTGTGTTTTAAGGCTTGGAAAAGGGTATTATAACACAAATGGCTTACAATCAAAAGAATTGTCTATGACAAGACATGATGTGATTCACATGCCAGTGTGATTTAGGGTTGAGAAATGGGGTCTAACCCTTACAGTATTGAAGGAGTATATATGTCCTGAATCTATATACATATAAGCATACTTGGCACTCAAAGAGTTAAGAATCCACTGCTTAAACTTAACAAAACATTTATTTCAGGAGAAAGAGAGAAGATTACAGTGAAAAGATGACAGATTCATATACACGTTGAATATGGCTGTTCAAGCAGAGTAATGGTAAATGTGGGATGACAGCTAAAATACAGTATTTGACACATTACATGAATATATGTATCACAAAAATAAAAAAAAAACAAGGCACTTCACATATGCTGTGCATGTCTCTGATTGTTATTAGGAAATTTATATCCTGGTTCTATGTTATTGATCTTGTTGTATGCACGACTATTTCCTGCTCTTATTTGTATGTTTTTTGTTTTTAGTGTAACTATTTTAAATTTGATGTAACAACTACAGAACCACCTAGAAAGCAGGGCTTCTTTGGTCCTAACGGTGTATTTGCTTGACAAATATATGCCTGTATAAACAAAGATGTTTTACTACTACACAAATCATTACATGCAACAATTCATCAGAACAATTTGAAAACCTGAAAACATGGACTGAAGGCAGCTACTGCCAGAAAAAAAAACTCAGTGACAAGATTTGCCTTGTGCAGCAGCTAAAAAAGACACCACCACACAAACCACAATATCACTATATTTTGTGTCTCATTCACTTTAGATCAGCTGTCACACAAAATTTCCAGCACTGTAAAATGTGTAATTGAAAAAAAAATAGTTTATTACTTTCCTGTTTATGTACCACAAAAAATAAACAGTGACATGTAATATTCCTAATACAAGACAAACGACAATGTGAAACTTTGTGGCCAATTTTCCTGTCTTTCTTTCTTTCTTTCTTTCTTTCTTTTCTTTCTTTCTTTCTTTCTTTCTTTCCTTCTGCATTTATTTATTTCTCTATCCATTTATCTCTATCTCTATCTATCTATCTGTCTGTCTATCTGTCTATCTATCCATCCAGCTGTCTACCTACCTACTTATAATAATTTGTAAGCAGATCAGGCTACCTGCCCCAGTACCACTAAATTATACCCTGACCCCTCTAGAATGCCCCCCCATTATATAGGTGGTGGCATCACGATGCCCGCCAACCTGGTGTTGCAGAAGTGTACCCTGACACTGGGGTGCATAGTGCCCAGGGTTGGTGAAGGCCCACCTGTAAAAAAATAAAAAGAAAGAAAACCTTCCCTCATTGATATATTTTTTAAGAAACATGCAAAGAAGAAATTGGTTCCTTGCAGATCAGACATCCCCAGACACCCACCTACCCCACCTCGACACCCCACTCAGCACCCACCACCATACACTCCCACTCATCTAAAAATGTCCCGTGATGTAGATCCACAATCTGGTACAAAAAACATCTTGTTGCTGGAACCAGTGACTAATATGAGAAAATAAGGTAGGTCCAGTTAATATATCTCAAAGCATTTTGAACCTTTACTCATTACTAGTCATTTTTCAATATTTTTACACTATATATTCAGCACGGCCTTTTTGGGACCCCACCTCATCACAAGAGGTGACATTTTTCAAATCCAGCCCAAAAGGTGATTTTCATGTTGCTCCACAAGCTCAACTTTCATGTAGAATTTGAACATTTTCACCTACCGCATTCATGAGGTGGGGTCATAAGAAAACTGTGTTGAAACTTTGGCTTAGTAAAATGACCAAGTTATGAGTGAATGCTGAAATATTTCAACGTTCTCTCATAACTTTTTTAATTTTCAATGTATTTCAACCAAACATTCAACATGGCATTTTTTGGACCCCACCTCATGAACAAGGCAGTGAAATGTTTTAATTTCAGACCAAGAGGTGATTTTGCAGTTGCTCCACAAAATTACATTTTGAGCAGCATTTGAAGATTTTCATCTACCAGGTTCATAACATTGGGGCATAAGAACATTATGTTTAAAATTAGGGGTAAAAATATAAGAAAATGATCAAGTTACAAGTGAATGTTGAAATATTTCAGCATTCTTTCATAACTATATTAATGATCAATGTTTTGATTTCAAACTTTTAACATAGCTGTTTTTTCACACCACCACATAAATGTGACAGGCATTGTTTTTCAAATCCTCGATGAGACATGTTTTCATACTTGCAGTGTAAAATGATTTTTATGCCAATATTCTATTAAGGCCACATGTTTTGTTTATAAAGGGAGTCATAAAATGACTATATTGAAAATGTGGGGTCAAAATAAAAAGCATTATTAAGAAATGTGTGTAGTGCCAGCCTTTACTCCAGCAGGTAGTGCTTTATGATCACATGCCAGTGAGCTAAGTTTGGGGGCAAGCTCAGTGAGCCAGCTAGATGGGCCAAGACTGAGGAGACTGTGCTTTAATGTGGCACCATCCCCCAGCCTGTGAATGGAATGTGCAGGGTTCCCTGCACAAGCCCAAGTATCATATCATGAAAAGAAATCTTCTCTTGGCATAGGTCCCTGCACCCCTGCATTTGTGGGTGCTACAGGACCTTATGTTTCAACTGACAGATTAACTCTTTGACATGTGTGTCTGTATCTGTAGCCACATGGAAGTGCAGAGCCCAGAGGGCCCTGCACTTCTGCAGCCAGCTAGACAGCTCCACAAATTCTTGACATCTGTTGCCACATAGAAGTACAGGACCAGGAGGGCCCTACACTTCCACAGGCACATGGATTATTCCCTTGGTGCAGGACTAAAGGGGCCAGCATGAATGAGGATACATTTCCACTATCTCAAAAAGAAAGGAAATTGTTTGCAAGAAACTACATTAATGCACCAGTTAGGGTTCATGTTTTACGTGTGAAAATGGGCATTTATGTTTATCAGCTTACAAGTACAGAAAATAAAAAATAAATGTAATAAAAAAATAAATATGCATTACATTTCATGGTACAGAGTAAAACAAAATGAAAGTTAACGCTACAGAAGTAGGAAAATGTGGGGTTAGGGTTTCCAACCTTAACTCCACACACCCCCAGCAGCAAAAGAACAAGACCACACATCACTTCAATTCTGTACCACGTTTTGTGCTTGTGATGCTTTTTATTGTATTATGCACTTTGTACCATGGAATGTACTGTGTGTTGTTCGCTGTATCCCCTGTAAACCTTTCCCTTAGGTCATTCCTGGAAATGATCCCCAGCACAGTGTGCCTTTCCCAGCTACCAATTTTCAAATAAAAAATAAATAAATAACACAAGCAGCCACAGACAGCCATCAACAGGAAAGATAAACAACATACAACTGTTTCCAGATGATACAAATGCAGTAGCACTCATATGCTACCTTCATGGATTTGCATCTGTGACTGTTGTGTGGCCTGTGCTTATGCAGCCACACCTGTATGTGCATGTCATACAGCGTACATGAGTACCAGTGGCTGCAGCAGATAAAAGTACTGTTTAAATGTGGTTTTCATGGTTTCAACAGTGGATCTACATGTTTTTCAAGGGGTAGCAGTTTTGTTTAGTGGTAGTACTTTCCCTAAAAAAGTAAAATGTTTCTTTTGAAAGCTCAGATTTGGTTAAAGGAGCTACTTTTTGTTGCCTTGAGATGGTAGTGGGTGCTACCTCACTACATAGCTGGATCCACTAATGCAGGTTTTCTGTATGCAGCTGCATAAATGAGGACCCACAGGGGCCTGCCCTTCTGCAGCTAAAAGTCGATGAGTATGTCTTGCACCTATGGCTGAAGAGGCACCAGACCCTCAGGGGCCTGCACTTCTGCAGACAGAATTACTGTTGCACTTGTGGCATCATGGATTTTGTGGTGGCTGCGCTACTGCAGCCAGAGTCCATGTGTATGTCTTAAAACTGTGGCTGTAGAAGCGCAAGCACCTCAGGCACCTGCACCTCTGCAGTCAGAACTGTATGCATCTTACAGTGTGGATGAGTATCTGTACCTACAGAAGCACTGGTCCCATAAGGGCTTGTGCTTCTGCAAACAAAAGAACTCTTGAAATTTGGGGATCATGGCTTGGTATCTGTGTCTACAGGGGCCTGTGCTTCTGCACACAGAAGCAGTGTTGTGATTTTAGTATCATGGATTTCTATCCTGCAGCTAGAAGTGACTGTGTATGCCTTGTGGTGTGCATACCACAAATACAAATCCACTAAGGTAGCATATCAGTGGTACTGCATTTGTGTCATCTGGAAACAGTTGTACATTGTTTGTCTTACCTGATGATGGCTGTCTATAGTTAGTTGTGTGCTCTTGTCCTTTTGCTGCTTGTGGTGGTGGGGAGGTAGGGTTGGAAACCCTAATGCCACATTTCCCTACTTTTTTGGCATTAACTTGAACCCTAACTGGTGCATTTACGCAGTTTTTGTGAAGTATAGTGTGTGTGTGTGTGTGTGTGTGTGTGTGTGTGTGTGTGTGATATGTTGTGGCCCTAATGAAAATATATCTGATATTTTTACACTAGTGCAGTTTAACCACATGATGTCATGAGGGATGACACCACAAGAGATGTCAAAAGGTCAAACTGCACAAGGGAAAATATATGTGATATTTTCATCTGGGCCATGGCATATCTGATTTATACCATGCCTTTTATCATACAATGGCAAGAAAAAATCCTTCATCCTGTTTGGTCAGTGGACACCTACAACAGTGATGTTATCCCAGCACAACATCAATGTTTGAAGGTGATAAGTAAGTTCAGTGAGAACCTCAAGTCACTCAGTCAGGGCATACAGTGAGAATATTTGCTGTCACTATAGACCTAGAATGAGAATATCATGATATTCTCACTCTAGGTCCATACTGGCAAACATATCACTGTCATATTTCATTTTGTATCCTCACAGGTATGGCATATACATATATATATATATATATATATATATATATATATATATATATATATATATATATATATATACAACATGTATTTTGAGATAATTGGCCAGAAAAAAAGTGATATCTCTCTGAAGAAGGAAAGATATCACTATGTCATAATGCATCAAGAAAATATATTGATATATTTTCCTGATGAATTATGTTATAGTGATAGCTTTCCTTGTACCACGTGTCATAGGTTTAAATTGTTTGGCCTCAGAAGCAGTACTAACCATATTCAAATGCAAATAACTTTAAAATGAAAAATGATACCATGGTACTGTGAACATGAAAGCTGTTCAGCACAAAACTTTCTACAAAATTAGTGGTATTTAATATATAAATACAGTTTAGGTTTTTTATAATCACCAAAAAACAGCAACAAATTAAACTTTTTTGATGAACAAATGCGAATAACTTTAAAACAAAAAATGGTAGCATGGTACTGTCAGCATAAAAGCTGTTCAGCACAAATGTATCTACAAAATGAGTGTGTTTCATTTATAAATACCTTTTTATGTTTTTTTTATATTTACCAAAAAATTGCAGAAAATCCAATTATTTTAACTTTTTCGATGAACAAATGTGAATCACTTTAAAACAAAAAATGACAGCATGGTACTGTGAGCCTGAAAGTTGTTTGGCACAAAAATATGTACAAAATGAGTCATGTTTCATTTATAGATACAGTATATTTCAGGTTTTTTCTAATCAGCAAAAAAATGGCAGAAAATTATTTTTTTCTTTACTTTTTCAATAAACAGATACCCCCACCAAAAACAAACAAACAAACAAAAGAACTCTACATCAAACTTATGCTCCTCTGGGCCCTGCACCTCCGCGCCTATATAGATGCACACATCCATCTGTCTGCAGAAGTGCAGGACCTGGGGGAAAGCAATGTATCTGCTTCATGGTAATTGTTTTTTGTGGGGATCACTTCAAAGATAAAATATATTAAGTGTGCTTCTTAAATCTCAGTGGTTGATTGTATATGGGCAAAAAATGTGTTTTTGTTTTTTTAGCCATAAGTCAGTACATTTTATTTGTTTGGTCTGGAAGTTGCTGCGTTTATAGTCCAAGACAAGATATACCTTTGGTGCATTTTTGATTATGATCAAACTTTAGTTATGGATTTGGCACCATGGTGAAGTTCGGAGGTAATTTTTCAGGTGCAGTGTAGATCCTATGAATTTTTGGGGGGTATTGTGTTTGACTTGTAGTAGTCATTGACACCTTTTTTGTTATATAGATTGTCTCTTAACTCCAAATATTGACAGAGCTGTGGCTTGTTAAAGTTGTAATGTTATCCTATGGGAATTCTAATTTTTGAATTTTTATGTTTTTTATATATCTATTTTCAGTTGGTATTTCCTAGTGACTTAGTCTTGTAGTATTCATTGAGACTTTTCTTTTGATACAGTCAAACCTGCTTAAATGCATAGCCTCGGGACGTCAGTTGACTATGTGTTTAAGCAGGTTATGCAGCTATGCGATCTTGCCGATGTAATGCTTCACGGTGGTCTTGTTGATGATGGGCTGTGACCTGAGAGGCAATGGTTTGAGATTGAGAGTGGAAGGCATGTTATTTTATGTTATTTATTATTTACTGAGTTCAAGGGTGGAAGGCATGCTATTTAATGTACTGTAACACTATTCATTCTTTACCGAGTTTGAGGGTGGAAAGCTACTGTACTGTACTGTATGGGACTGTATGGGAGCAAGTGCTGGTGACTGACAGCAGTGCTTGTGCTTTTCTGGGTATTGGTGAATGAGCTGTTAAAATCTGGCAGTAGCTTTATTTTGTGCCTTGCTTTTTTTAAAAGAAGAGGGTGCTCACATAAGTATTTGAGTACTGTGGGGACTTGTGCTTGAACTATTAAAAAGGGCTGTAACTTTATTTAATGTTAATCAGTATCATCTGTATTCTCTGTTCACGAGGTGCCAGAACTTTCCAGAAGATTCAGAGCCTTTACTTTCTCTTTCCTTTTCTTTAGTGTGTCAGTAATCATGAAACAGAGAACGGAAATTTATAGTAGGTGATTGCCTTCAATTGAAGGTAATCAACCAGTAATTGACAGTGCCCTGATAGCAGGGGGATGGGGAATGGAGTGTGACTGGCTATGATGGGTGAAAATTAGTTGAGCAGCAGTGCAAAAGTATGCATTTATGCAGGCCACTTACATGCCTGTGAGCATGCTTTGTATAATGGACAGCATAGGATAAGAATTGGGGAATGCAAAAAATACTAATTTATGTAGGATTTATGTATAAGTGGTATGCAATTAAGTGGGCTCTACTTTATATAGATTGTCTCTTAACTCCAAAGACTGACCAAGTTACAACTTGTTGAAGTTGCAACGCTATCCTATGGGAATTTTCATTTTTACTTATTTATAGGTTTTCCTATGTCCCCTGAATTTTTTGGGGGTGTTATGTGTTAGTCTTGTAATACTCATTGAGACCTATGTTTTGATATACATAGACTGTCTCTTAACTTCAAATACTTACAGAGTTATGGTTTGTTAACATTATAGTGTTTTCCTATGGGAATTTTCATTTATTAATTTTTATGTTTTTTATATGTCTATTTCCAGTTGATATTTCTAGGGACTTAGTCGTGTAGTAGACATTGAGACCTATCATTTGTTATATAGCTTGCACCTTAACTCAAAAGACTGATGGAGATACACCTTGTTAAGCTTGCAATGTTATCCTATGGGAATTTATTTTTTTTAATTTTTATGTTGTTGTTTTTTGGTCCCTGAATTGTTTGGAGGATATTATGTGTTAGTCGTGTAGTATGTTATGAAACCTATCTTGTGATATATATAGATTGTCCCTTAACTCCAAATATTGACAGACTTATTAAATGTCAAATATGCAACAAAACTAAGTCCAACTTTTTCTTTCATATGAACCAATCCTCTTTTGTGAGATTTTTGTAAGCTCATGAAAGAAGATTTGTTCAGATGAAAGAAATGAGAAAAATACTAAGTCCAACTTTTTCTTTCATATAAACCAGTACTGTTTTGTGAGATTTTCGTGAGCTGATGAAAGAGGATTGGTTCATATGAAACAAGAATAAGAAAAAAATAACTCCAGCTTCATCTATGATATGAACCTAATCTTCTTTCGTATGGCCCTATCCCTCCTTCATGAACCATACAAAAATAGAAAATCATCTCACGAAAGAGGATTTTTAACATGCTTTAAAACCACATTTCTGGGTCCTTTTCCAAAAAAACTAACTCCAGAATCCAGCCAGTTTGACTAAGATGCATTGTAAAGGTGGTGGGTTGAGCTTGCCAAACCCTTTATACTGAATTGAATGCAGGAGAATTGTGGCCTTCTTCTAATTGGTGGGCTCTCCAATAATCACTTGTGAGCCTCTTATTGACCAGAGCACACTACATAAGCAATAAATCTAGAGAGTGTTTTCCCCATAACACAGAGAGAAAGCAGGGGACCTCAGCTCAGAATGGCAAGGTAAAATGCAATGCTTTTTCCTGACCAATGATGGTGGTCACATTGTTGTGGTGGTCAGGGTCAGGCTTGATCATAATTCAGCTGGATGAAGAGACTAAGAACCCCTCTAACAATTTATAACAAGCAAGAATATTGGAATTATTTGAAAAATTGCAGGCTTTAAAGCAGCAGAGTGTGGGGTGGGGAGAGAACACTGGTACCTTTAGTACATGCTTTTGTTTGGTCACACACCAGGTACTTCCCCATGCATTTGATTAAGATGCATCGTAAATGTGGTGGGTTGAGCTTGCCAAACCCTTTATACTGAATTGAATGCAGAAGAATTGTGGCCTTCTCCTAACTGGTGGTCTCCCCAGTAATCACTTGTGAGCCTCTTGCTGGGCAGAGCACACTTCATAAGTAATAAAGCCAGAGAGTAGTTTCCCCACAAGACAGAGAGAAAGCAGGGGTACTTCATCTCAGAATTGCAAAGTAAAATGCGATGCTTTTTCCTAACCGATAGTGATGGTCACCTTGTTGTGGTTGTCAGACTTGATCATAATTCAACTGAATGATGAGACCTTCGAACCCTTCTAACTTTTAACATTTATACTGAATTGAATGCAGAAGAATTGTGGCCTTCTTCTAACAGGTGGCCTCCCAGTAATCACATGTGATCCTCTTTTTGGGCAGAGCACACTTCATAAGTAATAAAGCCAGAGAGTGGTTTTCCTACAAGACAGAGAGAAAGCAGGGGGACCTCAGCTCAGAATTTCAAGGTAAAATGTGATGCTTTTTCCTGGCTGATAGAGGTGGTCACCTTGTTGTGGTTGTCAGACTTGATCATAATTCAGCTGGATGATGATACTAAAAACCCCTCTAACAATTTATAACAAGTAAGAATATTGGAGTTATTTGAAAAAATTGCAGGCTTTAATGTAGCAGATTGTAGGTTGGGGGGAAAGCACTGGTACCTTAACTACATGGGATATGAAAATTAACAGCTGGCAGGCTATGATATGCAGTGAAGAAAGGCTGTGTAGAAGATTAGGGGCCAAAATCACACAAATCAATAAAGTTATGAGCAGACACTGTACCTCAGTGTCCCTGCGGTGCAGAAGCAGCACAAGTGACACACCTATTAGGCTGTATGCACTACCATGACAGACTTCCCAAGGTTGCTGGCTGATTACAGCTACTGTTCTGACTCATCCACCAGAGTGGGACTGCAAACAGCCTTCATGGTCCCATGGCATCATGCACCACTACACTGGCATATCACTGATTATATGCAGTGCAGTGTGGGCATGTGCTGCCTGGGATCCCACGGCTGTCTTGCCCTCCTGCTGTGCCAGACATGCCATCCATATGGCAGGCTGCAGGTTCTCCACCAGAGATTGTCCACCATGGTATCAGGGACACTTGCGTATGTTTTCAGCAGTGTGCTACTGATATCATGGAGGTGTAGTACACATGTTCCAGGGCACAGATATACAGCCACTCCCTGTACTCTGGGGTTACATCCACTCCAGCTCGAAGCAGTTGTGGCACATGGGGCATTAGACCAGCTCTGACTGGTCTAACTCAAATGGACCCTGCAGCCTTTGGTGGGGATTAGAAAATCCCAGTGTAACTGATGCTGTAGCCCCATAATGGTGCAAGTCCCCTTTCATCAGGGTGCAGCTGTGCATCCCTCGCAGTCATGGCGCAAGCCTGACTGGTGTGGGTGGTTCCCCTACTGGTGCACGCTATGATAGAACCTTGGGAACGATGCATGATGTGGAGCAGAAAATCCCCTGCATCATCTCTGTTTGATGCAAGCACTGTGCATCATTCTCAAGCCTTTGAAAATCTGACCCAGGAAATTAATGGCCAAAAACATTATGTTAATGTATTAGTTAGGGTTTCTGAGACACCAAAGGAAGGGAAATCTGATATTAGGGATTTTTTGAACCCTGACTCCCCAAACACCCATGCACCACCCCTGTGAACTCCACAGAATTGAATGCCAAAACACAATCCCAATCCCAGTCCCAAAGGACACAATACAAAGCAAGGTCTATGTCCTGTTTAATGTAGGACCCAAAGCCTCTGCACAACCTGTTTTCTGAACCTGTATGAAGCAAGCTATAGCTCAGGTTTTGATTTATGCAGGGCTTGAAGGGCTCTGTGTGAATCAGTTTAGGGCTCAACTAGTACTTCAGACAGGGCTTGAAGGAATTCAGTTCAGTGGAGTTGATTGGGTTGGTGCATGGCTTTGGAGGGAGTTAGGGTTTAAAAAATCCCAATACATCAGATTTCCTTACATTTGATGTTTAAAAAATCCCAACTGATGCATTAACATAGTTTTTTGCCACATACATATACTGCACATGCAAAGGTATACACACTGGCACATTAGTGCCTGTATGTTTGGATTGAGGTAGTGTTTGTGCGAAAACAAGGGGTTGACAGCTAATATATCAGCCATATTAGCCCCTAGGACTGGGAAATCTGGCATAGACAGTCTCAGTCCTGGGATCTAATTGTTTGACAATTTTTATCAAAATTGATTTGGTGATTTAAAAGGTATAAATTAGTTAATTTACATAAAAATCCCTATTTTTCAGGCTTTTTTTTTTTTTGCTTACTGATAAAAAAATAAGCAGAGTTCAATAAAGAAAGTAGTTCATTAGATCCCATTCCAAGAAAGTGTATTATGCTAGTTTAAAAAAAAACTATTTTTTATAACAATGGTTTAAAGTTTTAGAATTTTGTACATGAATGGATAAAAACAGAAACTGAAAAATTATAAATTTTTTTTCCCTTCATTACTGCATTTTCAAGTCAGCCATGAATAGAAGCAAACAAAAATGGACATGTCCTGCTGCCCGCTGTTGGAAAACTACCACAAACAAGATTATTTTTTGTGACTGACTTCCATGTCAGTCTCAAGTGAAAGACAAACCCTCTTCTTTTTTACTAGTTCCAACACCAGGGATCAAATCTTTGTGTTGGATACCCCTCAACACTATTCCTGAAAATGGGTGTCCAACCCCAGTGTGAGGTGTCTTCTTAATTGAAAAAATATACAGTTTTGCCACCACAGGGCACCTAACCTCAGTGACTTTCTTTCATCCCCCCCCCCAAAAGTTTAAAAAAATCCTGCACCCTCACCCACCTTTTTGGTCTCATACCACCCTCCACTTCAAGCTACCACCCCAGCTAGCTGTGGTAACACATCTCTTTAAAAAAATTTCCCTGGACCCAAACTGCCTTCCTAACTACAGGCCAAACTCTAACCTTCCTTTTGTTGGGAAGGTAATTGAGAAAGTAGTTACCCTGCAGCTGGAGAACCACTTGACCATCCATGACAGCTATAATCCCCTCCAATCCAGTTTTTGTAAGAGGCATAGTACTGAGACCGCTCTGGTTTGGGTGCTCAGTGATCTCCTGATTGCAAGAGACCAGATGTACCATTCAGTCTTGCTTCTTCTTGATCTGTCATCAGCCTTTGACACTGTGGACCATGGGGGTCTGCTGGAGTGCCTGAGAGACATCTGCAGCTTGTCAGGTATGGTCCTCAGATGGTTTAGATCTTTCCTCACTGGCAGAACCCAGAGAGTGGTGTCTGGGATTTATTCCTCAGCTTCAGTCTGTCTGCCATGTGAGGTTTCTCAGGGCTCTGTGCTATCCCTTATGTTGTTCGCTGTGTATTTGCTGCCATTGGGAGACATTGTGAGATGGTATGGGCTGAGGTTTCACTACTATGCAGATTAAAACCAGCTCTACCTGTCTTTTGCATCTGACCAGAATAGGTGCGATCTCTGTCTTTAATAGCTGCCTCATACAAATCCAGGACTGGATACGGGGTAGCTGGTTGAGGTTGAACTCTGATAAGACAATGGTGTTGGTGGTGGATCCAGGTCACAGGATAGAGAGGACAGGGGCAGGGTCTGCCTCTAGGCTTTGGCTCAGAGGTAGCCAGCTCCTGCCCTCTGTTCAGGTGTGGAATTTGTGAGTGATTTTTGATGAGGGCTGACAATGTGTTCACAGGTGTCAGCAGTAGTCAAGTCCTCCTTTTACCATCTGAAGAACATGCCCATATTAAGCACCTTGTTCCATCTTGCAACCTTCCAATGTTGATCCATGTCTTTGTGACCTTGCGCCTTGACTACTGCAACTCTCTCTACCTAGGGCTGCTGGGGATTAACATCCGCCACCTGCAGCTGGTGCAGAATGCGGTGGCCAGTTAATTGACAGGGGTTTCCCAGGTCAGTCACATCACACCTGTGCTGCTCCAACTGCACTGGCTGCCTGTACAGTGGCAAATCACCTTCAAAATCAGTTTACTGATCTATAACGCCCTACACTGACAGGGTCCAAGCTACCTGCAAGAGCTTCTGGTTCCCTACTGCCCCCTCTGACTTCTCTGCTCAGCCAACGAGGTTGCTAGAGGTTTCCAGGGTTATATTGAAAACCTCAGGTGCACAAGCATTTACGTATGCGGCCCCTACCCGATGGAATGCTTTACCTCGTCAGATTTGAGAGTGCCAGATGTTGGAGAGCTTTAAGACAGCCTTAAAAACATATTTGTTTTATCTTGCCTTTGGGGATTGTATATGAGAGAACTGCTTATTGTAAATTGGATTAATGCTGGATTTACTGTGTTTTATTGTTTTATCTCTGAACTTTTTATTGTTTTATTGTACAGCTTTGATAAATCGGAATTACGCTTTATAAATAAATATTATTATTATTATTATTATTATTATTTTGTAAGGCCCATACAGTGGGGCCCCCTCCACATTGGTCACTTTCTGTAATCTGATCTGCCATCACCTGGTAATTATAAACCTGTAAATAAAGTAAAAAGACACAAGTCTCCACCTGCACCCTCACTCTAGCACATATGCTATCCTCTTCCACCTCACTGATACACAAACAATAAGATCCCATGGTGGGCAACCAGCTTAGCCCTTCTTCCACTTTGGCCAGACATTATTTTCTGGTTTTGGCATCCCCTAGCAATCATAAATCTGTTAAAAAAGTAAAAAACAACCAAACACCCACCCTCTAGCAATTATGCCACACTCCTCTCCCATATTGACATCAGTACAAACCCATACCCTAACCCACCTTCCAGAACCCATGCCATCCTTCTCCCCATTCATGTAAAAAAACAGTTCCTCACCCACCCCCAGGCTCCCTTGCCACCCTCCTCCCTATGGCCACCTCAGCGTGTACTCATTCCACCCTTCATCTAGTCCAGTTGTTGTATTCTGCTTGGTTCCCATACTGCTGATTATCAACTACAAGAAAAACAATGCTAAAAACCTAAGTCTGAAAAAAATATACCACACATGAACAGGGACTACTTTTTTTAAGCAAAAAAAATAAATTAATTTTGTGTCCCTGAAAAGTATTTCAGAGCCAGATTCAAACATTACACTTAAGTGGTCATGAGGCTGGAGGAAAGCATCCTAACCCTCAAATGTGGAGAAAAAAATTGAAAACTAAAAAGTTATGGGTGATTGAAACAAAACAAAAATCCAAGTTAAAAAAATATGAACTGCACTTGATCAGGAATTTTGTTAATTTTTTATCACACATAAATGTAACAGTTTTAATTTTTTAAGTCAAAATTTGAGGGATATGCTACTAACCCCCACATCCTGTGACCACCCAAGCAACACCTTTCATACCCACTTGACCAGTCTTTCACTTCACGTAGGGCCACATGGCCCTGCATGAACCAAGCTACAGATCCAGCACTATACATGATGGGTTTCCTGCATCATGTCCCTTACAGTTCTGCTGTTTTGCATAACAGGCCACAAGGCTTGTGCAAAGCAATTTCTCATCCAGTGCTATACCCAATAGGACTGCTGCTTTGAACAATTCAGGCTACATACAAGGGTGTGGGCAGGCATACTCACTATACACAATTGTGTACAGTTTCTGATGCTCCTGTCCCATAATGTCAGTGTCAGTGGCTCAGTAGGTAGCACACTCACCTCTGAGGCCAGGAGATCAGAGGGCTCTGGGTTCAGTTTCCACATCTGGCACTTGGGTTAATATCCCAGTACTGACACTGTAGTGCAGCATGAGAGGAGTGCTGCACTTCTGAGGTGTCGTCTTTCAGATGAGACATTAAACCGAGATCCCATCTGCTTGGATTGGTGGTAGTTCAACTGGATGTTAAAGATCCCATGGCACTTATCGAAAAGAGTAGGGGAAGTTTATTGAGAAGAAAAACACAACATCACCAGAAATCAAGTAAACAATGGAAACAGACAAAAACAGCAATAATAGGTAAGTACAGGAGGAAAAAAAATTGAGAATAACATAATCAAAAAAAGAAATTATTCCATAATGAATGAAACTTAACATCTGTAAATCTCTGTCTATCTTTAGATTTAACAATCAGCAAACCTTCCTCAACTTGAGACAGTATAGTAGAAGATAAAACAGTGTGCTGCTGAAATATAAATTGACATCTGGCTTGCCATAAATAAAATTGAAGTAGAGCAAAAAAAAACATTCAAAGTACTGGGATGATATTGTTTCCAGGCCCCTACATAATCCCCTAAAAGTAAAACAGTATAGGTAACATCTGACAATATAGGCACGCCCCAATGAACAGCAGCATCAGACCAAAAACTTTTAATATAGGAACAAGAAATAAAAAAATGAGAAAGACTTTCTTCTACAGTAATGCATAGTAGTCTCGGACAAAATCTATCTATCACTGGTTTATATTTAAGGTTCTCACGTACCCCTAGTCTACCTTGAGCAGACATCCAAACCACATCCCATACAAAGGCAGGAAGCCGAAAATCAGTCAATTTATTGAGAGCGAATGTCATCCTAGTTGGAGCACACTCAGGAAAAAGTAGAAGAATGCTTTGTATTTCAAAAACAATATAATTATAAAAGGTTTTCCGAGAATGGGATAATAAAGTAGAGAATGATAGTTTCCAGTGATGGCACTTCTTTAAGGTAGGGATCCCATAAGCTGGTAACTGATCCCGTGGTAAGATTTTGGGGGGCAAAGTAGTCCATTTTTGAAAAAATTTAGCCCAAACAAAGTGCGATCACACCTGCCAAGAGAAGGTTATCTGATTCCATAAAAAACAAAAGGAATTAAACAAAAAGATAGAATGATAAAAAACAATTGGGTTAATCATGGCCAATCCACCCTTTTTAACAGGTAGATAGGTAACTTCTCTGCGCACAGGGTTCAGTCTATTGCCCCAAACCATTGAAAAAAAACACTATATAGTCGGGTTTCCAAATGAACCGGAGGTGGGTATAGATAGCTTAAATACAAAAAGACAGGAATCAAAAACTTTTTGACTATAAAAACACGTTTCTTCTTCCCAAACTTCCAATGCTTCCATAAATTGACTTTAGCTTCACCTACACTTAACTGGTGCTCCCAGTTAAAGGTAGCCAAATCACCAGGTCCAAACTAAACCCCCAAAATTCTGTGAGGTGTGGAAACAAAAGGAATGCCAAATGTGTCAGAAAGATGCACTGGAGCGGAGTGTAAAGAGAAAATAAAACTCTTAGCTGTGTTGATTTCAGCCCCAGAATAACGTCCCCACAGCTGAAAACACTGTAAGGCAAGCCGAAGGGAGGCCTCATCACGCATTAACAGAGTCACATCATCTGCGTACGCAGTAATTTTCTCCATAGGTAGAGAAATGTCTGGGGCAATCCCTAAAATACCATCATGTCCATGTAAATATCGTATAATGGGATCCAAAGCATAAGTATACAGGAGGGGGCTTAAGGGACAACCCTGCCGCACCCCCCCTAACTACCGGGATGTCAGACCCCATCAGTCCATTCACTAGTGGAAGTACTGTAGCATTGGAATACAGCATGGAAATCCACTGCACAAAGGGACGCGGGATATTATAGGAAATTAACAGATTAAACAAATAAAGGTGACTCACCCTGTCAAAAGCTTTAACCTGATCCAGTGCCACAATAAAACCAGACCCCTTCCCTATTACTACTCTCAAATAATTCCCTAATAAATATAAATTATGCTGAATCTTATGCTGAGAAATA
Organism: Neoceratodus forsteri; assembly: GCA_016271365.2. Classification (NCBI taxonomy): domain Eukaryota; kingdom Metazoa; phylum Chordata; order Ceratodontiformes; family Ceratodontidae; genus Neoceratodus; species Neoceratodus forsteri. Next base: position 405,585,977 of record CM028135.1, read on the forward strand.
GCACAAGTTTGAGCTGGATGGATAAGGGATCCGAGACTAGCGCTAATCTATTAGTGAGAATTTTGGCAAAAATCTTATAATCACTATTAAGGAGGCTAATGGGCCTCCAATTGGTCAGTAAGGTAGAATCACCTTTCTTATAAATAAATTTCAATACAGAAACACTAAACTCCAGAAAGCCCAATTCAGATGTCAACATAAAGTTAAATACTATAGGTAAAAAAAAACACATAACTGGAAGGAATTTCTTATAAAATTCATTAGGGATACCATCTAATCCAGGGGACGTTTTAGAATTCAGAGATTTTATAACATCTTCCACTTCAAGGGATGAAATAGGCCTTAACAAAGTATTCCTAAACTTGACATCCATAACAGGAAGAGGGGCTAAAAATTCAGGGGGTAGAGTGTCAGAGGGACTAGAGTCCTCACCAAAAGAGCTGGAGATAAAGTCTTGTACCACATTCAGCATTTCTAAATCCGAGGTCACCACAGTACCCAGGGGGGACAACAACCCTGTCATCAATGTTTTATCAAGGCGTTGCTTACAAGCCTTGTAAGGATCAGAGGCAGGCTGTGATTGCAACCCATATCTGAATTCCATCTCCAAAGATTTAGCCCTATCGTACTGATAAAGAGACATTTGTTTCTTTATTTCAGTGATCTGTGATTGAAAGGCAACCGTATCACGAGGGGGAATGGACATTAGTCTATACAGCTGATTCTGATAGTGTAAATAAGTGAGATATCGAGAATTAGCTTTAGATTTCCCTTTGGAAAGGAAAAAGGACCTGAGCTCTGATTTAGTATCCATCCACCATAAGAAAAGGTTATCGTATAAACATATAGTGATAAACCGTGCAGCAAACAGCAGTTCTAAACCATCCACACAATCTTCAGCCTCCAAGAGGGACACGTTCAAGCGCCATCGAGGACCAGCCGAAAATACTTTAGGAGGTAACCCTGCTAAATTAACAAAACCCATTAAAATATGATGATCCAAAAACTCAGTTGGCTGAACCTTAGAAAAAAAAGGAGTCAAATACTTAGAAACAAAAAGAAGATCAATACGGGAGGAAAAAATATTCCTGTGATAAGAAGCGCCTCCAGTAGCATGCAGGGTTCTAAACACGTCAATAAGTCCCGCATCATGATCCGTCTGTTTCAAAGCAATAGAGTCACAATACATTTTTTTTTGAGAATCACCCTTAAATTTAAGGTCAATATCACAGTTAAAGTCCCTTCCCCCCAAATCACATGTCGTCTGGTATAGAGAAAAGGTTTAATGTCATCAAATAATGCTATCCGGGCTGACTTAATTTGAGGGGCGTAGATATTAATCAACCAAAAATTATAATCTTGAGAACAAAAATCAAGAAGCAAAGCCCGACCAGGACAGATATCCACTAATTTCGAAATCCGGAATAAGGTGGAAGTAAAAAGTATCCCTATCCCATCAGCCACATCAGGCCCAAAGGTCCAAAAAGATGGCCCTCAAACCCATCTCTTCTTGGCTTGTTCGATTTCAGCCAGAGAAGACAATCTGGTTTCCTGAAGAAGAATAACATCAACCTGCAAAGTACTAAAAAAAGAAAAAAGGGAAAGCCTCTTTTTAAAATTTTTAATACTGCAGACATTAAAGGAAACTATTTTAAGTGTAGCCATGATGAAAAAGGTTAGAGTCAAGGCCCAGTCTTCTGACTAAAACTTGCCTTCCATTTTTTACCTTTTTTACCCTTTTTTTCCTTGGCCAGTTCAGTAGACCTGCTATCCTCATCCTCAGAAAGCATTTCAGAGTGATGAGAGGTATCAGATTCAAAATCTGAGTCCCTCCCTTCACCCTGCAAAGGGGAAAAAAAATTCTCTATAGATACAGGAGAAACGGTAGAAAGTTTAAGAGAGGCACTGGTGAACCGTCTAGGTTTAACCATTTCAAAGGGCTGAGGCATAGAAGAAGATGCCTGCTGGGGAGAAGAGATGGGATCTGGAACACTAGCTGAGGCTGAAGGCACAGAAACTGCATTCACAGAATCAGAAACCAGGGGAACACTGTCCTCAGTAGCAGGTTGAAGCTTCGATATATTCTCCCCTGGAATATCCTCAGCTACCGTAGAGGGGTTGGGGGGGCACCATCATACCTGCTGGCCTGAGCTTTGTGGACTAAATCTTCCTGATCCCAACCTCCCGACTTATTGTGCGTAGCCCAAGGGCATTGGTGAAAGGCATGGCCCTTTTCATCGCACAAGTTACATTGAAAAATATTGACACATCTATCCACCGAATGCCCATACCCCCCACAGAGGGCACATTTCAACAGATCACATGAACTGCTAATATGGGTTTTAGCCCCACATTTATAACATACACGAGGCTGACCGCCATAAAAACAAACCCCTCTATCCTTCCCCAAAAGAAACTGTTTGGTAAATGCACAACTTCCCATTAACCTGAAACAGTTTAACTTTAAACTTCCAGCTACCCATCCAGATCCCTTCTAAATCCAAGATAGCCTCAGGAGGACCTAAAATATCACACCTCTTTGAAGCCAGTGATATATATTACCAACATTAACCTTTGTTCGAAACATAATGTAATGTATCTAATTTGGGGTTTCAAGTAGAGGGAGGGCATAAAAGGGGACCCAAAGAGGGGTGGACTTAAATGTGGAGTATTTATCCCAAAATTTCTCCAAATTACGAGAAGTTTTAAAGCTGACGTCAAAAGAGTCCTCTCCAGAAGCATGTATTAAGGCAAAAATATCAGCAGGAAAAAAATTCATGGACCCCTTCAATAAAGTGTTAGCAACATAATATCTATCAGGGTGGACCTGCAACCCACCCCGGTATCTCAGTCGAACCGCATTCCTTCTTGGGGCCTGGTCTAATTTATTTTTAAACAGTTCAGACATTGGAACTCTAGAATTAGAGGGGCCTGACACAATAGGTAAAGAATTAGAAGCAGACCCCTTCTGTAAAGCAGAGACAGTGTCAGTGAGATTAACCAATGCCTTTGGCCTCGAAGAGGCCAAAGAACGTTTTTCTAAATGCTGCGCAGCATCAATAGGGACCCCAGAATTTTCAAGGCAGTCCATACCTGAGCTCAGGGTAGTAGCAACGGTGGCATGCAACGAGGAAGCAGAAGAAGCCAGCGGAGGGTCTTTCCAATCAGGGTCAGGAATCCATTGTCCAGTAGTAGTCTGGGTCCAACCTGAGTTGCTCAAAACCGCATCGGCTGACCAGTCCATAGTGGGGTAAGACAATTTTCTTTGAGGTAGTCCAAACTGTAGCCTAACAGCCTGCGAGGTACTCGAAGATGCAGGGTGATCCACAAAACCGACATCCTGTAGAGCAGCAGAATCAGAATCCGGAAGTCCCACTGCATGAAGATCCCGAGACTGTTCCTGCACAGAACAACGTCTGTCCTCCCGAGGAGCAGCCGACTGCTGCAACAATGATTCCATGGATAAACTTGAGGGAGCCACCAAGCCGCCCACTAGCATAACAGAAGAATCCAGAACGTCCACCAAAACAGACTGAGGAACAGTCGGAAAGGTCTCCGGTAAGCAAGCAGCATTATCCTGCAGAACTGCATCCGATACTGCCAAGGGCTCCATAGCAGGCTCAGAAGAGCCGAAACCCACAACCTCCTCCTCCATCAGAAACAGAAAGCACACTGAGCAGCCCAACCGGCTGCGAACAGCGCCCTCTGCTGGTAGCAATGCACAGCAGAGTAGAGGAATTTCCCTGGTGTCCTGGCCAAATTTCCCTCATTCACTAAAAATACCACCAACAGCTTAATCTGGTTCAAGGTCAGTTGGCATTCATTTGTATCCCTCTCCCCTGGGTCGTGCCTGAAAATAGGCAGGAGTTGTCTACTGCACTTGCCCGGTCAACAAAAACTAAATAAAAAATATATAATATGCCTTTTTCTAACCATTATCATTTGAAGTGAAGGAGACTATGACACTATTGTCTTTAAAAGAGACCACTGAAAGTGGCTGTGATAAATTAAATGCTATAAGTCTAGGGCTATGCCCCATATATGCATAATTATGTACTATTGGTGTAGACTACAGGTCTAAGGCCATGCCCCATGGGTCAAGCTACAGATCTGGGACCACGCCTCATGGTTCTGCTGCTTTATGTAGAATTCACAGAGTCCAGCACAAAGCAAGATACAGGTCCAGGGCTGTACCTCGCTTGTCTGCTGCTTCACATATGGCCCATGGGATCCTTCATTAAGCAAGCTACGTGTCTTCGGCCATGTCCCATGGGTCTACTGCTTCACACAGAGCCTATAGGGAACTGATTGAAGGAAGGTACATATCAACAGCTGTGCCCCATAGGTCTGCTGCTTCGCTGTGGCCCACAAGTTTGAGACCATGTACCATGTGTCTGCTCCTTTCTCCCAACAAAGCAAGATACTGGTCTGAGACCATGCTCAACAAGCCTGCTTCTTCATGTATGGTCCTAGGTCAAACAAAACTGTGTCAGCAAGGCTCAGTCAGTAGCACATCCGTCTTTGGTCCAGAAGATCATGAGTTCTAGACCCACACCTAGATTAGGCTTATACAACAAACACTGGCATCCAACTGCAGCAGAAAGGAGATGCTGTACTGTTAGAGTATGCTGTCCTCTGGATATGACATTATACCAAAGTCAAATCTGCCAGTTCTGATGGTTGTTCAGGTGGATGTTAAAGAGCCAATGATACTTCTCAAGAAGAGTATGCAGATTTTTATTAAAAGAAAGAAAATAAAATCAACAAAAAAAGAATCAAACATACAACATGTGAAAATACAACAGAAAATGCAGTTACATATCATACCAAAACAAATTATCTTAAACTAGTGTGGTCTGACATAAAAAGAAGGGAAAGTTGTTCCAATCTCCAAACAAACAAGAAACCTGGCATATTTTCTAACAAATGTCATAACACAAAAAAAAAGAAAAGAAAAAAAAGATATCATATACTGATTAGCTAAGAAACAGAAAACAAGAACAGATCATTATATCCAGTTAATACATTTCCTTAAGACTATCATACAACTACTTATCCAGCCATTGTTTCTCCTTAAAAGATGTTTCCATAATAGCAGTAGTAGTAGTATTAGTAGCAGTAGTAGTAGTAGTAGTAGTAGTAGTAGTAGTAGTAGTAGTAGTAAAATAGTTTATTCTGTATTTCCAGAAAAGGATAACCCAAGGCTCATTTACATTGGGGTCCCTGATGCAACTAAAACTGTTTCACATCTTTAAGTACAAACATACAGGATAATAATATAAAAATAAAAATATGGAGATGCTGCACTGTTCCAAAGTTTCAACCTGCAAATCACATTTTGTGTGAGGACACATTGTTTCTTCCAAAGATCTGTGCTTCACATACCCTTTTATATCAATAGCAGCTTCTTCATTTTCGCTATTGAGAGATGAGTGGACTATAACTGTTGTAGCACATACTGGCACCTTATCTGCCATCGATCCAGTTCCAGACAGGCAAAGACTACAGTAAGTGTGCTTTTATTGTTCTTCTTGCACGGTAGAAGAAAATCTCCCAAGACTAAGTTGTTATAAGTCAAATGTGCAACTCATGAAAGTTTCCGCCTGGCAGCTAGGAAATGCCAGAAACTTTTAACATAAGGACAATCCAATGAAAAATGTTCCAAAGTTTCAACCTGCAAATCACATTCTGCGTGAGGACACATACTTTCTTTCAAAGATTTGTGCCTCACGTACCCTTTTACACCAAGCCTCCCATGGCTGCGCAACCACAAGGCAGCCCATATTTTACAAGGTTCCTCTTATCATACAACTGTGCAACAACTAGGGGAACTTTATCCATGGAACATTGCTAAGACTCTGGAGTTTGTATGCACAACTGAGCCATCACTGCCTTATAAAGCTGCATCCTAGTCATTTAATAATTTTCCAAGCACAGTTTTATTTTTATTTTTTTAAGTGGGAACTGTCTACATAGGGACCTGAAAAGACCTTAGGTTTCTAGAAGTTGTCTGCCAGACAGTCAAAAAAAAAAAAAAGTGCAACCCACCCCAGAACCATCGTGCCATAACCTATGTCTATCTTGAAAACCAATTTTCAAGGAAAAATGAAAATCAACGGTCTGAAAATAAAACTAAAGGATTTATCATATTAAGTCCACCATTCATTTCTGATAAATAATAAAAGTCCATTTTCATGAGGTTTATACAACTACCCAATAACAATTAGGAAAAAAAATTCATAAAACGGGCTGCAAGGCATATATATGGTAGAAAAACATAATTTAGGTATGTAAAAATGGGTCATAAATAGGTTTGAACCCTTTTCTTTTTAGAGAGCTGCAGGTTTTCCAAATGGCAGCTTTAGACATACCGATTTCCAATTTTTCTTCCTAGTTTAGTAAGGGCAAATCTCCTGGACCAACCTTTATGCCCAGTACCTTTATAGGCACATCTGATAACCTAATTCCAGAAAAACTAGTTATTCTGACAGGTACCTGGCCTAAACAGGGTACAACATATTTCACAGCATTGATCTTGGCTCCAGATATTCTGGAAAAAAAATGAAAGATGCGTATCACCTCTTGACTTGAAGTGACATCTACTAAATATAGACAGACATTGTCTGCATAAGCTGTGATTTTCAACTGTGTGATAGACAAAGGGGGAGTAATTCGAGTACCAACAGTATTCTGATCCCATATAAATCACTTTAATATAGGATCTAGTGAAAACACATATAAAAGAGTACTTAATGGGCACCCCTGTCAGAACCACAACAGTAATTTGGACTGCTGTGCCTAATGTTCCACTCATCACTGGTGTAACTATAGCCTCTGTATACAATTTAATCCATGCAATGACATTAGATGGTATCCCATAATGAGCCAGAGCAGCAAAGCGATACGAATGTGATACCTTATCAAACACCATCACCTGGTCCATCAAAAGAAAATACCATTTTATAGAATTATGTTTTGCATGTTCTAACTCATCCCTAAGTATACATAAATTTTCTTGAATAGTCCTATTGGGAATGGAGCAAGTTTGCCCAGCTTCTGTAACTTTCTGTGCCATAACTTGCAGCCTGATGCACAGTAATTTAGATACTATTTAAAAAACTGCATAAACAGCATTCCCTGATGTTTCAGCAACCCCACATCAAATTCATAGAGCCCGATTTTCAAAGGCTGACATTTGGTGCAAGGTGCCTGCACCAAAATGATTTAATGCAAGTGGCACCTTGCACTAAATGATGATGCAATCCTTAGTTTCAAACTCAGGCTGTGCTGAAATCAGGATGTCATGCACTGAAGCAGCCCAGCACCACCCCTGCTCCAAAAGTGTCAGTGTACCAGTTCATAAGGGGGGCTTCCACCATGGTGAGGCTGTATCATCCCCTTATTTGGGATTTTGGAAGCCTTGCTGTGGCCACAACTCTGGGCTGAAGTTAGACCAGCCATAAGATGGTCTAACAGCCCTTCTGCTGGGCATCTGTTGTAAGCCATGTTGGAGAGGGAGAGCCTGCATGGTGTAGTGCAGATGGACAGGTGGGGGCACCTGTAGTGGGTGGCATGTGCACAGTGGGTTGAAGGAGGGTACACTGGTGGCACTGGGGCAGTCGTGTCCTGGACTGTGCAATAGAGCCATGGACTAGGTACTGGAACATATGCTGAAATGGACCATGTCCCAGACCCCCGATGCTGCCAGCCCTGCCAGCTGTCCCACATCATGCCACCTTCTTGACATGCCATCTGCCAGACCTCATCATGGCACCTGACAATTGGGGTGTCCATCCTACCTGTTTAACTATTCTGGCACCTGTGGCTGTGCATCAGAGCAGGTGGCACTGCACAGGGTATGTCCCTCATCAAATGCAGCACCTCATCCTGTGCTGCCATGGACTGCCACCCCCTGACTGGGAGGTGGCATGATATGGGACAGCTAGCAGGGCTGTCAGCATCAGGGTCTATGACAAGGTCCATGTCAGCATATGTTCCAGTACCCAGTCCATGGCTCTGTTGCATATTCCAGTGCATGACTGCCCTGTTACTACTAGTATACCATTCCACACCCCACCATATCCATGTCAAACTCTACTGGCACCCCATCTGTCCATCTGCACTGTACCATGCAGCCTTCCCCCCAACATTGCTGGTCTGGACCAGGGTTGCACTGGGCAGGGGGGCTTGACAGGATCCTCCTTCAAACCTCTCCAGAGCACCAAAGCTTTGCCACAACCCTCCAACTGTGGCAACTCTAAGGACTTTGGTGCAGGGACACCCTTTGTACTGTAATTGGGTGCAGGGTCCCTGACATACCCAAAGTTTGCCACAGCCATGGATCAGCGAAACGTATGCCAATCTAGCAGCCCTCGGAAAATTGGACCCATAATTTTTTGCCCAGTACATGATGGTCCTCTAAACATCTAAAACCTGCAACAAAAAATATGGGTTGCCATGTTTGAGTTACATGGTGAGATTTAATCCCACTTTATGGAAAATATCCATAAGGGTTCAAATTGTTTTATGTAGTTATAACATCAGTGTTTTAGGTGTCAACATGAGGGTGAAGAAAAGTGATACAAGGACACATCATTTGTAATGATGTTTGTGCAATTTTCATTTCCTTCAAATGCAATTAATGAAGAGTAAATTTCCAATACTGTGACACCCTCTTGAACTAGCATTCCTAAAATGTGAAAAATATGTGAATGTGTTTATGCATAAAACCCTTTCAATCCCAAGTCATTTTCATAAAACATGATTAATAGATGTAGAATATGGCTGTGAATACAGCAAAACAAAGAAAGAAACAGAGGGGCTGCAATGCTTGTTTTGTTTCAATCTACTTTCAGAGCTACAGTTTCACAGCTGGTCAGCTCAAGACAACAATAATTGAAAATTCCTAATAAAAAATAAAAACTTGCCAGAAAGCTATTCAAACAATTTAAAAATGCTTGCAGAATGGCAAAGACTTTAATATAAAATAAAAGTAACCAAAGACAGCCAGATATGTACATAAAACGCTTTGAATGATGCCAACAGCTGCAATTGTAGAAGCTAATTTCCTTGTTGTCATCCTGTATATACAATATTCTTAGCTGGACATGACATAATAGCATAAATCATTATTCTAATAATGCTTCCATATATTTAAAAATGTACTTGTGCCACTATGCAATCTTGAAAGCTTTTTCGGGTGCATAGGAAAAATGGAAATTTGGAAACACTAGGGAACGTCTTTAAGCAAATTAATAGGCCTCAAATTATTTAACAGAGAAAACTCTCCCTTTTTAAACAAAAAAATAAAGCACTGCCAAAGGTAGTAGAGGAACTTAAAGAGTCAAACATATATTGAAGCACTTTTTGTAAGACACAAGACAGGATATCAATAAATGATTTATAAAATTCATTAGGGATCCCATCAATCCAAGGGGAGGACCCAATGTTTAAACTTAATATCACCCTGCCTAATTCATCTTCAGAAACACGATTTAATAAAGACTGAGTTTTTTGTGTTGAAACTGGGGGTAAATCTGAAGTTAAAGAGCTGGTGGAACCAAAGCAGACAGACAGGAAAATTAAACACATTTTAAGAAGTAGTCAGTTGTAACTTTTAATTTTTGAAGCATTTTTCATTTTTCTTTTGATGATTAGAAAGTCTTCCATGAGATAATATTGTGCTGGATGTGTGGAACAATTCTTAGCCTGTCAGCTGACATATCTATCTGTATCAACCCCCACTACATCATCAGCATGGTGATCTCACTGAAAGGGATGTCACAAGTGAATGACCTGGCAGTCATTGAATGGCTGTTCCTGAGCAACAGTGATGTCACAGTCAGTGAGATAACAATGCTGATGATGTAGTGGGGGGCTGTAGAGCTAGATATGTCAGCTGCCAGGCTAAGAGCTGTTCCACATATCACACCTACTAACATCAGGTAAACAATCTTCTAATTAAACAAAGGGAAAAGGAAAAGTACCTCAGATATAAAAGGTAATGGCTGGTTGCTTTTAAAATCTAATATTAGTTTTAGGCAGTACACTAGTTCTTAAAGAAAAAACTAATATCCACATCTACTTCGGGGATTATGCCAAAAGTTTGCTTTACAACATTTCTTCTATAGAAATCATTCTCTTCTTGTCTGTAACAACCGTAACATCAGGTGTTATTCATTTTGAAAAAAAAAAATTGTGTGCTCATTTTAAGTTTTACAGGCTATGTACGGATGTCCAAACAGGGTTTTTTATGTCACATTTATGTTCCATTGTCAGAGGTTTAACTATATTATACTGAAATTTGAACTTGTCAGCTTTTACTGCATCAAGCTGATCTCAATAAGTTATGGAGCTGGTGGTGGCTTTTGAAAGTCTGTTACGTAGTCAGTCTCTAAGACCCAAATAATGTAAGTAATCTGACTGAAATTTTTGTTACCCAATGTTTTGGAAAAGTTCCTGTACATTCATGTTTGTATTTTCCCGCCATTGTACAGGGTTGTCATATAAACAAAACACAGAATGTCACACACCAAATAATTGATTTACTGCTTCATGAACTTCAGGTAAGTTGATAAGTGAAGCATTAAGGCTCCACCTTCCCTGAGCTGCACCTGTGTAATGCTCATCGTAACACAAAAAAAACTTAACAGTAAATGATCAGAAATCTGTGCAGGCACCAATTGTACTGAGGATGGATTTAAAGAAGGAAATATAAAAAAAAAATCTGTTCTTGCCAAAATATTATTATGCAAGTAAGTTTGCACTCCCCTGAGATGTGAAGATCTGTAAACATCACTTAGACCAGCCACCTTAATCACAGGCTGTAATGCATGTACATCACACTGTGAATTAAAATCACTCTCCAACATCATGTATTTCCCAGTATGTAAATAGGGAGTGATTTTGTCTAAAAGTGCTATTTGAGCTCATTTAACCTGTGGGGTGTAAACATTAAGAAATCTAAAATATGCTGAATGTTAGGATACATCTAGGACCAATGTCTTACCTGGGAAATATAGATAAATATTGATACCTTAAATTTTGTATTTCAAAACAAAATCCCTACCCTATCAGCCTTATCCTCCCTGAACATCCAAAAAGATGGAACCTGAACCAATGCCTTCTTCACCTGTGTAACATCAAATGGGAAAGAGAACTATGTCTCCTACAGAAAAAACATATAGAATAAAGTATGGGGTGGTGTGTGTGATAAGAAGTTTACACACACCCGAGGTGTTAGATGCTCATATTATGTTAGCTTCTAACACCGAGAGTGTGTGTAAACATTGAGTTGAAACACACTACCCTATATCTTATATAATTGCTGGAATTCCCTTTTTTGTCTCAGCAATTATATAAAATAAAGATGTTCCTGTGCAGCTGTGGTTCAGATTAGTTTTAGTCCGGTGCCCTACCATAATTCAATGTGCAGCATTTTTCAGATGTTTTTTTTTTTTGCTAACCGGGAACCATAAACTGCACCTGTTCAGTTTCTGAAGAGTCTACTGTTGAATCAAACTTATAAAAATAACTTACCGTCCAGCTCTTCTGGAAGTACTATTTCAAGCAAATGGAAGTAGTGAGTGGTCAGGAGTGGTAGAGTTGCAGCGTGCACATGCGTAGAACAAGGGAAACTGTGTGCGTGTTTGCCATTATAAACACTCTTTTATTATGGCAAATTATGCCATGATTTCCCTATGGGAAAAAGGGAAAGCCAGTTATTATATTAAAATTATAGTCATAGAGATAGGAAAAAAACATTTAACATTTTTGATCCAACAGGCATTCAAAGAAGCTACTCAAAAGGAATCCATACTATGGAAGAGTAGAACGGTGAGATTAGCTCAATAAAAAAAATTCATCATGTTACTCCCTTCATTGAGCATTTTTCTTTTGTATCAGAGGTTTTTTCATTTGTTTGTTTTGTTTTTGTTTTGTAGCAGCATTAGTGACTTCTTCTGTTTTGGAGGATGGCAAAGTATGTGAAGATCAGGATCAAACTGAGTTGGTAGAGATATCTGAATTGAGGTCCCCAGTGTCTGAGTCTCTCCATCCTTTCAAAGTTTGCAAGACCTCAAATTTATTCTATAGAGAGATAGTTGATGGTTGAGATTGCTACAGAAACTCTTGTTTACCTTTGAGAAACTATGGGCATACCATCCAAGGGGGAAGCACAGGATCTTGTGTACCATCTCCAGAGGTTGTAGGTGCTGGTATAGTCCCATCCCTTTGTTCTTGTTGCTCCTGTATGGGGAATCAGGATCATGTGCAGGTATTAAACAGTTAGGATGAAGTGGACTACCAGGGGAGTCAGTTTTAATGCCAACTGACAACATGACTGTGGTATAAGACATTAGGAAACTGTACAGTTAGTCTCTTGAGATTCCACCCTAGGGGGTGGGGTGAAGGTGGAATGTTATGCCTTCTTTAAGGTGCTATCAATCATATTTATCAGGCCTGTTCCTAGAGGCCCATGGGCCATTATGGACTTAATGCCATCTTTTCACTGTTGCAGCAGCAGCAGGGAAATAAATTCTGAAAACCATGCTGACATGTTCAAATTCCCCAGAAAGACCACACATGAGTTGATTGCAGGTGTTGCTGAAATGTGACTTTACCCCACATTTGTAGCAGACCTTTAGCTGACCTTCATAAAAGCAGACACCCCAGTCTCTTCCCATGAAAAAATTATTCAGTAGATATATCACACCGAGATTGGAATGCTGAAGCTGTACTCTAAACCTGCACTCCTCATTCAATATTTTCTGAATCCATAATAGGATCTGGTGGGATCATATCACTGATGAAGCCAAAAATAAATGTCCTTTATATGATCCCCTGAGGAAGACTCATTCCAAGTCGAAGCATCAGGGTTGTTTGAGCTGTGCTCCCATATAGATGGTTTTTGCAATAAATGTATTGCAGATAGGATTTTGTGGTCCATGTCCTTAATTTATTTTCTGAGTGTGCTTGTACCTAAACATTTGTGTCATCTGCATGCATGCCTTCATTTTTAAACAAGGTAGTAACCATCTTTGTTAAAGGCTTGGTCAGTGGAATCGCCATAAAAGGAGTCTATGGGGCAAAGTTTAAAAGCAGCAGTGCAGCAAAATTGGGTAATAATATGACCTCATCTTTTTTAGTTATAAAAGATTCCAGGCATCTTTCAGTTTTATATGGTGGTAAAATGTTCAAGTTGCACCAAAATCTGGGTATTCTATAAATGTTTTAATTTAGTTTTTTCTCAAGAACAAAATATGGTCATCACATTTTGCTTAGAAATTCCATTGTAAACCTGTTAAGGGTTAGGGTCAAGAAAAAAAATCTGGTGCACAGAATAGAAGGTACCTAGAAATGTAGATTTGGCCAGTATGCTAATATTTTTATTAATTGTAGCTGAAACTAACTTTTTTTGGAAAATGTTTCATTGCACCACTGCTTTAAGTTGATGATACTTCATTTAAAATCTTTCAAGACTTTGAACTGCCCTGAAATTTATATCAAATAGGTCCTCTCCAGAGACATGTATTAGGGTGTATATTTCTGAAGAGAAGAATTGCATGGGCTCCTTTAATAACTTTCTTGCTACATACTGTCTGTCACGATGTTCTTCAAGACACCCTTTATATTTTAACCTGACTGCATTCCTTTGAGAGGCTGGTTCAGTTCCATCTCTGAAAAGATCTGCAAATCTTGGTCCAGCACCAGATCAAAGCAAGAACTCAGGGACACATTCAAGTTACATTCAACGACAGAGGTGATAGTAGTGCTGGCAGACACTTTAAAGAAGTTTATAATGCAGACCTTAGCAGATTAAGATGTATGGTAATTAAGTCAGTTCCTGTGAATGTGAGTGATGGAGACAGAAATAAGTTATTACTCCAGCATGAAGGCCAATGGATTTACAATTTATAAAGCATGTCACCAGAAGGTCTTAATGAAGAAACACCACTGACTGCATTTCTGAAACATGTAGAAAAGTGTGTTGTGCTGTATTGAGTTGCTGCAAAGGAGGTATATTAAGTAAGTGTTCCTGTCTCAGTTATACTAAGCTCAACATTTGTAAATTCAATTTATAAAAGACAATGCACTTTAGCATTTGGGGAAAGCATTTTGGATATAAATCTTGGGTATACGATTGTATTAGTAAATTGTTTTTAACTTTATCATGAGAAAATTGTTATGCACTTGATCACTGATTGTTTTATTGTAAATATCTGCAGCTACAGTCCATGAACCCCTTAGGTGGAATTTGAACATATAAACTACTAGCAGTGGGTACGATCAGTATGATCAATTTAACTTAGAAGGTACTTAAGTAACCTTTAAGTTATTATTCATAACTTCTTGCAATAGAAAGTAGACTGATCAGTAAAAGCTATAAAAACAAATCTGAAATAGATTGGACTGTGCAATAGTCAGTGCTAAGAAAAAGTTGTTTTTTTTTTTTTGCTATTGCTATGTATTAAAATGAAACTATGTGTTAAGGTATGTTATGCATGTGATTCTACTGTTTCAATATTGGATTGTGCTATCTGGGAGTGCTGGTGTTTGTTTGCCAGTTTTCTATTTGATGCTACTATGGTGCTGCAGGCATGTAAAAAAAACATAACTATTTGTTGCAGTACCTTTGAAGCACTGGTAAAATATTAAGAAACTGGACCAGTGATTGACTCCAGTTAAAATATGTAATAACCACTGAACTGGTTAAGTAAATAAGGCTCCTATAGTTCTTTAAACTGAATACCTCAATTAATCACATATTCAGCGTGAGGAGATTTTGGAATCTTTCTCCCTGGTTGATCCCAGTTTAGTGACTGACTCCCTTTAAAAGGAGTGCTGGGAAAATGTTTGGCATCCCCTTAGAAGCCCCTTGAGGGGTGAAGTGGTGGGAGATTTTTTTGCTACTACCACCATCACTTCACACTGACTGTAATCTTGTACAAAATTTGGACTACCGTGCAAACCAGAGAAACAGGAAACTGGGACATTGCAAGCTCAGCTCACAGACTAATAGCTAAGTCAAGCTGCAACTTTTATACCCAAGCCAGAAGCTAAGCCAAACCAAGGTCCATGATGTCTACTGGACTTTAATCAATATATAACACTAAGCATTAACCTGTCTGATGGGTTCTTTTCCAACTTCTAAAACTGTGGAAACAGAAGTTCAAATTCTTTTTTACACAAGTTAAACAGTCAACCTTAATAATGGTCTTGTGTGTCTTTGTGCAAACAGTATTGTGGGAAGTTGAGTCCTATGGGTGTTTGAGGGCCTTGGTTCAGACTCAGACTGCTGACTCTGGATGTTATGACCTGTAATATCACCCACTGTATCAAAAACCAGGAGTTGGAGTTTTGCCCTGCTTAGTGTGAGCTTATGGTACCTCCTCATTATTATTCTGCATTCAAGACATATTTAGACTACTATTAGTCTGTGTAGGAGGTATACTTTTCCCCTCCTCATGCGATTTTTCAATATTATTTCTTTTTCTGCCTTCTTGTAACCCAGCCTTTCTTGTGAACAATATTATGGGATTTAGTGTTTGTAAAAGTATGCTGTACCATACATTATTTATGCCCAGCAAGTTGAGAATTCAGTCTCTCAGAACTCTACACCTCATTACAGGATTCTGCCGGTACAGGTTTTTCAGCCTCAAGAATTGTGTTTTCTCTCTCCCCAGGGCTCTGCTCCACAATCTCCACCCTGTACATACACACCCAGTCTCTTCTCAGCCATGAGCTCTGGTCTTTCTGACTCTGCATGGTTCATGACAGGCTGAACCAGGACATTCCCTTCTGCAGCCCCATTGCCTTACCCTGAGGACATCAGTGCCACTGACAGTGAAGACTGTGCAGATCTGCAAACAGTGTCAGAATGTTTTGCTTCATCACATGTAGCTGTAGTGCCAACTACCAGGTGTTATTGGAACTTCAACAGTGGTAAAACCTGCTTTGGGGCTTTTAAATATCTGCTGTGAATTTTGTGAAACAATCGGTCTTACTGGCCTGTGCTGTGGACCCACAAGAGCACTTTCATCTGGGGCAATGCAACTCTTAGGGTCTGAAGACACCACTTATGCTACCAGGTAGCATCTCCTGGACTGACCCAGAGTCCAATCCAATGTCCCACTTAGGATCTTGGACCCATTTCCTGGTTGCATCTTGAATCAAGCCTGCGTTTCTTTAAGCTTTCTCTGGTGACCAGGCAGAACTCTGTGATATTTGCTCAGGGAGTTGACATTTCAAAGTCATCCTGTAGGGTGCTGTCACTCCTCCACTTTTATTTTTCTTCCCCAGCTTGTTTGTCAGTTCTGGGCCCTGCCAAAATTAGCTGTGTGCCAGTGCTAGAGCCAGCCTCTTCAGAGGTATTTTAAACAGCCCATTCAGCTTTCAGTATAGCATCAGCCAGGGCTGGATTTTTGGCAGATAATCTGTGTTTCAAAAAAGATTTCTGCTTACTCTGTACCTCTTTTAATCCTCAGCCATCATATGGAGTGTCTTTTTGTTTCTTGTCATTCAGATTCAAGGTTTTTTCTTCAGCAGTTATATCCGCAATGTCAGTACTAAGTGGCACCATGTCATATTTCATTAATTCAGTATTCAGACTCTTACCTGATTCTTTCTCCTCTAGAGGCAAACAGGCTGAGGATGAGGATTGAACCTCAGCCTGCAACAGTGCACCATTCTCCTCCAACTCCCCAGGATCTGCCATCTCAGAAAAATGGACCAGCAGTGCCCCTTTCCAAGACTAACTGAATTTCCCTGGTGTCCCAGCAAAATTTCTGCCATTCACTAAAAATACCACCAACAGTTTAATCTGGTTCAGTTTCAGTTGGTTTGCATCTCTATGCCCCCCCCCAAAAAAAAAGAAACAAGGCTGAAAATAAGCAGTATTGTTTAGCCCTCCTTTCCCAGTCAACTAAAACTAAAACAAATATCGAAATCTAGATCTGGCTCTAGATCTAGATCTATCTAAATATATATATATACATATATATATATATATATATATATATATATATATATATATATATATATATCTAGAGAGAGAGAGAGATGTTAGATAGATAGATAGATAGATAGATAGATAGATAGATAGATAGATAGATAGATAGATGTGGCACCTATGTGGAATGGACTCAGATCTATAGACTGAAGCAGTAGACCCATGGGGTCCAGCCCCAGACATGTAGCTTGCACTTGGGCCATGAAGGTAGGAGATGGGGTAGGGGGTGGTTATTAGGGTTGAAAACCTAATGCCATATTTGCAGACTTATGTGACTCTGCAACCCTAATGTTTATATTAACATATTTTTGCAATTAATTGATATCTATCTATATATCGATATATATATATATGTTCTACTGGTGTGGCAGTGCCAGTATAGTTAGGGTTGACGACTAGTTCTATGTTGAACCATTACTGTGCATATTAATAGCTTTGGCAGCACTTAATGAAATTGTCTGAAATTTGGCATGCACTGTCTGGGGGGCAATGTCTAAATATATGGAAAGCTTTGTGATGGCAGCTTATGCTGTTTCTGAGAGCCGCATATGTCGTTCTCATAAAATTTACTTTTTTTTGTTTTTTGCTCTCGTGCACTTTTTTTGCTCTCGTATGCAGCCTAGATGGAATGGATTTTTTTTTCCAAAACTTGCAGGATAGAAGTGGCTTGTGCCAAAGTAGTGCCTTTCAATGATTTTGTGAAAAAATATTAGATGGTTCCATAGTTGTAAGGATCTAAAGTATGTTTTTGGCATAAATGTCTGATATGACACAACAAATTTATTTGTCATAAGAGCATATTTTTTTCTCATCACTTGTTTCTCACAACACAAAATGTTTTTTAGTGCTATGATGGCCACCCTCTTGTTTTTTTTCCCCAAACTAAAATACATAAACATGATGTATTGCTAAAAAAACCACCTGAACCTAGCAAATTGGGACCCGTTTAGCTAGATTCTGGCACAAAAAAAAACATCCAGCAATACCTTTTCTCAGCACTTCAAATCCAGAGTGTCCAGCTTAGCAAGAAGAGCCATTCACCCCTGTTATCTGTATGAGAACAGCACGGCTTTCTTGCCTTGTAAAGCTGCAGCTGGAGTCGTGTTGCTGTCTTCTGTTTCAGCAATGAGCCGATGATTGTGATGGCTCTCTTTCTTGCTTATGTATGTATGTATGCAACCCATACTCTGGCCAAGAGCAGCGTCTGGCAACTGGGACCCCCCTAAACTTGTACCACAGGCAAGGGAACAGACCACAACCTGGCATAAACAATAGGTATCACCCCTAGTGCTGAGGCAAATACCTGGCTTGGCAGTCTCATAGAGCATGGAGTTAGGGTGCAAAATAACATTTATATTTACTCCGAGTTCTGAGAGAGAGGTGCTAGGTCTATGCTAGGTCTATCTTCTGAGGATCCCAATAACAAGTTTACACTGGAAGCATAGATTGATTGTCCACTACTGAAGATGGGATTGTGCAGTATGGCTTTATTTTGAAAACAACTGGAAAACACAGAATGGTGTGGTCCCCCAGGTTGGAACTGACTTTTCAGTGCAACGCACTTTTCTTTCCAGAAACATTTGTCTTGGGCTTTTAGTACATTCTTTTCCACACAGAACTATCTAACTGGCCACCCTCTGAACTAGGGCTCTCTAGACATTTAGTTCCCAAAGTGTATATCTTGTGGAAAGTTCCACACACTTTAAAACATTTCACATTCTTTCCTCCTGACATGATGAACTTTGTTAACATGCCCAGGGTAACCTGATGCCCATACATGAACCAGTTAGCCCTGACTGAGGATTAAAATGGAGTTATGGCCACTGTGGCCCCAACTAGTCTCTGCCATTCCTTCTAGGTTATGCCAAATCGATCCTGCAATTCACTTGGATTGCCAGACGACTCCCAAATTAAAAACTTCATATTCAACACATTTTTGTGGTGATACAGGGGCCCTGATGGGTGTATTCTAACTTTATATCAGGGCACATACACCTCATACAACTTCCAAAGAAACAGTCCCATGAATCTGTACTCACAGTTTTGTTTGTCCCTTTGATACAGACATGGATGCTGAAAGAAACACCTCTTCCCTTCATGGATAATTTTTCATAGCTTCACACAGATCACTCTTTCTTTCTGGGCAGCTGACACTCTCAGGACCTTCAGGTGAATGCCCCTTGGATCCACAGAAACTGAAGTCTGAACCGCTTCTCTGTGGAATGACTCACTGGGGTCCTGCTGGCAATAGTCTCCACCACATCACTTGGCACTGCTGGATCTCACATACTAGGGTGAGAAACTACCAGAGATCCTTCACCGAGCCTCAGAACAGACTGGCAGGCACCTCCACACTGAGAGCTCCCTCCTTACAGAGCTCCCACACTCAGACTGCTTTGACTCACTACTCCCATCTCAACATTCTAAACTTCCCCAGAGCAACTGATTCCAAAGTTACTTATGCTGCTATGAGAATTCTAAATAATGTAATCCATTCTCTACTCAGACTAGCTGAGTAAACAATGATTTCATGTTGTAAGGATCTTTTAACAACTCCCCACAGGCTGCCCAGGAACCTTCCTTGTCTAACACTGTTGGGATTCTAGTGACCCCAGGGGACTGGGTTGTTACATGTATCTATCTGTTTATCTATCAATCTATCTATCTATCTATCTATCTATCTATCTATCTATCTATCTATCTATTCTCTATCTATCTGTCTATTCTCTATCTATCTGTCTGTCTATCTATCTATCGATCTATCTTTTTCTCTTTTTATTTAGTACCCCCCCAGCTCAGGCAGCCCTCCCTTTTCATCCCCGATATGCTGTTATTATAACATAAGCAGACTGGGATGCTCAGCCCTGTTACCACTTGCCAACTCCCCCTCCAGGTCATCTGCCCCCCAGGAACAGGTGGCAACACCAGGGTGCCCA
This sequence comes from Neoceratodus forsteri, assembly GCA_016271365.2. NCBI lineage: Eukaryota > Metazoa > Chordata > Ceratodontiformes > Ceratodontidae > Neoceratodus > Neoceratodus forsteri. Next base: position 405,605,921 of record CM028135.1, read on the forward strand.
CCCCGGGTGCTGCTGTACAGTAAAGCTGACACTGGCATGCCCAATCCCCAGTGTTGAATCCAACATTAAACCTACAAAAAAGAAAACAGTCCCTTGATGTTATTCATTTTTTTACGTTAACCCTGCAAAAAGGAAAACAGTTTCTCACCAATCTGACCACACCCACCCACCCACTTCACCCTGACCTCTTACTCAGCACCCACCACCACACACTCCTAGTCACCTGATCTTGTCCCACAATGTAGATCCAATCTTTGATCAAAGACACATCTTGCTGTTGGAACTGGTGACTGCAATATGAAAAAATAAGGTAAGTCTGGTTTAATGTATTTCAATGGAGTTTGAACTTTTGTTCATAACTTTTGTCATTTTGTAATATTTCTACACCACATTTTCAATATAGTCTTTTTAGGACCCCACCTCATGAACAAGAGTGGTGGCAGTGTTTAAATTCAGCCCAAAATTTGATTTCATGATCACTGTGTGAAATCATCTTTCTTTTTTTTTTCTTTTTTTTCCTCCCCACCTACGTCCCCTGCCAGAGCTGCCCCTTCAGGAGTCATCAATGAAACCCATCCCTGCCACCAACTTACCTGCTGCTTGGGTCCCTCCATCCTACCACATATGGCCCCCTGGGCAAGGTTCGGGGTGGGGCAGAACACACCTGTACCTTAATGTCTCATCAGGTCCCCAAGACAGCAGCAGTTGGTGGCATATCAGGACTGGGCTTGGCATTCCATCTACCTGGCTCTGGAGGGTGATTTTTCCCATTTTCTGTGGGATGCTGTTTGCCCAAGTGTCAAGGCACATACACCAATGCCTGCAGCATCCCTCCCCCTTCTGTAAAGGAGCTGCCCCTGGAGCTGATTGGCCCTTGACCTATGCCCCAGACCCATCACGCTGCAGTGACTCAGCTTGCTGTTGTGCCCCCAGCCTCCACCAGGAGTCACTGCTTGCTGACTACAAAAACCCTCCCTCCCCCAGGAGAAGGTAAGCTGTCATCAGATGCTTTCTCCCCCTGGCCAACCCCCGATGGCCCAAGTTCACTCCCAAACCCGGGTTGCTGGCATGGTGTGAGGTGTGGCATCTAGTGCCTCAGCCCTCAGTGCCACCAGACCAGCCTGAAATCATCTTTCATGGAGGCTTTGAAAATGTTCACTTACCAGGTTTATGAGGTGGGATCATATGATGGCTATGCTGAAAATTGTTGGTCAAAATATTAAAAACAACAAAGTCATGAGTGTATGTTGAAATTTTTCTACTCTCACTCACAACTTTGGTAGTTTTCAATATTTTGGCCTCAAATTTTTAACCTAGCAATTTTTTACACCACCTCATGAATGTGACAGCTATCATTTTTCAAATCCTGGCCAAAATGTGTTTTCGCACCTACAGTATGGCACAAAATGACATTTCAACAGGGACTTGAAAAGGCTATGTTCAAAAGTTGGGTTGAATATATGGTAAAATGACCAAGGCATGAATGAACATTGAAATATTTCTATGTTCATGCATAACTTCACTAATTTTCAATATTTTTACTCCAAACCTTCAAGATAGCCATTTTTGCACACCACCTCATAAATGTTAGAGTGTCATTTTTGTAATCCTGAATGAGACATGTTTCTGCGCTTGTGTTGCAAAATCATTTTTCAGCAGCCATGTTTATAAGGGGCATCATAAAACAACTATTTATTCAATTGGGGGCTCAAAAATAAAAAAAAATAGTTATTAAGAAACATTGTGTGGAGTACCAGCCTTTATCTTAGTTGGTAGTGCTTTTTGGTCCCATGTCGGTGAGTTGAGTTTGGGGATGATCTCAGTGATCCAGCTGGATGGGCCAAGGCTGGGCAGCAAGGCACTGTCATGTGACTCCACCTCTCAGCTTGGGAAGCGTAGCTGCATGGTTGCATGCAGGGGCCCAAGTACCATATGGTGAAGAGAACATTTCTCTTGGCATAGGACCCTGCATGTCTGCACCCATGGGTGCCAGAGAGCCATGTGATTCAGTTGAGAAATGGCTTTTTTGTCTAGTGTATCTGTGTTTACAGCCACATGGAAGCACAGGGCCCTCTTCACCAGGCAGCCCCATGAATTATTGACACCCATTGCTGCACACATGTGCAGGGCCTGCAGGACCCAGTACTTCCATAAGCAGATGGAGTTTTCCCTTGGTGCTTGCCCCCAAAGGGCCCTGTGCATCTGTTCACCCAGATCCTGAATGAACCTGCATGAATGAGGGTATGATTCTACTATCACATAAAGAAAGGAAATTCTTTACAAAAAAAACTGTATTAATGCACCAGTTAGGGTTCAAGTTAAAGCCACAAAAGTAGGGAAATGTGGCAATAGGGTTCCAACCCTAACTCTCCACCCCCTCCAAGAAGCAAAAGGAAATAACATTATGGTTTGGGGTCTCCAGAGTCTTGGCAAATCAGTGGTAGGGTCTTCCTTGGGGTTGTCAACCAGATCTGTAAGTTTTACCTCAGTGGTCAGGAAAATGATGGAATCACTTCTGAAAGAAATAACTGTTGAGTACCTAGAGGCCAGCAGGGCACAGGACCAAAAGCAGCATGGATTTACAGCAGGAAGGTCATGTCACATGAATCTAATAGATTTCTTTGACTGGGTGACCAAAGTAATAGACCATGGAGGGGATGTGGATATGGCCTACCTAGAGTTTAGCAAGGCATTTGACACAGTCCCACACAAAAGACTGATAATCAAGTTAGCCAGCCTGGGAGTGAGTCCTAGGGTGGTCGCCTGGGTAGCAAACTGGCTGTACAGTAGGACACAGAAGGTAATAGTGAATGGAACACATTCTGAAGAAAGGGGGGTCACTAGTGGAGTACCTCAGGGCTCAGTACTAGGTCCAGTCCTCTTTAACATCTTTATAGGTGACATTGCAGAGGGTCTGGAGGGAAATATATGCCTCTTTGCAGATGACACAAAGATCTGTAACAGAGTTAATGCACAAGGGGGGTAGAAAGGATGAGAAGGGACTTGGCAAGGTTGAAGGAATGGTCAGACATATGGCAACTTAGATTCAATGCAAAGAAGTGCAAAGTAATGCACCTGGGAAACAAAAACCCAGGAGAAGAGTACACAATAGCAGGGGAGGTACTAACAACAACAAAAATGGAAAGGGACCTGGGGGTAGTCATATCAGATGATCTAAAGGTGGGTAAGCAATGTGAGAAGTCAGTAAGGAGAGCCAGGGGGATACTGGGATGCATAGGAAGGGGCATCACAAGTAGAAAAAGGGAAGTGGTTATCCATCTGTACAAACAGTTGGTGAGATCCCATCTGGAGTACTGTGTGCAGTTTTGGAGACCCCATCTACGCAAGGACATAGACAGGATGGAAGCAGTCCAGAGGAGGGCAACTAAAATGGTGCAGGGTCTGCATCAGGAAACCATATGAAGAGAGACTGAGAGAGCTTAATATGTATACCCTTGAGGAAAGGAGGGATGGGGGGACATGATAGAAATGTTCAAGTACCGCAAGGGAATCAACAAAGTCCAGGAGGGTAGCATCTTTCAGAAAAAAGATGTGTAAGAACAAGGGGGCACAATTTAAAGATAGAGGGGGTGGTTCAGGGGTAATGTGAGGACTTTTTTTTCATGGAGAGAGTTGTGGACGCATGGAACTGCCTTCCTGGAAAGGCTGTGGGGTCTAAAACAGTGGAGGAATTCAAACATGCATGGGACAGACATAAGGCAATTATAGTGGGGGGTGGCAGGAAGTAGGCTGTTGGTTAACTAAAATCTGCAGCTTATCCAGTAGGTAGGGAAATAAGCAGACTGGGTGGGCCAAGTGGTCCTTATCTGCCATCAAAGTCTATGTTTCTATGTTTCATGATCCCTTCCCCGAGCAAACAAGGTGAGATGTGATCTCTTCTTAATGCAGGGCCTGCATGGCCCTGAATGAAGAAAGCTACAACAGATTCTGTTGACAACATGTAATGAGACATATTTCTCTACCTTTGAAGAGTGTATCACTGTGAGGCACTGGCATAGAGCTGTACCTTATGCTTTGGACAGAAGGCTATGGGCTGGAAGGGGACGGATGAGCATTAGGGTAGACAATCTCAAGGAAGACCCCCACCACAGATTCACCAAGACTCTGGAGTCCCAAACCCCTAATTTGTTTTCCTTTTGCTGCTTGTAAGGTAGGGATGGGAGTTAGGGATAGAAACACTAATGCCATATTTAACTACTTTTGTGGCATTAACATGAACCCTAACTGGTGCATTGACACAGTTTTTTGTAAAGTATAATATTTATGATATACCTGTGGTATATTACAGGGCATCTGTCAAAGGTATTTTTGCTTCATAGGGACCTGGAGTGAGAATATCAAAATATTCTCACTCTAGGTCACCTGTGCTGAAATATTTACAAAGCAGGTTCACTGTGAGCTAATACAGCAATACAGGAAATCTCTGAGCAGAATTCTAATTACCACCATGCACTGAAATCAATTATAGCTCTGTTCACTACCTGTTCTGCCACCACGGCTATAGTTTACTGTTACCATACCACTAGTACACAATTTAAACCCCCAAAACAAAAAAATAAATCCTAGTGCTAAGGCATAAAAAAGCATCAGTTTTGACATTGAATGCGTGGACCTAATGGAGGCATTCCAAGATGACAGCAAGTTCACAGAAGACAGCAACTGCCAGCCATCAGCAGACATGTAGCTGAAATAGTAGAGGTAACCGTGGGGTCAGAATGTAGTATCTGCACAAACACATTAGAAGCTGACATACAGGGTTCATAAATTCAAGTAAAAATGTTAACATTACCAAAAAAGTGTTCTGATGTAGCAATGATAAAGAAATGCATAGCAGAAAATTACAATGAAAAATGAGACTTTTCCAAGATGCATCCCTCTGAGTTAGACATTATTCTAAGTCACTACTTTATGAATGCCAAAAAGAAAAATAGTGACAGCTAAAAATTCCTTACATTACGCTCATTTTTCCAATCAATGGGGAGATTTTTATAAACAAAATTATACCCTCTTATCATTATCTACTGAAAGAGCCTTGATGTGCTAAAAAAATTAAAGGAAGAAGGAAAGAGGTGTAAAGAAAGCATGGCTGATGAGCTTGCAGATGAAATCATTATCCAGCTGTATGAGAAAAAATACTTGGTCCATATACACCAAAAGCAGTCCTAAACACTATGTGGCTTGTCGGTAGTATGCACTTCAGAATCCAAGGTAACACAGAGATTAGGGACCTAAAATGGGCAGGCATTACCATAAAAACAGATGAAAAAGGTGTATAATATCTACAATACAGCCATGAGTGAAGAACAAAAACTAAGAATGGACAGAACTTGAAAGAAGTTAGGAAAATCAACCCGAGAGCTTACTGTGTCCCTACAGACATCAAAAAGTTCCTAGCTTTAAGTTACAAGCACTATGCATCACAAAAAAACACCTCCACACTGTTGTCAGAGAGCACCTTCTTTCTAGCCATTAACATAAACCAACAGCTATGCAAACCAAGTACCACCTGGTTTAAAAAACAGCCTGTAGGTATATGCAAAATAGTCATCTGGGTAAAAAACAAGATACAAGATTCTGGCAAAACAACATATAAAAAACTCAGTAGCCATTCAGCTAGAAAGCATCTTGTCCAGAAATTAAATGATGCTGGTATGGCTCACACAAAGATTATACAAATGACTGGACGTAAAAATATTACCAGCATAAATGAGTACTGAAAGTTTAAACAGCAGCAAGCAAATATATGTACAGTAGTAGCCACAGACATTGCCAGCTATTTCCCAGAATTTCTGTGATATTTCTAGAGAAACCTCCTGCTTTCTGCATTTCCATTGTAGGGGCAGCAGAGAGAAACTCAAGAAATGTCACGAAATATCTGGAAATAGTCTTGCAATCTCTTTGGCTACTACTGTACGCTAATCAGCAATCAGCTCATCACCACAATGGAAAACTACACAAATATTACAACAAACCAGATTTTCAATAGTAATAACCCATTGACTTCACCGGACTCTTACTTCAGAAACCCCACATTTAATCAAAAAAAACATAACTATGCAAATAGTACTAGGTAACTATATCCAAAAGGCCCAATCAACTGCATAGAAATTTTTTGATAACATTTCTTTTTTGTGTGCTTCTACAGGTTTGATTCGAACAGTCTCCAATCCTCCCCCACCAGAAGTCAGAATCTACAATCAACATTAACACAGAAGAAAACTAATAGTTGAAAAAAAAGAAAATTCAACTCTGGTTCCTTACAAAACCCAAAACAAATAGTGACATTTGTCTTTTTATTCACACAGGTAACAAACTGGTCCCTATGAAGAGAAGACATGTTAATGTCATTGAAGAAACTGACTCTGACTAGCCCAAGGTATGAAAACTGTTGAGTATTTTGAACATATTTAAGTAAAATATTAATATCTCTCAACAGTCTCACACAGACACTCAAATAAATATATTTAAAACAGCAGACCGTGTTTGTTGCATTTTCTTTCCTTTTCCCTTTGCTACAGTTAAACAGTGTATTAATATAGAACTGTTGGCTTCATTGTATGTACCTAATGAAAATTCACCTGTTTTTTTTAATTAGTTTTTTTTACAATTAACTACCCATCCCCCACCTTACATAATTTCAGGCGATTTAATTTAACACTAAATAAAAATGACTGAACATCAAACACAGCTTCTGTCTTTAAATCATCAATTAAAGTAATTAAACATTTTCAGGTAGATCTAAACTTAATATTTATATATTTATTTAGATTTTGGTGACTGGGTAAACCCACTGAGACCAGAAGTCCCTTTTTCAGGTGCGACCCGGAATTAGTTACAGCAATTACATACATTGGAATTAATATACAATAGTTACTGTTGATACATACAGTGGAACAGGCATTAAGCACTAACAGGGGAACAGCAGGCTCACAAGGTATTAGACAGGTGCACAGTACATTTGACAAATTTTGCTGAAGGGTTACATGGGAGAAAAGAAATGGCAGTAGTAGTGAGGCAAGTCAAACATGTCATTAAGCCCAGGCAGGGGGTTAGCGATTACAACCACAGAGACTAAGTTCCAGAAGGTATACTTTGAGGCCTGACTTAAACCCTTGGAGAGTAGGCTTGTCAACCAGATGTGCTGGGAGGGTGTTCCATAAGTGTGGAGCAGCATACTGAAAAGATCACTTATCATGGTTAGTGTGAATCCAAGGGATGTCAAGAGGGCGGCCTGCTGGAGATCACAAGGCATGGCACTGCACTTTAGGAGCGAGCAGTCCTTTCAGGTGGGGATCTGTGGATTTACCTTCATTCAGATAGAAGAATGTTTTATTTTTAATCCCAGGTACACATGACTTACTGTAGAATAGATTATTTTTTTATGTTCAGAATCTTTGTTGCATTTGATAAAGAAAGTGAAATACCCTGGAATACACATTTCAGACCATTCACCCTGTATTCTGTCTATAAAACTAGATCAACTTCATTATTCTTATAATTGGCGACTGGCTATATCTTTGTTACAAAAAAAAAGATTGGCTACGAATACTAGAGCAGGAAATTAGATAATGATAATGTAGAAACAACATTAGATAATCTGTGGGAAACTTTTAAAATCTTGGTAAGGGGTTTACTTCAAAATAAGGAAAAGAAAATGAAATGTGCGCGGGGGGGAATAAAACAGAAACAACTAGAACAGCAAATTAGAGATTTACAAATTTCACATAGTGTCCATCTGGATTCTCAGATTTTCAAGGACTTGACTCAAAAGAAAATAGAGTACGGAAAAATATTATCTGAGCAGGCAGAGAAATTAATACTGCAAACTAGAACTAATTATTATTTGTACTCTGATAAACCATTGACATTTTTATCATGGCAATTAAACAAAGAAAAAGAACAAAAAGCAATTCATACAGTACAGAAAGTAGATGGAATAGTAACAAGGGATCCAAAAGAGATAAATGCACAATTTTTTGAATATATTAAAAAATTATATCAATCACAATTACACTCAAATGTCAAAAAAGTAAAGGAATTTATTCAAAGTGTATCCGTAAGTACAGTACCTGAACACCTATGGGAATTTCTAAATATTGAGATTAAAAAAAAAAGAAATAATAGCAGCCATAAACCAGTTACCCGTTAATAAAGCTCCAGGAACCAATGGGTTGCCCACAAACTTTTACAAAAAATATTTGAATATAATCTCACCAATATTGTGAAGATTATTTAATTCATTTTATAAGGGTCTCTCAATTCCAGGAACATTTAATGAAGCAATAATTCATCTGATACACAAAAAAGGAAAAGATTCACAGATACCTCAGTCATATCACCCAATTTCTTTATTAAATGTAGATTATAAGATATTCACAAAAATGTTAGCTACAAGATTACAAATTGCTATGGAACATTTAGTACAAAAAGATCAAAACGGATTTATAATAGGCAGCAAAATAAATGATAACATCTGAAGAACTATTAATATTATTGATGGAAGTGCACAGTCAAATGTGTACTTATTGTCAACAGATGCAGAAAAAGCATTCGACAAAATAGAATGGCAATTTATTTTTCAAACATTAGAAAATATGCAAATTGGTCAAAATGATATGCATTCAGTAAAATTAATATATCAGTCACCTCAAGTTAGAGTAAAAACAAATAACATTTTATCAAAAAGCTTTGCATTAATGAGAGGAACACATCAGGGATGCCCATTATCCCCATCAATCTTTGCCCTAATTATGGAACCATTGGCATGTTTAATAAGAAATAATCAAAATATTAAGGGTATACCATTTCATCAAATGGAGCACAAAATTAGTTTGTATGCAGATGATTCTTTGTTTTATTTGTCCAATTAAAAGCAGTCTTGGGAAGAGCTATGCAAGGCAATGAGGAGCTTCTGAGATTTATCAGGTTGTACTGTAAATTGCCAAAAATCATATGTTATGTCTTCTAAGGTAAAGAATTTGGTGGACTTACCCACTTCTTGTAAGTGCAATATAACACAAAGTATGCCATATCTAGGAATAAACATCTCTAATAATTTGAAGGAAATAAATCAACTAAACTATGACATACTAATACAAAATACAGCAAAGGATTTGAATAGATGGAAAACTCTACCACTAACAAACTTAAGTTGAATTAATATTATAAAGATGAATGTTCTACCCAAATGTATATACTTATTCCAGAGTATTCCAATACAACTTCCAGATTCATATTTTTTGAAAATAAGAAGGATTGTAATTAAATTTGTGTGTCTAAATAAACAACCGAGATTAGCATATAATATGCTAACAAGATCTAAAAACCAAGGAGGCGTGGCACTTCCAGATTTTTATAAATACTATATAACTACACAATGCTTCGCAATTTGGCAATAGTTAAAGGACAATTCTGAGGAATCTATATCTAGTAGACTGGAACAAGACTTCAGTAAAATTGCTTTAAAGAATTTATTGTTTATTTCTGACACCAAACGTATAGAAACAGTAATTAATAAACATATAAAGAATCAAGCTACTGTTACAGCAATCAAAGCATGGTATAAACCACACAAATCTATTAATTGTAAGATAGGGATATCTCAAGATATGCCAATATATGGAAATCCATCACTTGATATGATGTTAGTGGATAATACATATAAAAGTTGGCTTGAAAAAGGTATAACATATTTCAGTCACTTATTTAAGGAAGGGGAAATGAAAACTTTTACTCAATTAAGAGAGGAATACCAACTACATAAAGGCAATGTGTTCCAATATATACAGCTCAAAAGTTATATTAAAGAAATCAATGCTAAACTTTCACTACAGAATAATTCGCCACTGTTTGACCTTTTTATTAACAAAGTTAGTAACAAAAAATTAATTGGTGCAACTTATGAGTTATTAAGAGATCAAGCAGAAGGGGATATGAAGAAATTAAAAATCGAATGACAACAAAAATTGGGGATTAATATCAGTGAAGCATTATAGTCAGAAATGTTGAAATTACCATTCATAAATATTAAGACATCCAAATTGCAGCAGATACAATATTATACAATACGCAGAGTGTTTTTTACTCCATCAAAACTACATGAGATTAATTCTATAATTATCCCTAGTTGCCCATGATGTGGATTCATATCTGGAATATTAATACATTTAATCCATTCCTGTCTGAATTTGTCAAATTTTGGGCCAAAAATCTTCCACTGTTTAAATAGTTGTAGTAAACAGAATCTACAAATTACACCTATGGCAACTTTATTATTAATATATAATTTTACAGATATGTTGACAAATTGTGTAAGAATATTATATACAGTAGCAGCGATTATTGCACAGAAGTACATTCTATTGAAGTGGAAAGACCCTAGTCCCCCTAGGCTACAGACTTGGATCAACTATATGAAGGATGTGATTACATTGGAACGCATACATTATATAAGAAATGGCCAGACTGATACCTTTAACTCGATATGATCCCATTTTCAGGATGCAATAAATAATTTTAATATAAATTAGATAAATATTTAATACAGATTGTAACTTTTGGACCCTTAGATAGGTAGGGCGGTATGTCAGATGATGATGGGTAAATCAGCATAATCCATATTGATTGCAAAATTATGGAAGAATACGGCTGATAAAACCTATACTGAGCCATACTGGGGAAAAAAAAGAGAGAGCTGTAACTATTTTAAGCTGTAATGATGAATAAAGCAATCATCACAGAAAACATTTTCTAACTGCTGTACCATATTTTCCTTAACAGATGTAAGCTGCACACCTCAATGGACCCCTGTGGAGTGATAATACATCCACAGTTCCTATGGATGTTTTCAAGTTTTTCCTTCTGAACCTTTAAAACCCTAAAACTTAGTCTTGTTCAAATAAGTTTGTCATCCTGCATTTTCCCAAAGCCACAAGGGTTTGGCCAGCCCTGATAGGGCTACACACAGAACCACTCCTGTGACTTCAGGAAGCCATCTGCCCACCAGCCACCCATCCCACAAAGCCACAAGGTTTTGGCCAGCCCTGATTGGGCTACACAGAGAATGACTCCTGTGGTTCCAGGAAGACATCTGCCTGCCATCCGCTCATCCCCTGAAGCCACAAGGCTTTGGCCAGTCCTGATTGGGCTGCAGAAAGAACCACTCCTGTGGTTCCAGGAAGGCATCTATCAGCTGCTTGCGAATTCCCCAAAGCCACAAAGTATGGAAACAGCCAGAAAGGACAGAAAAAAATTGAAGAAGGCACAGATTTAAACCTTGTGCATTTTTTGGTGCCATCAGCTCACAGGCTAACTCCCGATTAAAGCTCTCTGTTCATTTTCATTCAGCTTGAAAGTTTAACTGTGGATTTTAAAGTGTATTTTTCGCCTTTATTTTTTTATAGTGCAAATGTTAATTTTCTGTCTGGGTTCCATCTGCCTTCTCAACTGTAACTGGAGCCCTCCCTATCCTCTGATCTTCCTTGACTGAAAACCCTCCCAACTATTAACTCCAGTCTCCCATTGTCTCCTTTTCATTTAAATTAATTCCCTTTGTCTCTCCCTATGTGTTGGCAAGCCCTGATTGGGCTACAGAGAGGACCGCTCCTGCGGTTCTAGGAAGGCATCTGCCCTCTGCCCTCCCAACTCCCAATTAGAGCTCTCTGTTGATTTTTAATCAGTTTGATCCTGCCAATGCTGCACGCTGGCTCCCCAACTTCCCCCCACCCACCTGCCCTACTCGGAGTATTTCAGTTATAGATACAGTGGGTCACATGTTAAGGGAAAAAAATAGTGTCAGATTTCCCATTTGCCTGTTATACTGTTAGGCAGCATAACTTATACTGTGACTCAAGCCTGCTTCATATTATTCTAGTGCTGGGTGAAATTAAACTCTAATTAATTTAATTTACAAATGGTAAAACAATGTTTACTCTCCTTTCTGCTGCTATTCTTGTTCCCATCTATCTGAATTTTTAATGGGGAGCCTTTTGCTTCTGCCCACACATCTAATACAAGCTCAAACCCATTTGTGAATGACAACCCTCATCCTTTGTGGGATCATGCGACCAGGGTACATGCTTTAAACCTTGTGACCAGTAGCCCCACTGTATTTCATGCCATTGTATTACTTTGTGCATCTTCACCCTTCCAATTCTCAATTCACATAAAATGGTCAGCTCTGCTGGTGTACCCCAATGAGCACCGACATACATTGAACGCCATTTCCATGTGTTTTTGGGCACAACAAAAATATTTATGCTTTTTCTTTGCTCAGGGAACATAGAACTTAATCCTGGACTGGTCTCCCCTATAGCATCACCAGCTGATTTTGCTTCAGCTAAAGGTTTAAAAATATGATTATAAATATCTGTAGTCTCCAGAAGAAATTGACAGATGTTCAAGTATGGCTATCCCATACTACCCTAGATATACTGGTCCTGACGGAAACCTGGTTATAGGGTACAGCTCCAAACCAAGCCTTAACTCTTCCATCCTATTCCTTATACCTTGTAGACAGAGCTACATGGGAGGGGTGGTCATCTATGTCAATGATAGGTTTGGGTCACTGTCCTTCATGCTATATACCTAAGGAATTAGAATCCCTGTCACTTAAACTCTCTATCTCACCGGTCAAATCAATCAACATAATAGGCTGTTACAGATCTCCCTGTGGTGGCCTGGATCTCTTGCCTCATCTTCATAGTTTCTTAGGCACTAATACAAATGAATCAATAATTGTTGGTGACTTAAACTTGGATTGGCACAGCCCAAAATTAAATCCCTAAAGAATCTTTATGATGATCTGGGTCTGAGTCAGGTAATTATGGGAGTCACTAGGCATAATCATAACAGCCATCTTACCCATTCACTTATTGGCATAGTCATTATGAATAGACTGCATAAAATACTACAAGAAGCTGTATTCCACAATTATCTCAGCAACCATAATATAGTTGTGTGTGTTAGCAACCTATTTAAACCTGTATCTATTGCCAGCGTTTTTATCAAGAGTAGTTTAAGAAGTTTAACCTGGATAATTTTCTATCTGATCTGAGGGATGTTACTGTAATTGGCAAATATTTTATTTAGCACCTACCACTGATGAGGCCATGCAAGTTTTTAACTCAGCCATTAATTGTGTCATAAATAAACATGCCCCGATGATTTACTGCAGAGTAAAGAAAGCCTCTTTTCCCATGGTTTAATGGGGACATTAAAAAAGCTCTCTTAAAAAGAGATTAGCTTTGGGCAATAGCGAGATGCACCAAATCTCCTGTGGACTGGACGGCCATTAGGGCTTGCCACAATGCCTGTACTATACTGGTAAGATCCACCAAAGAGACTTACTATCTGAATTTAATTGAATCTGCAAAAGGGAACCCGGCTAAAATTTGGCATACTTTCAAATCAGTGGAAGTTCATAAATAACTTCCAACCTTACCCAATAAAATTACTCTTCAGGGTTCTTTCCTAACCAACAAATCCACAATACTTGAAATACTCAATGAGCACTTCACAACAGCAGGCTTAGCATTCAACTCATCCCAGGTGGCTACACTGCACCCCTTTTTCGTACAAACAAATGATGGCATCCAGTGCCCCCACCCATGCCACCTTCACCTTTTCTCCAATCACATTTAAACAAGTTGAAGATCTTCTACTTAAACTGGACACCAAAAAGAGTGCTGATGCAGACAACATTGATTCTGTTTTCTTGAAGCTAGGCTACCATTTTTTGACAGCTCCTATTACTCACCTGTTCAATTTATCACTCACAGAAGGCATTGTTCCTCATGAATGGAAGGTAGCCCAGATACTACCTCTGGGTGAAGTGATGCATGCTGAGCTAACAGTGTTTGATCCCTTCTAAGGTTCTCCTGATGTAACCCTGAGAGACTATAGTATAACAAAGATCTGGAGAAGGATCTTTCCTTCCCCCACCTCTAATCAAAGGAAATAAGGTCAACACCTCAAATATTGGTGCCTACCACGAGCAGAGAGGAAGGAGCTAAAAAGAAGCTGACTACACGAGCCCACATTTGTGGAGCAAACATGGGTTGCAGGGCTGCACAGCTTGTTTTATATTTAGAAAAGGTATGCTACCAGTTGCCTGAGAAATGCAGCCTTACCAGACCAACTTTTTGCCAGTATTTTCTTCCTCGTTCAGTTGTTTTTTCCTCTTTCTCTTTCCCCTCCAATTTAGGAAGTGAAAACGCTGCTAATCAGGCTTGGTGGCTTCCGGAGGGAGAGGTCAGTTAGACAGCCTAGACAGAGAGATAAGATGCAGCCAGCATGAACTGAGAGACCACTGGGTTTCTGCAATTGTGCAACTGACAAAAACAAGAAGCTCCGGAGTTGTGATTATATAGGAAGTGGCTACATTTCAAGTGACTATCACCAGAACTTAAGTAAAAAAGTGAGAGTCATTTAACCCCAAATCACAGTGGAATGAAATGGAGAGGACAGTATTTTTCTACTGAATTTTAAAAAGGAAAAATAGTTTGTGTGCTTTTGCCTACTGCCATTTAGGCCTTTTATAATATATAGTGTTTTGTTTTTATCTACTCTTACAATACTCACATTTACTTTGAGCAAGGAGTTTAGTTATAATCAGTTAGTCTGTTAGTTTTCCATTTCTACTTTTAATTTTTTAAATTTGAAAGGGGTTTGTTTTTCATGCCAAACTGCTAATACTGCTAAATTTTCCAAGCTAATTGGTTAATCCAATCACATGGTTAGCAGTTTGCAGTCTGCATATAAAGTGCAGATGCTAGGGAGTGTTCAGATGACACTTTGCACTGGACACACACTGGATACATACTAGCGAGCAAGAGGACAGTATTGCAGCGGCTCTGTTTTGGATTTTGAATCAGATGCTTCCAGTTTCAGTCACTCAAACAGATTCAGTGGGTTGAGCTGTGGAAGTGAGTCTTTGTGAGATTGCTTGAGCCATTTACCCACTGAGTCCCCCTGAATCCACTTGAAACTTTTGATTTTTCTTTTTTCGCAACTGTGTATTTGCATGTTTTAGCAGCTATGTTACACTAGATTCAGTAATTCTGTGGAGGATAACTACAGTCTGATTTGAAAGCATATTTTATATCTCTGCACCTATACTGTGGAGTTTTATTGTGCTGATAGTTACCAGTACATTTTTATAAGTTTTATAAGTAATCTGTGGGGTTTAAAATATTTAAGGTGGTCTGGATATCGCATAGATAGAGCTAACAGTAATATGATGCTATAATACTACAGCTTTTCCTTTTTCTCTCCTAAGTGCTGCCTATTACATAGTGTTATTTAGTGTTGTTTGATGCTATTTAATAGTTATAGCAGTGTAGAGCAGGTATATAAAGTGATTAGAAAGCAATTATATAGCAATCAGACAACAAATAGATAGCAATTGGTTACCTCCCCACAGCAACATTTCACCAGCGAGGTTCCCCACAGTGACTACAGTGCCTAGCCATGATGGGAGACCTTCTGGAACCCGGTGCTGTTAGTCAGGGGTCCTGCACCCCCCCAATCAGCTCTGACTGGAGTTGAGAATCCTTAAGTGGGGGTGCGGGGGTGCAGCCCCCCATGTGGGGTGTTTGGGGGCGAAGCGCCCCTAAGAAAACAAAGATAGAAATAGCAAACTGGCAGCCGACTGTAGAATGCGGTCAACCTGCAGGTGTCACTGATGGGGAATTCAACAAAATGTTTGTCGGACTCCTGTTGTGGATCCGATAGCAATCAGATAGCAAACATATTTAAATTTATTGTATTAATTGAAACTGAAATTGAAGTTGCTTTTTGCTTTCCCCTAGTGATTTCCCTGTTTTTTTTAGCTATCTGGGAAGAATCCTCTGCATTGCAAATTTTAAGAGTATAAATGAGACTTTCAAATCACCTTGTATCTATTCCCATTATCAGTGGACGGACAGTGAGTGGCCAGGGAAAATAAATATTGGAATGGAGCCCACATAATTTTTTTTCCCTTGGATATTTACCACATGGCAGACCACCTGGCATTGGTTATTTATTACTGGAAACCTCTGTACTGGAGTTACAGATCCTTTGTTTGCAATATCCCAGACTTTTGCTGTTTGCTGTTGGAAAGAGAGAGCTGAGTAAGAATTGATCTGAACAAGAAATCAAACTTGAAGCTTGGGTCTGTGGAGAGATGCCAGCTGTTCTGTGGGAGTTGCAAAGAAACATATGAACATTTTCTTCTTTTTTTTGTATACTGATTAGGTTGTACACTGTACTCTGTCTGCTTCTTACAATCAGTCCATCTAATTTATTTTGTTCATTTTGTTCACTTTTTGTGGACACCATGGACATTGTGATAAAGTGTTTATTGAGTGGATGTTCTATTGTTTATTGCATTGCTTGCACCAGTGTCATATTGATATAAAATTTGTACTGTAGCTGCATTAATTGCATTAATTGTACTATTACATTATTACACTTTAGATCTCTTTATTTCCCTGTAGATAGAATTATCCTTAGCAAGGGAGACTATTTATTGATTTGTTAAGATAGGCCACAAAACAGCGGACATAAAATAAAATGAGAACAAGAAATAAGGAAAATAAGGGCGAGATGAGGGATATGGAAAAAATGGGGAATGGAGAAGAGCCTGATAATGTGTACAAGACTCAAAGGAGAAAAAGAAAGGGGAAGAAATTAGAGAAAAATCTGATGGTAAAGAAAGGAAATTAGACAAAATGAATAAAGATAGAAAAGATTGTAAGGAAGTAAAAGGAGATGTAAAAGGACAATCTCTTATAACAAAACATTTTCAAAGAGAAGTGATTTTAGAGAACAGTTCAACCCCAGTTGTAGATTTGACAAAAAACAAATTGTAAGTAATTCCTATGAAAAATCACCATATTTGGTGATTGAGTCAAGTATAGATTGTGAATCAATGATAATACTCGCACCTGAAATACAAAATATACAAAATACACAAGATTCAAGTCATCCATTTCAGATTGAGTTAAATGAAAGTTATCAGCAATTGCCTGATAATCATTCTCAACAAGAAATGATAGGAGTAAGGGAAAAAGAATTAAAACAAATAAGGGGTGAATTGCAAAATACCACAGTTGGTCTTAAAGATTTAATAGAGACTGCAGAAAGAGATCAGCCACAGCCTGATGATGATGGTGATGGTAAACCAATTGTCTATAATCACTTTCTGGATAACAACCTGACTGAAGTCTTAAGATATCCCCATATTGCCAATATGGCCCTAATGGAGCAATTGATACTAATTAGTAGTGAACTCACATCATTAAAAACTGAAGTAGCCTCTAATACCAAGCGATTAAATACATTTTTACAGGATGATAGAATGAAAGTGACTAAGGGACAGAGTAAGGGAGAGATGCAAATCACTCCCTTAATTCAAAAGAAAGTTTTTCAGAAGGATGAAGTAGAGAAAAAAGAACATGAAACAGAAGTTAAACAGAAAAATGAAGGGAATAACAAAGGCAGTAACAACAAAAGAAAACAAGGGTCTATAAAAATGAACAATACATGGATAAAGAAGGGCAGTAAAAAAGATATTAATAAGAGGCAATGTATGGAGCAGGAACAAGACATGAAATCACAAGATAAGGAGATAATAGATAACTATTTAAGAACACTGTACAGTATAGAATTAAGTGGAGGAGATGGAAATGGAGATGGAAATGTAGATGTTAAAACCTGAAAACAACAAAAAACAGCAAGGTGTGGATGAGGAAACTCTTTATGAAGATAAGACATCTGAAGACCAATTTAATATAAATGAAGAAGCTATAATAGCACTGAGAGGAGTCCAGAAAGAAATGATGGAAAATAGTCAGATCAGGATTGAACTAGGGAAATTTTTATGCAGAGAGTTTTTGGATTTGGACATACTGTATGATGATATTCTTGCTGCAATAAAAGCAGATGATCTGACCTCAAGGGATATCATATTTCTTTTCTTTAAAAATAATAGGGTTGCACAATACATATGGAGAAACTTTGAAGCTCTAAACAGGGTCAGTCTATCAATGGATTATCCCACAGAGATAGGACAGCTAAAAATAATAAAATAATAACCAAATCACAACTAATAGTGCAATTGAAAAGCTCTTTCTCCTTAAATGATTTTTGGGAAGAAAATATTGACACTGAAGTGACACTTTCAGTTTTTAGAATATACACTATTGGGATTGAAACACATTCAAAATTAAAACCAATGAAGGTCTGTTTAATTGCCAGTCTCCTGGGCATTTAATTTTATGAAGACAATATAATCAAGGTGGAACGGATAACTAGAGATTGGAAGGGAGGGAACCAAATTGACTTAACACTACAAAGTAATGAATTAATTGAGAAACTACTGCATGCCAGTATTAAACTGGATGATATGAATATATTAATTACAAATCTAAATGAAGTAACTAAAGAACAAAGGGTAGAGCAACAGATGGGGTAAATTACACAGGAAGTAGCTTATAACATAGAAACATTGAACAGGTTTGAGCTATTGAAAAAAGAATGCAACAGTTGACCGTCAAAAAATAAAAGAACTGCACAGGAGATGGAGTAATTGCAGGAAAAGGACATAGTGAATGACAGTGGCTTTTAGTACTTAAGTACAAATGTTGATAAAATAGGCTTTATGACTTGGAATGTTGCAGGTTTGGCATCTAGATTTGTAGATAGGGAATTTAGTGAATTCTTGAGGAAAGTGGATGTGATAGGATTCCAGGAGACATGGCCTGGAGAAGACCAGGAAGAAAATATATGTTTAAATTGATACACTCTGATTCATTCACCTGCAAAGAGATTTAAGAAGTTGTGAAGGAGATTGGGAGGGTTAGCTTTATATGTAAAAATAACTAACTACTTAAAATTGATTAAATACATAGTTAAACCAAATTATATAATACTCAGGTTAACAGCATGGGAAGAGAAGTTAACAGTTGTTAATGTATATAATTCACCAACTAATTCAAGTGTATATGATAAATCTCTAATGGAAAAGTTGGTTGAGGATATTAGGAAAGTAGATGATGGGAAATATACAGAGCTTCTCCTCCTTGGGGATTTTAATGTTAGATTAGGGGAAGGAACAGATATGGAAAACGAAGAGATATTGGATGCATTGAAAATACCTAAAAGATGTACACTAGATAAGAAAAATACAGATGTGCATAAGCAAATGAAATACTTGAGGCACTTCAGTTACTAGTTTTAAATGGACATTTTGAATCAGTTAATAAAGGAGAATTAACATGTGTTTCTACCAGGAGCTCAACAATAGTAGACTACATAATGGTCCCAATTTATGATTATAATAAATATGAAGATCTCAAAGTAATAAACAGACCAGAGAGTGACCATTACCCACTGGTGTTGTTTAGAAAGACAGAAAAATTTGTACTTAGGGAAGAACAACAAATAGTCTGTATAAACAATAAACAAAATAAAATAAATTGGGATAAACTTCCTGTAGATAAGGTTGTTAATTTAAGTAATAAATATGTAGAGGAAGTAACATTCAAGAGTGAGCATGAAATGGATCCTATAAATATATATGATACAATAATAATGCAGTATAATCATCTTGTAGGACAATGTATACAGAAAGAATGGAATAATTGCCAATAGTTAGGCTACAAAAATTGGTTCTATAAAAACTGCAGAAAGGAAAAAAAGGAGGTGGCTAAATTAACAAGGAAAGTAAAAAAATATCCAACAAAAACTAACAGGACTGAGCTGAATAAAGTCAGGAGACAGTATAGAGAACATGTTAAAATACAAAGGTATAAACATCAGAAACAAATTTGGGGCACAATGCAAAAAGCAATAATAGACAAGGATGACAAAACATTTTGGAATTTGGTTGCTAAAGGGACCAACTCTTTTAAGAAATATTATGATGTCTATATTGAGCCAGATACATGGACAGCATATTTTAGAAATATATTTGTATAACATACTCTGCTTGCAGCAACATGGATTTAGGAAAGGACACAGTACGTTGACTGCCCTACTGGAATTCTCAGGAGAAATTCACACTGCCTTGGACAAAGGATATCAAACCGGAGCTGTTTTCATTGACCTAACAAAGGCGTTCGATACCGTTCACCATGGCTTACTTATCACACAACTACACAGTCTTGGGCTCTCAGAAGGACCAGGTGCCTGGGTTAAAAGTTACCTGGCCCAATGATCTCAATCAGTAAAAATCTCAGAAGTTCTCTCAGACTCAAAACCAGTCCTCTCAGGTGTTCCACAGGGGTCAATCCTAGGCCCCCTCCTTTTCAGCCTTTTCCTAAACTCTCTCCCCAAATCCTGCCTGGAACAAATAATCCTTTATGCTGACAATGCCGTGATTCTCTCCTCTTATAAGGACCTGAAACCCTTACTCCAGAGCCTGCAACTTGCTTTCTCCAATGTTGAAAAGTGGTTCCTAGATCACAAGCTGGTCCTAAATCACAAAAAAGCAAAATCCATGCTTTCCTCCAGTCCACAAAACAGAAAAAGACAAATTCTACTTACTATCAAAACATACCCAGGAAATACACTTGAACAAGTGTCAACATTTAAATACCTTGGAATCACCTTTGATCAAGGTCTTACCTTTGCGACCCACATTGATAACACAGTGAAAACGGTGAACCAGCACATTGGTATCCTGTTCTGAAACTTAGCAATTCCTTACCCAAGCTGCGCTGAGGATTGCTATCCAAAGCTCTGTCATCTCAATCATAGACTATGGCTTAATTATTTATGGCTCTGCCACTACCACCGCACTAAGGCGCATCACAACCACCCTAAACAAGGCCTGTCGGCTGCTCACTGGAGCGCAAAGACGTACTCATATATGTGAGCTCTACACTGAAACAGGATGGTTGCAATTCTCAAATCGCATAAGGTACCTCACATGCTTGATGACAAAAAAATCCATCTTGGGCCACACTCCGCCGTGTATCCAAGACCTACTTTGCCCGAATACCAGCATCCGTCCCACCAGAAGATCGGAACACCAGCCTCTCCAGGTCCCCAGATGCTGGACCACACAGGGCCAAAGATCTTTTGCCTATCGTGTCCCCAGCTGGTACAATGCCCTGAGCTCGCTCATTACATCCTCCACGTCACTAGGAACTTTCAAATATATGCTTTACTCTCACCTCTCAGCCTCTAGCTCCTGTGACTGCCTTGACTAATGATTCTTCCCTCATGGATGTTTTTACTGTTTTTCATCCTCCTCCTCTGCTCCTTTCTTGACAAAGGCATCTGAGTACCTCTAACTACTCTAAGTCTGCTCCCCTCCCCATATCTCCTCCTACCCATCCTACCTTGACCATTCCTCCAATGTTTTTTTTTTTCTGTGATGTACTATATTATACTGGCTTATTGAAAGCTTTATAATTTGCTGACTATTCTATGTAACATGTCTTGTTTGTTTGTACATTGATAACATGGAACCTTTGTAAAAGAACCATTGGCTCAAAGGTAATAATTCCTAGAACAGTAAACTAAACTAAACTATACTAATATTTAAAGTAGGACAGATAACAAAGAAGATGGGAAAAAATGAAAAGGATGGTAATTATGTTTGGTTTACAGAAATGGAAGTTAAATTAGCTATAGAAAATTTTAAAAGTCATAAATCTCCGGGACCGGATAATATACCAATAGACTTTATAAAAATAAACATAGATTGGTGGGCTAAAGTTCTTTCTGATTTTTATAATAAATCCGTAATGTACTCTTATACACCTGATGGTTGGGAAGTAATAGCATCCCAATTCATAAAAAGGATCATTTAAAGATCTTACAAATTATAGACCTATTAGTTTATTGGACACTATAGCCAAAATGTATGCTAAAGTATTGTTAAATAGATTAAATATATGGTTATAGCAACATAATGTTATTTCTGATTATCAAGCGGGATTTCAAAAAAATACTGGCACTGTAAATCAAATATTTATTTTAGACATATACTGGAAAAGTATTGTAAGATCAAAAAACAACCAATATTTGTTGCCTTCATGGACTATACTTCAGCTTTTGACATGATATTGAGAGTATTTCTCTGGGAAAAGATGGTGAAATTAGGTATTGACCATAATTACTTATAAAAAGGATTTATCAGGATACCTGGACAAGGATAAAATACTCACCAGCTGGTGCTTTAAGAGGGAAAGTAATAACTGAAATTGGAGTAAGACAGGGTTGCATACTTGCTCCAACACATTTTAATATCTATATAAATGACATCATTATGGCACTTGATGACTCAATATTCCATATACCTAAAGTAGGAACAAGGAGCTTACCAGTATTGGCTTATGCTGCTGACCTGGCAATTTTATCAACAAGTAGACTGGGACTGCAGAGGGCTTTAAAAAAATGGAGGAGATGAGTGAAAAGCATAACCTTAGGCCTAATATAAAAAAAAAAACAAAGGTAATGGTGTTTGGCACCAACAAGAAATTCAGAAACCTGATTTTATTAAATAAAGAACTAGAATTTGTGAAGGATTTTTCCTACTTGGGAGTGACATTCTCTAAAAACTTGCAATGGAACAAACATATGCAGGAATGCACCAAGAAAATGCAGAATTCATTAAAAACACTGAAAAGATTTAACCATCTGTATGGAGGAAATATGGTTGCACCGATGATTAAAGCAACAAATGCAAAAATCATACAACTGGCAAGTTATGCCACTGAAATTTGGGGAGTGGAGTGAACAACTAAGATAGATAGTTTAATAAATAAGACTTATAAACAATTATTAAGATTACCGAACAGTACACCAAATTCACTAGTATGAGCAGAATTGAGACAAAAAAGTTTTCATTATCTAGTATATGGTAGACTTATTAACTTCTGGGTAAAATTAACATCAGAGAATAAGAATTCACTAATGGCGATATGCCTAAAAGAAAAATTACAACTATTAGGAAAAAAAAATTGGTTGGTTAAGTACTATACAAAGCATAATAAGAGAGAGTGATTTACAACACCTTTGGAAATGGGCCACGCAGAAGATCAACATAAGTTTAACATATATGAAATATATTGCCAAATTGATGAAGGAAAAATCAAATGAAGAAGACCTCAAAAATATAGTAACATTGAAAGTTGCTCCTTGGTTAACTAATAACACTAAAGAACGTGGGCTAAGACCATATTTAAATCTTGTACAGGAATGAGAAAATAGAATTGTGCTAACCACATTTAGGTTTGAAACATTTCCTAGTAACATAATTGAACCAAGATATGATAAAGATCAGGAACGGAATAAAACAAGAAATTGCTACTGTAATTTACAAGAACCGGAGGACTTAAAACATGTGGTCCTAAGATGCCCATAGTACAAACATATTTGGGTAAAAAGATTGGGGGAGTATATTGGAACCTTATATATGCCAACAAGATATGTTCTTGATTTATTATTTAACGCAGAAAACCCTGAAGTTCTAAATAATCTAACTATAGATTTAAGAGAGAGCATGAAAATAAGGATAAGGAAAATACAGGGATTTATAGTATAGATATGAGGTGTAACAGAATTGAGGTCTTGTGGATGAACCCTTCAAGAAAGTCTAATTGGTTTTCAGTATCAAGCCATGTCTCTTCCTTTTCCAAAGATATACCTAAAATATAATTTTCATTGATGTATTCTTTAAAATTTTGGCACATAGAAACCCACATTGCTGCTTCTTTTCTTGGGATTTAAAAGAAAGATATTGTCTTGAATGGATTATTTATTATATCAATATGTAGCATTTTAAAAGTGAATGTAGAATGGATATTTTATAAGATATATGTTGTAGTGTGAGCACTGTATGTGAACATTAAGCTAATACTTTTGTTTTTTAGTTATTTAATACTGTTTGGTTATGGTGTCTTTTGAAATGGCTTGTGTAGATCAACAAACTTCTAACTAACTAACTAACTATACTACCTCTGTTTAAGTCAGGTGACCCTAGTGATATGATCAATTACAGGCCTATCTCAATTTTACAGGTCCATTCAAAACTCTTAGAAAAATTGGTTAGCTTACAAGTCAGGGAATTTCCTGATAAACACCAACTGGTCAACCCTTTACAATTCAGGTTTAGATCTCATCATAGCACTGTTTCTGCCTTGTTTAATGTTATGAATGATTGGCTGGTGGCATTAGATGATAAACATATTACTGGGGCTGTATTCTTAGACCTTAGCAAGGCTTTCAACACAGTTGATCATGGCCTTCTCCTGGACAATCTTACAGAACAGGGATTCAAAAGCTCGGTATTAAGATGGTTTGCTAGTTATCTGACAAGTAAGCAGCAACAACTCAAGGCTAACAGAATGCTCTGTACCCTACTTCCCTTGGCAAGAGGGGTCCTCCAGGGCTCCATTCAGGGCCCCCTGCTTTTCTTATTGTATGTCAACAACCTGAGCCTGAAAGTAGTACATTCAAAAATCCACCTCTTTGCCGATGATACTGTGCTATTTATTTCCAAATCTTTGACTTCACAGGTCTGTTCTGTGATTCAATCTGACTTTAATCAGTTGCAGAACAATCTAATACAATCAAAACTCCTTCTTAATGTCAAGAAAGCCAAAGTAATGTTCTTTCACTCACCCAACACTTTATGTACTCGCCTTAACTGCTGCCCCTTCTGCCTATTACTACCCTTCTTGGTGACACGCTTGAAGTTGTACATAGATTCAGCTCTTGATGAGGGAGGGGCAGTTCTAGCACACAACAAGAAACACCCAAAATCAGAAGTTACCCAAAAGAGTTTCCAGCCCCAGAGTACAACGGGAAAATGTTTACGGATGATGAAGCTCCTGTCTGTCACTCACAAAGAAGAAATAAGACCATACACCAGCAGAAAATGGAACAGTGAAATGACTTCTGAGGTTGTGGAAGCTAAAGTGCATGTAAGCTTACTTTATGCTTCAGAAATGTGAGCAATCATAGTCCCCAAACAATAAGAAGTCCAACTAAATACATTTCTTAGGTTTATCTTTAAAATACCACAATCTGTTCCAGCCTCAGTAGCAAGAGCTGAAATATGACAACTTCCAATTGAAGTTTATATTGTGGAAAGGAGAATCTTATTCTTACTTAAGCTATTCTTGTGCCCATAGTACAGGATTCTTAGCATGTGTTTAGAGGAAGAGATCGAATACACAATGCTAGGCTATAGATTTCCAAGAATAGACTGTATAGCAACTTGCCTATATCCAATGGGGCTAGGGTATTTGCTACATCAAGTCCACTATCTTCCATTTAAAGATATAAAATTCCAAGTGAAGGAAAGAGTTAGGAATGTTTATAACAGTAAGGACATGGAACAGATAAAGACTTTTAAAAATTATATGTGGTATAAAAAAATTGAAAGTATGTGATAAAATAGAACCATATCTAACAGTATTGCCCTGCCCAGATCTAAGAATAATAATAACAAGATTCAGAATGGAACTTCATAATTGCCAATATGTGCATTATGCACAGAAAAGAGTAGGAGTCAGAAATGACAAGTGTCTATGTAGTCTAAATATGGTAGACGATTTAAAACATGTCACCTTGATCTGCCCACTATATGAGAAACACAGACACTTTTGGTTAGGACCTATCTTAAGGGATATTGGACTACCCATGGAGCAGATATTAATGAAACTGTATACATCCAATGATATCCAGGTGCTGACAAGATCTGCACGATTCTTAAAATCTATTAAATTATAAGAAAAAGTCCAACAGAAGTTCTGCGCTCAAATCAAGGGTAAGTTCGCTTGTAACAAGGCAGCCAGCCTATAGTACAGCAAAAATTCCAAAAGTAAAAATGCTCCAAGGAAACACAGACCACAGCTTTTCAACTTGAGTTGTTGATTTATTCCAGGATAACCATGGTGAGAGCCCCTAGAGCCTTGGCAACGAGCCTTTAAGGGGGCATAAACCAAAGTGAATGCAGTGCACCATTTATACAATACAAAATGCATGACATCACAATGAAAAGTGACCCATCATACAAAAATGGTGATAATCACATATAAATACATTTTATCAACAAAGCACTTTTTTGAACAAACTCATTCTGATATCATTGTTTACTTTATAACTTAAAAAGAAATAGCCTAAAATCCCCCCCACCATTTTTCTGGGTATTTCTATTTTTTTTGGAGAATACCAAGGTATTGTTATAATTGTGTAAATTCTTAAAATTGTTACTTATATAGTTACTAGTATATGTTTTAATTTGTGCCCTTTCTTCAGATTCTTTCTTTGTTTCCGGTGCAGATGTCCTAGTATGAGCAGTTTACTCTTCAGAAAAAGAAAAGAAAAAGTGGGCAACCCAGGCGTGTACCCCACCCCGCTTCTTGATTTAATTAATCAATTTAGCATGTATTATTGTAGTCCATAAGGACATACTTTTGATGTTTTGTAAATATTAATGCCTTTCTCTGATTTAAGTAGCTTAATAAGGTTTAAATGATTTTGTGAGATACTCTGATAAGCAATGAAATTTTGTGTTTTTTGAAACGTGTTTTAAATATGTTGGTGCATCCCTATTTCAGGAGATCCCACTATAGAATATAATGGATTTGTTATGCTGATAGTGTATCTTTGAAAACATAATGTTGTATGCTGCGACTTTTTGGTTCAGGTTTACTGTACCATTAATAATTTTCAAAATCTTTGAAATTTTCAAAATTTTGACAATGCCTTTTTGAAGTTTGGCTTTTCTTTCTGTCTTGAATTTTAGGATATTTCTTTTTAAGTTATTAAGTAAACAATGATATTAGAATGAGTGTGATCAAAAAATGCTTTGTTGATAAAATGTATGTATATGTGATTATCACCATTTTTGTATGATGGCTCACTTTTTATTGTGATGTCATGCATTTTGTATTGTATAAATGGTGCACTGCATTCACTTTGGTTTATGCCCCCTTGAAGGCTCATTGCCAAGGCACTAGGGGCTCTCACCGTGGTTATCCTGGAATAAATCAACAACTCAAATCAAAAAGTTGTGGTCTGTGTTTCCTTGGAGCGCTTTTACTTTTGGACTTTTTATTAAATTATAAGGTCTGAGTAGTACTAATATTTTGATACAGAGACTAGATGTATTTAATTTACTGAAAAATAACATTGTACATGGCAATGAGTATCACAATTGTATGATTATTGTTTTAATTGTGTTTTTGTATAGTACTATTTTATTTATTGTAAAGACTTTAAGTTGAACAAATAAAAGTATTTGATGATGTAGATAGATTCAAATATCTGGGTTTTCAGCTTGATACCCACGTATCTTTTACTGCTCACCTTGAGGAGTTAGTAAAAAAAATGATGCTAAGGCTTGGCTTCTTCTTCAGAAATAAAACTATTTTCTCCCAGACCTCCAGACTGTGGTTAGTCTAAGCCACCTTTCTGCCTTTATTGGATTACACAGATATCTTGTATAGTACCTGTGCAACCACCTATCTTCAAAAATTAGACACATTATACCATTGTGCTATTCGCTTTATCACCAAAGCTCCAGCCAGAACCTATCACTGCTCCCTGTACAAAGAGGTAAGCCTGACCTCCCTGGCCACTAGGAGATTTGTGCATACTTACATTTGTGTAAATAAAGCACTCCTAAGCAAACTACCTTCTTATATTGCCCTAAGGAAGAACACACTATCTCCCTAGAGGTGCCAAAAATTCGTACTCATTATGGAAAAGCTGCCGTTTTGTACTCCCTACTGTGTGGAATAAACTCCAAACAACTCTAAAGCTTCATACCTTAATACCTTTATATGCATTCAAAAACTTCATTAACACATTCACTACGGATACCTGCCTTTGCTTCTAATCTGTATCCTACCTTCCCCCCATTACTATGTTTTATCTCTTTCCTCTGTTTTGGCCTACGATTTTGATTATAATTGTATTGTCTGATGTTGTTGCTGAATGTAATATTATACATACTGTATATACCTTTTTGAAATTCTGTTCCTATTTTAGATAATATTATGTATCTCTATTTTGTACCATTCATCGCTTGTATCATAGATGCACATATATGTACTCTGTTTGTATAAGGGACTTCCTTGCAAATCAGCTTGCTGAATGGAGCTCTCCCTTAACAATAAACTTGAACTTGAACTTTCCTGTAAAAGACTATCTTGATTGCTATTCCACAGCAGTTTGCTTCTTGCTTTCCTGTAAAAAAATGTATGTTTTCTGTTAACTGCCACTAACCTTGTTTACGCAATAAACACCATTGAAGTTCCTTGCAGTTATCCCCAGCTCTTCTTTAATATACCATAAAAATGAAAACCAACTAAGGAAAATATAATAACTTCTTCCAATAACAAAAAAAAAATTGCAATTCACAGGTCCAAAGAAACACTTCGACATGAAGGCCATGATGAAGAAAAGATTCTTGAAGACACCATATATGAATAAAAAACCTACCAAATAAAAAAAAACTCTAAACAAAAACCCAAACTGTAAACTGTAATCCAGATCTCCAATGAGACCAATGAACTACAAAGAAGAAGAGACTCCATCAATGAAAACAACCAAAATTATAATCCAGATTTCCAATGAGACCATCCCTGTGAAACGAAGATGATGTGAAGCTCCTACTCTGTCTGCCCGAATTCTGATGCTGCTCCCCCAATGACAGGCTCTGAATCTCAAGCTGGTTCCAACTATGATGTCCCTGGCTTCTGTCTATTTCTTTTAGGCCACAAACCCATGGCATTACATTGAACTTTCCTATGCACACATAAATCCTCCCTTCACAAGGCCCTCTGGTCGGCGACTCTCACAATTATGTAGCAACCTTGCTTTTATATGTCAGTCAGTCATTTTGCACCAGTCAGAAAGCACACTTCAAGTGTCAACCCACCCACAAAAAAAAAAGATTGGCCAATCAAAAGCACACCACGTAGGTGCACCACTATACCCAATAAATAAAAAATTCCCACAACCTACTAAGTACTCACATTCATCCCATTCATTCCTATGGCAAAATTTAAGCAGTCAACCAGAAGCTTTAAATTAAAATGTAAAGTACTGAAAACCTTCAACTTTACTCTAAATATACCAAAATGTATGGCAAAGGCAAAAAAAAAAAACATTGATGGCGGTATGGCATAAATGGAATATGCTATCCCTCATTGGAAATATTGCAGATATTTTTTTTCTCAAGCTGCTTGACCCAGACATCACTCATAGCTTTGTCATTTGTGTTGTCATTGGGTCAAGCAGCACTTGAACAAAAATATGTACAATATTTCCAGTAGGGGTAGCATATCCCATATATAGATTTAGATATAGATATATTATCCGATGCCTGTATATTAGGGTTGAGAAAGCATTGTAATTTTTTTCACCTGTATATTAGGGTTAAGTAGGCACTTTAATACTTGTTGTTGTTGTTTTTCCTGTGTGTGAATTTTTAGTGCTTGTGAAAGGTGCTGGATTGATAGCACTGTAATCTCAAGTCCTATATTTATCCACATGACAGGTACAGCATGAGCGATCACAGTGCAAGCTTCCCTACACTGCCCCGCCAACATGCCTTAACTTAACCTTGCCATGGAGGGACTACCAAAAAGATAAGAAGATAGTTCAGACTCCATGACCATTCAATCCTTGGCCTCTCAAGGGTGTCATTTAGTGCCATTTGTTGGTGGGTTTGTGATGTGGACACCTGCCCCCTGGGAATTGTACTGAGACCACCACAACTCATTTCACATAGGCCACTGAACAACCCTCAGGTGATAATAGCTTTCAACCACTACTGACCAGTGCTGAATTTGAACCCGTGACCTAGAGGTGAAAGGCTCCTTAACCTGCTACCAACCCACTGAGACATCCAATAATGTTAAATCCCATTTTTGCACCTTAATTACTTTGCCCTCATTCAACTGATTTACTTGAAATTTGTAAAGTACAGACATGGTGCCAGGATCTCTGGATCCTGAAAACTCTGTGGCAGTCACTTCACCAGCAGCAATATTACAGAGGCGCAAAAATAAAATACATCAAGTCCTTTTTTTTGCTCATCTATAACAAAATAAGAGGTTTTTAAACCTGAAATGTGCATGTTTGATAGCGCTTTACCCAAGATGTGTGCGTTTGTATTTCTTATGTCTCAAAAATGCATAGTTTTTGCAATATTAGAGAAAATCTGTTCAATTTCTAAGTATGCACATTGAGACAAATACACATTCTAAGGATAACTGAATTTTTGTGAACACTTCTTGTGTTCACATCAAAAAACGTGTTTGTATCACAAATGTCATGCATTCGTACAAATTATCAACGAAAACACAGAAAAAATGGTCAAACCATTATTCACTGAAAAAATATTAAACATATAAAATGTTTGTCCCTGATAGCATGTGCTTGCCTTTAAAAGTTGCAAGTAGTGTGCTTTTCAGCACTTTTTATAGATTTGTTAATTCTAGTTAGAGAAATTGGAAAGTGTTGAAATTTACATCATACGAACACATAATTATTAAAGCCATGTGTTCATATATTGAAACATTGTGTTTGTATGATAAAGGTTATGCATTTATATGACTTAGCAATGCAAAGGTTCTATGTAATAATGGGGATCGTGAAAAGACGATCACCGTTAGGGCGAGTGTACATCAACGAAAATCAATTTAGCCGATGTACACTCATGGAGCAGACCAAAAGTGCACTGGTAACATAGCTTTTTGTTTTGTTTTTGCAAGTGGCTTTGCCCCTCACTCCCCTACTAAAGGATTGTCAACTCCAGGAGGGTGCACATTGGAGAGGGTGAAAACAAAACAAAAAACATTAATGGACTGGCGCAAAAATACCAACTCGCCCAGCTTCAAACCTGGCACCCTCCTAACCCTAGCCTGCCACGAACCCACCACGCCACATGGTCAGCTCGGCAACCCACTGCCATGCTACACCTCACATACTAGGATTCATACTAGGAACATTAAGGAGTTAGACAGCCCAAAGGCCCATGTGTACTCCTATCATTACTGATAACAAGGGCAAAAATCTGATAATATAATATTATCCAATTGAGTTTTGAACATACCCTTAGATGTGCTAAGAATTACATCTAGTGGTAATGCATTCCAATACTTGATAACTCGTAAAGTATAGAAGTGTTTTCTAGGCAGACAGTTCATTCTTTTAGTTTGTAACTGTAGTGGGTGACCTCTAAGATCATGAAAATCTTCCTTAAACTTAAACCCAAGACTTGTTAATAGATCCGGGTCTTTCATAATATCGTATAATAAAAGTAGGTCATCTCTTAGAAGTCTAATAGAAAGAGGCATCAGATTCAAAGAGAGCAATCTAGAATTGTACAATGTATTACACAACCCACGTACCAATTTGGTATAACTCCTTTGTATTCGTTCTACTAGCATAATATGCTGTTTTCTATAAGGAGACCAAAGCTGAGAGGAAAAATCCAAATGAGGGTGCAAATAGGCCCTATAGAGAGGCATAAGAACATTTCTGTCCCTATAATTAATATTTCTCTTAATGGACCAGATAACTCTATTAGTCTGAAGGATTACCTCATTTATCTGGCATCTGGAAGAAAGTCCCCGGATACTAGAACACCCAAGTCCTTCTCTGTATCCATAGTGTCCAAAACAGAATTGGCCAAACTGTAGATATGGTGGGGGTTATCTGTGCCAAAATACATAACCTTACACTTTTTACGTTTAACAGTCATACTCCATGTATTGATCTATGATGACACTAAGTCCAGATCATGTTGAAGAGCTTTTATGTGATCTAAATTGGCACATAAACCACCAATTTTGATATCATCGGCATACTTAATTGTGTTGGAACTACATAATTTTGTTATGTCTGCAATAAATAGCTGAAATAAACACGGCCCTAAAATGGAGCCTTGAGGCACACCACTTGTTACATCACCCACTTGTGAACGTATTCTGTTGATCAGGACTTGCTGTGATCTATGTGATAACCAATTTGCTATCCACAAAATAATATTAGTGTTTATCTTGAAAGAACAGAATTTTTTCAACAGTGCCCAATGAGCCTTGCTAAAATCGATGTAAACTACATCATATGGTAATTTGTTATCAAGATTCAAGCTAATTTCCTCATAAAAACATAACGAATTGGTAAGGCAGCTACGACCTTTTTTAAAGCCATGCTGCTCATTGTCAGATGTATTCAAGATGGGAAATATTAAGTCCTTAATCAAACTTTCTAATGTCTTGCACGTTGGGGAAGTAAGGCTAATAGGCCCCCTCCCTCCCTCCTCTTCCACCCATTGCACAGTTTGCTCACTCACCCCCGCAATGTGCATTTACATATAGCAACAGGATGTTGCTATAGCAGTATTCGCTCCTGTCCAGTAGCTCTGTGAACAGGTGCCACTATTGAGTTGACCTTTTTTTAAGTGCTCAATAGCGGACACACTTATCATGGGATACCCAATGCAAATGCAGGAAATATGGTCAAACCATTGTTCCTTGAAAAAACACTTAATATATAAAATTGTTACCCCAATGGCATATGTCTACCTTAAAAAGTTTTAAGTAGTGTGCTTTTGAGACCTTTTTACAGATTTGTTAGTTACATTTAAAGAAGAGGGAAACTTGAAATTCAAATAGTATAAATGCATAACTATTCAAGCTACGTGTTTTTATTTTGAAAATGCGATCATATGAAAACTTTTTTTATCCATATTAAATCATACAAACACACAAAAAAAATGTGTAAATGGTTGATACAGTACCTGGTTTTTGATGTCATTATTTTTAATCCTCATATACACCCTCACACCATAGGCGAAGGGAGGTGGTGAATGGCCATGGTGTATTCCTGAGGCTGATCTCCCCCCCCCCAGTTTTAGCAATGGTTAACGGAATGATGACCACTAAGGTGACGTGAGAGGTGAGGTGACGTTTTGAGCCCACACCCCCTTTCAACAATGAATAGATGACCACCGAAGAGATGTGGGGGGGATAGGCTGAGGCCCAGTCTCACATCTCTTCCATCAATTGCAGCAACAGTCAAAGTACAGACAACCACTACTGTTACCCTTCTCCACCCACATTATAGCATTAGTAAATTAACAGATGACCACTAAGGAGATTTGTTCCATGAGGGGGATACAATGAGGTGCAGCATCGACCCACCCCATCCTCAAATCTGTTCCCCCAACCCCCATTGCAGAAATAGTGAATGTATAGACAACCACTAAGTTGATGTGAGGGGTGGGGTGGGGACTGGGAAGGATGGGCTGAGGTGCAACCTCAGTCTATCTTATTCTTACATCTCCCCTCTGACCCCAATTTTAGCCAGCAGTGATGGACAGATAATCACTAAGGTGATATGGGGGGGAGGGATGGGCCAAGGTGCAGCATTGGCCCATTCCATCCTTGAGGCTCTTCCCTCATTGCAGCAACAGTGAGTGGACAGACAATGGCTGAGGATATGTGAATGCTGGGAGGTTGAGTGTATCTGTTTTTGTTCATTGGGTGAGGCTATATGGTAGTATGACTTAGTTTATGTTTTTTCCATTTTGTTAGTTGGGTGTTTGTAAAAGCAGAGTTAGAAATATCTCCACTATTCTGTTTATTTCATTTTGTGCAGGTCCCAAAGGGACCTGTGCAAATAAGGATAAGATTCCACTAACACAAAAAGAAGAGAAATTCATTGCAAAAAATAATGTTAATGCAGACATTAGGGTTAAAAAACGCAAAACACACAAAGTAGGGAAATGAAAAAAACTGTGTTTTAGCTCTCTGGAAACTTGTCGAATCAGTGGTGGGGTAGTGCTTGGGGTTGTCAATCCTAATGCCCACCCCTTCCCCTGAGCAAGCAAGCAAGTTCAGACATGATCTTTTTTCTTCATTGAAGGCCCACATAACCCTGCATGAAAAAAGTTGCTACACATTTTTGTTGGCAACATGTGGTAAGCCATACTTCTCGACCTCTAAAGAGTATATCACTATGAAGCACTGGCTTGAAGCTGTACCTTGTGCTTCAGATGGGAGATTACAGGCTGGGAAGAAGGGTGAGCATTAGGGTTGACAACTCCTAGGAACACTTCATCAATGATTCACCAAGACTATGGAGGTGCCGGGTCAATATAGTGCTTCAAGAAGAGCGCTGTAAAAACCACACTGTGCAAAGTGCAAAAGCATTTAGAGCAACAGGGGTATAATAATGTCTTCATTAACATCATTTTTTGCAATGAATATACCATGGTAGTTATATAAAAGTTGATCATTAACACGGTATTTTCTGTCAACCACAGAAAAAAATATTGCAGATTTACCACTACAGTGGAATTTTTTTCCACAGTTGATGGAAAATACCACAGTAACGGTCCCCTTTTATATAACTACCACTGTGTGTGTGTGTGTTACTGTGCTAGGATTGAGTAGTATGTTTAATGTTAACCCTCAAATTTTGCACTTTAAAAACTTTGCAATTTATCAATGGATTATCTCAAAATGTAATATGCGCTGTCCCTTAGGGTAGATCTCTTGACATGGCAAGTTTTGCTCTGGTTGGATGTATAGATCCTGACAGTGCAAAAGGTCATAAAGTCACCATTTTTTGCAGTTTTTTCCTCATCACCTTGCATCCAGACAGTGCTGAATTTCGGTGTAATTTTTTTATGGTAGAAACAGACTGAGTAACAGAGCAGGCATGTGTTTGTTTCATGAAAAAATATTTCTTTGTTGCAAAGTTGTTCAGTTTTTCATTTCCCATTGTTTTCAATAGGAAGATCACTTTTCAGGATAGCGGGAGAAAGTTCGACAAAGGATCTGATCTCATGAAAAAAATTATGTCTCACGAGATCCATTCCTTTTTCATGAGAGAAATATTCTGTTTTATGAGACACCATCTTGTTTTTTTTTTAATTCCACGAACTAATAAGCAAGGAAAATACATAAAAAATGTCATTTTACAAATCAAACACCAGAACCTAGACAAATGGGCCCTGTTTAGCTAGATTCTGGTGTTTGCTTTTCACAATTAGGGCCAGAAATACTTTTTCTGGGCACCCAAAATCCCGTGTGCCCAGCTTAGTGAGAGGAGCCTTCCACCACATTCTCTGTATGAGAACAGCAGATTTTATTTAGCTCTGTAGCCACAGCTGAACTCCTGCTACTGGCTGAAATGTGAGTTGAGAGCCATCATTTTCCCTAATGTCTAATGGCACCCCTCACTCCATGATCACTGTCCCCATATACTCCCTGGTGTCTAGTGGCACCCCCACCCTCTGACTATTCCCTAGTTCCTTGTTTATTTATTTATATATTCGAACACCCACCCCCATCCCCGGTGTTGGATACCCCCTGCAGCCCATTGTTTTATTAATTAGCTGACATCAGGGGGCCCAATCCTCATGTTGGCATTTATAGCCCCCCCCCAGCAGTGTGTGATACTGGGGAGCCCACCCCCAGTGTTCTGAAATATTTATTTGATTTAAACCTGTCAAAAGAAAATAGTTCCCATCGTTTTATTTCTCAACTTGAAAAAAGGAAAACAGTCCCTCGTCGTCCCCACCATCCCCCTCCCCATCCCGACCCTCCCACTGTGCACCCACCACCCCATACCACCCTTACCCTATACTTACTACCAGAGGTCATAAGCTGTCATCTTCTGTGGACCAAGACACAGCTGCACTCTTCAAAGCCAGAATGTAAACCGAGGAATCAAGGTAAGTGCTGTATAATGCATTTCAATGACATTTTGGACTTGTGTTCATAACTTTGCAATTTTGGGGAATTTTTTTACCGCATTTTCAATGTGGCACTTTTGGGACCCCACCTCATGAACACTACTGCTGTCATTTTGTTAATTGGGCTCAGAAGGTGATTTTACGGTCGCTGCACAAAATTACCTTTCAAGACCGAACAACAAAATTTCACCATCAGTGTTCATGAGGTGAGGTCCCAAAAAGGCCATGTTGAAAATCTGGTGAAACAATTCCTAAAAATGGCCAAGTTATGAGTATTCATTTAAATTTTTCTACACACATGCCTAACTACAGTAATTTTCAATATTTTGAGTCCAAATTTTCAACATAGCCATTTTTTCACATTACCTCATGGACAGTACAGCTGTCATTTTTCACATCCTGTCCAAAACATGTTTTCACACCTGTGCTGTGGAATGGTGTTTTGGCACATATTTAAAAAATTTCACCTATGGGGTTTATGAGGTAGGATCAGAAAAGACTGTTGAAAATTTGTCGACAAAATATAAAAATGCCAAAGTTATGACCATTTGTGGCAATTTCATTACACCCACTCAAAACTTTTGAAATTTTAAATATTTTGACCCCAGATTTTCAACATAGCCTTCTTATTAACCCACCTCATAAATGTCAGTGCTGCCATTTTTCAAATCCTGGCCAAAATGTGTTTTTGCACATGTGGTGTGGAATGGCATTGCAGTTGCGCAGAATTACATTTTGGTGGGGATTCGAAAACTTTCTGTAATGGGTACATGGGATGGGGTAATAAGAAGGCTATACTGACAATTTGGTCACTGTTGTCCTATAATGGATGCACAGGGCTCTCTGGGCCCTGTGCATCCACAGCTGTCTATATATCTATATCTATCTATACATCTATCTATCTATATATATATATATATATATATATGTATATATATATATATATATATAGATAGATAGATAGATAGATAGATAAATATATATAAAATAGTGGCAAGTAGTGCCACTATAGTTAGGGTTGAGTAGCCACTTTAATGCTAACTTCAAATTTTGCACCTTAATAATTGCTACCGTACAACAGAGTTGCCTGAACTTTTGCATGTGCAGTCTTGTATCATAGATCTCTGAATTGGGCATGTTTCACTATGGTCGGATGTATGGTTGCGGAGCTACAGAACACCAATTAACAGACTTTTTGCGCATTTCTTTGCTCGCAGCCACAGTCCGCATGGTTTGTCCATTCAGTCCGACAACTTTAGGGACGATGCAGCCTTGGTCACTGATGTGCCTTTCAAAGATTTGATGAACAAATATTAAACCATTCAAAAGTTATTCAAAAAACAAATTTCCCATTATAGTCAATGGGAAAAGTTAGCAAAAATCATGAAACCTTCGTGAGAGGCCATTTTTACTGTATCAAATGGCCCTTTTACTTTCGTGATTCAGCCATCTTGTTTTCAGTTAGTGACCTAGAAAAATGCCTGGTATTTAAAATTGTGACCCTCTAGGTAAACACTGATAGTTGTGTTCACCTAGTCAAGTCCTGAGGATGCTAGCCATATCTTTTTGGGGGGGTTAAACCCCCCCAGAAATGCATTTTTAAACTTTTTCCAAAAAATACTTTCGCAAAATACCTTTCCAAATGCAAAAGG
Organism: Neoceratodus forsteri; assembly: GCA_016271365.2. Lineage (NCBI taxonomy): Eukaryota > Metazoa > Chordata > Ceratodontiformes > Ceratodontidae > Neoceratodus > Neoceratodus forsteri. The sequence goes on from CM028135.1 coordinate 405,643,319, forward strand.
TTCATGATTTATTTTGCAAAAGTTTTGTGATTTGCAAAAGTATGCTCAAAATAACTGCAAATCTTTGCCAGCCTCCTGCAACAAAACAATTTGGTCTTTTGGGCTGAAATTTGCAGAGTGGCAAGCCCTGGACCCACAGATGTACCTTTTGGTGGTTTGGTTCCAAAACATTACAGGGGCCCAAAGTTACAGCATTGCAAAGTTCAGCAAATTTTCCCATAGGATAACATTATGGTATCCGTGTTGCCTTTCGGGGCCCGTATCTCGAAAATGGTTCAAGATATGGACTTTTTGTCACAAAAATCCTTAGTCCCCCCGGGGGGATATTTGTAATTTACTGTTCCAATTGCTTATTTTTATGTCCGAGGTCCACTATTATGCCCACAGAGTTAACATTCACAGCACTTTTTGCTGCCCCTATCTCAGACACAATGTGAGATATGGATTTGGTCAACTTTATGTTATGAGAACTACTCACTCTCATGATTCCATACTTCAATTTTTTTACTAGCTACTACGGTTTCCGAGATATGGTCAAATTAGTGTTACAAGGCTTCCTTAGCCTTTAGGGCTGCTGTATGGCTCCGTGCTTATGTGTAAGTGGGAGCGCACATATCATTACACAGAAATGGGCAGCTTAGTTGGAGCGTGGGGCTCGAAGGGCCAAAGTATGATCGACTCTATACTGCTAGCACAGTATGATGACACATTATTGTTGGCATATCTTTTTCATAAAGTGAAACTTAGTCTGCACAAATGTTCTAAATACTGCTTTTTTCTTGTCATAATTGAACAATTGGCTCATTGCATGTATCGTTGCCACCACATAGGCATGTGGTAGCAGTACAGACACAGCTGACTCATACATAGTACTTTTCACATACTGCTCGGGTATGAAACTAGCACCACTACATGTTGTAATACTGCTGCGTTAACTGGAAATGCTCATTAGCACCATGTTATGGTTAGCTTTGGATGTTACAACTGTTGCTGTCACATGTTGCTTGTAAAGTATACTACAAAACATTACTACGGTTATCCAAACTCTTATTTCCAATACAGCTATCTATAGGTAATGTATTGTGTGTTTCATCATTTCTTAACAATTGAAATATAGGCATCTGCTTAAATCTTGTTATTGATGTTTGTTACAGAAAAATGCTTAGTGTGGGCCATCTCCCATGGTTTCCCAGCATGAATGTGGGCCGACAAGGCACTGTGATGGCAGCAGAACTCACACAGTTGCTGGACCATGATGATGGATGTGTCGTGTACAGCTTGCATGTGTGTGGGTGGGGTTCAGGTGGGGGGAATGTGGAGCTAGGGGGTTGAGGAAGGGGGCGTGGTGGTGGAGTGGTGGGTGGTAACCTTAACATCACATTTCCACACTTTGTCACTGTGGAAACAACCCTAACTGATGCATTAGCAGAGTTTTTTATAATGATATATATATATATATATATATATATATATATATATATATATATATATATATATATATATATATATACACACACATACATATATATATATATATATATATATATATACACACATACATAGATAGACAGAGAGAGAGACAGATAGATAGATAGATAGATAGATAGATAGATAGATAGATAGATAGATAGATAGATAGATACACACATATCTACATCTATGGTGGACCCTGCACTCCCACAGTAAAATAAGGATAGTATTATACTATCTCAAAAAGTAAGGAAATAAATTGCAAAAAAATTTGTTAATGCTCCAGTTAGGGGCAAAGCTGCAAAAGTTGTGAAATGAGGTGTTAGGGTTTTCTAACACTCCCACCCTCAAAACAGAGTGAGATCAGTGGTGAAGCTTCTCAAGTTTAACAAGCTACCCCATTCCTCACAAAGTCTACATCTGACCTTATTTATAGATGGAATGGGGTGAGCATTAGGCTTGAGAAGCCCAAGGCACACCCAACACCTGCTCTCCGGCCTGGTTTGGGAGGGTGGGGTGTTAGAGAAACCCTAATACCTCATGTCCCAACTTTTGTTGCTTAGACCCTAACTGGATCATTAATGAAGTTTTTTGCAACATGTAGATAGATAGCTTGATTCTCTGCAAAAAAACTTTTTTAATTCACCATTTGGGTTCCAGTGACAAAGGTTGGGAAATGGGGTCTAAAGTTTCCATCCCTAACACCCCACCCCAACCCTGGCTTTCCTAACACCCCACCCCCACCCTGCATGCAGGAACAGGCATGGCAGGTGCCATGGAGCTGTGAACTTTAAGGCTCACCCCATTCCATGAATAAGCAAGCTGAGATGGGTACAGTGTAGGAGGATGGTGTGAGCATTAGGGTTCACAACCACAAGGCACACACCCCATGCCTGTTCCTGCATGCAGGGTGGGTGTGGGGTGTTATGGCTGTAAATCCATGGTGGGGGTGGGGTGTTAGGGTTGGAAACCCTAACACTGCATTTCCCAATTTTTGTAGCTGGAACCCTAATGGTAAATTATCGAAGTTTTTTTGCAGAAAATGTCCTTACTTTTGAGAAAGTATAATCATAGGCTTATTTGCTTGTTGGAGCACGGGGCCCTCTGGGCCCTGCACTCCCAACCATGCATAATTTTTGAGAAATTGTGATTGTATCCTTATTTTCCTGTGGGGCCCAGTGCTCCCATCACTCCACAATCCTCTGTGTGTTTGCGTGTGGGAGTGCAGAGCCCTGCCGAACCTGTGCTGCCATGCATGAATAAGGACTGAGCTTCCAGCACTCTATAATGGTATTCATATTTTCATCTAGGAGTGTGCAGTGTCATCCAGCCATAATGTTTGAGATATTGTAAACGTATCCCTATTTTCTTGTGGAAGGACAAGGCAAGGTATCTGTATTTGCAACTGGGTGTGCAGGACCCAGCACACTCCCATCCATGCATAATTTTTGAGATAGTGTAGGGCCCTGCACTCCAATGCCATATTGCACAGACCCAAAGAAATACCTGACATTGCAATGTTCTCCTATAGAAAACACAGGAAAATGTGAAAACTGTGTAACTAGACCCCAAATTAATATATTTTCATGAAACCAGCAAAAGGTACATTGGTGGGGCAGGCCATCTGTACCCTGAAAATTTCAGAAGAAAATTGCAAACCCTTTCTTCACAGTAGAGTGACAAAGAAACAACTCTGTACACCTCCCATTACAATGTTATTCTATGGGAAACAAAGCAAAATTTAACCCCACAGAACTCCAGAGCAAAGTAATATATTTTCAGCAAACCAGCAAAAGGCATATCTGTGGGGCAAGCCCTTTGAACCCTTAAAATTTCAGACCAAAATAACAAGCAGTTTTTCTTACTGTGCAATGACAAAGAAACAGCTATGCTTAAAAATCCTTTTTCACAAATTGCGAAAAACAGTCCTTTTCCACAGTTCCTTTATTTGCATTTTGCAGTAAAAGAACATTCTTTTTTGCAAATTTCAAAAAAAAGAATCCTTTTTTGTGATTCTTTTTTCACAGTTTGCATCAAAAGAAAATCCTTTATTGCAAATTGTGGGAAAAGATCCTGGTTTTCACTGCATAAGTTCTCTGCGATTTGGGAAAGACGATTTCAGCGGCTAAAAAAAAAAAACACATTTCTAAAGAACTTATCAAAAATGACCCCAGAATCAGATTTTATGGGCCCCAATTAGATAAACACAACCGTCAGTATGTACTAAAGCCCTCTATATTTTTAGCAATTTAATTTTGTTTCCCTTGTTTACTGAAAACAAGATGGCGGCAGCACGAAAAAGGATTCCACATTCGCATCTAACTGGTCCCATAGGAAATAATGGCAAACTTTAAAATTTAATAACTTTGGAATGGATTATTATTTTTCATCAAACCTTCAAAAGGCATATCTGTGACCCAAGACTTGAATACCCTAAAAAATTCAGACCAAAATTCCACATCATTTTTGTGCAACGGCATGACAAAGCATTTAACTAAAAGTGGTAATTTTCACATTTTTTGACTATCCGTATCTCCACACCCACACATCCGACCACAATGAAACTTGTTGCATCAAGCAATCTTTGGTCTCTGATGGCACATGCAAAACTTCATGCAAATCGATTGAATGGTTGTGAAATTATTTAACTTCAAAATTTTCAGTTTTACATAGAAGTGAAGACTGAACACTAATAAAGGAGCATGGCCGTGTCCTTATAATATATAGTATAAAGACACAGTTGTGCCCCTATAGTTAGGGTTGAGTAGCATGTTTAATCTTAAACCTCATATTTTTCATTTTAATAACTTTGCAACCGATTAATGGATTTGCACAAAATCTGGCATGCACTGTCCCATAGGGTAGGTTTATTGGCATGGCAAGTTTCATTCCAGTTGGATGTGCAGATCCTGAGATCTGGATAGTGCAAAAATCTTAAAAGTCACCACTTTTTGCAGTTTTTTCCTTATTGCTTTGCGCCCAGATGGTGTGGAATTTTGGTGTGAAATTTTTATGGTAGAAACAGCTTGGGTAACAAAACTGCCATGCATTTGTTTGGTGAAAAAATATTAATCTGTTGCAAAGTTATTCGATTTTTAAGTTCCCATTTTTTTCAAAGTGCAGATCACTCTCCATGATAGAGATATAAAGTTTGACAAAGGATTTGACCTAATGAAAAAGTATTCTTTTTTGGTGGGGGGGCTAATCCTTTTTTGCGAAAAAAAAAGTAATAGCCGCCATCTTGTTTTCTCTTTCTTCATGCAATGAACTGTTATAACTCTACCCAGGGGTGTCTTCTACAGACATCAAAACATGTATCTTGCTCATTGGGAGCTGATGAGCATCACTATGTATTTTTATAGCCCTCATGGCCTCTGAACGTTTTTTACAATTATTTAAATCATCACTTTCACCACTCACTAAGTTCTTTTTTCATGATTCCTTTTTCAGCATTGTGAAAATGGAACTTGGCTGGCAAAAAAGGATTTAACTGTGTCATCCGGTTTTATAGAAAGTATTCCACTGGTGATCAGTGGCACCCCCCTAGTTCTGTATTTTATATCCCTGGGGTGGGATATTCAGAAATGCGCCAGGAAGGGGTGCAAGCCAGGCGCAGTGCAACTGGGATGAGCCAGGGCATAGACTGGGTGAAATTCAATGGTGCTGCACCATGGCTCAGCACTGCTGGATATGGCACCGTAGCCGTGCACTGCACCAGCACAGGTAGCAAGAGAGGAGCAGGGGGATGCACCAGCACAAGTGCAGTTGCGCTAGGTACAGGAACCACGATATTCAGTGGTGGATATGCAAATGGTGCCATAATGCATGCATGGTGCAGATGGGGCCATTTGTATGTCATTATGGTCCCATTTGCATGCAGATGCACTGATCCCCTGTGACTTGCGCCTGGCGCCCTGCCAGGCTGCCACCGTTGGGGACCGATGCCCCCTGCCCCAAGGCGGCAATGTGCCCCGACCCCCGATCATGGGCTTAGATAAAATATCTATTCCCAGGTGGTCCAGTGGACCTGCCCCCCCAGCCCGATCACTGGCATCAATAAATAAACCATTCCCTGGAGGTCCAGTGGACCGATTCCCCACTCAATCGTGGGCATGAATTAGTAAACAATTCCCTGGTGGTCCAGTGGACCGATTCCCTGCCCAATCATGAGCATAAGTGAAGAACCCTAATCCTTGGTAGTCCAGCGGTACCCACCCACTCAGACCTGCCACCCCGCTCCCCCCCAGTCAGCGGCGGGCAGCAGCTCCCCATCTGCCAGCCGCCTGCCGACTGACTTCATTCACATATAGGGACTGTATAGTACAGTATGATCTGCATGACCATTGGCCCAAGCAGTGGACCAATTGGCGTACAACCTTACTGCACACTGTCAGTCGGCGGGCAGCCGGGCGGCAGGCAGGTGGGGAGCTGCCACCCACCACTGACCGGGGGAGGAGCGGGGTGGCGGTTCTGAGTGGGCAGGTGGGGAAGGGGTACCACTGGACTACCAGGGATTAGGGTTCTTCACTTATGCTCGCGATCGGGCAGGGAATCGGTCCACTGGACCACCAGGGAATTGTTTATTAATTCATGCCTGTGATCAGGCAGGGAATCAGTCCACTGGACCACCAGTGAATTGTTTATTTATTCATGCCCAAGACTGGGCAGGGACTCGGTCCACTGGACCACCAGAGAATTGTTTATTTATTCATGCCCGCGATGGGGCAGGGGGGCAGGTCCACTGGACCACCAGGATTTCTATTATATTTACTAAGCCTGCAATTGGGCATGGGGAGCCCAATGCCCACTTGTGCCTTGAGAGGTTGGGTGGCCACCCACAGCAGGCAGCTGCTGTGTTGTGCTCAGCAATGTGGCGGCCAGCCTGTGGGTGGCCAGTCCTTGCTCCTGTTTTATTTGGGCACATCTTTGCACCCCCCTGTGTGATGCAAGGCAGGTGTGTGCCTGCATATGCGCCGCACATCCCAGGCTGAATATTGGAATGTGCCGAATATGCATGGGCACACCTCCCGCACTTGCGCTGCATACAGAACTGGTGCGCCCCAGTGTATCGGGATTTGCGCAGAGCACATTCCCCTTTTGAATATCATGCCAGGGTGCATCAGTGGGTTGCACATGGTGCAACACTGTTGTGCCATGAGCAATCCCTTTGAATATCCCACCCATGGTGTCTACTGGCCCCCAACCCTCAGATTCCCACCCCCCCACCAATCACAGTTCACCATTTGCTTGATGTCTAGTGGCACCCCCTACCTGCTGAGTGCCATCCCCATTATTTATAATTTGATCCCTGGTGTCTAGTGCCCCCCCATCCTCTGATCACTATCCCCATTATTTATAATGTAATCCCTGGTGACTAGTGCCACCTCCCACCCTCTGATCACCATCCTGATTATTTAAAAGTTGATCCCTGGTGTGACACCCCTCATCCACCTATCATCATCCCTGTTATTTATAATTTGATCCCTGGGGTCTAGTGACACCTCCCGCTCTCTGATCCCCATCCCTGTTATTTAAAAGGTGATCTCTGGTGTCCAGTAGTGGTCCCTCACCCATTGATTATCATCCCCATTATTTATAGTTTGATCCCTGGTGTCTAGTGCCCCCACCCACCCTCCAATTCAAGCAATAACCTGAAATAAAGAAAACAATCCTTCGCTGTTTTTTTAACCTGTGGAAAAAAGGTCCCTCACTGATCAGCCCCCACTCCCATCTCCCACTCAGCACCCACCAACCCACACTCCCAGTTCACCCCTACACACCCTCACTCACTTGAACAGGTCCTAGGTTCAACACCCACTCTCCAATAGAAGACACGTAAATGCAGTTCAATGTATTCCAAGGGGGGGTTTCAACTTTTAGCATAACTTAGCCATTTTTTGAGATTTTGACCCCAAATTTTCAACATGGCCCTTTGGGGACACTACCTCATAAACAATCTGACTGTCAGTATGCAGCTTGCACCCAAAAGGTGAATTTGTGGTTGGTTGGTGAGTTCACTTGTCAGGTGGGATTGGACAATTTTTCTTCACATTGTTCATGAGGTGGGATCATAAGAAGGTTATGTTGAAAATTTGGGGTTGCAATTTTTAAAAATGGCAAAGTTATAACCATTCATTGCAATTTTGCTACACACACTCGTAACTTTGGAAATTTTAGATATTTTGTCCCCAGATTTTCAACATAGCCATCTTATTACCCCACTTCCTGTATGTCACAGCTGTCATTTTTCAAACCCTGGCCAAAATGTGTTTTTGCACCTGTGTCACAGAATGGTGTTGCAGTTGTGCAGAATTATGTTTTGGTGGAGGATTCAAAAATGTTCTGTACCGGATATATGAGATGGTGTAATAAGAAGGCTATGCTGACAAATTAGTCACTGTCATACTATAAATGGAAGTGCAGGGCCTGGAGGGCTCTGTGCTTCCACAGCTACATACATATGTGCATCTACACAGAGATTTGAGTGCAGGGTCTGAAGGAGCCTGCACTACCACAGTGAAATAAAGATACTATTTTACTATCTCAAAAAGTAAGGAAATAGGTTGCAAAAACACTTTGTTAATGCTCCAGTTAGGGTCAAAGTGACAAAAGCTGGTAAATGAGGCATTAAGGTTTCCAACCCTAACTCACCCTCCCAAACCAGGGAGAGCAGGTGTTTGGGCTTCTCAAGCCAAACTCTCAACCCATATTCATTAAGTCTGCACATTTGACCTTATTTACAGATAGAATGGGGTGAGTGTTAGGCTTGAGAAGCCCAAGGCACATCCCACACCTGCTGTCCTGCCTGATTTGGGAGGGTGGTGTGTTTGAGTTGGAAACCCTAATGCCTTATTTCCCAACCTTTGTCACTTTGACCCTAAGTGGAGCATTAACAAAGTTTTTTGCAACTGATATATATACATATATGTATATACATACATATATATATATATATATATAGCAAATAATTATATTTATACATCTGTAGGGTTATAAAGCCATAACAGGACAGAAATGTGGTCTTAGGGTCTGCAGTCCTAAAGCCCAGCCCCCTCCCTTGTTGCCACCCCTCATGACCCAAGGCCAAGCTACAGGTCCAGGGCCATACTGCATAGGTATGTTATTTAATGAAGGGTTACACGTAAGAAAGCAAACTTTTCAGGGATGGTCCCAGACAAGTATCTTGTTTGTTAGGGATAAAGGGGAAGATCCATTGTGTATGGCCTCAAACTTGCAGTCTTGAACTAAATTAGCAGACCCGTGGGGTGTAGACCCATGTGCCATGGCTTCAGACCTGTAGCTTTCATCATGCAAGGCCCTGTTGGCCCTACAAAAAGCAACACACTCATAGTATGCAGCTTCTGACTTGTAAATTCCTTCATGCTGGGCCCTACAAATGCAACTGCAGAGCAGACCCAGACAGCATGGTCATAGAACTGTAGTTTACTTTGCACGGGGCCCTGTGGGCCCTACATAAGACTCCAAGGTAGCCTAATGGTATTTAACAAGGAATAAATGTGCCTTCTGTAAACTACACTGTATGTTCCAAACAATTACTTACCATTGATAGCCAACAATTCACTTTTCTTTGCTACTGTGTAATTATCTATAACTGACTTAGTAGGTAGAGTGTTCTTACATCTAATGATTTCTTACTTGTAATTAAAGAGGCACTGTCAAATTGATCAATACTCTATGTGATGATTTTGTCCCTTTTAAGTTAAGTGATGGGTGATAGTGTCAGACACTGAACTGAATTCCATAATCAAGACCTCCCAAGGAGATACTGCCAACTCTCCTTCCTGAGCCAGAAGCCAATTTTGGCCTTTTTTAAGCTTACATGTGAGTGTGTTGGGGGGGGGTTAGTAATGTCTTAAATAATCTGTGATATCTTTTGGAAAACTGTGAAAAATGAAATATTTACTCACAATTCTGCTTGTACAGTATTTCAGATATGTTCTGTATTTATCTTTTACTCTGTCTTGGTTACTAAGGTCATCCACTTGAAAATAAGTTCTTTATCCCTCAGACTTCATCTGCTTCAGCTGCCTTTCTACACATGATGTTATAATGCTCTGTTTATAAATCACAATTAGCCACCAGAGAAAAGATTATGTCACACGGGAAAGCTCATGGCATTGTGTGTAGACAAGCAGCAGGAATAGATGAAGTCCTTATAGAAATGACATGTTTCTGTGCAAATTCTACTGGAACTTGGGAATAAAGGGCAGACATAACCAGAAAATACAAGTAGAATTGTGTGTAATTTCCAAAGTTTCCCCCAAGATGTTGCAGGTCCTTTAATCACATAGTGTAGTTTTGTATTAAAGACCTCCAAACAAGAGCTAGCATTTCCTGAAAAACTATTTTCAGAGCATGACTGGCAATGTTTATGTGCTGGGAACACACTCAATTCAAGTGTTCAGGGTACCTGTGTTTAGGTGTCACCCCATTAACATGGCACCCCATATGTTTTTAAAAAAGTACTTTTAAAACTAGATCTCATTGAGTGCATTCTATGTTTTAGACACTACCAACGAACTTGCATTAATCTAAAAGAGCACAAATCTGCCTGCATGAAGTTAACAGTGTCCTGGTTTGTTTTCAAATATATTTCTGTATGATGCTGCTGCAGTGTGCTTCTTGAAACATACTCAAAACAAACAAGCATAGGGCATCTGTATTTATTTTACCACACTAAGATGATGCCCTGATTTTTTTTATCCAGGCCTTACTGGGAAGCCCTATAAATTAAATTTAAAATTTAGAGTTTAATGTACTTTAAATTGTACACTTAGGAACAGCCAAAATTGACCAATGGGTGGGTAAATGAGTGTGTCTCTTTGTATGATAATGGCACACAGCATTAATAACAAGCACTTATCAATGCCGAATGTTTGCTGTTTCCATTGTGGTTGTACCAGGTCTTGCTTGTACACATTTTTACAATATATTTAGCCAACATAGACTAGATTACATACAATATCTAATTTTCAGTATGGTCCTGCTTCATACATTTTTAGATTATATTTACCCAGGATAGGCCAGCTGAGAGGCAATATCTTTCAGTGGGTTCCCACATTTTGACCCCAAATTTTCAAGTCTTTTAATGACCTGACAGTATGATCAAGACAGGTGATATAGTTTAAATCCCATCTGAAAGGATATTTCATGGTGTGACTGTGAAAACAAGTTTCATAGGGGATTTGAAAAATGACACCTGTCATGTTCAAGAGGTGGACTAACACAAGGGATACATTGAACATTAAGGACAAACATCTGTAAAAATGAAGTCATGACTAAATTCTGGAGCAATTCAACATTTCTTTGTAACTTAGTTGTTTGTTTGTTTGTTTTTCACATTTTAACCCCGGATTTTCAACATAGTCTTTTTATGACCATTCCTACTGAACATGACAGGTGTCATTTATAAAATAGTGGCTGAATTGTCATTTCACACCAGAAGTGTGAAAACACACTTTGGCCAGGATTTCAAAAATGACAGGTTCTATGTTCCTGAGGTGGCATGAAAAAAAATAGCCACTTTGAAAATTTGGGGTTAAAATATTTAAAATTACCAAAGTTATGAGCATGTGTTAAAAATTTTCAATGTACACAAGTAACTTTGTTATTTTTTTATATTTTTATCACAGATTTTCAACATAGCCTTCTTATGACCCTACCTCATGAACTAGGGTGGAGAAAATGTTCAAATCCTGCCAGGAAGGGGATTTTGCATCACAAGTGTGAAAGCACATTTTGGCTAGGAGTCGAAAAATGACAGCTGTCACATTCATGAGACGGTGTGAAAAAATGGCTGTGTTGAAAATTTGGGGTCAAATAAATTACCAAAGTTCTGAGCATGCATTGAAACTTTTCAATGTATGCTCATAACGTTTTTTATATATATAGTTTTACCCCAGATATTTAACATAGCCTTTTTATTACCCCACCTCATGAACAAGGGCAGAGAAAATGTTCAAATCCTGCCCAAAAAGTAATTTTGCGCCACAGTTATAAAAACACATTTTGGCCAGAATTTGAAAAATGACAGCTGTCATGTTCGTGATGTGGTGTGAAAAATGGCTATATTGAAACTCTTTGGTCAAAATAATGGAAATTACCAGAGTTAAGTGTGTGTTGAAAAAGTTCAATGTATGCTCATAACATTATTGTTCTTTAATATTTTTACCCAAGGGGGCCCGATTTTAAAATGGAAATCTTTGACACAATGTGCCTGTACCAAATGGCTATGATGCAAATGGCACCTTGTGTCAAAGTTTGAGGCAATCCCAATTTTCAAACACAGGCTGTGTCAAAATTGGGATGCCTTGCACCTTAACTGTTCTGCACCATACTTGTGGCAGAAGCACCCTTACACCAGGTTGCAAAGGGGCTTGTGCCATGGTGGGGCTGCACCATCCCCTTTTTTGGAATTTTGGAAGCCCCACCATGGATGCAACAGGAGGTTCAGGTTAGACAGCTAGGAAGTGGTCTAAGAGCCATGGGCCACTGCCAGACACTATGGCAATTGGGGTACCTGCCAGGAGGAGACCTAGGGCAGAAGGAGCATGGGGTGCCCTGGGGGCATCAGAAATTTGGTTGCAATGTAAGATGGTGAGAAGGCACCTGGTGGGGGTGCTATGTGCTGTGGCAGACAGCTGATCGGCCTGGGTAGTAGTGGGTTGGCAGGGATGTACCATGACATAGCCCCAGGTGGGCACAGCCCTGGCACCTGCCCCATAGGTGCCAAAATACTCAACCCTGTAGATGGGAAGCAGTGGCTGCAGATTGCAGTCTGCCAGTGGTGGAGGAGAACATTCTCTGGGCATCACAGCAGCCCCCTGGTACCCAGCCCTCCCACATTGTGGCAAACTGCCTCCCGCCTACATGAAGTTTCCACCCAGCAAGACCAGAACAGTGCCATGATCAGCTTGGCTGATGAATGGTCTGACACTGTCAAGACCCTTGAGGAATGTCCTGCATTGGACTGACAATGACACACTTACACACCTCTCAAAATCCACTATCATACCAAAAGGTCTGCCCTTGCACAAGGGTGAACATAAAAAGTAACACTGGTGAAAAAAAAACTTTAATCATGTTAGCACTTGCAGAGAACTGCTTTCCAAAATGTAATCAGTCATGCATTATGAAGGCAGTATAGCCTAGTGGGTAAAATCCCAAGCTGTGAGTAAGCAGACACAGGAGACATAGATATGAATCCCACTAACAGCATTAATAAAGCCTGTTTCTACACTTAGTTGAATGGTGCCGCTTTCTTATGTATTTGTATACTGGGCACATTCCGAGGTTTGGAACTGGAATTGTGAGCACTTAATCCCACAACCACAAACTTGCATACTATGTGACCCTGAGCAAGTCACTTAACCTCCCTGTGGTCCCAGGTCACACCTGTAAAAAGCACTCAAGGTGCCTTTCCTGGCCTAAAAATTTCTAAGAATGCTAATAAAAAGGTTAATGATTGGCCATTATTTTTTAATTACTAAATGTTAAAAATAATTTCACTATTAGTGAATTACAAAACCACATGTCTTTCCACTACATTATCATTTAATTGCATTCAGAATTGCACAGTAACATAGAAAACCAAATGTATTTATTTATTAATTTAGAATGTTGGTAACCAGGAGAGGCACGCTAAGCCGAGGCTTGTTTCCATGTGTGACCTGGGGGGATGGGGATGCAGATAATAAAAAATATAGTACAATAAGGTAGGACATTTCTGAGGATACAACAGTGAGAAGCTCAACTTACAAGAAAACAGGTGAAGAGTGAACAAAATACAGTGCAACAATGTGGGATATTCTCAAATGCACAAAAATAAATATCTCAAAAATTACACAAAGTAGATAGATTATTCCAGTAGCACATGAAAAGTGGTGCCAAGCAAAAAATGAGTCAAGAGAGTTATTAGAAATTGGGGGTGTGAGGAACAAAGGAGTAGGGGAGGGGAGAGGGGCAAGGGACGAGGGGACGGCGGGGGGACTTGATGTAAAAGTGTTGTGTAATTACTTATAGTGAACCACAATGCAAGAATGCATGGGATAGATATAAGAGTATCATAGTGGAATGGAAGAAGGAGAAAGAGCTGTAGATCAGGTATGGTCTGCAGTAATAGTTTAGGTAGGGAGAAATGGACAGACTGGATGGGCCAAGAGGTCTTGCCATCAAATTTTGTTTCTATGTTACATGAAAGAAGAGTACCTTTTACATTGTATGATTATTTAGATCTTGTTTTATACTAATTAGGCCATCTAAACTGTTATTTTCATACATTAGCTATGTATTACCAAAAGGGATTCCCCTAGGCAGAAATATAATTGCTGTGTATGTACATGGATGTGGTTGTATTTTATTAGAATAGAAATCTAAATATAAAAAAATAGAAAGAAGAGTACCTATAATTGATTCCATGTTAATTAATATTAGGTTAAACAGTAACTGTATGAGTATCACTGTGTATACTGTATCCCTTTCAGCTCAGAAAGATTGCCATGCAAGTATATAAGAAACATTATTGGCGTGCAGTCACCCTACCAAAATTAGGTTTAGTTGGGAACTTCTACATAAACCTAAATTTTTTGCTTACCTGTATCAGACCACAGATAGAAACTTAGAAACATAGAAATTGTCAGCAGATAAGGACCGCTAGGTCCATCTAGTCTGCCCTAAGCCCTATACTTGTTTGTGGCCTCTGACCCTAAGTGGTCAGTGGTTTCTCATCACTCCTTCACCCCCTCAAGGTTCCCTTGTGCCTATCCCAGGCATGTTTAAAATCCTCCACTTTGCTTGCTCCCACCATCTCCTGTGTCAGGCTATTCCATTTGTCCACCACACTGCCTGTGAAGAAAAACGTTCTCACATTTCCCCTTAACCTGCCCACTCCAATTGCATATCATGTCCCCTTGTTCTTGCACTCCTTCTGCACTGGAAGATATCTCCCCCCGTACCATGTTAATGCCCTTGAGGTATTTGAATGTTTCTATCATGTCCCTGTTCCCTCCTTTCCTCCAGCGAGTGCATATTGAGGTCCTTTTATTTATCTTCATACATTTTGTGGTACAAGTCATGTGTCATCTTGGTTGCCCTTTTCTGGACTGCTTCCACGCTGTTGATGCCTTTGCAAAGGTGTGGCCTCCAGAACTGCACACAGTACTCTAAGTGAGGCCTCACTAGTGTTTTATACAGTAGCATTACCACCTCCCACCTTCTGCTAGTGATGTCTCTGCCTATGCATCCCAGCATGCCACTGGTCCTCCTTGCAGCCTTTGTGCTCTGCTTGGACACATTTAGGTCATCTGAAATGATGACCCCCAGGTCCCTTTCTTCCTTAGTGATTGTCAACACCTTCCCCCCCATCCTGTATGTTTCCCCAGGGTTCCCTCTTCCCAGGTGCAATATTTTGCACTTCTTTGCATTGAACCCCAGCTGCCACACCCCAGACCATTTTTCAAGCTTCTTCAGATCCCTCTTCATTTTCTTTACCCTTGTGGACTATCCACCCTGTTGCAGATCTTTTTGTCATCCGCAAACAGGCAGACCTTTCCCTCCAGCCATTCTGTAATGTCGCTGATGTAGACATTGAACAGGACTGGTCCGAGAACTGATCCCTGAGGTACCCCACTGGTCACTCCCTCTCCCTGGATTGGATCCCATTTACCACCGCCCTCTGTCCTCTGTCTGCAAACCAGCTTATAACCCAGTCTACCACCCTGTGTCCCATACCCAGACTAACCATCTTGTTAAGCAGCCTTTTATGTGGAATGGTGTCAAAGGCTTTGCTGAAAATCGAAGTAAGTGGCATCCACCCCCTGCCACCCCCCCGATTATGTTCCTTCGTCACCCAATCAAAAAAAATCTATAAGATTCATTTGACATGACCTTCCTGCTATGAATCCATGTTGCCTTGGATCCTGGGCACTGTTGGTTTCCAGGTATGCCACAATTCTTTCTTTCAGCAGTGCCTCCATGATCTTCTACACCACTGAGGTTAGGCCGACCAGCCTTTAGTTCCCCAGCTCCCCCTACTTCCACTTTTGTGTAAAGGAACTACATTTGCCCTCTTCCAGTCCTCTGGAACCACTCCTGTGTTGCGTAACTCTGTGAACAAAGCTGCCAGAGGTGCTGTTAGTTCACTATGCAACTCCCTCAATATCCTTGGGTATATGCCATCGGGCCCCATAGCTTTATCCACCTTCAGCTTCAAGAGCTCCTCCAGGACTCTCTCTACTGTGAAAGGACTGGTGTCCACCTCTCCCACCCCTTTGCATCTGTTGCCCAGCTGTGGTCCCTGACCCTCCCCCTCTTCAGTGAATACTGAACAAAAGTATTTGTTCAGTATTTCTGCCTTCTCCAGGTCTCCCTCCTTACACTCTCCTTTATCCCGTTTGAGCCTTACTATCCCTCCCCTGTTTTTCTGCTTTCACTGATGTACCTGTAGAATATCTTGTCCCTTTTCTTCAGTGTCTATGCTAGTCCCTCCTTAGTCCATGCCTTAGTGCTCCTAACAGCCTTACCTGCTTCCCCTTAGACACTCAAGGTACACCTCACTGTCTTCCTCCCTTTGGCTCCCCTTACACTTCCTGAAACTCTCTCTTTTAGCTCTTATTTTGTCTGCTACTTCTTTCGAGAACCATAGCATTTTTCTCCTTTTCTTCCCTTTGGACATTAACTTGATGCACTGGGTCTTCACTTCCACTATGGTGCCCTTTAGTTGCCCCCCACTGCTCCTCAACCCCCCCATCATACCTCCCCCTTCTGTAGGACTACTCTGACACACCTACCCATTTCAGCGAAGTCTGCCATTCTGAAATCTAATACCTTCACCTTTGTGTGACTAGCTTGTGTCTCTGTTCCCACGCTAAACCCCACTATGCGGTGGTTGCTGGATCCTAGCTGACCTTCCACCTGGACATCTGTGACACTGTCCCCATTGGTTAGTACGAGGTCCAGAATCACTGTTCTTCTAGTGGGAACACTCACTAGCTGCCTGAGGCCTGCCCCCCTGTAATGAATCTAGGATGTCACGGCTGTAGTTTTCAAAGTTTGTTTATGGTGCTGCAATGCATAAACACTATTATAAAGCACTTACTTGATCTTAGCCAATCAGTGCACAGAGCCACTGTACCTTCTGTCCTGTGGACAGTGGTCTCTCACGCAGGTATGTTAGGACTGGCCTATTCCATTTCAGAGCTGGGGGAAGGATGGGCTTTAACTGTTGAATTAAAAACAAACAGACTTGAAACTTACTATAAATTACTCTGACTAACTCAAATGGTTTATAATAAGTTTTTATGGCCTCCCCTGGGCGTCTCTTATGGTACAAGAATTTTCACTTGTGAGATTTGGGCAGCCAGAACTACTTAGTTTGCTTTCCAGTCCTCTCGCCCAAACCTCACACTCTGGAGTCTCTTACAGGATAAGAAACCATCTGTGTATGCCATATTACCTTTACACCTGTGATGTTTTAGCCCAATTTGTCATCTGGTAAGTGAAATGCAAATTTGAAACACGGGGCCCCATACACAGTTGCAGTTGGTAGCAGTGCAGATTCCAAGTGCAAACAAGCTCCATAGCCAGAAGCCATAAGGGTACAGCTCCAAAACTCCAAAGGTAAGAATAGTAGGCTGGGGGGTGGTGTACAGGCCACCCTCACAAAATGAGGAAAATGACAGGGAGTTTGGGGAGCAAACCAGGAAGGTCAGTGGCAGAGGGAATACGGTCATAGTGGGTGACTTCAACCTACCTAGTATTAACTGGTGGACCATGACTACCACAAATGTCAGGGAACAAGCACTGTTAGAGGCTATCCAATACTGCTGCCTAGTGCAGGGGGTGTCAGAGCCCACCAGGGAGGGTAACATACTGGATATTGTGTTAGCAAATAGGGACCAAGTCCAGGATGTGAACATACAGGACCCACTAGTGGGAAGCAAACACCGCTCAGTGTGGTTCTTCTGCCACAATGGTAGGGAGTCAGCTAGGACCAGGACAAGAGTGGTAGAATTCAGGAAGGCAGATTTTGCCAGGATGGACAGCATCCTACAGGGGCATCTTGCTGAAATTTGCCCAGGGATGGATGCCAAACAGAAACAGTCTATCATAAAAGGGGGCTGACAGAGACTAGGAACACATGTGCCAAGCCACAGAGTAAGCAGTCCAGGTCTAAAAAACCTAGCTGGCTCAGCAGGGAAGTGGTGGGAAAAGTGAGGGAGAAGAAAGTGGCCTTCAACAGGTACAAGAAATCAGGGCAAGCGGAGGACAAGGAGAAGTACTTAAAGAAATCTAGGGAAGTGAGTAGAGCAGTCAGCAGCTAAAGCAGCAAGGGAGCTGAGACTGGCCCAAGGGATCAAAGAGGGGGATAAGGATTTCTTCAAGTACATAAGGGAGAAGAGGAGTTGTAGGGCTGAGATTGTCAGAATCAAGAGGGAGGGAAACTGGGGAGAAAAAGGGGAAGACCAGTCAGAGGCACTCAATGAGTACTTCTGCTCGGTGTTCACTAAAGAAAAAGATAGGCCAATACCACAAGGGAAAGGAGGGGTGGGCAGGGGAGGGGTAGAGGTAATGAATGTGGTTATCCAGGGAGGATAGGATTCTAAAAGGCCATAAAGCCTTTCATGTGGACAAAAAACTGGGATCTGATGGTGTACATCCAAGAGTCCTGAAGGAATTGGCAGAGGTATTAGCAGGCCTTCTGGCAGACCTGTTTAACACCTCCTTGGAGACAGAGAGTGTGTCCATGGACTGGAGGATGGATCACATGGTACCCCTCCACAAAAGTAGTCCCAGGGATGAACCAGGCAATTACAGACCGGTAAGCTTGACTTCCATAGTGGGGAAGCTGATGGAGACCATTCTAAAGGAGATGTTGATAACCTTCATGGATAGTAATGGACTCCAGGATGAAACATAGCATGGGTTTGTCTCGGGAAGATCATGTCAGACTAACCTAATTGACTTCTTTGATTGGGTCACAAGAGCGGTTGATGAGGGCCATGCTGTGGATGTCCTGTATCTGGACTTCAGCAAAGCTTTTGACTTGGTGCCACATGGAAGGTTATTGGACAAGCTGAGGAACCTGGGGACAGAGGAGAAACTAGTAGGGTGGGTTAGGAGCTGGCTGCAGAACAGAAAGCAGAGGGTAGTTGTAAAGGGGGGCATCCAAGCCAGGACTCGTGACTAGTGGAGTTCCGCAGGGTTCAATGCTAGGCCCTGTTTTATTTAATGTCTTTATCATGGATATTGCAGAGGGGGTCAAGAGTAAGATCAGCCTGTTTGCCGATGACATAAAGATATGTGCAACAGTGGACAGTGAGGAAGGGAGGCAGGAACTCAGGGAGGATCTAGCTAAACTCAAGCACTGGTCAGATGTGTGGTAGCTGGGGTTTAATGCTAAGAAGTGCAAGATCATGCACCTAGGAGCCAGAAACCCCAGGATCAACTATTGGCTGTAGGGAGTGCAGGTATCAACCTCAAAGGAGGAGAAGGACCTAGGGGTACTAGTCACAGGGGATATGAGGGTATCAGCACAGTGCAGGAGGGTGGCAGCAAATGCCAATCAGATGCTAGGGTGCATTGCCGGGGGTACCACCTCAAGAAAAGAGGAGGTTAGCCTGGACTTGTACAGATCACTGGTGAGGCTACACTTGGAGTACTGAGTGCAGTACTGGTGCCCTTACCTAAAAAAAGACATATGATTGCTGGAAGGGGATGCAGCGTAGGGCAAGAAAGATGATCATGGGGCTAAGGGAGAAATCCTAAGAGGAAAGACTGAGAGAGCTCAACATGTACTCTCTGGAGGACAGAAGAGAGAGGGGGACATGATAGAGAAACCTGTAAATACTTAAAAGACATAAACAGGGTCAGATTGGGAGGATTGTTCCACATAAAGGGAGGCAGGGTCATGAGGGGACACAGTCCAAAGGGGGAAGATTCAGGAGGGAGATGAGGAGGCTCTACTTCACAGACAGGGTGGTGACTGGGTGGAACGCACTGCCAGAGGAGTTCATCGTACTGAAGACAATGGACAGTTTTATGCAGGGATGGGATAGAGTCAGGGGAAGGGTAAGTACTGGCAAGAACAAAAAGGGGGAAAGTCCAGGGAGAGGGGATGATAGAAAGGGAATGGAAGGGGGGCAGCTGCAGAAGAAGTAAACTGCGAGCTACACACCCAGTTAGACTTGATAGACCTATGGGTATTTTTCTGCCGGTGACTTCATATATTCTTGTGTTTGTATGTACATGTTGCAACACTCCCAGATCTGCTGTGTACAGAACACTAGCATAGTCACTGGGGAAGAAGTCTTCTCCATGGCAACAGTTTCCATGCAAATTAGTTGACCAGATGATAGTGAGTGAAAACAGGGTTGGCACACTCTAACAAGATGGATTGCAATACCCAAAGAAGTCCAGTCATGGCGGAGCACCATTCACATGGAGCTGTGCTATGGCCCACTAACAAGATGAATTGTAACACCCACAGAGGTCTGGTCATGTCAGAGCACCACTTACGTGGAGAAGTATTACAGCCCACTAACAAGAAGGATTGCAGCACACACAGAGGTCCAGCCATGGCAAACAGTCAATCACATGGAGCTATGCTATGGCCCACTAACAAGATTTTTTTGTTGTTATTTTATTTATTTATTTATTTATTTATTTAATTTTTGGTTTTTTGTTCTGTTTTTGATAACCGGGTAAGTGCACTAGACATACAGTAGAAATGCCCATTTTCAGGCATGACCCAGCAGGGTACAAGTCAGATACAGTACATCAATAGTGGGCAGTAGGTACAATGAAGAATACAGTGTACATCAACAGACGAACAGTAAATACAGGGTGGTATGAGACAAATACAAATTACAAGCGCATTTCCACATAAAAGCATTTGTTACAAGCAGCTGAAATTGCATTTCATACCAATATGGAGAAAACAACTATTGAAAGATATAAGAATGCAACAATTTAATGGAGAAAAAGCCATTTGTGCAAGATAGAAATGCAGCAGTTGATAAGTACAAAAGCAGGAATTATTATATAGCCAGATAGCCATACAAAAGCAGGAATTATAATATAACCAGACAGCCATACAAAAGTAGGAATTGTAATCTAACCAGACAGACATCAGGTTGGTAAACATGAACATTTTGGTTTCTGTTAGGGAAGAGGAAGTAGTAGTAGTAAGGCCTAGGAGTGGGGCAGGCAGAGAGTGTAATGGAGCAATAGGGCTAGGAGGGTAGGAAGGATGCATTATGCAGAGGTGAGAGGTGAGGGTGAGCAGAGAGGTGCAAGAGGGGGCAAGGTAGGTAAGGTAGCCTAGAGGGAACAACGGTGACAGGGGTGTGAGGAGAGGGGTTTAAGGCAGATTAAAGCATATACCAGGGGAAATTCAATTAGGTGATTATGAAGTTGCCTTTTGAAGCAAGCAAGATTAGAAGTCAGTCAGATATCTATAGGAAGAGAGTTCCAGTATTGAGGGGCAGCATGGGGGAAAGCACAGACTCCCATGGAAGTTTTAGACCTAGAGATATGATGGGGAGTTTGGTCCATGGATCTAACGAAATAGGAAGAGTTTTGAGGGTGCAGCATGATGGCTAGGGATAAGGGGGTTCTATTTCTGATGATGTCATCTATTCTCGAGCCAAAGGACAGAAATCAGTGGATGGAGGGGTAGGGCCATTTTAGG
This sequence comes from Neoceratodus forsteri, assembly GCA_016271365.2. Lineage (NCBI taxonomy): Eukaryota > Metazoa > Chordata > Ceratodontiformes > Ceratodontidae > Neoceratodus > Neoceratodus forsteri. Next base: position 405,664,497 of record CM028135.1, read on the forward strand.
CTGGCATAAAGCTGACAATGGTGCGTGCGGTGAGGAGATGCTGAGGTGAAGTAGCAAATATTATTGTATGTGGTGTCCCACTTGTGGAAAGTAGCTTTCAATGCACCAACTTATATGTCCGAGCCATAGGCAAGGGCTGGGAGTAGAATACCCTGGGCAATGGCTATCCTAGAAGAGGGGGTTAAGGCTTAGCTGATTTTGTATGCAATTTCAATTTTGGCATTAACTGATTTAGAGGTAACAGAGATATGCAGGTCATGGTCAAAGGATGCATCAAGCATGTCTCCAAGATATTTGAAGAAGTCAACACTGTCCAATAGGGAGCCATCCACACAAGAGATTTTGAGTCGCCCCTGGCTGGCTCTAAGCCTGGCGGTGGAACCAAAGAGCATGGCCTGGGTTTTACCAACATTAAGAAAAAGTTTATTGTTGGAGAGCCAGGATTGAATGTGCAGGAAGTCAGAGGAGAGAGAGTGATTAATGTTAGAGATGTTTCTAGAGCTGAAATAAAGGACAGGTTATCTGCATACAGCAAGGACTAGCAAGTAGGAGTGTTCAGAGAGACATCGCTAATCAAAATGGCGAAAAGGAAAGGGCCACGAATGAAGCCCTGGGGAACTCCAATATTTATAGTAGTGAGATCCTAGGTGGCAGAATTGAACTTCACAATCTGTTTTCTGTTTGACAGATAACTATTGAACTAGGTCACAATGTCTGGGGAGAAATTGAGGGACAGTAGTTTGGTGAGGAGAAGGAGGTGGTCAATCAGGTCATTTGCCTTAGTTAGGTCTATAAAAAATGCACCTGTCAGAAGGCCATTGTCCATGGCAATTTTGGCATCATTTGTGAATTTTAGGAGGGCTGTGGTAGTGCTGTGCCCTTTACGGAAACAGTGTTGTGAGTTGGAGAGGAGGTTGTGATCAAGGAGAATGGAGATACAGTAGTTTGTTGGGCAACAAGTTTCTCTAAGATTTTGTTAAGAAATGAGAGGATGGTGATAGGCTGATACTTTGAAATGGACTTGAGATCACCCTTTTTAAACACAGGGGTGAATCTAGCAATCTTCCAGATGCTAGGGACTGTGCTGTGGTAGAGAGACAGACTGAACATTTTTGCCAGAGATGAGGCAAAAAAGGGAGCAGCTAGTTTCAGGATCCTAGGCTCAAAACCATCCAAGCCAACACTAGTACAGTCAGAGATAGTGTGCAATAGTTTAAGGACATCTGCCCTGGTTATGATGCAAAACCAGAAAGGAAGGTGCATGAACAAGGATTTAGTCTCAATGTTGGGGGTGGAGGATGGAGTGGAAGAGAAAGAAGACGTATACTTAGATCCGAGAAGTGGAGGTTAAAGGAGTTGGCAATGGTGGCTGGATTATTACAGTGCACACCATTTAGGACTATATCGTTAGTTACTTGGAATGTTTGTCTCCAAGGAAGGCCTTAATGTGTGACCAAAATGTCCTTGAGTCACCTGCAGCATCTATCAATAGTCCTTTGCAAAAGGAGCTCTTTGCTAGTGAATCTTTCATTTGCATGCATTTCTTTGTGTTCTGTAATCACAAAAATCAGAAAGGAGACCAGAGATCCTATAGTGCATCCAGCTTTTGTCCCTGGCTCTGATTTGTGCTACCAGATCTTTCTGGAGCCACCTAGTTGGTGAACCACGGATTCAATGTGAGATTAGGGGGGTATGCATGTCCTGAAGATCCCCAAATACAGTTAGAAAATGGTCCAGAGCACACTAAGCATCATTGGCTGTATAGATACAGGACCAGTCAAGCATAGAGAGATCATGCAGAAATCGAGTCTGGTTTAAGTTGGCAAAGTTGTGTAAACAAATGCATTTGGGGGGGGGGTTGCCCTAGCACACCAGATACAATTAACTGGAGAGTAATTGGTTATGGCATCAGAGAGAGTACCAGTAGTAGCTATTCTGTCAATCCCAGAGAGAGGGCTCATCAATTGGGATACTAGATCTGGAGGTAGACATGACCCTTGCAGGGTCAGTGATGAGTTGGTGGAGATTGTGTCCCTGAACTGCAGTGTGAAGGGTTTTATTGGGTTTGCCAAGTCAGTTAGGGTTTAGGTCAACTAGGATGAAAACTTAATTGCATCCAGCAGTCAAGGCAACCTGGGAGAGAAGTTCAACCAGGCCAGTGGTGCCCCCTGGGGGGGGTTGTAGGTGCACACAATATGAAGTTTCTTTGTTCCTAGTAGGAGGCTAGCATGAAGAGATTTGCAGTGGGAGCAGGCAGGGGAAGGAAGAGCAGAGTGGTCGAGGTGGGAGTTGAAAAAATATGGTAACACTGCCACCTCATTTAGAGGCGAGTCTTTCACACCTAATTAAGTTATAGTTAGATAATGAACAAACAGTGTCTGGGATAGAGGGTTTAAGTCAGGTCTCAGATAGGCAAATGACATCAGGGTGGTACAGTGTCACCCTGGCCTCTAGTTCAGTTGTTTATTTATTTTATTTATTTATTTAAGTTTTTGGCAGCTGGGTAAGTGCACTGATCCAGGGGACTGTTTTCAGGCACTACCCGGGCCACAAAGGTGTCAGTTACAGAGGTAGTGACAAGTTATACAATGTGACCACAAGTCATGTGGATATACAGACATCATTGGCGAACAAAGAAAGTAACATAGGAAAGTAAAATTAATGAGAGGCTGAAAAAAACAATCAGTTTACAGTTACAAGTTACAGAGGAGACTCCTAATATTCAGGTGAACAACTCAAAGTCCCTTTGTGTCCTTTCAATTTTTATCAGTGTAGGAGAGATATGGGCTAATGGGCCAGTGTTTAGTTCAACATCACCTGCCAGGATGATAGCAAGAAGGAGAAGGTATCATAGCTTGCGGGGGACAAAGGGGGGGGGGCAGGTAGGTGTGGCAAAAAAAGCATTTTTTTATTGTACGCATAAGCAACAAGGTGGATGAAGCAGTTTAAGGTAAGTAGAGGGGTAAGAACAGGGCATGCTGCATTGTAGCCATTTCACACACATCATATACAGAAGCTGTGGAGCTCTGTGGTAGCCTGGCACCTTCCTCAGACTCTGGGCTAGGGTTAGGGCTAGAGTTAGGGGCAGGGTCAGAGTTAGGGTCAAGACTAGGTTTAGGACATTAGTATTAGGACATTCAGACCTGAGGTTTAGGGTTAGGGCTAGAGTTAGGGTTAGGGCTATGACATTAGGGTTAGAGTTGGGTTAGGACATTAGTGTTAGTGCCACCAACAAATCCAAACAAAATTGCACTTACTTCAGAACTAGTAGCCCTCCCGTAATCCAACAAATGTAGTCTTGAAAAGCACGAGTGTGTAGCATTGCCGATAATGGTCAGGAGGTCTGTCCTTTGCAGCTGCTGTTTTTAATGGTATTTATCCAGTATTTGGAATGAAGAGATTTTCTACTACCACTTAGCCTCGTGTCTACATCCATTGGATTGCAGAGGGTGAAAGGTGTGCGTGCTGCCAATTCTTAAGTAAGTGCAATAATGTTCCCCCCACATGTTTGACCCTCACATTTAAGCTTGATTCTTGGCTGTTGCTGCTGTCATTTCTTGCAGTGTCCACAATTCATCCCTGGTGATCTAGTACACACACACATACATACATACACACACACACACACACACACACACACACACACACACACACTAGCCAATAAGCAGTCTCTAGCATCCAAGGACCTTTTCCAGGCCACAGTCTCCTGCTGTGGTATTTACTGGTCCCACAATGATCTCTGTCCTATGACACCTCCTCCAGGCCTCATAGCAGAGTCGCGTTACATCAACAGGATTTGGCAGAACAGGTGAGGTTAATGTTATTGACCCTGCAACCCAAACTTTGGATTCCATGACTTTCTATGCTATGTCAAATGGGGGAATGCAAACCCTAATGTTATCTTAATGTAGCCTTTTGTAATAAATCTGTAGTTACACTACCTCTTTTTTTTCAGGAATCACTAGTTTAAAAAATTCCATCTGCATTTATACAACACTCATGGTTTTGTAAAAAGAGATTTCAGCTGTATTGGTCCTTGCAAAGGTATCAAACCTTCCATCTCCTACAACACTCATACAAATAATAACTAAATTATTTCACTACTATTAAAACCAGCAAAGTGTTCAGTTATGAAGTTCTGTATACTTTTTGTGCTACGAGGTGTCAAAGTTGGCCTTGCAAATTTGGAGCCTCCAGCCATCCTCACATTCCAGCACAATTGTTTTACACTACTGATTATTAGGGTCATTAGCCACTACTTGTTCCTTTCTGTCAGAGCATTTACACTCTCACACACATACATACACACACACACACACACACACACACACACACACACACATATGCACACACACTGCATTTTTGCAGTGATACAGCTCTCTGTGTGGCATGCAACATTGTAGCCATTTCACACACATCACACATGGAAGTTGTGGAGCACTGTGGTAGCCTGGCACCTATCTCAATCTCATACTGTTCCTCCCACTTCTGGTTTACCTCCCCCCTCCCAAACTGTTCACATTCTAATTTTTTTTTTAAAACTTCATCCTACTTCCTCTTTCTCATGGCTCCCTTCCCTGACTCAGACTCTGGTACTGGCAATGCCGCAGGCAGTGAGGAGGGTCCACATAGGGACCAAAAACACCTGCATTTTTGCTCACTACCACCACAGTGACAGCACAGCCAATTTGTATCAGCTCCCAGTGCACCCATACCACCTCTCTGTGGAACAGGGCAGCTGCTGTGCATTACTCAGAACAGCGCCAATAGGTAAGTGAAAAGGCACCTTATAACTGATAGTATGGTCTTTTGAATGATTATGGCCACATAAATAACAATTATTAAAATCCATAAAATCTGAAAAGTTGGCAGGTGGTTTCAAATGCAGGAAATAGTGACTGCTGAAAGCTATCATCCTTGATTTCTTTCAGAAAGGCACTGTGGGCTATACACAAAACAAATATAAGAACAATACATTTCATAAAACATGCATACAAATACTTATAGACATTATATATATTTGTATATCTTAAATAGCTAATTTCAAAATGAGTATATTGATGTGAAGATCAGATAAATGAATAATACATTTAAACAAAAGTCATTACAATTTATGAGGGGTAACAGATATGCTAAAATATTGTCTTCATAGGGAACTCTTCCCTTCGGCAGTTCTAAAATCTTGTAACATAACCCTCAAAGTAGAAAAAGATTTGTTGCATTAGTTCTGCTTAGCTAACCATGAATACTAATTGCAGGAAGAACTAACTGAGCCCTGCGCCCTGGGGTGATGAACACACCAAGTAACACAAAAAGTTACACAGTATCAGCGCATACAATGAATAGCTGATGAAAGATCTGCATTCTAAGATGTTCAAATGATGCAGTTTCAAAACAGTTACAGGGATTTTAATACATTGTTGTTTAATGTACCAACCTTAGTAAGAAGTGGGGACAGAAGGGATATTTCTGCCACATTTCATTACATATATGGTAACTTAGGAGATATACACACACTACGGGCTCTGGTTTGTCCCCTTGATATTTTCTTGTTAGTCTTGGTGTGCAGAAGCCTCATAAGTAAATGCTGACAAGTTAAATATAACTGGTATATTTTATAGCTTTTCTCTGCTCAAACGGGGCTTTATGTGGGTATTAGTAAATGGGCTGGAGATTTCCTTCTCTCCGATTGGCTGAGAGCCATGCCAAGCTGGTACATTAAGTACCAACAGGACCCTGTTAAGAACAAGTGCTAGCCAACTCTGCCTCAGTACCAAACTGGTGTCACTGTGCCAGTTTCAATGTTAAAACCTATGAACCGTTATTTTTTCCTGCTCGCTAAGCGACAGCTGGGTCCCCCCCCACGTAACTCAGATCTAGTATAAGTACTTTAAATGACAACAAAAATCAATAAAAATCACAATTATTTATCTGTTTTAACACCTCCCTCTCCACCTTCCAGCTGCACTCCTCTGCTGTTCTGATCCTCACCACAATCCTCTGACCACCCACCAGCTTCTTATAGAGCCTTACACTGACAGAGCATTTCCATCTGCAGGAGTCACATCCACAGAAGTACTGGTCATCTCATGGATGCATTACTCTTACTCACTTTGAGCCGAACAGTAGAGAAAACAAAGTAATTCCTGGCTTAGAAAAATGGTGTTCGAAGGAGGGATTCATATTCCTTAAAATTGGCAAGCTTTTGAATATAGACTAGATCTTTTCAGGCTTGACAGGTTGTACCTAAACAGAAAACAAAAGGCAGGAACTAGAACAAACTAAAGAACAGGGACAAACTGCAAGAGTGAGGGAAGAAGACAGAACATTACAAATAGTGGCACAGCACAAACCACAACAGTGCCTTCTACTGCCAAGGTCAGCAGCAGAGGGACTACTTTGTAGGAAATGTTTATATTCATTTAAATTAACTACCCACATTTTTTAATATTTTTTTTTTCTTTAAATGCAGTCCATAGCCCATTTTTAATCGCAATAATACCCTCCAGGGTGGTATGGGCAATATTGGACCTTCCAGGGGCTATAAGACCCTCCATCTGTGGCATTGGGCCTCATATGCTCCTGGGTGGTCTGGTATCACCCAATACCACCCACCCTATTGGGTAATATTGCTTGTATAACACATGCCAAGGTGTGCATTCATTGGAATATAGGCACCCCTCTGGTGTTTGTGTGCTGAGGCACAAGGCTACAGGCTAAGTGCTCTTCAGCAGACACCAGAAGAATGCCTATAAACACCAATGAATGCAACATCCTAAAATGTGTTATTACACAATTGCCTGGTTTTCAATATTTTGGCTTAGGAAATGCATAACTGTAGGTTGGTGGGTACATATAGGCATGGAAGGTAACCTAGTCCAATCATTGATCAGTGTCAACCATTTTGACTCATGTAATAATTTCAGACATTTTACCACCCATAGCTTACAGCTTCTTCAGATGAGTGACGCGATAGTTTATCGTACAGTTTCAGTCTGGAAACTGCTATTTCATTTTGCAAAGCAAACTCATAGCACAATAGATGAAATGTTAAGAAGAACTAGTGCCAGTGTTATTTACAAAGGAATAGAGCCAAGCTTCTTTGCCAATAATAAAAAAAGAATCTTCTCACTTGAGAAAAGGTGGTGTGGTATAGTGATTAGAACAGTGACAGGAGGTCACAGGTTCAAATCCCACCACAACTGGTATGACCTTCAGCAAATAGGATCCTTTCTGGGATTTAGCCCACCTAGCTGTCAGTTTTATTGGAGCAAGGCTCATTGACAACAAGATGATGGGCAACATTTTTCAACCAGTTCTCTCTGCCCATATTTTCAATGTGGATTTCCATCCACATGTTTAAACCATCTAGCCATTTGGATGCAAACTGCAGAGCTTGCATCAAAATAAATGACGAATGTGTCTTTTCTTTGGTGCATGCAACTTTTTTGACACAAGCTGCTGCAAATCATGGAGCTTGGGGCCCCTGTAAAAATAGGGGCCCCAAGTTTAGGTGTAATTGTGTGGATACAGACACAGGCTGAAACCCCATTTGCATCTGCATCCACCACTTCTGCCCCCATGTATATGAGTTATGCTATCCTGAGTAAATACATTGAAAATTGAAAAATAATAACAGATTTATTGGTGGGAAAACATAGGAGGTGTTGGTTCTGGTTTTGGTTTTGGGAGGCAGTATAGTGCAGTGGTTTAAGACTCTGAGCTGCAAATCTGGAGACCTGGATTTGAATCCCACAGCCCCCACTTGCATACCGTGTGACCCAGAGCAAGTCACTTAACTTCTCTGTGCTCCCAGGTCGCACCTGTAAACAAGCTTTCAGCTTAGTGTGCCACTCCTGGTTAAACAATTGGGAAAAAAAAGATCACAGCTGGTTTTTGTTTTGGTTTTGGATTCAAGCCCATCTCCTCTCCCCTGAAACCATCTTGGATCATAGGAAATTTTAAAAGTCTACTTCTGAATAGGTGCCCTTTCACTGTATGGACATGTGCCCAAAGTAGGGCTTATTAACTGGTACCCTCTGATTGGATGGGCTTGTGCCCTGTTCTGAGTAGGGCTTGGTAATTGGTCACGCCGACTGGTCCTGGGGCTGTAAATCAGTTTGTTTATGCTCTGTTGGCTGCTGCCAATAAATGGACTAACATACTAATAACCTTGTTTATATTGTGTAATGCCACCTCCTTAAATGAACTGCCTATTCATCAATTTGTCTGCCCTGGGCCACTGTAGCTGCTTTTAAAGTGGGCTGGCAGGTTGGGCTATGGTTGTTTTATATCAATAAACTCTGCCCTTATCTGGTGACCCCTGGGTAGGTCTTTTAATTGCTTCTCCTTCTCTCCTCTCTTCGTTCCCTCCTCAAATGCTCAGGCTATCCCTTACAAGGGTTGTTACTCTGTTTGTCTACCTTGTTGTCTTATGGGCTGTAAAAGGCTTTTCTGTTTCCCAATCCTCCCTTTCAAAGCAGCTCACCTTTCCTCCCTAGCCCAGATAAGGGCTTATTAAAATATTTTATTTTTGCTATATAGTACTGAAAAGAGCTTTAAAACAATTTTGCTTCAGTCTCAATTCCTTTGTGTAACTCTCCAAGCCCTGAAAAGGGATTTTTTCTTTATCAAGCAATAATAAACCAAGAACTTGTCTCCTGCTGCTGCCTCTCACACTACGAAAATGCACTGGGGCATGCAGCAGAGGTGTGTGAGGACCAAACACTGTCCATGTGTGATACTGTGCTATACACGCACAGACGAGTCCTCCACCCACCCAATTCTCTTGCACATGGGCCACCAGGGAACCTTTAGTGCAACAGAATGCATCACATGAGCACAGTTGGGTTTAATAGATGTGCGCTGCATAGCACGAGGTGTGACATCGGCAAATCTGTTAACACCCAACTTCAGGCATCAATCTTCACTGTTTTCTGCTGAGACCTAGTGCATACTGAAACAGCAGCAATGGGAAAATGAGCTCTGGCCTTACTTGAGCCATACCTGCAAAGTATGGCTTGGGTTTTTCTAAAATGGACCCGCCTATGTTTAGAGCGGCTCTGTTTTGCCCCCATATGTTCTGCACACCACTAAACAAATTAAAGGCAAATTTCTTGCCTAGGTGATGTCTTGCATCAAGGATTTTCACATATTTTAAAGGGGAAATAAATGTTACTATAACTAAGTGGCTTACATAGCCTAAATATAAGAAAGCGTGCATGTGTTCAGCGTGGGGCTGCATAACCCAGTGTTCCCTTTTCAATCATGCCAACAATTCTAGCTTGCTTACTTTCAGTAGATAACTGAACTATGTGAACTGGGATAGGGATGGATTCATATTTTTAGGGCTAATAAATCAGTGTTGAGAGGACAGACAAACAATGACCATAGAGAACATTCCAGAACATAATCCATTACTTCACTAGCTGTTAGCCCAGTTACAATATTGTTTTGAGGTTTTCTGTTATCATTTAATTTTTTCATCAGTAGCAAAAATTGCTATACTTGACTTTAATTACATGTAATCTTTAAACTTATATTTTGTGCTTTTTATTCACTGGTCTTTGCAGCTCTCACACCCTCAAATTTTGGTCTTTGTCTCACATGACAATTTCATTTCTAGAAAACAGAGCCTGTATAGTTGTGGGATTCCCCAATCCTTAATCTAGTTTATAGCTCAGTATCATCATAAACCACATCCCTGGCTATGCAGCTCAGAAACATTGGACTCAACAGACCCAGACCAAAAAGCAAGTCTCCACAGAGGTTCAAACAGGGGCCTCTACAGTCTTTAGGTTTTGTGGAGAAAGGCAAATTGCTTGTGCGTCTGCATGTCATGTACTGACACACATCTGCATGATCTCCTCAGATAAATGTTTGACAAGAAAAAATGCATCATGATACTGCTATACTTACAAGCAATATTAGAGGTATGTGTCTCTTGACAAAGTATCTTCTCTTTTCTCAAACAAATGATCATTTAAAGATATCTAAAAAGCTGGTTGTCGATAAATGTCATGATAATGGCTCAATTCAGCAAAACGTAGAAATATAGAAATTGTTGGCAGATAAGGACTGCTAGGCCCATCCAGTCTGCCTGTAGGCCCTATACATTGTATGTGGCTACTGACTCTCTATGATCAATGGCTTTTCATCACTCCCTACCCTCTTAAGCTTCCCTTGTGCCTGTCCCAGGCATGCTTAAACCCCTCCACTGTGCTTGCCCCCACTACCTAATGTGGCAGACTATTCCAAGTGTAGACTACCCTTTCTGTGCAAAAATAATTCTCACATTGCCTCTTAATCTACCCCCTTCCAATTTCATATTGTGCTCCCTTGTTCTAGTACTTTTTCTACATTGGAAAAGGTTCCCCACCTGCACCTTGTTTATGTCCTTGAGGTAAACCATCCGTTTTCGTACAACACTAGAATAACTACAGCACAGTGTTCAGACAGAGGTAGAGGTAAATGCAAAATATTATTGCAACACCAGACACTGACTTCTTGGAACAGGTAATGAGGCACTGGTGAGTAACTGAATAACAGAATGAGATGGAACTAAAAACAAGACTCTTATAATGTTACATGCCAGGAGTTTGCACCAGTTCCCAAAGCAGTACCCCACTGGCCTGTACATTTGCTGGAGAAAGATGAGATCTGGCCAGTACTAAAGAAGACAATATCAGCTGTATTATGGGAGTCAAGGTTGGCAGTATAGCCTAAAGGTTAGAGTAATGGGCTTGGTACATCCAGCAGACCTAGGTTTGATTCCCACAACCTCCACTTGCATACTGTGTGACTCTGAGCAAGTTACTTAACCTCCTAAGTGTTCCTGTGTCACCCCTGGAAACTGGCACTTGTGCCTAGTGGACTTTAGCCAGTTACCAAAGAATAACAAAAAAAGCTCTGCAGAACCCCAATATAGATGTTTGTTGGATGGTGTTGGGCATCTTAGTGAGGAGTAGTATGAGTCCTCCTCTGCCTTAACTCAGCTCAACTCAACTCAATCTTTATTTATAAAAAGCGCCTTTTTAAAACCAAGGTGCTTGTACAGCAATAAATAATTAAAATACAGCAATAAATAAAAACAACAGGTTAAAACCAATAAACAATAGCGGCATTAAAAGTCAGAGTATGTTAGGCTAAACAAATGAGTTTTCAGGGCAGCTTTAAAACTTTGGACAGTCAGGCAATCTCACAGCCAACAAGGAAGAGAATTACACAGGGCTGGGGCCATGAAACTAAATGACCTGGCCCCAGATGTCTTTAAACGGACCCTAGGAATCTCTAGCAATCTCTCGTCGGTGGATCGGAGAGGGCAGGAGGGACAGTAGGGATGAAGGAGATCTTGCAGGTAACTAGGTCCCTTGTCATGTATGGCCTTATAGGTGAGCAAACTGACCTTGAAGGTAATCCGCCACTGTACTGGCAGACAGTACAGTCCACAGAGAACAGGCATTATATGACTGGTCCTAGAGGTACCAGTCAAAAGCCTGGCTGACACATTCTGCACTAGCTGCAGGCAGCGGATATCAACCCCCGGTAGCCCTAGGTAAAGGGTGTTGCAGTAGTCAAGGTGGGAGGTAACGAAGGCGTAGACCAGAGTTGGAAGATCATCAGAAAGAACCAGGTGCATCACCCAGGTGATATTCCTCAGATGGTAAAAAGAGGTTTTGACAACTGCTGACACCTGTGATTTAAGGGTCAGGCAGTCATCAAACATAATGCCCATGTTCCGCACCTGGTCTGAGATAATTAGTTGAACACCCCTAAGCCAAAGACTCAAAGGTAATCCTGCCAACAAACCTGTCTCCCGACAACCTGGATCCACAACCAACACCTCAGTTTTTTCTGGGTTTAACCGCAGCCAGCTCATGCTCATCCAATCCTGGATCTCGGTGAGACAGTTGTTAAAGACCGAGACAGCATCACCCTGGCCAGGCACAAAGGACATGTACAGTTGAGTATCATCTGCATAGCAGTGAAAACTCAAACCGTACTGCCTAATAATCACTCCCAATGGTAGTATATACACCGCAAACAACATGGTTGCCAAGATGGAGCCCTGTGGCACCCCGCAGGACAGGGGGAGTGGTGCTGAGGAAAGAATCCCAGACACCACCCTCTGAGTCCTACCCTTGAGGAATGATCGAAAACATCTGAGGACCATACCAGACAGTCCACAGATGAGCTGTAGGTGCTCCAATAGCACACCATCATCCATAATGTCAAATGCTGCAGAAAGATCTAGAAGGACCAAGATGGAACAGGTCTCTTGATCTCTCGCTTTTAGGAGGTCATTTAGTACCCGGACAAGGGCTGTCTCGGTACTATGTCTCTTCCTAAATCTGGACTGGAGAGAATCATAGACATTGTGGCTGGTCAAATGATTGTCCTGCAGCCACTTCTGAAAAATATTTTTGCACTGTTGCACGATGCTTTTCTTATCCCTGACCCAGATTGGCAGTTTCACAGCGGTGAGCCAAAGCCATAGTGGATATGAGTGAATGGGTTAAAAAACCAGCAATCTCTACTTCAGGAAGGAGATGAAGAAGTTTTGGGATGCTTCTGAGGCACTTTGACCCTTCAGCCAGTTAACATTTTTTTTAAAAGATCACGCCTTGCCCGGGTAGCGAGGGCTAGTCATTTCCCACTCTCCATCCTCTCCCCATTTTCCCAGACAGTTTTTTAAAGAATATGCTGGCTCATGACAAGTTTGTCAGGAACAGACAATGTATTTTAAATCATCCTCCGTACCTAACCTGACCCCGCAGTCCCCCACACACTTGTATTTAGATAGTGGATGTCCTTACTGACCTCTGATCTATGATTCGAGGGTGGGCACTGGTACTTTATATCCCAGCTGTTTTAGTCACCCACCTCCTGCAGTGCACTTACTCTGTTTTAATTATGAGTTGCACTGGAGTGAGCATTCAACAGGGAGAGAGGGGGACAGAGCAGTCTGTGTCATTGATGAGGTAAACTGTTCAGTAAGTGTTAGGGGTGGGCAAAAGTTGCGAATTCTGCCTTGGCAGAACTTTCGTGGAATTTCAGAAATTCCTCAAAAGTTTTCACACTTTTGCCTATGCCGAGATCGGAAACTTCCAACCATTTTTCATGGATTTTCACTCTTTTCCACAGAATTTTTGGTCTGAACTGCATAATAATATATTAAACTGCAGAATGTATTCCATTCACAGTTTAAGGTATTATTTAGTGATACAGCCCCCTTCCCTCTGCCAATTGCTGGCCCCTGGCCCTGGTTTCTTGTGCCCCCCTCCCTGCCGATTGCCAGTCCCATATAAGAAAAATTGTTGTGTCACCCACCCGCCAATCACCCCTCCATATACAAAATAATAATATCCTCAATCCTCATTCCTGATGTCTAGTGCCCCCACCCACTGATCACTGGCCCCATAGAAAAAATACCTCATTCCCTGGTGTCTTAGTGGCCCCCCACCCACCCGATCACTGGTCCCATAGAAAAAAACATTTTTGTATCCAGTTCCTCCCCAGCTGCGATTCTCCCTCCATATAAAAAATAAAATATTATTTTCTCATTCCTGGTGTCTAGTGGACCTCACCCCCGCCCTGGCACGTAGTCCATCACCACCCCACTCCCCATCCCAACCCCAAGCAGGTGACCAGCACAGCTTTCCCTTCTCCTCCATGGCTGGCTGCTCACTTGGCTGAATGAATGAGTGAACACGCCTCATTCATTGCAGCTCCTAGTCATCTTACAGCACAGTTTTCAGGGGATAGAGAAGGGAGGGGCTGTTCCGGTTGTTTGCGGGGTGGGAGGGAGGGAATGGTGTTGTGAACCCTGTAGGGGTCCACAACACTGTTCCCCCCATCCTGCCATCCCTGCAGGTGACTGGAACAGTCCCTTCCCCTTCTCTACCCCCTAAAAACTGTGCTGTAAGATGACTGAGAGCTGCAATGAATGAGCGCATACTTGTACAAGCACGTGCTCATTCATTCAGCTCAGTGGACAGCCAGCTGCGGAGGAGAGAAGAGAGAGGAGGGCAGCGCTGGTCACCAGCTCGGGTTGGGAATGGATGGGGGGAGCGGGCTGGTGATGGACTACCTGTCAGGTTGGGGGGGTCCACTAGACACCAGGGAATGAGGAAAGAATATTTTATGTTTTATATTGAGGGTGATCGGTGGCTGGGGGAGACTGAACCCAAAATGTTTATTTCTATAGGGTCAGTGATCAGGGGCTCGAGGCTACTAGACAACAGGGAATGAGGGTATTTTTTTATATGGGGCCGGTGATTGGCAGGTGGGGGCGCATAGACACCAGGGAATGAGGAATGAGGATATTATTATTTTGCGCATGGAGGAGCAAACGGCGGGTGGGTGTGGGGACTGGACACAACAGCTTTTGTTATATGGGGCTGGCAATCAGCAGGGAGGGGTGACACAAGAAAAAAGGGTTCGGGGCCAGCAATTGGTGGGGGAAGGGTTAATGAATTAAACTGTATGGGAAAAAGTCACAGAACTGAACACTGACAGTGATCAGTTCTGCAGAATTTTTTTACACAATTTAATACAGTAACCTGCATTTCTTACATTTATTCTACAGTTTTTAGATGGAATTTCCACAAAAGTTGGCAAAATGATTTCCAAACTTTCATGGAAGTGAAAGTCTGACTTTAGCCGAAATTCCTCCAGCGGAATTTTTTTTGCGCACATCCCTAGTAAGTGTGTCTAGCATCATCAGTGATGTAGACTGATTCACTCCCCACCCCCATCCTGGTCACCTGCTCCTTGCTCCAGGAAACTAATACTTACAATGAAGTAGGTGTCCTGCAGGAGGGGTGGTGACTGAGTTAGCTGGGAGGTAAAGTACCACTGCCTCCAAAATCATGGATCTGGGATACTGAAAGTGGGTCCACCATCCAAATACAAGTGTTTTGGACAGGGGGCTGTCATGCTGGATTAGGGGAGAAAATGTGAAAGACATCATTGACTTCTGACATAATGTCAGGAGCCAACATTTTTTTTTTAAACACAGCCTGGGAGAACAGAGGAGGGAGTTGAGGGTGGGAAATTACGGGAGAGGGGGAGGGGTATGATATACTTCTATTGTTAGTCTGCTTAACCTCCATGGCTGTCACTTAACTGTGAGCAGTTTTCCAGCTGAAACCAAGAAAAAGTGTCCCATATCAAAGCAGAACCAGAATCTGCCACTTGCCACCTTTTCTCACCCCTACTGTTCCCGTATATGGTTCAGCCTTGACTGTGCAGCTTATTTTCTCACCAGCAACACATGTATTTGTCCTAAAGAACATGTTCTCATCCTGGCTATTATTTAGAAGTGCACTGTGTACAGTAAGTCTAATATTTTTAAATAGTATCTATCATTGGTACCAAAATTAAACTACAGTCTTTAACATTCTTTTGTTACAGGTATGTTACTTTCTCCGATTGAAATCTGTAGTGTATGTAGATTTAGTTCTCTGCCCATATCAATCTACCAAACCTGTTGATTTTATTTATCCTGCATACCTTGCCCCCAGGAAACACCTGGAAAAGAGCTGCTTGCAGCTTAGTGTGTTCATCTCTGGAGGTAAACATTTCAAATAAAAAATATTTGTTTAGTTTGTGTTGACCAGGAAAGGAAGGCTAGACAATTCTGCCTATTTTCACCCAACTGTTTCCATCTGGAAACCCCAGATACTGTACATGCTGATCAGAATGGGTACTGAGTTGTCAGTGACAGCCAACAGAAAATGCTTACCACCTGTTTTTACTTTTAATCATGACTACCACTAACTAACAAGGGCCTGTAAGTTGAAGGATGACTTGAATAATGTTGAAATACTCATTAACATAAATAAAAAGGTAATTAAAAACTGGCCATTTCAATTAAAATGAGCATACCCCTGCAGTCTTCCTTATCAAACAGCATACAGTGTCTGAGTGAGAAGGCAGGGCAGGCACATCAGGAAGAGGAATGGATCAGCTAGTCACCTCCTCAGAGCCCAAACTATGATCCTTTCCCTCCTCTCTGGAAAGGGGAATTTTCAAAAAAGTAATCTATGACTTTAAAGACTAACACAAATGTAAGGGACTTTTGATTTGACCCAAATGGCTACAAGTGTAATGCAGTATAATGCCTTTAAACATACTGTAAGTTCTGTCTGCCTGTTCTTCTGCATGTTTAGATGGACATTAAAGACCCCATGAAACTTTTTGAACAGAATAAGGGAATGTCCCTGGTCTCCTGGCCAAATTTAATCCATTCAGCAGGCCTGTTTATACTATCTGATCTGCACCATTGCGAGAGGTGCAGATGAATTGGTTCAATGCAGGTAAGTCACTGTCAATGGAATGGGGAGTACTGCAGATGGTTGCAATACACTCTGATGCAGCACACAGTGATCAGTGTTTTTGCAGGTTTGTACACCAATGCAGGCATTTTTTTGCTGATATGTAAACACACTGTTCCACCTGCATCGGTACCGCCTTGCAACACACAGAGATGTGCTGTGCTGTCCCCCTTCCTACTAACCTGATTCCATTCTTGTTAGGTTTTTTTGCTTCACACTGCAACCCTCTGTTGCCATCCTACCCTCCAAACCTGGTTCCATTTCCATTAAGTTTTGACCCTCCCCCAACCCCCTGCTGCTGTCCCAGCCTTTAACCCTTAGTCCGCATCCCTGTTCTGCAACATTTCCCCAGCTGAAGGAAAGTGCTGCTGAAACACTGGAAGAAAGTGCAGAGGGCCACAAACCACTTCTGTGTAAACACATGGTGGTGGTGGTGGTGCAGAGTGGTGGGCGAGCGGTGCAGAGTGCAACACATGGCTCCTCCTCATGTAAACATGCCTAGTAGTCCACCAACAGATAAATCTAGTTCATTGTAAATCAGTACTTTCTGTATCTACCTCCCCCCAGGACAAGGTTATAAACAGGAAAATATTTCCTAGACCTCCTTTCCCAGTCAACAGGAAAAAGACATTCACATGCAGTCATGGGCACCAGCACCACAACCTGTTTTTTGAATAGAAGAGATGTTTGTCAGGATACCAGTAGTAATCAACTATTCTTTAGAAAAGTACAATGAGATTTGTTACTTACAACTGAACAGCAACCAGAGATGGCCAGAAATGGACCTTATATTTTTAACATCTTATCCAAATGATAAGTGGGAGAGATGAAATACAGTGCACCCTCTATTATCTGCCCCTCTATTTTCTGCCACCCTCCACATCCGCTGGCCAGATCTTCTGTATCACTCTCACTCTATGAAAATTCCCTCTGTTATCTGCTATGCGGTCTATCCAACATCCACCAGCACTTTCTGGTGTACAGGCCATATATTTTTCATGTTATCCTCCCATTATCATCCGCCGCATCATTGGCACTGATGCAGTAAATTATGTTCCTGATTTTGTGGTTAGTGTAAATGTCTTAATAAGACATATTTTACAGTGCACTGCTGAGGACTATGTTACCTTTGAGAAAGGCTGAGGTGTTCAACAATATCAATGATAAAGAGAGTATTGAAACTGTCAGTAGTGAAGAAAAGGAAGATTTCATATTAGAAGCATGGCTGTACATGAAGTTAAAAAAGTCCCTACTTCAGCAGGCTCCAGTCCTCATGTTACTCTCCCTCATTGTTGCAGCTGACCAGGTATTAACAGCTCCTTAAGAGCTGCAGTTACCTGGCATCTGGCAGTGCAAGATGGGGACCCCACAAAAGACTCAATGTGAGTGGTTTTCACCCCATTGTTAGGATTTCCAGCTAGTGTCCAAGCTGTGATCAGGGGTGAAATGCAGTTAAGTCACTAGCACCCAGTGTTCTAAGTTTGTGTCTCCATGTGAGTGTGTTGATGTGCCTCACATTATTAAGGTCAATGTCCCTCATTTTCCTACATTTTGAGTATCGTTGCTCAACATTTCAGTGACAACATATTAAGAGATATATGGTGTCTGCCATGCAGATGGTGGGTTTTATCCCAACCTCCCCATAGTCACTCCTTCTCCCTTCCCAATCTCTTATCTCTGTACTTTCACTGGACATCGTTGCAAGCCAATGAGAGATGAGTACTTGGATGCTGAAATAAAATTAGTCATGACAAATAAAGCCAAACAGATGTCCATCACTGATTACTTTAAAGTTGATTGATGATAAATGAGAAATTAAACTAAACTGTGTTTTTTTAAATACTTTTGTTTCCAAACTGTACAGAAAGAAACTGAATAGTTAATACCTCAATGTAGTCCTGTGCTAATTTTCCCATGTTTTACCAATGCAACATAACACACCTCTGTTATCTGCCACCCTCTATTATCCAACAAAACGTTGGTGCACCAAAGCTGGCAGATAATAGAGGGTGCACTGTACTGAACTGGTCCCTAATCTCTTTTAGCTGAAATTTAACGTTTGAAAAAGATTGAGCTGATTTTTAATTTTCTTATAGATCCAAATCCTTAACAGCATCAGCAAACCATATCCTCATAAGGCCTAAATGTAGTTAATAATGATTACATCTGTATACAGTGATGTTCTCCTGTTGTGATGACTTTTGCTTCAGAAATTAGCCCAATGAAATGCAAAGTAAAATGCTCCATTTCCCTCCACATTGTTTCCAATAGAATGAATTTTCCCAGGGTGCAAGGTGAAAATGCTGCATCATGTAAACTTAGGCTGTGCATTTTTGAATTAGCTATGCAAGGCTACCCTCTCAGTACAGAGATAGTCCGACTGCTCATGATGCCAGTTCAGGAATGAGCTCAGGTCATCAGGGGACTGACTGAGAGGAGGATAGAGGGGACACTCTCTTCCTGTGGGGATGGAGGGCAGCCTGCTCCACTGCTATACTGCCAGCAGGGTGACCACAGGTGGCAGTGCAGTTGGCAATGGATTGTGGGGAGGGAGAACTTCAGCTAGTGCCATGCCACACACACTAGCATATGTGTGTGGTCGTGCACCCTTGTACTGATGTCCTAGGGGATGGGATGTAAAGAGGAAAAATACCCCATCTGGCAGGATGATGCTGGCCGCCCACAGGCCCCGCAGCTGGCTAGTCGGGCACTACCATCACACATACCGGATCTTTTCTGAGGTGAAGAGTGAGGGGGGCCTCTGCTGTCCCTACCAAAGGGGTTAGAGCCCTGGAGAACTCTAGAGGTGAAGGAAAGTCCAGGGAGTTGCCAGGGTGACATGGCTGGGGTGGCCGAGCAGATGAGGGCCAACCAAAGATACAGGGGGCATAAACAGCAGTAGCTGCAAAAAAACTAAAAAGTTACCCAAGCAAATTCAATTTTCATGTATTCATTTTTTGATGATGTTAGAGTAGCTTGTGTAAAAAGGCTTCTGTCAAGCCCTCCCCTAAAATAAGAATAATTTTGTTTAAACAAAGGGTCTGTACAAACCTATATTTACACCAACAGCATGTCTAATGGGTTTTCTGTGTGAAGATGAAGGGCTTCTATGGACACAGTGGCAGTCATTTTGATTACATATTAATAGATCAGGTTGGTTTAAATTTATTTCTTATGAGATTGCTTTTTATTTTATTTTTTTTCTTTAAATCATTTCCAAGTCCGATTGTCCCCACTTCAGTGTTGGTACTTGGCACTTAAGCCCTGCAGCACTTCTTAGTGTATTTATAGGGCTTGTCTTAGTAATGGTGGGCCAATTAGTGTGACACAGTGTAGATTAAAGATACAATTAGGCTTCAACTGTTTACTTAATAGACAGACCTGTTACTAAAAGAAAGATTTGCCAATTAGCAGAATAACAGAACTTTTTCATACTGCAGGTTATCAGTATTCTTTGGATTCACACATAAACAAGGCTGAAACCCAATTACATTTCCCACAAGGACCACAGAGTGCTTTCAAACTTTTAAAGGCAAAAGAAATGTGCCAAAGCTGTCTTTGAAATGTGTCCAACTGGCATTTTTTGTGAGTTCCATATTTTAATAATGATCTGGTATAGTCCACTACACAGCCTGTGGCCTCTTCAAACCTGTTAGCTTTAAAGATACTGCGACAGCAGATGCTCCTCAAATGGAAAGGAAATTGTAATGATGTAAAACCTCATTCCCATTATTTTATGGAATAGGTTTAAGCACTACATATTGAATGGGGCAGGTGGGATACTCTTGCTGACTAGTACACGTGCTGATTTGAAGGTTCTAATGTGTGACAATAACATGTAGACATTACCATATTTAAGTATTCTCAGCCTTACAAACACAAGAATTAACTACTGAACCTTTGCTTAAGCCAAACTGCTTTAGAAATCAAAATCTCTTTTTAATTTTAATCAGCAACAAGTGTCGATTCCAGGTATTAAATGCAGTAGTTCAGATGCAAACATGTTTTGCTGTGTTCTAAATGTGGAGCCATTTCAATCTTTGCAAATTGCTGTTTAAAAAGAAATGCTAACTTTTCTGCTGTGGGTCTAAAATAATACATCTGCACCATTTGTACTGAGTATTCATTGGCCTTAGCTTTTGGCAAAGAATGTCTCCCAGAGAGAATTGTTCTACCGTATTTCTGTCTGCTCACTCCAAATAATCAATCATTGTTAGGTAGAATTTGTGATATACTGTAACTGCCAAGAGGCTTGTAGAATAGTATTTTTTTTTTTAACTTTCTGTTTATCCTCCTTCCTATCTCTAGCACCAACCTCCCTCAGGAACACCAGAGATGTACCCAATTTCCCTGTAATCCTCCCTTAAGTGTTATCCTCCATAGAACCGTGAATATTCCCCCCAGGTGGGGATGGGGTTGGGGGATTTACCCCAGAGTTTTTAACATTGCCAAGTGACATCTCAGGTGGTAACGTGTGGCCCTGATATACTGGGGTCCATCATGGTGGGAGCTGGGGCCATGTTCCATGTTTCACCCTATCCCCTGAGATGTTGTGTGCAATGCTGTCAAGGGCACATGCACGCAGTGCGTGCTGTCGCTCCAGTATCAGTGATGTCCCACCCACCTGCGAGCCCTCAGACTGCACTATCACCTGAGGTCACCTAGGTGGCAGTAATTTGGGGGAGGATGGTGCCCTCCCTCACTGGAGGAGGAGATCATTCTTTGGGGCACTTAATCCCCTTCCCCCAAGCCAGCCCCCAGCTGACCATGGCTCAGTCTTGAACCTGGGCTGCCAGTATCGTGAGCAGTAACTCTACTGCTGTGCTGCTGGAAAAACTGCAGAATAGTACATAAACAATCAAACATCCATATAGGCATGTGTAGCTGTATAGATTTGTAGTCTTTCATCAAGGAAAACAGTTTAAAATATAACAATCTGACACAATTCAGCTTATACATCATTAATTATATGGGCAATAACACATGACATGACAGGGTGTATGTTCCTTAAGAGATATAGCACTCATCCAGTGTGTGCTGAGGTATGAGGCTGCAGGCCAAGTGTTCCTCAGCAAAGTGTTTACTGTATATTTGAAAGCAAACACAGCACCCTGGACTATGTTATTGCACTGACAAAATATCTGGCTAACTAAAAATGTGGCTTAATAGCTAATGGCTGCATTAATAAATGCAGTACTGTGTGTACATGAGCAACTATAGGCAAAGCAGATGATATGTTTATCCAGTCAGAGAGTGGTACCTACATTATGGCAGCCATCTGACCTATTTTATAATGGTATTTATCTCCTATCCTTATTACTGTGGATATCTAAGTAAAAACTGGATTTTTCCACCATTTTCACGTTAAACGTAGCATGCGCAAGGCGTTTTGAAGTACTTGGAGGTGTGCCTCTCCCATCAATGCACACTACTCCCTTGAGCAGGCATGGTGGTCCTGCACCAATGGGTGCGGGAGCTCAGTATGACAGTGGTGTTCCTCTGCTTCAAAGGAAAACACTGCTGCCATACTAGCGCCGCCGCCGTCCCTCCATCACGCACTCCCCCAGCGCGTCCGCCCCACCTCCCCAGCTTTCCTGCCCGCGATGAGGGCCCACCCCAGCGTAGCCAGCGTTATTTGTTTTTGCCGGTAGAAATTGCCCAATCCCCGTCGGCTCCACGGCCCCAAGCCATCCTGCTGCCAGCGCTGGAGCCCACCGCCAGCGTGGCAAACCAGTCCCTTTGTTTTGCCGATGGGGTGCCCAATCCCCGTCAGCTCCTCGCTCCCCGTGTAGTTTGCCAGCGGGGTGCCCAATCCCGTCGGCTCCTCAGCCCCACACATCTGCCATGCTGGGAGCCCACCCCAGCATGGCAAACATCCCACGTCATCTTTTTTCCTGTAAAACAAAAGCGGTCCCGTGGCGTGTCTCCAACCCCTCCCCAACCCACACCCACCCACGCAGCCACCCCAGCCTCCCCACACCCCACCCCTTACTTACCTCCGGACTCCGTAGCGGCGATCTTCAGTGGACCGGGAACACGTCTGCACTCTTCAAAGGCGACCGCGATCTGAGGAAATGCCGATAAGCTGTATAATGGGCTAGATAGGGGGGTTTCAACTTGATTGCATATCTCAGTCATTTTTTGGAATTTTTGCACCAAATTTTCAACATGGGGTTTTTGGGACCCCTTCTCATGAATGATGTCACTGTCCTGGTGTTATTCAGGCCCGAAGGGTGATTTCGCAGGCATTGTGCAGTCACTGCGTGAAATCACCCTTCAGCCTCAAATAATGCCATGACAGTAACATTAATCATGAGAAGTTCAAAACCCATGTTGAAAATTGGTACAAATCAAAAATGTTCATTTATGAACATGCATTCGCAGTTCCTATGCAGGCTCGTAAGTTCGTGAATTTTCAATATTTTCATTCCAGATTTTCAACATTGCCGTTTTATCATACCTTCTTATGAGTTGTACAGCTGTCATTTTTCACATCTCACCCAAAATGTGTTTCCGCCCATGTAGCGCACAATGGTGCAGTTGGTGTGTGAAATCAATGTATGGGACACATTAAGAAAATCACAGTGACACTGTTCATGAGCAGAGGTCTTAAAATGGCTATGTTGAAAATTTGGAGAAAAAATTCCTAAAAATGACTGTTTAAGAGCGTGCATTGCGCAGTTCCTACGCACGCTCATACGTTTGCGAATTTTCAATATTTGCACTCCAGATTTTCAACATTGCCATTTTACTACACCTCCTCATGAGCAGTACAGCTGTCATTTTTCACATCCTGCCCAAAACATGTTTCCGCCCATGTAGCGCACAATGGCACAGTCAGTGTGCGAACTCAGTGTATGGGACACATTAAGAAAATCACAGTGTCACTGTTAATGAGCAGAGATCTTAAAATGGCTATGTTGAAAATTTGGCAAAAAAATGCCTACAAATAACTGTTTTATGAGTCTGCGTTGCTCAGTTCCTACGCACGCTCGTAAGTTTGCGAATTTTCAATATTTTCACTCCAGATTTTCAACATTGCCATTTTACCACACCTCCTTATGAGCACTGCAGCTGTCATTTTTCACATCTTGCCCAAAACGTGTTTCCGCCCATGTAGAGCACAATGGCACAGTCGGTGTGCGAACTCAGTGTATGGGACACATTAAGAAGATCACAGTGACACTGTTCATTAGCAGAGGTTTTAAAATGGCAATGTTGAAAATTTGGTGAAAAATTCCTAAAAATGACTGTTTTTCGAGTGTGCGTTGCACAGTTCCCACGCACGCTCATAGGTTTGCGAATTTTCAATATTTCCACTCCACATT
This sequence comes from Neoceratodus forsteri, assembly GCA_016271365.2. NCBI lineage: Eukaryota > Metazoa > Chordata > Ceratodontiformes > Ceratodontidae > Neoceratodus > Neoceratodus forsteri. Next base: position 405,688,162 of record CM028135.1, read on the forward strand.
TTCAACATTGACATTTTACCACACTTCCTTATGAGCAGTACAGCTGTCATTTTTCACATCCTGCCCAAAATGTGTTTCCGCCTATGTAGCGCACAATGGAGGTAACAAAAAGATCATGCTGACAATTTATTGTGCAAATACCAGCAATCGCACAGGGCATTAGGGTAAAGCACCATACATGCCAAACACCACTGCAAATACCTGCAAGCGAACGTTCGGCATTGACAAATGCTTGTTATCTTCTGTTGCTTTTTTTTCCTCAACTAAAGTCATAATTAACTATTTCTGCAATCATTACCATTTCCACTGCAACAGATTGTGATGTTACAAACAGAGAATAGATTTAACATTTTTGATGGAAGGAAACTATTGTCTATCTGTTCACCCAGCCACTTTAATAGTGGTAATACATTTCATCCAAAAGAGTCCATGTAAGCATTAAGCCTACTTTTGAATTTATACAATGATGGAGCATGAACCACATAATATGGAAGCTTGTTCCATAATGATATAACCCTCTGTGAAAAAAATATCCAGCTATTTTACTAGTATCCACAGTTTCCCCTGACAACTGTAAACTGTGACTCCTGGTTATACAAACCTTCCTTAATCTAATTTTTCTACTTAGCATACTGTTCCTCACCGATTTACCTGTAACTCACTCCCTGGCCTGGGGGGGGGGTGTCCTGCAGCCTTGTTTACAGGGAGAGAGCCCATGAAAATAATAAATTCCCTTACTTGACCTCCCAGGCCTGTGGTGACCTTTTGTGTGTGCTGACATCTTTTGGACTGCTGAAAGCTACAGCTCCACAGGTTATCAGGCAAATACATGGCAACTAGAAAATGAATGTCCAAATCACGTATAAAGTCCAACAGATTCCATTTAATAAAAGTAAGACCTCATGAGCAATTTTATTCCAAGGAGAAAAATCGAAAGTATAGCCTTTCATCTGTCCCCTATACTCACTATCCATTTCACCCATGCCCCCTACAGGGATGGCCTCTGCTTACCCAAATGTTCCAAAACATTTGGTCCCCAGTGGAATTATGACAGCCAACTCAAAAGCCCTGGAGCCTACATGATGCCCAACCATTCCACGCTGTAATGCTAGTCACTCTAGGACATGTGAGGTTCACCACACAATTTTACATTGGTTACAGAGGGGTGATACTCTTGCAGTTTCCATGAGTCCTGCCTCCCCACCATCTACTCCACCTGCCCCCATACAGCAATCGATCCCAGGCCAGATGGTAGCACCACTCATTACAGTGATATCCCCGCTACTATCCAGGAAGCGGGCACTGAGGTATGTTAATGCACTTTCTCTGCAATGTCCAGAACAATTACATTTTACCTCAGAGGTCGTACACTTCTTTATGAGTAAAGTGAGTAAAATAACTTCTCTTGAGGATCTGCAATATGGTGGGGTTGCACACCACTGGCTGCTCCCTATTGTAGGCTACTAAAACTTTCCAAAGGCTTGGGTGGATTCCACTTTTAGCAAACCCTTTACTCCTTCAGCTGCTGGCTGCAGTTCTGTTCGACTCTCCTAGAGTTGAGTAAACAACCACACCAAATGACTCACCAATCACCAGGAGCTGGCCACACTCCCTGGGAACTCCAAGCCAATCTAGCAAGCAGGGAGACCCCAGGCAGGCTAGAATTAACTATTAGAGGTCCATGAACCTACTGGGTGGCCAAAGTCATCTAGGAGTTACACATATATTAAAATCATACCCCCGGCACTCCTACATTCCAATGGAACTAGTTTAAGTTGTTCCATTCTCTCACTGTAGTTTAGTCCCTTGACCCCTGATACCTTTTTACAAAACTTTCTCTGAGCTCTCTCAAGTCTTAGATTATCTCTTTTGTGATATGGGGACCAGAATTGTGCTCAATATTCCACATTAGAGAGCACCAATGCTTTATACAAAGACATAAGAACATCCCCATGTCTACTGGTTATGTGTCTCCTGATATTATCAGTGATTATACTGTATAACATTTTCTGATCACATTTCCTACAGGTTTACCAAAGCTTATTATGTTATGTTAATACCAATGTCTCTTTCATTTTCTAACATCCATAAGATCTCATTACATAATCTGTACAGTACTTTGGTGTTATTATTTCCAAAATGTACAGTTATGTATTTCTTGATACTGACGCCATATGGGTATTACTAGCCCAGCCCTCAAAGTTGGCCAAGTCCAACTGGAGAGTGTCTTATTGCTCCTTTGTGTCTACTACTCTGCCTTTGAACTTCAGCTCTTTTTTGGTGGCTGCAGTTCATTGACAAAGACACTAAAAAGAACTGGCCCCAGTACAGACCTCTGTAGTACATCACTTCATAGGTTTCATAGGTTTTCCAAGCTAGAGGACATAGTCCATAATGCTTGCCTCATATTTTTGTATATTAGGTATATTTGTCAACATCTGTCATTACCAAATCCAAATTTGTTTTAAATGCATCCATGTTAGTACTTTCCACAACAATTGTAGGAAGATTATTCCATATTGAGATCGATCTTATGCTAAACCAATTTTTTCTCCTTAATGTATTCCATTTCCCAATCAGTAATTGTTTACTATGTCTACGATTACTTTGTCTATGTTTAGACAAAAATAAACCTGTTCCATTTAGAAGTATAGAATCCTGTAATAAACCATATATTAGACATAAGTCTCCCCTAAGCCTCCTATATTTTAAAGAATACAATTTTAGTTCCTTTAGCCTATCCTCATATTCCTTTCCCTTCATTCCTGTTATTGTCCTGCTAAATCGTCTCTGGACTCTTTCAATATTACTAATTTCTTCCTTTGTATATGGGGACCACACCTGGACACAATACTCAAGGTGAGGTCTCACCAAAGCATTATACAATGGCAGCATAACCTCTCTAGTCCTACTTGCCACATGTCTAAATATACAATTTAGGTTCTGGTTTGCCCTTTTGATTTGTTTGTTACAATGTAATTTAAATTTCATATCAGGGGTAATAGTAAGCCCAAGATCCTTTTCTTCAACAGTCTGATGTAATATTTGGTTCCCTAGTTTATATATAAATTTAGAATTATGTTTGCCCAAATGCATCACCTTACACTTGTCATTGTTTAACACCAATTTCTTCTTTTGGGCCCAGTTAGAAATTTCATCTAAGAAGTTTTACAGGATACTACTTTCCTTACTATTATTAATAATAGACCCTATACGGCAATCGTCTGCAAATTTGAATAGCCAAATATCATTTATATTCGATTCTAGGAGGAAATATAAATATTAAATAAACATGGTCCCAATACTGACCCCTGAGGACACCACTAGTCACGCTAACCCACTCTGACAACTCTCCATTAATGGCCACTCTCTGCTTCCTGCTACTAAGCCACATCTTTATCCAATTTATATTATTATGGTTTAATTTAACCTCTTCTAAGGTATGTATAAGTTCAAAGTGAGGGATTTTGTCAAATGCCTTAGCAAAATCCAGAAACAGTAAATCAACTGAATTGCCATTATCCATTTCTTCTATAACTTTATCATAAAAGGTCAAGAGGTTAGTTAAACATGATCTTGTCTTTGTGAATCCATGTTGATTTTTGTCAGTAAGTTTATTATTATTAAGATGTTCCAAAATAATTTCCTTAACAAACTGTTCAAATATTTTGCCAATCACTGATGTTAGACTTATAGGTCTAAAATTTTCTGGCTTATTAGTAGGTCCTTTTTTTGTGAATAGGTACGACTGTTGCCATTCTCCAATCATTTGGGACTTCACCAGTATCTAATGAATGTTGGAATATATTAGTTAGGGGCATGTATATTTCATTAGCAAGTTCTTTTATTACCTTCGGATGAATATCATCCGGGCCCCGGGGACTTGTCGGTATTTATTTTATTAAGTTTATCTAATACTTCTTTAGGGTTAATTATAAAAGTACCAGGTATGGAGCTATCTATTTTGATTATTTTAACATATGAATTATCATTAAATACAGATGAGAAGTATTGATTCTGTATGTTAGCTATTTCATATTTATCAGTTACACAACCAGCTAATGTAGTAAATGGGCCTATAGTCGTAGAATTACTTCTGGTTTTATTTATATAGGAGGAAAAGGATTTCTTGTTATCTTTTACCCTTGATGCTAGTTTAAATTCAAATTGTGTTTTTTCTAATCTTATTTTAGTTTTTATTATTTTTAATAAATCACTATATTTGGGTTTGAGATGTATAAATCCCTTTTGGATTTGTTCATAAAGTTTATTTTTTTTATTAATTAGTGATTTAATTTTAGAGGACATCCATCCTGGAGTAGGTTTATCCTTTGGTTCATATTTACTTTTAGTTGGAATATTATTTTTAATCAGGTCCTTTAATTTGTTTGCTAATAATAGCCATTTCCCCTCTACTGATAAATTCGTGAACGATGCTTGCCAATCCCAACAACTAATAGTATGTTTCATCTTTTCAAAGTTAGCTTTAGTGAAATTTAAGATTTTGGTTGTACCTGTAGCTAGCGTGTATTTTCTATTTAATATTTGGAATTGTACAATATTATGATCACTATTAGCTAAAGGTGCATTAACATCAATCCTAGTAATACAATGTGCAACATTAGTTAGTATAAGATCCAATATTCTATTACCTCTAGTATTTGTTTTAACTAATTGTTCCAAACCTATTTCATTAAATATTTTCATATAATTTCTATCAATTCTGTCTATTGCAGTTACATATTCCCAGTTAACACTGTTCAAATTGAAGTCTCCCATGATTATATAATTTTTTAAAGTATCAAGATGACCAAGGAAATGTAGTAATTTGGCATCATTCTCAGAACTCATAGAAGGAGGTCTGTATACTAAAGCCAGAATAAATGATGGACCTATCTGTGGTTTCATTCTAATCCGTAATATTTCAAGATCAATGTCATCCATGATTTCTTCACTATTAATTGATTGGTGAATATATATAGCTACCCTTCCCCCTTTTCTATACTTCCTATTTTTATAATATAATTTATATCCCTGTATGTTTTCATCCCAAGAATCATTGTCACCCCACCAAGTCTCAGTGATAAGGGCAATATGTATATCATTCATCCCAAGATACAGTTTAAACTCATCAAATTTATTATCACCATTCCCCAGTCTAAAGATAATCCATTTATTTTGACCTTCTGTCTCCTACCAGATAACTAATCAGACATCAAGTTCACGGTCTTAGTAGTTATACCAATATTAACAAATGTAGTGATAAGCTGATTGTGAGGGACAGTGTTGCAGTCTTTTCTGAAATCTAGATAAATTATATCCACAGCTTTTCCTTCATCCAGAGCATAGCTGATATCTTCAAAAAAGCTGATCAGAGAACTCCTTTACCATAACGATGTGATGGGACAGCCAAGAGGAAGCACATGAGGTAGTGGCTATGGAGGATGTGGGGATCCTCAGAAGGGGAGGCCTCAAAGGGGGAGGAAGAGGCCCCCAGCTGAGGAGAAAGCAGCTACTGGTGGTGAATGCTTTAATTAGGGGATATACTTTAGAGAGGGAGAGGGAGGTGGGGGTAGGGAGAGGAAAGGAGAGGTAAGGTGTCTCCCTGCAGCTTCGTCTTGGAGGGATGGTGAGCGGATCCAGAGCTAGGGTGGCAAGTCATGGGAGGGAGCTAGATGTCATTGTCCATCTGGGTTAAATGACCTGGGGAGGAATGTGGATGGGGTAGTGCAGGATAATTTCAGGAAACTGGGAAGGGGGCTTAAGCAGATAGCGTGTATGGTTGTATTTGACAAGGTGTTACATGTGTATGGTAGAGGGAAGGATAGGACACTCTGCTTTAGGAATTTCAACAACTGGTTGAAGGAATGGTGCAGGGAGGAGGGCTTTGGCTACATTGGGGACTGGGAGTTAGCCTTGGAGAATATGGGCATCTACAGGGGTGACAGTCTGCAACTTTCCAACAGAGGAACCTCAGTCCTTAGGTGGAGGTTTAAATGTTACTTGAATGAGCATTTAAACTAGTCAGGAGGAGGCTGTATTAACAAGGGAGGTAAAAACTGCCCCCCCCCACATGACAAATAAATGGACAGGAAGGGCCCGAGGGAACAAAGCTCCCCAGAATAGGGGAGCAAAAAGAAAAGAGTGCAAATAAGGCAGGGGACAAGGGAGCTATAAACTACAGATGCAAAAAGAGAGGCATAAAAGAGACAAGAAGCAGGAAGGGAGATGTGGGAAGAGAAGGTCAGGGGCAGAGACAGGGAGCAGAATAGGCAGTGGGGGGTGAGGGGTTGCAGGTAGGTAAAGAGCAAGGTATGGAAAGCCATTTGAGCCAATGCAAGGAGTCTAGGAAATAAAATTCTGGACCTGGAGGCCATCATGGTGGAGGCTGGCCTGAATTTGGTGACCATAACCGAGTTATGATGCACTGACAATCATGATTGGGACATGGTCATATACCAGACTACTATCTGTTCAGGAGTGATAGGAAGGGGAAGAGGGGAGGAGGGGTTGTTCTATATATGAGGGAGGGAATCAAGGCTATGGAAATACAGGGGAACTTGGAGGAAAAAGAAGGACTGGAGGTGCTGTGGTCACCCTGGAGACAGGAGCTGGTGCCACTATCCATACAGCGGTAGTATGCAGAGCTGAAGCACAGAAAGAGAAGTTGGATAAAGAAATAGGGGAAGCCATCATTGGGATGGCAAGTAAGAGAAAGGTACTGATGATTGATGACTACAATCTGACAGATGTGGATTGAAGCCTTCCAGCTGAAGCCTCAGCAAGGAACAGGGCCATCCCTGATTCCCTACAAGGAGCTTTTCTCAGGGAGCTACTCAATGAACCCATAACGGATGCAGCTGTGCTGGGTCTGGTGCTTACAAACAGGGACAACATTGCAGATATCATAGTGGGCAGACCCCTAGGTACCAGTGATCACCATACAGTGTGGTTTAACATAAAGACAGGAGCAGAGGCAAACCACACAAGGATGAGGATCCTGGATTTTAAAGAAATGAGGAACTGCCTCAGAAACTGCCTCGTAGGGTCATCCTTGACTCCTTACCGGGTCATTTGTCAGGCAGCTAGTCAGGGAACCCACAAGGGATGGGGCAGAGCAGGACCTCATGCTTACTAACAGGAACAGCATTGCTGATGTCATGGTGGGCAGTCCCCCAGGGACCAGCAATCACTGTACAATGTTGTTCAGCATTAAGATGGGTGCCAAGGCAAACCACTCGAAGACAAGGGTCCTAGACTTTAGGACAGGGGGTTTTAAAGAAATTGGGAACTGCCTCAGAAGCTGCCTAGTAGGAGAGGTTTGCTGGGGGGGGGGAGTAGAGGAACTGTGGGAAAAAAATATGGTAGGGCATAATTAAGGTCACTGGCCTCTGCCAGAAGGAGGTGAGCAAAAGCTGAAGTAAGAAAAGACTGTTATGGTTCTCTAAGGAAGTGGCCATGGTGATCAAGGAAAAAAGTGTGGCATTCAGGAGGTACAAAGAAAGACAGAGGGAGGAATACAGAGAGGTGTACCAAGTGAAACATGGGAAGCAGGTATGGCAATGAGGAGTGCAAAGGCAGAGACAGAGGAAAAGATATCTGGGCCAGCCTGCTGGTGCTGCGTAGTGACTACTGATTATGAGCACTGGCAACCTGAGTTCTGAACGAGCAAGGAGCCCAGAGGGTCAGAGGGGAGAAGACCAAACATCCGTGGACTGCTCGCCTTCTCCAGGGGAAGGGGAGTAAGGCTCGGTGTTGACTGGCCTCTGGTGGGAAGCCAGTGGTACTGCAAGCACCTGGGGAGAGAGGTGATGGGCGTCGGTGTATGTTCCTTGATGTCACAGTGCACATCACGCCTCCTGCAGAAAAATGGAAAATGGCCCCAGCACACGGAAAGATGGTACCAGATCGAAGGTACTATTAATAGTGCCTGTCAAGGGGCTGATCTGTATAGCGCTGCTGCCAGGACAAGCAGAGCAGGTTTACTGGGTTGGCAGTATGCTCCACTGGTCAACTGTCCATGGTACTGCTACATGGACAAGGACAGCAGAATCCAGGAACCTGGCCAGTAGCAGTGGAGACCAGGGTTCTAATCCTGGTCTCCAATATTTTTTAACATATTGGCACTTTGTTTTGTTTTACATGGGGTTGTGGAAACAGTATTCCATGGCCCCATGAATTTTAACTTTCCCCGGGATTCACTCTCCCTTGGAGTGACACTTCTATTGAAGGGGAGTGTAAGGGGAGGCGCAGCCCGCAAAAGAAAAATCATCGCTGTTTTTACCACGCACTCCTAGCTGACGCTATTCTTGTTGGCACTCTTTAGACCCAGTGCTGGGAAGACACTATGCCCAGTACCGATCCGGATCTCCCCTGCCTGTCCTAAGCCATGGCATGCCAATGAAACTACAGAATTTTGAGGGCATGTGCCCTACATCATCCCCGCCTGGGGGATTTAGCCATGGCTACATTGGAGACAACCCCAGCTACTGTTCTCCATGTAAGTAGGGGACAACAACTGTGGGGATGTCCTGGTGACTCCCAATGCATTGGTGTGCTAGTGGCAGGGGGGGTGTATAATTAGAAAGTTAAAAAAAAAGAAAAGATATCCAAAGGGGTAGCTAAAAGGGATAAGACTTTCTTTAGGTACATAAGCATAAAAAAGGGATAGTAAGGATAAGGTGGACAACTTAGCAGAAGAGGATCAGGAAAAAGCAGACATTCTGAACAGGTACTTCTGCTCAGTCTTCACAGTAGAAGGAGGGGAGATGGACCACCAGAGAGCAGCAGAAAACATGGGGGGGGTGGACACAAGTCAATTTTCAATTGAAAGAGTCCTGAAGGTACTTGCAGATCTGAAAGTGGACAAGGGTATTGGACCAGACAAGATACACCCAAGAGTTCTAAAGAAACTCAGGAAGGTGCTTGCTGCACCACTGATGGCCTTATTCAATGGGTCACTGAAAACAGGCATCGTTCTAGAGAGATGGAGGAGAGCAGACAGGGAGGAAAACAGCTATAGGCTGGTCAGTCTCAAATCAGTGGTGGGGAAACTAAATGAAATCCTGTTAAGGCAGAGGTTAGTAGAGTATTTACTAACTGTAATTAGATCTGCTTACTTCTCCACCGTGTGGTCCTCTACTTCTCCTCCTTCACTGATTAATAGCCCCCCCTCACCCTTATTCATCCTTCCACCTCATTGTGGCCCTTTGCAAATCATTTTAGCTCATTACTCACTCCTTCCTCCCACCCTCGTCTTTCTGCTCCCCTACCTTCACCCTCCATCTGTGACTAACTGCCACCTACCCCAAGCACTGAGCTACTTCCCTTCCTTGGTCTGCTTAGATCCTATACCTCCCCTCTTTTCCCAAATTAACTGCCAACTTGACAAAGCCTTTACACCTGGCTGCTTTTACTTTAAGTACTTTGATTGTTTGTTACTCATTGTATTTTACTGTATCCATATTTACCTGAAGATATGCTCTTTTGTGATCATTTAATGTACCCGTCTTTGTGTATTTTTTGTAATCAATTTTTAATTTCCAATGTAATGTCTTGTGCATCTGCTGACATGGAAGCTTTGAAAAGAGCGCTTTGCTCAAAGGTTATCTCTGAAAAATGGAAATATATAAATAAAGTATCTTGAATCTAATGGGCTACAAGACCAATGGCAGCATGGATTCACAGAGGGAGGTCATGCCAGAGAAATCTAATTGATTTCTTTGACTGGGTGACCAGGGAAATAGGTCGGGGAGGGCAGTGGACATGGCCTATCTGGACTTCAAGAAGGCCTTCAACACTGAGCCACACAGGAGACCAAAAAAGAAATTGAGCAGCCTAGGGGTGGGATCAAAAGTGGTAAATTGGGTAAGTAACTGGTTAATGGATAGGCAACAGAGGGCGGGGGTTAACAGCACTCACTCTAAGGAGGGGAGAGTGAGCAGCAGTGTGCAGCAAGGCTCAAGGCTGGGTCCAGTTCCCTTCAATGCCTTCATAAGTGGCATTGCAGAAGGACTGGAAGGAAAGGTATGCCATTTTACAGATGACACCAAAATCTGTAATAGGGTGACTATGCAGGAGGGTTGGACAGAATGCATGGGGATGTTGGGAAATTCAAGGAGTGGTTAAGAGCACGGCAGCTGGGGTTATATACCAAAAAGTGCAAAACCATGAGCTGAGTATAGGATGGGGGGAGGTACTGACATTCACTAAGCAGGAAACTGACCTTGGGGTAATCATATCTGATGACCACAAAGTAGCATAGCAGTATAATAAAGCAGTGGATAGGACTGGTAGGATGCTGGAATGCATATGGAGAGGTATCATCAGCAGCAGGAGGAGGGAGGTGGTGATTGGCCACTGGTGAGACCCCACCTGGAGTATTGTGACCAGTTCTGGAGGTGCACATCAGAAGGAACACAGACAGGGTGGAAGCAGTCCAGAGGTTGGCAACTAAAAATGTTTCAGGAGTTAACTTACATCAAAATCCCTACAAGGAGAGACTGAGGAATCTCAAAATTTGCACCCAAGAAGAGAGGAGAGGAGAGTGAGAGGGGACATGACAAAAACCTGCAAGTGCCTCACATGCGTGAACAAGGGACAGGAGAGGAGTCTCTATCAAATGAGAACGAGCACCAGAACCAGGGGGCATATGATGAAGCTGGGAGGGGGGATTTCAGGAAGGATGTGAAGAAGTACTTATTTTCTGAACAATGGTAGACACCTGGAAAAGACTGCGAGCAGAAGTGGTGGAGACAAAAACAATGATGGGTTTCAAGCATGCATGGGACAGACATAGGGGAATATTAGTAAATAGGCGTGGAAAAGGGAGGGCCACTGGAGACCAGGTGGGATCTGTAGAGAAAGACTAGGCAGGAATTTTCTGGGCAAACTGGGTGGGTCAAGTTGTCCTTATCTGCCGACAAATTCTGTTTCTAGTTTTCTATGGTATAGCTTCACCAGAGGAAAAAACAGGAGGGGCAGATGCAGTCAGGTGGACAAAGACTTGTTTTATGCAGATATCTTCAGCAACAAGGGCTGGAGATAAATGCAGATCATTAGTCAAATATAAGATGAATTATGTCTGAGTATATTATAAAATATTGTCATGGGTACTAGAAAATAGCATTGAACAAGAAGCATGTAGGAACTGGATTACATAACTACCAGAATAAAAGTCTGATCCCCATTCTGAGTTGCTAGGGGTGGTGGCACAAAATGAGGGAAACTGGTCAGAGACATTGTACCTGTTAGCTCTGTACACAAAGCTAGATGTCTGCCATGGGAGGAAGAGTCCCCACTGTAACAGAGGCACAACATAAATTACTGATATAGATTTTAGAGTGTACACACAGAGCTTGCACTAGTGTTGTGTGAAATTTTCAAATGTTGACAAAATGGACTTTGGTAGAATTTCAGGAAATTCCGGGAATTTTGCCAGAAGCAGAATTCAGTAAATTGAATTTAAACAGCAGGTTACTGATTTGCAATTTACATAAATTGTAGATTGTATTTACATAACGTGCAGAAAACTAATCCACAGAAAACTAACCTAGGGGATAAATTAAACGACTTTTGGAATACCGCAGAATTTTTTGATAAACATTCTGAAAAGCATTTTGGGAGTCGTATTGACATTCTGCCTAAATTCTGCTGGCAAAATTCTACACTTCACACAGCTCTAGTTTGATCCCACTAACATGCCGTATTACAGCTGTGACTAGGCTGCAGCATATCATTGTGCCAGCTGCATTCAGTAATGCCATGCTATGTCTGTTACTCTTCATCTCACAGAGGTATACCCTCAGAAGTGACCTCCCTCCCTAACTCCCCCCTTACGTAGAGCCCTGTTGTGCCAATGGTCCCTCCTATCTGTGCCTAATGGTCTATCTCCCTGACAGTCCAGTGGTACCTCCTTCCCTAACACTCATTCCCTGCTGGTGAGCTTGTATTGAGGATGTTGCTCCAGTTACCCTGCTTCTGTAGGCCACTAACACCAGGTCACAGCACTGCAACCCCTTTTACCACCTGCTTGTAATAGTCAGCAAGCCTGGGAAGGTCACATCACTGAGGATGTTGCTCCAGTTACCCTGCTTCTGTAGGCCGTTAATGCCAGGTCACAGCACTGCAACCCCTTTTACCACCTGTTTGTAATAGTCACTAAGCCTGGGAAGGTCACATGAGGCTGCCACCAGGCATGCAAGGCCTGCCATGCCTTTGTGATTAAGCCTGAGTGCCATCTACATGGCAGCCATGGCCTCCTTTCCTGCAGGGTCCCAACACCATGTGTGACCATGAGGGAAAGGCTTGTAACCCCTGCACAGCATTACTTGATAGGGTCACAGATAGATATGTTGCTAAATTTTCCTTTGCTGGCTAAGTTCTGGCGAACTTCCAAAATTTGTCTTAGTGAAAAACTTTGTGAATTGCTCACTTTGCCACTCCCAACTGAGTTTTTCTGGGGAAATTGCACTTTTTCAGGTGAAGTCAGGTGAAGTTAAAAGCAACGTTGCAACTTCTCCAGCAAATGTTATAACTTCTTCTGAAAACGTGCCACGTTGCATGCCAAAAACTTTGCGGAGTCAACACTTCACAAATGTGGCAAACTTTGCGAATTACAGTAGTTCTTAAGCAAGGTTTGCCAACTTTGTACATCTCTAATCATAAAGTTGCTGGTGTTGCTAAGCAGGCACAACATTTGTGACTGAAAATGCAGTCCCTGATGTACCTGTTGTTTTCTTTTTAAAACAAATATGTTGAACAGTTTGTGAATTGGAATTTAAAGATGTTCCCTGGGGTTTCAAATTCCTATTTATCCTATGCACCCAGAAACATTTTCAAGGCTGTTTACAGGCACAAGTGCATTCTTAAACATATGGGAACATTAGAATATTGATTAATCCTATTACGTCATGTTCAGCTAAGAATACATACAGGATGGCAGCGAGGAAATTAGCTCCCACAATTGCAGCCATTGGCAGCATTCAGGGAGCTTTACATACACGTCTGTCTGGCTTTGGTTACACTGTTTTTTTTTATGTTAAAGTCCTTGTCATTGTTCATGTCCTGTTGAATGTTTTAATAGCCTTCTAGTCTGCTTTATTTTTATTGGGGGATTTTCAGTTATATTTCTTCTGAGCCAACACCTCTAAACCTGCAACTTTGAAAGCAGATATAACTGAAAGAAGCATGGCAACCCATATATATTTCTCTTTTTTTGCTATATGCACAGCCATATTCTGCATCAGTCAAGAATGTTTTATGAAAATGACTTGAGATTAAAATGGTTTTATGCATAAAACATACAGATATTTCCCGCATGTTTGGGAATGTTGGTTCAACAGAGTATCATACTATTGGTTATTAACTATTTTTGCATTTGTAGAAAAAATGACGCAAACATCATGACAAATTGTATGGCCTTGTTTTACTTTTTCTTTCACACTCATGTTGACACTTAAAACATTGATGTTATGGCTAAATAAAACAATCTGACCCCTTACAGATTTTTTCTATAACGAGGGATTAAGTCTCACTATGTAATTTAAAAACAAGCACAGCAACCCATGTTTTTGTTGTAGATTTTAAATGTTTAGATGGCTGTCATGTACTGGTCAAAATATTATGAATTGGACATAGGGTTGCTGGAATACCAGAGAATGTCCTTAAAACATCAGTCCAATGAAACGTGGGCAAAAAAAAAAATGACCCTAGCTTTTGTCACTATAAAAGATTCCAGGCATCTTCCAATTGTATATAATGGTAACAGTTTCTAGTTTCACCACAATTTGAGTAATTTCTAAAAGTTTTAATTCAGTTTTTTTTCTTAAAAAAGAGGCGGCCGACACATTTTGCTTAGAAATAGCACTGAAGACCTAGCAAGGAATAGGAGCGAAAAAATAAAACAAAACTCATGGTACACAGTCTAAAGACAGCCAGAAAAGTAGATCTGACAGGTATGCTAATAGTTTTATTAAATGTAGCTGAAACTAGCTTGTTTGGAAAAATATCGTTGTTGCACTGCTGCTTTATAGAATAATTCTTGTGAAGTTATTTCTCAAGGAATTGCTTTTTACTATACTTTTATGCAAAGTCTTTAAAATGCTAGCAGTTGAGTATAAAGACCTTTTAAACCAAAAACTGTTCAAGGAACCAAGATCCACAGTATTATCTCATTAGATTTAAAACTTCATCAAACAGATGGAGACAGACATATGTATTGACATGACAGGATGTTTCAGCTTGTGCTTTTCTCAACTCTTAAAGAGGGATTCCGGTACAAAGGAAAACTTACAAAATGCAAATATGGCCTGGCTAGGTGGTGCTGGCAAAGTGCACTGGGCTTCCATTTGGGCAACCTGGGTTCACTACGAATGCCTGCAAATCCTTCTTGGGCTGGTAGAGCTGTGAGAGTGCTGTGGAGTTAGTGCTCTCACACTCCATGAGAGAACATAGATCTCTTCCACTGCAGCATTGTCACCAGTGGGTTGTGAAATAGCCAACACGTTAACTAGTGCACTTATATCTGGAATGGCAGGAGGGTGCCAGAAAAACCTAGGGACAAAACCACCCAAGACTTTCAATAAAAGCCCCCCCACACACACACCATCCCATGTCTCCTATTTCTGCTGCACCCCATCAGTGCCCAACACTCAAGTGGATCTTTCTCCCAGACTGGTGTGGCTAGCCAGGGCCCCACCAAAGGGGGCTATATAAGGGTATTTTCTCAGATTGTCAATGGTCTGGGATAGATAGTGTCAGAGTGAGCAGTGACATTATGGGAACAGTGGGAGCAGAAGCATCCAGAAGGAGCAACATGTCTGGTCCTTAGTTAAGGGGACAAAAGGTGTAAATCCAGAAAAAAAGCTAAAACAAACCTGAAATAACCTCTTTAAAGTGTTTTATATTTCCTCCTTATTATTAGCAATTATTGAGGCTATTCAGTATTTTTTATTTTAAACAAGAGCATTCTCCCTTGCAAGCCACCTACTCACACTGTGTACAGCATGCAGTGACATCATAAACTGGTCTTTATGACATCACACTAATTACTATGACAATATATTATGATGTGGTAAATACAGATTTATATCAATATTTGTTCCAGCACTAGGAGTCTGTGGGTTATGAGAGAGAAAACTCCTGTTTAAAAATAAAATGGATATCTTGAATAATCAACAACAGTGAGATGTGAAATACGTATAAGGTAGAGGGCTAAGGGATATGCATTATTTTATTTACCCAAAGTAGGTCATCTAAGATGCAGCATCTCATTTTCTGTGAGGTCCTGTTTTGTTCATGTTTGCAGCTGAGTAGGCTGAAGTACTGAGAGGTTAAGTGATGTGCTAAGGCCTTACAGCATGTGACTGTGGTGGGATCTGAACCTTGATGGTTGGGTTCCTAAGTCTGAGAAGTAGCAACTAGGCCATCCTACATTTTACTTAAAATGGAAACATGTATTTTTAAATCTTTTTTTTTTTTTTAACCGGGAGAGACATACTGAGGAGAAAGCTTGTTTACAGGTGCAACCTGGGAGCACAAGAAAATTTAGTGACTTGCTCACAGTCACACAGTATGCAAGCGGGGGCTGTGGGATTCAAACCCAGGTCTCCAGGTTTGCAGCTCAGAGCCTTAAACCACTGCGCAATACTGCCTCTAATGTGACAATACATTGTGCCCTTGGCCCCTGAACATTTTGCAGTGTTTGACTGCAGTTAATTGCAGCCAGTACATCCCAAGAGCCCCAGCAGTCCATCAAATATTAAGATTATAAAGTGAGTAGCAATAACCTCCAGTACAGGACTCTTACTATGG
The DNA here is from genome assembly GCA_016271365.2 of Neoceratodus forsteri. Taxonomy (NCBI): domain Eukaryota; kingdom Metazoa; phylum Chordata; order Ceratodontiformes; family Ceratodontidae; genus Neoceratodus; species Neoceratodus forsteri. Next base: position 405,703,975 of record CM028135.1, read on the forward strand.
TTATCCAGTTATACAGCAGTAATTGTTAGGCAAACAAAAGACAAGATAGTAAAGTAATGAACATCATGGGGTAAAAAACTAAGAACTTGCCATATCTGAAGCAAAATCAGGCTGACTAGAACAGTTCCCTTTACAACTGAAAGTTATGCATGCGGCAGCAGTCTGGTGCTTGATGATCTGAATTAGCTCATGTCTGTGCCGTGGTACTTGGGAACCTTGACATCTGATCCTCTGAACATAACGATTTTCAGAAGGTGTTCTTAGATTTTTTTGTGTAGTGGTATTTCAATCTTTAAGAGATGAATTGCTTTCAGTGTAAAATATGGCACAGGATCCATACCCCTAAGCACTGCTAATTAGTTTCTAATGTACCTGCAATTCGTTTGAAGAGATGTTTTCTCACTCTCAAAGTCTCTTTAAAAGCATCCCTGAGGCTGGAATTAAGTTGTAAGAAGTGTCACTGGAGTCTGTGCAGGTACTGGGACAGGTTCAGGTTACCATCATGCCTGACATGATGCATGGTCAGTGGGCTGAAAAGGCACCAGGCTAGCCTCCTCCAGCCATGACAATGCTACAGGGTACAGCTGCTGATGCACAGGGTGAAAATGCACTTCATCTTGAAACATGACACCAAACTAATGGTTACAAATGTGTTTTCAAGGAGGAAAAAAGGCTTCACAAAGGGTTTTCTTGTACTGTATATATCAGTTCATATGAGCCTAGATGGTAATCAATCAGATTGTCTTCATCCTCTTAAATGCCTGTGTACTTACATGCTACATTCATTTTATATTTATTTTTACCGCATAGGGATCAAGTCTATTATCAAATCCAGAACATTAATATGCTTTGCCAGCAAAAATGCAATTTACTTTCCATCAGGCCATTTTTTTTCATAGAAGCATGCCAAAACATCTTCACCACTTAATCAGAACACAGATTGCCTCAAAAAATGGGAACAGGATTTTCAGTCATCTTTAACAGGGAACAAAAACACTGCAATGTGCCCAGCTCATATTTTCTTACTCCCCATCTCTTTTTGTACATCTCTTTTTTTCTGTCTGCCTCATCTTTAAAACCAGCTCTGTATGTAGCCCCTTGTTGCACCACTATAAATGCTCCAATCAGTGACACTATCTGTTAGAATCAGTCCATGGCTTCAATCACTGATCCTGCTACAGGCATGGGCTGTCCACTGAACCCTAATGGAGCAGCTACTCAGTGTTCTAAGTCTGCATCAAAATAGCAGCCCATGCAAGTAGCAGTATCAGTGCTGCAGCCATGGACTGATTCTAACTGATGATATCATCGGTTGGAGTATTTATAAAGGCGTAACCTGGGGTGCTATATACGGAGTTGGTTTTAGACGAGTTAATATCAAAAAAAGGAGACGTGTTCAGAAACAGAACATGGGGTAAATGCAGATACATTGGGAATGTTGCAGTGTTTTTTTCAATCTTGAATTTATCCTCCTATTTTCCTCCAGCCAGCCCCAATAAGGACCAGTCCACCCCAGCCCTATCACCTCACTTATCTGTGACTTGCCTTTTTCTGGTGTGTCCTCTGCCGCAGGACTTTCTGGAAGGGCCAGTTTGTCAGTACAGATACAGGAAAGCAGGCCTTCACCCAGCTTTGGCCGGAGGATTTGTTCCCTCCATTTTCCCTGGGAGCCTATGTACATGTAATGATGCAATGTGCATACTCTACCTCCACGGAGACATCCCCAGGGTCAAGACATGAGGACCCCTTCCCTTGTATTTGTTGTCCTGCTGTACTAGCTGACCAGAGGGACTCACAAGTGAGTGAGGAGAGCTGCCTTAAACATGTTCAATCCTTCCTCCCCCAGCTAGCCCTGAGTGACCTGCATCCATTCCTGAAGCCATGTGGCAAGCAATGCCTCAGCCCACCGTACCGCTGGGCTACCTGCTGCAGTGTTTTAAGGGTGCTACGAATATTCTTACTCTCACTAGAGACAGCTAAGATGCACAGGGCAATGTGCTTCCCTTTTTCTTTAAAAACAGTTCCTGAAGAAAACCTAATGATTGAAACATCAATTCTAACTTTATTTCCTGTTTGAAATGTGCATGTAATGTAACCCATTTGTTTTACAGCTCCTCAGATGTTTCAGAAGCTGATGATAGTACACGATTAGAAAACAACAGAAATCACCAGTTGGACATTTGTTTGGACCACATCAGCTGCCAACAGGGGTACTAGACATCAGCAATTATAAGCTCAGTAGACAACAGCAAATAAAGCTGACAGACCAACAAACCTGCAGAAGGATAGAAACATAGACTTTGATGGCAGATAAGGACCGCTTGGCCAAGCCAATATGCCCATTTCCCTACCTACTGGATAAGCTGCAGATCCTAGTTTTACCAACAGTCTACTTCCTCCTACCTCCCACTAGAATTGCCTTATGTCTGTCCCATGCAGGCTTAAATTCCCCCACTGTTCGTGACACCATGACCTCCTCAGGAAAGCCCTTCCATGCATCCACTACCCTCTCCATGAAAAAATACTTCCTCACATTGCCCCTGAGTTGTCCCCCCTCTATCTTCAAACTGTGCCCCCTTGTTCTTGCACACCTCTTTTTCTGAAAAAATGCTACCCTCTTGGACTTTGTTGATTCCCTTGAGGTACTTGAAAGTTTCTATCATGCCCCCTCCTCCTCCTCCCTCCTTTCCTCGGGTATACATATTAAGCTCTTGTAGTCTCTCTTCATATGGGTTCTGGTGCACACCCTGCACCTCTTTAGTTGCCCTCCTCTGGACTGCCTCCATCCTGTCTATGTCCTTGCAGAGATGGAGTCTCCAGAACTGCATGCACTCTACCCACCCACTCACCAGTAGTCCATACAAAGGCATAACAACTTTCTGTTTTCTACTGGTGATGCCTCTCACTATGCATCCCAGTATCCTCCCAGCCCTTCTTACTGCCTTCTCATATTGTTTGCCTACCTTTAAGTAGTCTGATATGACTACCCCAAGATTCTATCCATTTTTGTTGTCATTAATACCTCCCCTCCATTGTGTACTGTTCCCTTGGGTTTTTGTTTCTCAGGTGCATTACTTTGCACTTCTTTGCATTGAATCAAAGCTGCCATACTTTTGACTATTCCTCCAACCTTGCCAAGTCCCTTCTCATCCTTTCCACCCCCCTTGTGTATCAACCCTGTTGCAGATCTTTGTGTCATCTGCAAAGAGGCATACTTTTCCTTCCAGTCCCTCCACAATGTCACCTATAAAGACATAAAAGAGGACCAATCCCAGTACTGAACCCTGTGGTACCCAGCTGATAACCTCCCTTTTTTTGGAGTGGACTCTATTTACTATTACCCTCTGTGTCCTGTTGTCCAGCCAATTGTTTACCCAGGTTACCACCCTGGGACCCACTCCCAGGCTGGCTAACTTGTTTATTAATCTTTTGTGTGGGACTGTGTCAAATGTCTTGCTAAAGTCTAGGTAGGCCACATCCACAGCCCCTCCCTGGTCTACTACTTTGGTCACCCAGTCAAAGAAATCTATTAGATTCGTCTGACATGATCTTCCCGCTGTGAATCCATGCTCCTTGGGTCCTGTGCCCCGCTGGCCTCTAGGTACTCAACAGTTTTTCCTTTCAGAAGTGATTCCATTATTTTCCCTACCACTGAGGTCAAACTAACAGGTCTGTAATTTCCTCCCTCTTCCTTGCTCCCACTTTTGTGAAAGGGAATCACATCCACCCTCCTCCAGTCCTCAGGTACCACACCCTCCCCCTATAATTTGTTAAAAAGGGTGGTCAGTGTTGCCATTAGTTCTCCCCTTAGTTCTTTTAGAATTCTAGGGTGAATCCCATCAGACCCCATTACTTTGTTCACTTTCAGTTTTAGGAGTTCTTTCAGGACTCTTTCTTCTGTGAATGGACGGTATTGACCCCCTATCCAGCGTGCTTCCATTATGTGGTTTAGATACCTTCCCCTCCTTTCCTTTTGTGAATACTGAGCAGAAGTACCTGTTCAGTATCTCTGCTTTGTCACTGTCACCCTCTGCCCCCCATTGAGCCTTACTATCCCTCCTCTGGTCTTTCTTAGCTCCCCAATGTACCTATAAAAGGTTTTATCCCCCTTCTTAACTGAGCTGGCTATCTTTTCCTCAGTTTGGGAATTTGCTATTCTGACTGCCTTCCCTGCTTCCTTCTGCTTTAACTGGTACTGTTCTCTGTCCTGCTCCTTCTGTGTTTCCTTATACTTCCCAAATGTTATCTTTGTCTCCCTAACCTTCCCTGCCACCTCTTTTGAGAACCATAGTGTTTTTTTTCCTTCATTTTGTTTTGTTTATTTGCTTCACACAAAGGCTTGTTGCCTCTGTGATGGCAGCTTTGATTTTTCCCCATTGTTCCTCCACCCCACCTTCTTGCCTGTTTGCTAGTGCTTTCTGAGGCACTCTCCCATTTTGCAAAAATTAGCCCTCCTAAAGTCCAATACCCTCACTTTTGTGTTACTTGACTCTATGGCTGTTTATCGTGAGCCACACTGTTTGGTGGTTGCTTGTTTCCAGATGGCTACTCACTTCTAAATCCAAGATCCTCTCTCCATCCCCATTTGAGAGTACCAGGTCTAAGATTGCTCCCTCCTGAGTGGGTTCCAACACTAGCTGTCTAAAACATGCCCCCTGTAGGGCATCGAGAATGACCCTGCTCTTGGATGTGGCTGCAGCAAAGGTGCTCCAGTTAACATCTGGCATATTCAGATCCCCCATCAAAAATATTTCCCTCTTTTCTGCCATTCTAAGGATGCCTTTTTTCATTTCCTTGCCCATTTCCTCCACCTCAGATGGGGGTCTGTATACCACCTCCATACAGATTGTGGTGCCATTTCCTGTCTCCAGGGTGACCCACAGTGCCTCCTGTCCTACCTATTCACCTTTTAGTTCTGTTACTTTGATCCCTTCCCTTACGTAGAGAGCTACTCCTCCTCCTCTTTTACCCTTCCTGTCCCTTCTGTGGATTGGGTACCCTGGGATGTTGACATCCCAGTCATGGTTCTCTGTGTACCATGTTTCTGTGACTACCATGATATCCATGTATCCCTCTTCCATCAAGGCCACTAGTTCAGGGAGCTTGTTACCCAGACTACATGCATTAGTACTCATCACCCTCCATTTTTTGATTGCCTTACCCCTTTTTGCCCCGTCTCTGTCCTGACTGTCTTTGCCTTTTTCATCATTGACACCTGTCCTGCTCCCTTTCTACTTCTCTACCTTAAAGTTTACCTCACTATTTACTCTGTTTTGTGGGGGGGGGGACTGGAATTTCCATGCTTCTTTTCAGTGCCTCCCCACTTTGCTAGTTTAAATGCTTGCCAATGAAATATTTAAACCTATCATCTAGGATCCCTGCTTCCCCTCCCAGACAGATGCAGACCATCGCTCCAGTATAGGCCTGCATCCCTACAGGTGGACCCCTAGTCCCTATTGAAGCCAAAACCCTGAGCTCCACACCAGTTTTTCAACCATTCATTGAATTCCATGGTGTAGAATACCCTAGCCTCACCCATACCACAGTCAGGCAGCACCTCCAAGAAGGTTACTGTGCATGCTACTTGTCTAAGTTCCCTCCCCAACTCCACAAACTCCTCCTTCCCAGCCAGGTCATTTGTCCCTAGGTGGACAATGACATCCAGCTCCCTCTCCTGTGCCGCTGCTCCCATGATCCTGAGGATCTGAATCCTGTCCCTCCTAACCATGAACCATGACGCCAGGCAGGTACCTTATCTCCCTCTCCCCTCCACACACCCCAACCCAGATCTACCAGGATTGCTTAGGGGCCTTGGCAGGCTCATGCAAGTATAGTAGATGGAGTAATTGTTTGTTTACAAACAAGTATAAAGATTAGGTAAATGCACTGTTTTTTCAAAGAATACATTAGTATATTGTTTGCATTCTTCTAACATTATTGATTGAAGAAGAACTCTCAACCAATCAGAGTGCTTAATTTCCCTGCTTGTGAGACATTCTTATTTGGTAAAGAGTGTTTCACATGCAGGTGCCCTGAAAATGAGCACATTTGGGGGGCTCCATGTGATAAAAGTGAATCAATAACAGCACAGGCAAAACACAGCTACTACTAAACAGCAAGCACCAAAACAACACTGAACATCACAGCTACACTAAATACCATGATGTGTCTTAGTAAATTTTCATTATTTTTGCAGGGGACTCCCCCCCCGCACCCTCTATTGTGGGGGGCTTTGCTCTCCACACCTACCTATCTTAAATAACCAACTCGGGGGGGAGGACCAACTTGGGGAATGTGTGAAACTTGGGAGAGGGGATATTCTCTGCCCTTCCAGCAATCATGGAGCAGGTGGCAGTGAGCCCATCATTAGGGTGCCAAATAATGGAATTCACTGCCCCCTCTCCGAGGTCCACCCCCCAGAGTTAGAATATTTAGAAAGGGGGTGTGTGGGAAGCACATCTCCCCACATGGAGGGCATGAGGTGGAGCCCCCTGCAAAAAGAGGGAATGGCGACATGGAAACATGGTGCTCTAATGACCGGGTGCACTGCTGCCAGTGCCCTGAATGGGTGGAATCTATTCTCTGGGGGAGGCAACTCCGGGAGGGAGAAAAACTTGGAGGTGATACTGTAATATTGCCCCTGGGTGGGTGACACAACTCTATAACAGGGACAAAGTGCAGAGGAACAAAAAACAATTTAAAAACACAAAGTGTATTACACCAGCTAGGATCGAACCCAGCTCTACCACACTTTCCAGCTACACAAAGAAGGCAGCTCTAACCAGCATGCTAGGCTGGCAGCACGGCTTTCAGCTCATAGCACCTGCCCTGCTTCCACTCACTACTCACTGTTGCCCTACATGATCACTCTAGTTCCCCTCACTATTATACCACACTCGCTCTTCTGTACTGCTCGCTACTACTTCAGACGCTCAAACTGATTATCTCAGATTGAGTTGCTCAGTTTGAGTCACCCATATCATGGGATACCCATCTGGGAAGGATGCATCTTTTAAGTTTTAACATGCAGCTGATTGCCCTTGATCAATAATATTTTAATTCATCTTCGGCGACCACTCTTACAGTTGTAACAGTGGTCGCACTTACATTGTTAGGGTATCAGAACTATTCACCTTTGGCTGGCAGTTCTGGAACCCTAAGAATATGCATGAGACCACTCTATGAACCATAAAAGTGTCTCATAGGATGATATTAACATACATACAAATATACAGTTTTAGGAAAGAATGAAGATCATTGCTCCATTGGGTTGTTTTCTTCATCAGCCCAGTGAAAATATCCCGTCACCCTTTTCTTCAAAGTACCTATCAAGTCCAAGTTTTAAAGTGGCTATAGTAGCAACTGATATCACCTGCTCTGGAGGTCTGTCCACAATGTTTACCACCTAGTCTGTGAAGTAGTTATTTCTAGTATTTCACCTGAATATTACTCCTTTCAGTGGCATTGTATGCACCCTTGTTCTCTCATCTTGGATATTCTGAAAAGCTGTGGTTGGTTTGATGGCGTTATCCCTTTCAAATATTTGAATACCATGATCATGTCACCTCTGAGTCTCCTCTTTTCCAATGAGAAGAGCCCTAGTTTTGTCAATCAGTTCTCTTAGCTCATGTTCTCCAAGACCTTCAGCTCCTGGGTCCCTCTCCTCTGAACTCATTCAATCATGTTGGTATCTTTCTCTAGTATGGGGACAAGAACTACACACTGTACTCAAGATGGGGCCTGACCAAGGATCAGAACCAGGGAATTAGAATATCCCTTGATCTGCTTATGCAGTTTACACTTGGGTCCTTTTCCTTTTGGCTTTTGGTAACCCTTGAACCAGGCAGGATTTTGCTTTCAAATTCTTTTTTTCAAAGTGCACAAGTTTGCATTTCTCTAAACTGAAGTTGATCTGCAATCTCTCTGCCCATTCCTCCTGCTTGTTCAGGCTGCTCTGCTCTCATTTATCTCCTTCTATAACATAAAGACTCTTCCCACTGTGGTGTCATTAGTGAACTTGCCAACCCAGTCACTGGTGCCCACCTCTAGATCATTTCTAAATGTATTAAATAGCACTGGTCCAAGGCCAGACCTCTGTGGGACACTACTGTTCACTTGTTTCCAAGTTGACTGGTTGCCATTAAGGAACAGCAGATGCCCTTGGAAAAACTCTGGAAAACATACCATTTAGACACAATGCAGCCTGAATTTCATATATCTTCTACAGAGTTCTCCTCGCTGAAGAAATTTCCACCAAAACAAGATCTTTACTCGGCAGAGTTTGTCTCCTGTAGCTTATTCCCTACTTGAAATTACAGTGCTCTGTTGGGACATCACATTTAGTTGCCATGGGAATAACTGATGTCACCAGCAGAGTATTATGACATCAGGTTGTGAAGAAGCAATAGGAGCTGATGAACCCTCAAGTAACAACTGTCCTGTTTGCATGCATTATAACCTCAGCAATAAATAATGGGAATAAGAAATATAGAACTAATTAGATATATAAGCTGCTGTGTGTCCAAATATAAATGTTTTTTAAAGTTCTTCTTGAGGCATAGGTGGTGCTTTAATTATAACTCTCTACTTCCTACCCTGCAGCCACTTTTTAACCCATTGTATTATTCTACCAGCTATAGTCAGTGGAGCCTACCACAGTGCAGCACAAAGTCAAAGATTCCTGCATCACAAAAGATAATAACTGGCATTGAAACTGCACTGTTTCTGACAAAAAATCTGCAGAATTCTGCAGTATTCTGTGTTGCATCCTGGCCAGCTCCATTGTACCTAGGTTTTTCATATACTGAACAAGCCTCCTATGTTGTCAGTATCAAATGCTTTGCTTAAATCCAGATACACAATATCCATTGTGTTTCCTTCTGTTTAGCTCATTGGTCACATTCTATCACATTGCAATGCATTGCATTGTAATAAACTTCTGTGCATAATCTATTGTTCTAACAGACGGTTGAATCTTGCTATTGCTGTCATATTTTAAACCTGCATTTTTTCCCCTTCTAGTCCTCCCTTCCTCCTCTACCAGGTCACATCTGCAAACAAGACTGTTGTTCTCTATATGGCTTATCAGGTAAAATAATTTCAAATAAATAACTAAATGTTCAATTCAGATAAAAAACATAAGGACACCACAGAAGAAAAACTCAGAAAATGAGCCAAGACCAGGGGAACTCAGCTACAAAGCCTAGACAACTCAATAGCCTAGACAACTGTACATAGCTCAATAGCCTAGACAACTGTACAAGTGAGAAGCATGCAATAAACTGCTATTCTAAATGAATACATCCATATAGTATTAATGTTTAACATTAGGTTGCACTACAATTACTTAAATTTTGGTTTCACAGTTATGTACATCCTTAATAACTCAGGACAAGTGAAAGCAGTGTGTTCTTTTAATCTTTCACGTTAGAACCCTGTCATTTAGTGTTAAACTGCAGGTTATAATTATTAAAAAAAACAGTTGTGCAGATGATTGAAGAGGAACACAGGCAAGAGCATCAATGAGAGGAAAGAGCCAAAGTCAAACAAGCATTTGTCAATGCCAAACATTTGCTTGCATGTATGTGCTGTGCAGGTGTTTGATACTGATGGTGCACAGATACAGATGCCCTGTGCCAAGGGAAGACTCCATCCAAGGGCCTGCTCGTCCATGCAGTGATAAATGTGAAGAATTCATGGGGCTGTCTGGTGGGCTGCATGCAGATCCATGTGATAGCAGATACAGATGCACAGGCCAAAGAGTGCATCTGTCAGCCAATGCATAAGGCAAACTGCCACCCATAGATGGAGAGGTACAGGACCCTATGCCAAGTGGACAGCTCTCTTCACTATATGGTACTCAGACCCATGCGGACAACCCTGCACCTTTTATTCCCTGGCTGGGGGGTTCACATAACAGCACCAATCCCCAACCCTCACCCCCATCCAGCTGGGTCACTGAGCTCACCCCCAAACTCAGCCCACTGGCATGGGATCACAATGCATGGCCACTGGGGTGAAGACTGACACTACACAGAAAGGTTGTTAAACAATTATAATTTCTTTTTAAATTTTGATCCCAACTTTTCAAGATGCTTGTTTTATGATTCACCTGATAAATATGATATGTATCATTTATAGTATATTGGCCAAAATGCCATTTCACACCAGAGGTGCAAAAACTCATCTCATCCAGGATTAAAAAAATGGCATGTGTCACATTTATGGGGTAGTGTGGAAAAATGGCTATGTTGAAAATATGGAGTCACAATATTAAAAATTAGTGAAGTTATATATGAATGTTGGGAAATGGGCAGACTAGATGGGCCAAGCAGTCCTTATCTGCCATCAAATTCTATGTTTCTATGTTTTTATGTTACTCTAATGTCCAGTCATAACCTGGACATTTTGCCATATTTGTACACCACATTTTCAGCATAGCCTTCTTATTACCCCCCCATGAACCTAGTAGGTGAACATTTTCAAATCCCCACCAAAACATCATTCCACACCACCAAAATGTAATTCCGCTTCACTTGCAAACCACTTTTTGGCCAAGATTTGAAAAATGACAGCTGGCACATTTGTCAGGTGATGTGAAAAAATGGCTATGTTGAAAATTTGGGGTCATAATGTTACAAATTACCAAAGTTACGAGTGAGCATAGAAATATTTCAATGTATGTGCATAACTTTGCCATTTTTACATATTTTGACCTCAAATTTTCAACATAGCGTTCTTATGGCCCCCACTTAATGAACAAGGGTGGTGACAATTTTCAAATCCCACCTGAAAGGTGATTTCGCAATGTGACCGAGAAATCACCTTTCAGACCTGATTTGCATAATTCCACCACCACTGGTCATGAGGTGGGGTCCTATAAAGGCCATTTTGAAAATTTTGGGGAAAAATATGAAAAATGACAAAGTTATGCGTCAAAGTTCAAAACCCCATTGAAATACATTGAACCACACTCACTTTATTTATTTATTTATTTTCAGTTTGGGATTAATACCTTTGAGCCAAAGGCTCATTTACAAAGGCTCCAAGTCAATCATAATACAGAACAGGATAAACAACAACACTAAGCAGCAACACAATATATATACACTGAAATACAATTGTGTAGACCAGCTACCTTGATTTCAAGGTTACATAGCAACAATATATATATATATATATATATATATATATATATACACAGAAATACATTTTCACACAACAGATAACATAATTTCAGGATTACATAACATACATAGACAAAGGAAATAATGTGCATATCTGTCAAGTTACACATTGAAACAGGTTGTCTAGAAATGTACAAAGAAATTTCACCATCAGTCCAACATAAATAGAAAGTTCAGATTGGCACAGTTCAGCAGGATAATTTCAAGGAATACATGCTTAGGTGGGGAAAGGCCACCAGAAAGAAAAAGGTTTTATTGAGGCAGTGTTTTGGTGACTGCCTGGGTGGCGTTGTCATTGGGGGTGGATGGTCAGTGGTGGGGGATAGGGGATGGAGAGAAATAGGAAAAGGGTAGTTGAGGGTGGTAGGTTGTGAAGTGGGGTAGTACTGGTGGGGGTGGATAGAGTGAGGGTAAATAAAAGTGTGGGGGTGGAGGAGCAGGCAGAGGATGGGACCGGGGTCTGGGGGTAGTGGGGGGCAAAGGCAGGAGGGGGATAAGACAGTGCTAGTTGTTACAGTGGGGGGGGTGAGGTGGACTGTTTAGAGACATTCCAAGTGCTTGAATTATAGTGTGCATGGCACTCATTTCTTTGTTAGGATAGGGGTATGGTTGTGTTGGGGCACTCACAAATACAAGCGAGAGCTAGGAGTGCTTGGAAACCAGCTTTGAAATTGCTAACCTTGCAACATTTGAAAAGGTCAGGGTGGAGATCATTTACCCACTTAGACCCTCTATGAGGGAGAGATCTCTGGGCTAGTGAGGTATGCTTAAAGGGTACCGCCAGTGCACCCTTTGATGCACTTCTTGTACTCACAGTTGGCTGATTTAGTTTGAATAGACAAGAGGTAGATTCTGGTGCTAGCCCAAGCATAGCTTTCTTTGCCAGGAGGTAGGCCTGGTATTGAGCCCTGAGGTGAAGGGGTAGCCATCCAGTTGCTTTATAGAGGTCACAAGTATGGGTCCGGTGGTCTGCTCCTGGGAGTAGCCTGCATGCCTTATTGAGAATGATTTTTACCCTTTTGAGGGCTGTGTCCATTCCAGCACCGTAGATTATGAGGCCGTAGTCAAAGGTAGATAGGACTGTGCTGCTTGTGACCAGTTAAGGGCCTCAGATGGCATGTAGTGGCAATGTCGATAGAGAACACCTAGTTTTGCATTGGCTGTTTGGACGACATGGTCTACATGAATTGTGAATGAAAGGGCATTATCCATGTGAACCCTGAGATATTTAAAGGTGTCAACCTGCTCCAGTATAACCCTCTTGCTACTCTGCACCTGCAGTTTCCCAAATTTCTTTTGGTTCTGTAGAACCACAAAAAGCATGCTCTTGTTTTTTTTATAATTGAGCAACAATCTCTTGTTAGAGAACCATGTCTCAAGTCTGTGAAAATTTGCTTCCAGTTCATGGGTGATAGAGGGCAGTTTTTTTCCACTTACTGAGATGACCACATCATCAGCATATAGCATGATGTGCACTGGGCAGACTGAGGGAAATGGGTTTATGAAGAGGCTGAAAAGGAGCAGCCCCAGTATTGAGTCTTGTGGAACTCCAAGGCTCACTTCTCTTGGCTCAGATAGAGAGCCTTTGATTTTGATGCACTGAGTCCTGTCCAAGAGGTAGCTCTTGAACCATGAAACCGAGTCTATGGACAGGCCTATTGAGAGTAGGTATTGAAGGAAGAGCTGATGGGTGACAGTATCAAATGCCTTTGTGAGGTCAATGAAGACAGACCCCACTGCCAGCACCTCATCAAAGGCATTGTAGATTTTGGAGGTGAAGTCAACCAGGGCGGTGATCATGGAGTGGTCTTTATGGAACCCATGGCTGGGCATAGAGAAGGTTGTATTTTAAAAGGTAATCTGTGAGCTGGTCAGAGACAATTCATTTGAGGGCTTTAGATGGGGGGGGTGGAGAAAGGAGATGGGCCTGTAGTTAAACAGATTGGTGGCATCCCCTGCTTTGAAGATGGCAGTGACATGCGCCTTGTTTCATTTCTCAGGAAACACACCTGACCTTAGTGAGGCATTGAAAACTTTAGTGAGTGGATCCGCCAGCTCGTTTACTGCGAGTGCAACCAGCTTCATGTCTATAAGGTCACTCCCCATCCTCATCTTCCTTAGTAAGTGTTTAACATATTTGGTGGTGTCATTTCTGGTGATCTGCTTAAAGTAGAAAAGGGGGGCATAGCCCTTGGCCAAATGAGGCGAGGGGGTGGTGGGGTCTAGATCTAGAGTTGAGGGGGTCAGGCAGTCACTAGGAAGTACCGAGCTTAGTTCAGTGAAAGCCAGATTAAAAGCATTAGCTACGTCATCTGGTTTCTGATGTGCCTCATCAGCGGTGACTATTAGCCCTGGTTCAGCCTTGGTGGATTTCTCTGTACGTGATTTTACAGAGTCCCAGAAATGCTTTCCTTGCCCCCAACTCCTATTTAGTAGATCATTGTAGTTGGTTGCCTTGGCTTGTCGAATAAGTTTTGTACATTTGTTTCTGGCAGTCTAATAGGCAACGAGAGCTGCCATTTTGCAAGTAGCTTTGGCTTTGTGACAGAGATTATTTCTTTCCTACATGAGCTCAAGAAGGGAGCCTGTGAGCCATGGGTTATTAGCCACTCTAGTTTTTTTAGTTTCATAGGGGCAAAGATGTCACATGCCTTGTTAAACATTGTTATGAAGAAGTTGAGTGCTTGATTGCCATCCACAGCTCTGTCTAGTGGTGACTAATCCACAAGCTTCAAATACTGCCTAAAGTAATCCAGTTGCCCAGGTCTCAGAGAGCAATTTTATGAGACATGGGGGACACTATGGGTGGTCTTATTTGACCATGTACATATTACCAGAGAGTGATCACTGAGGGTGTCTGAAAGGATGGTGACCTCAGAGATGTGCTCTGGGCAGCTTGCAAGGAGCCAATCGATTAGTGTACTTGAGCCAGTTTTGTAGTTAAATCTGGCAGCCTCTGTGATCAGTTGGGTAATGTAAAGACCAGATACCTGATGTCGAACTGCAAGGGCATCTTGGGCTGGCCAATTGGTGTTCAAGTCACCAACAATAATATGCTCCCAGTTGTGCTTTATCTGTTCCAGATTGCTTAGCACCTCCTGGATACCTATTTTATGGGTGCCAGAAGGTATGTACACAGTGGATAATAACACTTTGTTTTGCTGGCCCAGAGAGCGCTTTAGGCTTAGTGTTTGCACCTCCTTGGTGTGAAAACTATTAGGCAGTAGTTGAGCATTTATCTCACTTTTCAGGTAAATTAAGCATCCCCCTCTTAGTCAATCTGTCCTGCTGGAACACTGTGTATCCATCAAGGGCGATAGTGGCATCATTGATCTTAGGTGAGAGCCATGTTTCGGTAACAGCTATTATATCTGGTTGGAGTAGATCAACCCAGGCCTGGAATGGTGGTAGTTTGCTAAGGAGACTATGAATGTTTAATGAAACCATCTTGAAGTGACACAGTCTCATGTGTGGTCTGGCAGTAGGTGGCCCCAGGTTCGGGTGGACATCTCCAGATATCAGTAGCAGTGTAAGAAGCAACATTCTAAGTATGCGAGCCCAGTGAACCCAGCTTAATCTATTTGTTCTGATTCTGTGAGGCAGAGTGTTAGGTATGACCACGGCAGTATGGCTGCATAATAAGGCAGCTATAAGGATTCTGTGGGGTGCAGGGGGTTTGTAAATATTGGTTGGGATTCTGAAGTCATGCTTTAAGCATGCCTCAATCTGGGTTCCTTTTAACTTAAACATGATGGGAGAGGTGTAACCAGGACCGGAAACAAGGTTCTCCTTGGGTCCGATATTTTTCAAACCCACCTTCAGCACAAGATAGGAGATGAGGAGGGATAGTAGCCCCATTCTTGGAGGTGCCATTAAACACGTGTCTATGTCTTCTGTTAGCACCCTTTGCAAATTGTGTGAGAGGCCTTTTGGCACCATGCAATTCTGCTTAAAGTTGGACCAGCATAACATTCTGTGGTGATTTGCATATGCAGGCCATGATGTTTTGCATTGTGTGGGCATGTGTGATTTTGTATTAATTTATGAGTGTGTAAGAGGTAGGGACCTTAACATCCAGACCAGGATTGCTGTACCAATATAGGGCTTCAGTAGTTTTGGAAGTGAAATTAGTATGGCACTAGACAGCAGCAAAGGGAAAATACTAGGGAGAGTCCTGCATCAAATAACAGCATGTATGCTGTGCCGTGAGTAGGATATCAAACATACAATGGTGGCTTGGAAGTCAAGGAGAAGAAAGAGCTTAAGCGTATATAATTAGGGAGTATAATCCATGGGGCTTGACAGAGGTTTATAGAAAACAGTAGCAACTGTCTTGGTAAAAACCAAATAGGTTAAAGGTCCTCTTAGTGATTAAACCAATAGGCATCATTGGTGGAAAACTGGGTGGGGCCTATGTGCATTTAATAGAGGCCGGGGTCATGGAGGGTGGGTGGGACAAATTAGAGAGATACCAGTAAGACAGAAACAGAATAAATTACAGAGTAGCAGTAAGACAGAAACATAAAAAAATAGAGAGATACCAGTAAGACAAAAACAGAAGAATAAAAAAAAAATGTGCTCGAGCAGGAGAGCTGCAGTGCCCAATGGGGAGCCAAGGAGTCCCGGTAGCCATCCAATCACAGTCACGACATACAAGCCACTGAAACCCTGAAGCTGAGGCTTGTTCAGTGATCATACCTGTGGCTTGGGGATGCAGGTGCCCGAAGTCCTTGGAGTGGCTGGTGGGTCCAGAGGCTGGGCCGCTGTGTGGCTAAAGCCCAGTCAGGCCTTCTTCCTGTAGTAGGGAGAGAGAAAGAGAGAAAGTCAGGGTCAGCATAAATGAAAACTATGCCAGTAGAGCAATCAGTGGGAGTGATCAGGCAGCACTCAAAGGGAGAGGGAGGGAGGGAGGAGGTGGGAGCGGGCAGGAGGAGGAGGAGACTGCAAGTGGGAGTTGTTCTTTATTGCCAATGACTCCAAATAGACTGAAGTAATTAAGAGGGAGTAAAGAGGAGGGGGTGAGAGAAAGCAGAGAATGGGAAAGAATAGAGGTGGCAGACCAGGAGGACAGAGCTAGGTGGGGGGTGCCTGTAATTTGGCACCAACGGCTCTGTGCAGATGGAGTGTGAATAGAATTAGTACAAATCTGTAGGCTGAGGGAAGGAAAGCAGTTTAGAAGAAGGGATTGGAGATGAGTAGAGCAGGAGGGGGGGTTGTGTGTGGAGGGGGCTGAGCTATCAGACCTGAAAGGTGAAGCAAATTATTGACCTTGAGCTGGGGAAAGAGGTGAGTGAAAATGGGATGGGGTAAAGGTTGAGTGAGAGGGTGGATAGTGAGGGTAGAAAAGGTGGTATGAGCAGCCTGAATTACAGAACCATCAGTTGAGTTAATGTAAGCACTAGAAAAAGAAAAGTATGCAATTGCTGATCAGGCTAAACTTAGTTTTTCATATTGCAGTTGGAGGTTCCAGCAGCAAGATGTGTCTTCGATAAGAGAGTGGATCTTCATCCTGGGACATGTTCAGGTGAGTGAGGGTGTATGGTTTGTTAGGGGTGTGTGTGAAGTGGTGGGTGCTGAGTGGGAGGTCAGGTTGGGGTGGGAGGGGAAGTGTGTGGGGGCAGATCAGTGAGGGACTGTTTTCTGTTTTGCAGGTAAAAAAAACACTGAGGGATGGTTTTCTTTATTTCATGGAACCTACATAAGGGGAACGAGGCAGGTGACCAGGAGGGGAGGGGGTTCAAAAGACGTGGTACTGGGGGTAGGCACTCCGATCTGCTTATATATTAAAATATATATAAAGATTGGTAAGGGTGGGGGGGACCTGAATTGGAGGAGGAGAAAGAAGGGGTACCAGGGGTGGGCACCCCGGTTCACTTAATATACAGACATGCAGACAGATAGGTAGATAGATAGATAGATAGATAGATAGATAGATAGATAGATAGATAGATAGATAGATAGATAGATAGATAGATAGATAGATATTGCACCATTACTCTCAGGCTCCTAATGCTGAAAGTCGATCAGCTGCTTGCTGACTGGCTTCATGCAAATGAAAGGATTGAAACCTTGTCTTATAGGAGTGACTTTAGTCCTTTCAACTACACAAAGTTTCTACCCAGTAAGCAGAGAGTGGTGTCATGACCACAGTGTGTGGTCATTGGTCTGGACTGCCAAACTCCTTCCAGCTTGAAATGCAATGGGCTCAATAGTGACACACCTCTGAAGTACCGTTTAGTGTAACAAAATGTTTCTTGTGGATGCACAAGCAAATGTAAAAAAGTATGCAAACTTAAGGTTTATTCAGCATTCTGAAGAGAGCACAGCTGAAAAACCGCAGCACTTTAAGACAATGGCAGATCCCTTCATCAGGGGTCATCAAATGATTTTTCTTTTTAAAAAAATAATGTACAATAGTTTAGATTTCAACTATAATAAATATTACAAATATAAAAACAGTATAGAGATGAAGGACAGTACTTAGGCCCTTCTGCTCATTTTCTTCATCTTCAGACATTTCCCCAGCAAGCGGGACTACACACAAAAGAAGGGATTGCCTACATGCTGCCTATCAGTAACATGTAGGCAACTCTAAGTCTGAATGCCACACAGCGGGGGTTGTGCAGACCCCCGATGGCATTCACAACCAGTGCACAAGCTCCATGCTCCATGTAGACACCATCCCCTGGCTGCCCATGCAGCTATGTGCCACAGGTGATTCAGAGGCATGCTAGAAGCATGCATGCACTCCATGCCATTCACTAAGGTGCATAGTTGGCACGTAGTGCCAGGTGAGGGGTGAAAGTTGGGCAAGCGGAGACCCTGCCATAACTGTAGTTACACATCTCCACCAATGCTGCCCACCAGCTCCAGTAGGATGGGGAATCCCCCCACCATGATGCCCTAGTCATCCTATCTGTATGGTAGGGGTGGATGCAACCATGAGTACATGCAAGTGATACTCTCCTTCATGTTATACTACACATAAATGTATATTATTGTTAGTATGTAAACTCCACCTTGTGCTGTAGCATAGCAACGTTTACATTAAAATGGACAATTCCCCTGTGTACAGAACCCCCTTACGGCTGCAACATAGTCTATCACAATGAAACCACTGCAAGTATAGTATATACTATATACTGACGGTGACATGGACCATATGTGACAGCTTCACATTGCTGTCGTATAGAGTTAATGTAGTTTTAGCAATAAATATATGTGTTCCATGGCTTGCTGGTGAGATAGTGTGAGAGACTGATTTAGTGGTACAACACATAAACAACCTGTATTTATTGCTAGAAACAAGTTCATTCTACATGACAGCAATGTGATGCTTTCACATGTGGTCCATGTTAACATCAGCATATAGTATATGCTATACCTTCAGTGGTTGCTTTGTGATTGACTATGATGCTGCCACACAGGGGTGCTGTACATAGGGGACATGTTTATGTTCATATAATCGTTGCTACACAACAATACAATTTGGAGTGTACATACTAACAAAAACATATATTTACATTTCCTAATGCATAGCTATGTGCAGCAAGTGCATATTCACAGACGAGCACTTGCCCGTACATTTACAAGTCTGGGCCCCATGCCTGCCCAGAATCCCCTGCTCACATGTAGCAGAGGATCCACTCCAGGACCCAGGATGGGCATCCGACTGGATTTTAGCCTGTGTCCCATGCTCCACCCCCATGCAGCTGCACGCCAGGGGGTCTGGCCCATGGACAGGCAGACAGCATTATTGAATGCTGGCCCTTCAGTACCTGTCTGTGGGTGCATAGCTACAATGGCTGGGTATGCACATTTCATGCATACCCAGCCTGTCTTTGTGCATAGGCCCCTTTGACCTTACAGCTGCCATTCCACCTTGCCTTCTGTGCTGTATAGCTCCATCCTGTGCCTTTATTTTATTTAATTTCATCTCCTTTTACTGAGGGATAAATACCATTGAGCAGAGCTCATCTGCAATGGTGTCCCATTTACAAAGCAAACAAAAGCAGTTACAAATACAGTGCTCCCTTGCTGTAACATCCCTTGTCATAATGAATCTCAGGCATAGCGAACAGCTGTGATATCTTCAGTTATTCTCAGCTTAATCCTTAGTAGTTGATAATGGATGAAAAGAATGGGATTCATCACAGCTGTTATACTTCCTCGGCCACTCTTTCTCTGTCAGCCTTTTCACAGACAGTCCCCTAAGTCTGTTAACTTTGCCATAGACTGTAATTATGACAGAGTACCTGATTAAAAAAGAAACGTTAACTGATGCACGCTGCACTCCCACTTCTTACTTCTTACTACTGCCGTGGATGCCCGAGTTTCTGTATAAATCTTTTTTCTGTACAAATCTTTTTGGTAGCAAAAAAGTTGGCAGTGTGAGTGGAAAGGAGCAGCTTACTTTCCCCTTCCTCTGCTACTACAGTGCAAACAGTGGTTTACTGTGCTGGCTATCAGCCAGCATATACAGCATTATCAAAACCACTCACTAGCAGCAGAAGAATGACGCTCCTGACTTGGGCATGACATTATATTCATGGGCAGCAGAGGGGAGAAAATTAAATCAGAACAGGATCAGCAAATAAGGTAGTGAGTGTGGGAAAGTGACACTGCAAAGTTAATGAAAGCTGTGCACCCCACAGAGTCAGCAGAGTACAAGTACTGAAAATGCAAAAGCCATCTGTGAGCTATAAGAGAGATTCTCAATTACTGTACATGACTACAATGGCTCACCTTGTTTTGATGACTTGCTGCCCTCAAATGCCACTCTTTATTTTTCTGCCCTCTCTCATAGCTTACAGACAATGTTAGAGGAAAGCAGAAAAGTCAGTCCCTCCTTATAACAAAGCCTCACAATAATGTACAAGTTGCATGATGACAGAGTACTGTAATTATAATTGCAGAATATAAAAGACAAAAGACAAAGTTAATCAATAGAAAAATGCATCTCAAATATTGCACAGTTAAAAATATTGTTGAAGATAGTGTGCAGATTACCTGCTCCTGTGTGAGGTTCACACAGCAGGAGGGTGTCATCTCAGGGTGTTATACAGGAGGTATCTACAGATCTGCAGAAGTCTCTTTTCAACTGCAGCCAGAGTTACTACTAGGGTTGTTCAGAATCTGTCTGATGGAATTGGAATTCTTGGTTTTTGGGCTGTTTTTTTGAAAATTCAGAATATTGAAAACCCAGGTTGGACGCCAAATGGAAATCTGATTCTGATTTCTCATCTGACTGCAGTGCACTCCATAAAACCCCAGTACCCCCACCCAACAAACAGACCACTGCTGGCACTCCCTGCGCTCTGCCATTAGGGCACCAATTTCCAGGGTTCACCACCCCTTCCCCAAGGTCCGCCCCCCTTGAGTTGGTATCTTTAGTTGGGGGGCATGGGGGCACAAGGGGCAACCCCCCCACAATACAGTGGTAATTCACTGTGAATTCCCTGATGCCCTGATGGTGAGCGCACTTGGGCTGGCGCCATTACCACCTGGAACCCAAACAGCCAGCTAGGCAGGTACCAACTACCATACCAATACCTCAACTCAACCCAACTTGGTCCTCAGCCTAAAGCCCTCCCTACTCCCCACTGTATCTTGAGTGATCTTGTCTTCTGACAGTGTCTGGTTTGACATGCAGTCCACCACCATGGGCAGGCCATGTCCATTGAAGGGGGCACTCAGAGGGTCCCCCCTCCAGAATGCATACTATCCTTCCCAGGTCAGACACAAAATGATCCATGGAGCATGGACAACTGGAGCAGCACAGCTAACCCACAATCCATCCACAGGCACAACCCCCAAGAGGGTCTCTCCTCCCTCCATGGCTAGTCCACTTAACCTTTCAGGGCAGGCTCCAATACCAGTTGAGTCCAACTGTAATCCAAATGCCCAAGTCTGCTGGAAAAAGTGGGGTGGTCTCTGGCCTACCAGTGCCAAACCTTGTGTCTCCTCCTCAGCTGACACCTGGCTAATTGCTTGCTGCAATACAATCCCAGCCTGAAAATCCCAGGGTTTAATTCTGGTAGAAGTTTTCCCAGCAGACTCGGCATGACATCATATGGTTGGAGTCAGTCTGCTGTGTGCACCCCCATGTTTGTTTGTTGTTTCTTCCCATTCTCTTGCCTGCCCTTGGAGCCTGGATGGAGCAGAAACTGTAAAGAACATAGAGCATCTTTTTTTTTTTGTTATGGACTGACCAAGTGACCAGGATGGAGTGGGGCTTGGCAACTTAACTGAAGGAAATGTCAGACATCAGCAGCAATCACACTGAGGCATGCAGGGTGCTAATGCCACCAGGTAAGGGGGTAACCAGTCCTGGAATGATGATGGGTTCAGGACTTTGGGGCCGGGGGGTCATCCAATTTGTCACAGTCATTGTCAGCAGCACCAGTGACTGAGAAGAGGGTCCACCACCACCACCAGTCCACCACTGACTACCACACTGGACTAAGGCACAAGTCACTCATCACTATCACCAACTTAAAGTAGCAGGGAGGACACTGGGGGTCCAGGACAGTTTCAGACAAGAGTGGGGGTCAGGAGGAAGTTTGGAATATGTAAGTGTGGTGATTAAAAAAAATTAAAAACTTTTCTTGCTGACAAGGTTTTTTACAGGATGAGGGAGGACTTCTGCTAGCAGATTTAAGATGCAAAATGGAAAGTTCTGATTCTGTTTCCAATTGTGTTCTGATGTCTTTGTAGGAACTGGATCTGAGTCAGACTTGGAATCTGAATTTCTCTGAAATTCTGAAAACCGGTAACAGATTGGATTTCAGAGAACCTGAGCACCCCTACCTGCTACTAAGTTGTTGCGCTTTGTGTACTATTGCAATTACATACCACCCCACCTCTTAGTGCCTTCTAATGTATTGGTGACAGATAGGGACTTGCCATCACTACTGTAATAGCTAGCATAATCCTGTTATAAAATATGATTTACAAGTATTCACCTTCAGTGGGTGTAACATAGAAACATAGACAATGATGGCAGAAAAAGACCACTGGTCCATCCAGTCTGCCCATGAACCCTAACAAACCCAATACCTATTGCCCATACAGGGTTCTAACCCACATTATTCACCTCCATGCTCCCTGTCCTACTACTACCACCCTGAACAAATGCTTAGCCCATCACTCTGTCCCAGCCATGTTTGAAACCAGTGATAGTTTTGATGCAATGGAGAGAAAGAAGTAAGTCCCTCAGCTATATGTACACGCACCCATGTGATTGTATAAACGTAATTATTTGTACAGCCTCAGGGTTGTGCATTTGGAGAAAGAGTAATGCGTTCAGGGAAAGTCCAGTTTCCAGTTGCCTCAGTGGCACAGCTGGTAGCATAATTGGAATGGTATTCCAGGTGGCCTGGGTTCAAGTCCCAGCTCAGGTGCTTACTTCTGTCTCTCCATTGTTTGTATGTGTTCCGTAATATATGCACACCACACCCATGTGATTGTATAAATGTAATTTTCTGTGCAGTCTCCAGGTTGGCATTTGGAGAAAGAGTAATGTGCTCGGGTACAGCTCAGTTTCCAGTTGCCTTTGTAGAGCATCTGGTAGAGCAATCAGAATGGTATTCTGGATGGCCTGGATTCAAGTCCCATCTGAGGCCCTTACTTATTTCTCTCCAATGTTTGTATGTGTTCCATTATATATGCACACCACACCCATGTGATTGTATAAATGTAATTATCTGTGCCACCTGGTTGTGCATTTGGAGAAACAATAATGTGCTCAGGGACAGCCCAGTTTTCAGTTGTCTCTATGGCACAACTTGTAGCACAATCAGAATGATACTCTGGGCAGCCTGGGTTCAAGTCCCAACTGAGGCATGTACTTCTTTCTCTCCATTGTTGGAATATGTTCCATAATATATGCACTATGTGATGATATAAATATAACAAAGAAACTCAGCATGAAAGTACTGAGGCAGGGGTTATCCAGAAAGAGCAGACAATATAGCCAGGTTTCAAAGAAATGTAAAATTACCCATATCCCCATAATGCAAAATATCATGGGAAATATATGCAAGTTGCCATGAAATGATTTAGACTGGTTTTGCTTTATGCAATAGTGTATGGTGACAAATGGTCTCTCACTCACTATGCAAAGGCTGGAAAACAAAAACAGAAGAAGATATATAATAAAGTGGAGACAGCTGCTTGAGGGGTGGGGAGTTAGGGTTGAAAACCCTAAAGCCGTATTTTGCTAATTTTGTGGCTTTGAGTTGAACCCTAACTAGTGCATTATTGCAGTTTTTTGCAATTAATTTTCTTTCATTTTGAGAAAGTTAATAAACTCAAATTACAACAGCACTACTGACTGCAGAAACATATGCCCCTATGAGGCCAGCAATTCTGCAGTCACAGAAATACATGCACACTGTAAGACATGCATAGCCACTTCTGGCTGCAGATAGAAATGCATGATACTCAAAGTACAACCCACTTCTGGGTTGTAGAAGCACAGCCTTGCTCATGCATTATGTGGGTGAGTGATTTGGGTAGGATCCACTATACAAATACCATACAACAGCCTTACATACTTTAGCTTAGTGTACGTATGGGCCATTCCCTGCATACACAATTTGTGTAGTGGATTTTGTCCACATACAGATCCCATACCACAGCATTACGTGCCTGTAGTCCAGCATTACATGCATACTAGTAAAACTGTACAGCATATGCTCATCCCAGTTTCTAATATTTAAGTCCAAAATTCTCAGAACATATGTTGCAAGCCACAGCGATATCCACAGAAACAAACGACTTGCAATCTGACCTTTCAAATGTTTTTTATGGTGTTAAAACATAAAAACACATTTTGAGGTGGAAGTGACAGTTCTCACCAACTGTGTTCATCTAAGGGCCTTAACAAAATAAGATTGTTGAAAATTTGGTGAAAAAAATGTTTTAAAATGGTTGACTTATGAGAAACAGTTAATTCTTGGTACAAAGTCCAGATTTTTATATGGTGAATTTTTCACACTTTTTTATGTTGCAAACACTTGTTTGTTCACAATTTTGTAATGTGCCAAATTAATAATTCTTCATTCACATTTTTACATGTTGTGGTGGAAGTGACAGTTTTTACTCAATGTATTTGTGTAAGGGCCTTAAAAAATAAGATTATTGAAAATGTGGTAAAAAAAAGTTTGAAAAATAACTGCATTATGAGTAACAGTTAATTTTGGATACATAGTCCAGATTTTTATGTTGTGAATAAATAACTCATTGTTCACTCTTTATATATATATATATATATATATATATATATATATATATATATATATATATTGTAGGGGTGTGGTCGCACCCCTATAGCTAGGGTTGAGTAGGCACTTTAATGTTAAACCTCAATTTTTGTGCATTAATAACTTTGCAATGATTCAATGGATTTTCACGAAATTTGGAATGCGCAGTCTGGTATGGTAGATCTCTTGATTAACAAGTTGTGTTTCGGTCAGACTTATGGTTAAAACAACAAAAGAGAGGAAATGAAATGTTAAGGCTGAGCCCCTAACCCCCAACACACCCCACACCCATATCCTCCACAGACTGACAGACACCAGGGTGTGCCATGGGGTCATGAGGCCTAACACTCACTCCATTTTCCTTTACTGTAGCATGTCAACACGCTTACACACATGGAATGGGGTGAGAGTTGGACTATATGACCCCATGGCACACCCTGGTGTCTGTCAGTCTGTGGAGGATATGGGTGTGGGGTGTGTGAGGGGGTTAGGGGCTCAACCTTAACATTTCATTTCCTCACTTTTGTTGCTTTAACCCTAACTGATGCATTAAACACAGTTTTTTGCCATGAAATATATACAGTATATATAGATAGATAAATAGAGGATACATGATGGACAGGAGTGTGATATGGAAAATATTCTCACTCCTGCAGCTCTGGCTACTCATGAGTGCTGAAGGCATGAGTGACAGTATGCAGAGCTCACTCTGCAAGAGTGAGAATTTTTTCATAGCACATGATCTGCCCATCATGTGTGCTATTTACAAAATGGGGGTGGGAGCTCCAGACATAGTGTTATGTTTTCCTGTGTTCTTTTCCTGTTTCTGTGTGCTTTCTGCTCCTTCTGTGTGTGGTCTGAGTGTGCGTGTGAGTTTTTCTGAATGGACTTGGAGTCTCAGAGACACTATGGGACACAGGCAAGTGGCCTTTGCAATGCTAATTGAGTAAGTTGCAGGCACCAGTGAGAAACAGAAACTTTTTTGTGAAGCAGTTTCATTTAGAATGCAGGCTGTTGTGAAGCTGAGATCAGCATAGTAATGGGCTGGGAGTCCCAGAAACACAATGGGACACAAGTGAGTGTCCTTTGCAATGCTAATTGAGTAAGTTGCAGGTAGCAGTTAGAAACATAAACTTTTTTCCATAGCACACGATCTGCCCATCATGTGTGCTATTTACAAGTAGCAGTGAGAAACAGAGACTGTTTTGTGAAGCAGTTCCATTTAGAATGCAGGCTCTAGTGAGTGAGTGGTGATATCAATGCTAATTTAGCAGGTGAGTTTGATAGTGTGGAGGTCATTTGTTGAAAGTAGTGCCAGCAGAGCTATGATTGGTCAAGGTTCCAGCGTGACATCAGCACAGTAATAATATCTGCCTGTGAGGTATGCACAATGTGTATAAATGCCAAATATTATCACAGTGTGATTTTTCTGCAAGATTTATATCACTGTGTGCTGAATACATGGTTTTATCCACTACTCATTTTGCTCACCCCCATTGGATGGAAAGATAGATAGACAGACAGACAGACAGACAGACAGACAGGCAGACAGACAGATAGATAGACATATAGATAGATAGATAGATAGATAGATAGATAGATAGATAGATAGATAGATAGATAGATAGATAGATAGATAGATAGATATTATAGGGGCATGGTTGTGTCCCTATAGTTAGGGTTAAATCATCACTTCTATGTTAAACTCAAAATTTCCACTTTAATAACTTCACGACCATTCAAGCAAGTCACAAGAAAGTTTGCATGTGCCATCAGGTATCAAAGATGTCTTGATGTGGCAAGTATCATTCCAGTTGGATATTTAGGTGCAGATATACAGAGTGTCACAAAATCTGTAAATAACCTTTTTTTGTCACATTATTGTCACACCGCTGTGCAAAAACAGTGTGGAATTTTAATCTGATATTTTTAGGGTATGTAGGTCTTGGGTCACAGTTGTGCCTTTTGAAGATTTGGCAAAAAAATATTATTCCATTCAAAAGTAATTAAATTTTGAAATTTCCCATTATTTTCAATAGTAAAAGTTAGATGTTCACCTCGAAAAAGGATTCTTTGTCTCAAATGGGCAATCCTTTTTCTCTGCTGGTTTATAGCCTGATACCATAAGCAATCCCCACATTACCTACCTTGTACGGAAGATCCACCACCCAAAAGCACCCCCAAGATACATTGTGACTCACTCCTATAAATTCCCGGATCTCAACCCTGTACTTACCGATCTATCAACTGCTGACTGGTCCCCCATCACTTCTGCATCCTCCATTGACTTGGCTTGGGAGTTCTTCCATACTAAATTCATAGCCATCTGGAATAAGTTTGTCCCCCTCAGGCAGGTCAGAGTGTGGGGTAATCACCTCCTCTGGATCACCCAAACTTCTAGTTTACATTTGAGCATGTGACCTAGCCTGGAAGTCTCATAAATCCTCAGGCTTCCCAAATGATTTCCAGCATTATCGCACTCTTCGCAACTCATGCACCCACGCCATATGATTTGCACGAGCTGAGTATTTCCACACCACATTCCACACCAACCTGAACCACCTGTCTAAATTCTAGAAAGTGGTTCAAGCCCTTTTCTCCCCTCCTGCCCAAACCCCTGTCCCAGTTCTCCACGACAATGATACCATGTTAACAGACCCCCGTAGAGGTTGCCTCCAAATTTAACTCCTACTTTACCTCTTGTGCTGCTGACTTCAGCTCTCTCCCCTCCCATCCCATCATCACTTACCCCTACCAACACCTCACCCCTCTTTCACCTTCTCCACTACACCCACCTCCATCAACTTCAAGGCCTTTCTCTCATTGATCCCCTTTTCTGGTCCTCCCCTGATGGTCTAGACCCAGAACTCCTCTTCCTATAAGCCCCTGCCATTGCCAACCCTCTCACCTCACTTATGAACCTTTCTTTCTCCCTATCATCTATCCCCATGACCTGGAAACATGCCACAATCATCCCCCTTCCCAAAGGGGGTGACTCTTCTCCTGGCAACTATCGGCCCATCTCCTACCTCCCTATCTTGTCTGAGCTCCAAGAACATCTTATCTTATCTCAACAACTATCCTTCTACCTTGACTCCACCTCCTTCTTCACCCCTTTCCAGTCTGCTTTCAGGAATAATCACTCCATTACTACCTCTCTCCTCAGATTCACTGACTCCATACTCACCAGCATAGACAGTGTCCTCATCACCTCAGCTATATTCATCCACCTTGCCAAGGCTTTTGACATGGTCTCTCACCCCATCCTTCTATCCAAGCTCTCTTCAGCTGGGATCTTTCCCTCTGCTGTTGACTGGTTCAGTTCATACCTGGTCTGCAGAACCCAATCAGTTTGGATAACTGACTCTGTATCCCCTCTCCTCCCCATCCAGACAGATGTCCCACAGGGCTCTGTTCTGGAACCCCTACTATTTTTCATTTTTCTTAATAACCTTCCCTCTGTCTGCTCCTCTTCTAGCATCCACATGTATGTAGATGACACTGTTCTGTACACATCTGGCCCATCCCCCTCTAGTGTCACTGCCAGCCTACAGCTGGACTTTGATGGTGTTCAGCACTGGCTAGTTTCCAATCAGTTATTCCATAATGCCAAAAAGACAATCTCCGTGACCTTTGGCACTAGTCAGAGATTGTCTCGTTGCCCCTCCCTGCCTTCTTTATACATCCTCAATGGGAAAAAACTGGAAGATACTTCTTCTGATAAGTATCTTGGTGTCTGGCTTGACAAGCACCTTGACTTTTCTGTAAACATGGATGCGACTGCCAAAACACTTCACCCCAAGCTTGGTGCTCTCTACCAGAACTGCAGCTGCATTCCACTGCCTGCCCACCACACTGTAGTGCAGAAAATGATCCTCCCAGTTTTTGATTACAGTGACGTAGTCTTCAGTGCTGCTCCCAAAACCTCCCTTTCCAGACTGGACACCCGCTACAACTCCTTCAGCCATTTTGCACTTTATGCCCCCCCCCATCACTGTGACCTCTATAACTCCCTCTACTTCCTCTCTCTTAGGATAGAAGATGCTCCTACTGTATCTCCTTCACAGCCTAATATTGGTTTGGTTCCCTCCCTTCATATCTCTCCTCCTCTTTTTCTCCACTACCCCCAACTCACTCACTCCTTAGTTATGACTCTCACTGTCTAACTATTCCCAGAAGATCCACTTCTAAAGGCTAGTCTGCATTCTCCTACCACCTGCTCCAATTGTGGAACTCCATTCCCCTGCCCCTCCATCATACCCTCTCTCCTGCTGCTCTTTCCTATCTCCTTCACAAGCTCCCTCCCCACATCTGCACCTGCACCTCTGTATCCCATTTACCCACCTCCATCTAAATCATACCCTGTATCTTCCACCCTCTCTATGGGTGGCCTAAACTTTAAGTTGCATTTCCAGCTAAACAAATCCTACAGTGCAGTTACGCTTGTATCAATATCATATCTCTGTATATTGTTCACCAATCACTGTACCATTATTTCAACCTATTGATTGCTGTACTGTGTTATATATTACCTGTGTGTGTGTGTGTCTATATATATATACTGTATATATATATATATATATATTAGAGGCAAAAAACTCTGTTTAATGCATTAGTTAGGGTTGTTCCACACTGACAGAAGTGAGGAAATTTGGTGTTAGGGTTGAAAGCCCCCCCTTGTACCCCCCACACCCACAACCGGCATCGGGGTGTTCATTAGGGTTGTCGGCCATAACTCTCACCCCATCACATGTGTAAAGAAGCAGAGGTGTAGGAGAATGGGGTGAGAGTTAGGACCGACAACCCTAATGCACAACCCAGTGCTGGTTGGGGGTGTGGGGGATCCATGGGGGGGCTTTCAACCCTAACACCAAATTTCCTCGCTTTTGTCAGTGTGGAACAACCCTAACTAATGCATTAAATGGAGTTTTTTGCCTCTAATTTCCCTTCTTTTTGAGAATGATAACAAGAAATAGTGAATGTAAAACGGCGGGGGGGCCCCGCGCTCCTGCCATGTGATGTCTTGTCACATAGTAACGTTGTGCCCATAAACACAAATGGTAATTCGCATGGTGACCTTAAAGTGAAACAGAAAGAGAAACAGTAGTGTAGAGCGAAATGTTAAAAACAATGCAAAAGGAAGTGCAAATGAAAAAGCAAAGGTAGCAGCACATGGTGGCGTAGACGTGAACGTTAAGTGAAACAGGAACGGAACAGCAAGCGGAAACGGTAATGGTAACAGTAATGGAAATGCACAGGCTGGTTTTCCCCAAAAGCTGCATAGAGAAAGACAGTGAGTACAAAGAATGTATGGATAATAATGGTTCTTGGAGCAGAAAATGAGGGATTGGAATACTAAATTGCTTATATCTCAGGAACCGTACAATGTAGAAAAAAAATTTAAAAGTCATATGATTGGGGGGGGGGCATGGCTTAGCTCCGGACGCAATGGCTGCTTAAAATGAACGCTCATCAACACCCCAGGTTCCCTCCAAGCTTTACACAGCCTAATATCCAGTGAAATGAATATATGCAATTGGGGAAATGCTGTTAAACCTACTGGGAACTAAGAGATCTATCCTAAGCACTGTCTGCTGTCTTACAGAGTGGGAACTTGCGTGGTTGTTATGGCGCAGCACAAAAAATCAGAGGCCTCGGCAGAATCAATATCAATGCAAACTGCGGAAATGTTTGTGACTTTACTTAAACAAATGGCTGAAGTAACTCTTGCTTCTAACAAAACTACACTCGCTATCCAACAGCTCGAGACACGTATTACTCGCACTGAGCAAAAAGCAGATCAAAACTCAACGAAATATAAAAGCTTACAGCCATAATTAGGGAACAAAGTAAATCAATCCAAATGCTGCAAAATAAATCTGACGACATGGAGAACAGGAGCCGTCGGAATAACCTCCGATTCCTCGGCCTTCCTGAGGGGGTGGAACATGGTAACTCCTTAGACTTTTTATATGATGTTATGCTGGATTTATTAAAATGCGAGGTTCCGCCCGAGCTCACAATAGAGAAAGCCCATAGAATGCTCAGCCCGATTCCAAAGAGCGGAGAAAGACCAAGGGCTATTATGGCCCGTATCTTAAATTTTGCAGACAAAGAGTGGATCACTGCAAGGGCAAGAGAGCTTGGGGGTCTGTCCTGGCAAGGCCATAAAATCTTAGTCTTCCAGGACTACTCTCGGGAATTGGCTGCTAGACAGAAAGAATACACGGAAGCTAGGAAATTAATGCATTCCCTGAAGATCAAGTTTTTGCTGTGATATCCTGCCACCATGCGATTAGAGATAAATGGTTCATATGTAACTTTCGCTACGCCAGATAGTCTAATGCAGTATCTACACTATGACTGGCCTTCTCAGCTGAGCTCAGATCGGAATGTTAATCAACAGTTAGATATAGAACAAAATCGGCAGAACATGATGGATTCAACTCGCTGAACCACTTTGATCTCCCCCCCTCCTAGCTTCCATTTTCAAGGCAGCTGACCAGCTCTTCCTGCCAGAAATCATAAGCGACAACAATCTGGGAGCCATCTGAGAAGAGAACACCCACATGACAGGAATGAAGGTACATCCCAGGATCCTTTAAACCACCCAGAAGATTTTGTGATGAGGTTTTCTATGCCAAACAGATTTGCAGCTCTAACTCTGGTGGACTCGGGTGAATCAGTAGTGGACTTTCCTAATTACCCTGAAGAGGAAATGGTTCTAGAATCTGCTAAGATGGAGGCCTTAACTCAGGCTCTGGACAAAGTCACACCATCTGAAACTATTCCAACGATATTGTCTGCTCCCTCTTTGCCTTCAGCAACCCCTGCTGGAGATCAGACTCAGCAAGAACCCTCAGATGCAGAACTCCTGCAAACGGAAGACCAGCGTGCTTGGACCTAGATAAGTGTCCCGATCTCTCTATTTTTCACATTCTCCTCCCACACTCAGTCAGGCACTAACTTGGTAGTGGGTAGAAGTTGAAATCAGCACTTGGACTTGATGCTGGATTATTGGCACTTCTTTATTTTGTTAGAATCGCAGCTTGCTTTTTTCACCCCTCCCCCGTATAGCTGGTTACACCAAAGAAGCAACAGTGATATAAGGGGATAGCGATAAGGGCTTTAATGCATAGCAGCTGCACTCAGAATTAAACTAGAGGGTACTGTGTTAATGTTTTACTGCCCTTATGCTAGTAACAATAAGTTTTTGGTTTTTTTCCTCATTCTGTGTATTTATCTTGGGGTCCCTCTCGGGAGAAGAGGGGACATTTCAAGAATTAAAGGGGCCAAGGTAGGTACCCAGCAAAGTCTGTGACTCCTCCTGAAAAGTAGTGTCCCTATTTCATTTGGAAATACACAGTAACCCCTTGGTTAACCTGTTCTGTAGTATTTTTTTCAGAGCTTATGACATAAGGTCATGGAATCCTCGCAAGTAAGGGACCTCCGTGCCTAAGTTTTTTTTTCCCCGGGGAAATGCATTTTCTCTGTCTTATTTTTTTATCGTTGTCAGCCTTGTGAAAGAGCATATAGTCATCTCCCCCATATTTTGGCAGGTGGGTGGGCTATTAGGGTCATTGTGGCCTTGGTCCTTAATGCCCACGCGTATTGCTATGCAACGCTGCGTAATATATGTAAATAGTTTTGGCATGTTGTGCTTTTATATAACAGTATCGTCTCTCCTGTTTTCTCAATTATCATCTTTAAAACACATGTTACAAAATGTATGTTTGTTTATGTATGACTGGCCAACCGACACCTATTGTGATATGGATGACTTGGTATATTATCACTCCCCTGACGTTATCTCTTTATTTAAGGTTATCTTAGCTAATATGTTTTACCTTTGGTCTGACCATGGATGATACAACCTTTATTACATGGAACGTCAGGGGTTTGAACTCTCCCTCAAAGCGTAAACAAGTTTTAACCCATTTAAAAAGAGTTAAAACCCAGGTCGCCCTACTACAAGAGACCAAACTAACCAGGTAGGATCACAGATATTTGGTGAAGGACTGGGTGGGGTTAGAAACTCATGCCAGCACTGCCACAAAAAAAAGAGGTGTAGTTATCTTATTACACAAATCACTTCCTTGGTCTATTTCACAAAGTAAAGCTGATCCTCAGGGAAGGTGGGTGATAGCCTTAGTGGATACCCCGCATGGTCAGCTAATAATTGCTAATATATATGCACCAAACGAGGATAGTCCTTCTTTTTTTTAAGAACTCAGTTTAAAATTAGGAACAATGCTGAAACCAGATATACCAATTGTAGTGGGGGGGACTTTAATTTAACACTTGTCCCTGCACTAGATTGAAGTGGTCATGGGAGAGAGTATCACACTCAAGGAGCACAGGCTGTACTTAGTCTTAGCTCCGAATATCAATTAGTGGACATCTGGCGTTTAGTCAACCCCTCAGACAGGGACTACACTTTCCACTCTGAAGTACATGGCTCCTCTAGTAGACTTGACATTTGGTTAATCTCCAAGTTTCTGACACAATTTGTCTTAAAAACCAATATTTTGCCCACAGTCATCTCAGACCATGCGCTGGTTCAGCTGACAATATTATGGGGAACTTCTACACCACGGTCTACTTCCTGGAGACTGGACCCACTTCTTTTGCATGATCAAAAATTTATTGAATGGGCCAAAATACAAACTCAGCTTTTCTTACAAGAAAACCCTGTGTCGGAGACCTCTGCCTCCATCACATGGGAAGCATATAAAGCCACCATGCAAGGCACAATTGTTGGATATGCCTCCCATAGACGGTGTAAAGAAAAGGAATATACTCACCTCGAAAGTGAACTTGCTGAGGCTGAATGCGAGTTCAAGGCTTTACCCCACCCATCGCCCCACTCAGAATCTGGAAGGAAAGTTTTACAAATCTGTATTAAACTTAATGAACTTTTATCCAGGAAGGCCGATTTAGCCCTCCTTAGGATTCATCATACATACTGGGAAGGGGTAGACAAAAATGGAAAGGTCTTAGCATATCAACTCCGTAAACAACAAGCCCAATGACATATAGCGGGCTTGAAAAACCCCATTACTGGTAAGGTTCAAACCAACTCTCAAAGTGTAAATGAAATTATGACGTTGTTTTATTCGCAACTTTATACTTCCTCCAAGTCTAAAAATAATTCTGTAACCCAAGAATTTTTACAATCTATTAAGCTACCAAAACTTCCCCCACCCCACGTTGATGACCTTGAAGCCCCCTTCACAACACAGGAAGTCAACACGGCTTTGATGGCTCTAAAATCAGGAAAGGTTCCCAGAGGTGATGGGTTTCCTGTAGAGTTCCTTCAGTTAATTTCTCCCATGATCTCCCCTCTGTTATGTCAGGTCTTTATGGAGGTGGAAGACAAGGGCATTTTGCCACAGACCCTAAGAGGCCACTATAATAGTCCTTCCCAAAAAGGGGAAAGCTCCCGAAGATCCCGCTAGCTACCGCCCTATTTCCTTGACTAATGCTGACAGCAAGGTATACACTAGGATATTGGCAAATAGACTTAACCCCATACTTCCGTCTTTGATACACCCATCCCAAGTAGGATTTGTGAAAGGTAGGTATAGCTCAGATCATTTGCAGACTCTTCTCAATCTCATTCACATAGCCAAATCTGACCCCGACACCTGTGGCTGCATTGGCCATTGATTTTGAGAAGGTGTTCGACTCTGTGGAATGGGACTACCTTCACTCTGTCCTTCAGCATATTGGATTCGGCCTTCATTTTCGAGCGGCTATAACAGCTCTTTATACAGCCCCCCTCGCTAGGGTACTCACTAACTCAGTAATGTTAGACTCATTTCAACTTCATAGAGGTACTAGACAGGGCCGCCCCCTATCTCCGTTATTATTTCTTCTAACGGTGGAACCCATAGCAGCAGCAATCCACCAACATCCCTCTCTAACTGGTATTACAGCAGGTCACCCACAACCCACTACCCTTACGTACGCTGATGACCTGCTGGTTATATTGGGGGACGTCCCTAAGACCATTCGACCTCTTCTCTCCCTATTAGATCACTTCTCTCATATCTCTGGACTCAAAATCAACCAGGCCAAAACAGAGATTCTCCCATTTAATTCTAAATGTCTCCCCCATACCATGTTCCACTTTGGCCTTAAATGGTCACAACATACCATTACATATCTGGGAATCAAAGTAGGGGAGGATATTGGAAAATGGTGGGACAACAACTTAGGCCCTTTACTATCTAGTTGCAGGTGTGAATTGGACCACTGGTCTCGTCTCAACCTTACATTGGCTGGGAAGATATCTGCCTATAAAATGTCAATTGCACCTAAAATCTTTTATTTATTATCCCACATTCCCTTATCTCTCCCTAGGGTATGGATCAAAAAAATTGAAAAAACTATAGGTCACTTCTTATGGGGGAATGCTAAACTCCACTTTGGCAAAAATATACTAAGGGCACGTTGGAAATATGGTGGATGGGGTCTCCCTTGGATAGAGGATTACAAAATTGCATACCAATGTACACAGACCCTGAAATGGTTTAACCCACAGTCTGATGAGTTGCCCCAATGGCTAACATTAGAACAAGGCATCAGCGGATCCCCTGTTACAGCTACAGTGTTATGGCCTGGAGCCTCTAAGGAGCTTATGCTGCATCCCACCATAGGCCCCTCTATTCTTTATTGGCGAATACTTCACAAAAAACTAAATATTTCAGCCCTTCCCTTACCATATACTCCCTTATGGAATAACCCCAGTGTTACCATAGGTGGAAAGCCTGTGATCTGGCCCACTTGGCAGGGGAAAGGTATCCTATTTGTAAAGGATTTATTGGTTAAGGTCTCCATAATGGTAGATACATTTCAACAATTACAAAGTAAATGGAAACTACAGAGATCTGATTTTTGGAGGTACTTGCAGATCAGAGATGCTTTGAAAATAAGGCTGCAACAGGCAGATGCATTTAAGGACCTTTCACCCCCAGTGCAATCATGGCTTGCCCTACAGAAGGGGATGGCAGGTATAATTTATGCCCTAGTTAGAGATACCTTGCCTACCTCTAACCAATCTTCAAGGCACAAGTGGGAAAAGGCCTTAAAAATGCCACTGACTGAAACCCAGTGGAATCAATGCTGGTGGGTAGGACATAAAGTATTTACTGATGCTAGGAGCAGACTGATCCATAATAAAACAATGCATTCTTGGTATAGAACACCTGTAATGTTAAAAAAAAATGCAAGTGCACCCTCATGATAAATGCTGGAGATGCCATGTACACGGAGGAGATCTATATCACATTTTATGGCTCTGCCCTTTGATCGTAGATGTGTGGAAGTCCATTCAAAGTGTAACAAACTTAATCCCTCCCTTATGCTGTTGGGTCTTAAATCTGATGTCCCTAATCTTGACCCTCATTCATTTAGATGGCTGATGCTTTTAAGCATGCAAGTGAAGCGTTCTATCCTGAAAAACTGGAGATCTTCTAATATACCTAATATAACGAAGATCTTATATAAATTTCCAAATTAGACAGATGTTCTCACCTGATATCAGGGCGTATGCCCCTTTACCATTGTTGCTGGGCCCCATACATGGCCTACCTGGCCTCCAGAGCAGGTGTTGGTTGACCTGGTACATTGTTGTCCTACATAACTTTATTTCCCAATTTGAGGTGATGCATAATCAGTTCACTGAACTTAGATTTTTATCTATAGTTTTCTATAATTGGTAATCATGTGTTGTTTATACTGTATTCAATATAGGAGGACATTGTAAATAGTTAATAATGTGATTATTTACTTTTATGGCTAGGCTGTTTGTACACTCTCTTTACAACTTGTGTTTTAGCTATAGAAGGTATGGACGAATAATTTATATTAGCACTTTGCCTTTTTAGGATTTACTTTAATTACCCTTAGTTACTTTGTGGCACCATATTACTTATTTTTCAGATGTTTCCTCAAATTCGACCATAGGAAGGTACGGCTACCGTAATGCATGAAGCCTTGACTTATCCAGCAGTGGTACCTCCTCGTGGGCTCGGATTTTTGGTAAGAGTCAAGGTAGGTGCCTTAGGGTCTAGTAGAGTCCTTGCAATTTTCTTTTTAGATTTATGATGCAATTCAAAGAGTGTCTCACATGTCAATTATTTATACTGCTGTTTTGTATATAGCTGAAATTTAATGTTATTGTTTGTTTTTTTATTTTTTTTGTTCCTATGTTATGTTGTAGTAAAATTAATAAAAAACTTTTAACGTAAAAGTCATATGATTTATGACTTTCCTGGATAGTTTTGCACTTAGCCCCTGCTAGGGGCTAAGCATTTTTCCATAGGACGCCATAATGTTATCCTATGGGAAAAAGCATCAACTTTGGAGTGCTGTAACTTTGCCGCCATGTAATATTATTTCAACAAAACACTGAAAGGCACATCTGTAAGATGTTGGCTGCGTTTCCTCCAAATTTCAGGCCAAAACACCAAACCGTTCTTTTGCAACAGGGCGCCAAAGAATTGCTGTCATTTTCCCACAGCCTAGAAAAGTACTGTCGAAGTTTGCAAAAGCTTTCACAAAGTCATTCGACAGTGTCGCAGGCGCGACAGTACTTTGGAAAGTACTTTTTCCAGAAATTTGAAAAACATATTTCTGGGGTGTTTTGACCCAAA
The DNA here is from genome assembly GCA_016271365.2 of Neoceratodus forsteri. NCBI lineage: Eukaryota > Metazoa > Chordata > Ceratodontiformes > Ceratodontidae > Neoceratodus > Neoceratodus forsteri. The sequence goes on from CM028135.1 coordinate 405,741,085, forward strand.
ATAAAGACATGGCTAGCATCCTCAGGGTCCGACTAGGTGAATACAAAAAGAATAGGTTGCTGAGGGTCCCAATTTTAAATGCCAAGCATTTTTATGATCGCTAACTGAAAACAAAATGGCAGATTTGCAACAGTAAAAGGGCCATTTGTGAAAGTAAAAACTGCATTTGCGACACTGTCAAACTTTTTAACTTTTCCCATTGACTTATAATGGGAACTTGTTTTTTGAATAACTTTTGAACTGTTTAATATTTTTTCATGAAATCTTCAAAAGGCACATTGGGGACCCTTGCTGCATGTTCCCTGAAGATTTCAGACCGGTCGTGCAAACCATGCTACCTGTAGAGATGACAGTAAAATTCCAGAAAAGCGTAAATGCGCATGCAGATCATGCTTAATAACTCCACAGCCGTATATGTGACCAGTACAAAACTTGGCAGATCCCAAGGAGTATGGGTCTTGATTGTGTATTCCAAATTTCAGGTAAATCCGTCTAACAGTTGCAAAGTTATTAAGGTACAAAATTTTGAGTTTAACATGTAAATGGCTCCTCAACCCTAACTATAGTGGCACTACCATGCCACTATAAAAATACATACATATATATATATATATATATATATATATATATATATACAACACACACACACAGATGTGACAGCCAGGATGCAACACAGAAATGCTGCAGAATATCTCAGAATGCTGCCGTTTACTGCAGGGGCCATTGTAAGTCATGCAGGATTCTGTGACGTCATTATTACAAGTTACTGTGCTTCATCATGGCTGATGCAACTGTATTGATTGCTGTATTTCCCCCTTCCCCAGCACCCAGGTAACACTTGGTAATAAGCTCTGGCTCATTGTGCCCTCCTGGTGAAACATTTTTAAATAAATAAAAATGGGTAATCCTTTGTCAAAATGGGGAATTTTTTTGAGTACTTTTTGCAATTTAATAACTTCATAACTGCTCAACCAATTAGCATGAAATTTTGCATGCTCCATCGGGTAGCACAGATCTCTTGAAGAAATAAGTTTCATTCTGTTCAGATGTGTGGATGCAGAGTTACAGAGTGTTAAATGTCACAGCCCTATAGTTAGGGTTCAACCTTCACGTCTATGTTATACTCAAAATTTTGCACTTTAATATTATTACAACTGTTCAACCGCTTTGCATAAAATTTTGCATGCTCCATCAGGTGCCAAAGATCTCTTGATGTGCCAAGTTTCATTCTGGTTGATGTGTGGGTACTGAAATATAGAGTGTAAAAAAATTGAAAATTACAATTTTTTGTAAAATTCTTTGTCAGGCCACTGCACAAATATGGCTTAGGATTTTGGACTGAAATTTTTAGGTCAGAAAGGTCTTGGGTCAAAAAAAAATTAATCTGTTCAAAAGTTATTACATTTTAAAATATCCCATTATTTTCAATAGGAAAAGTTAGTTGTGATCCTCGAAACAGGATTCTGTTTCACAAATGGGCAATCCTACGAAACAAATGAGTAATCCTTTGTTGCAAATGGGGAATCTTGTTTCATGTTGCTGCCATCATGTGCTTTCTTGGCAAGGAAAACAAAGTTAAAAAAACAGGAAAAATGATAAACCTCTTCTTAGATAAAAATGGTGTTTTTTTTGAAGTAACCGACATATGTGCTCTGCTAATCGGGACCCGTGCTATCAGATTCTGCTGTTATTTTTTTTCATAAATCACTTGGAAATGTGACTTTTCAACATGCTGAAATCCTTTTTCACAAATTTGTGAAAAAAGAATCATGAAACAGTATCCTGTTTTGCAATTTGTGAAAAAATAATTTTTATACAGGTTTTTTTTTTTTGTCATTTCACAGTGAAAAAACGGTTTTGAATTTTGGTCTGCATTTTTCAGGGTACAAAGGGCTTGTTCCATGGATGTGCCTTTTGCTGGTTTGGTGAAAGCAGATTACTTTGCTCTGGTGTTCTGGGGGTTAAATTTTCCTTCGTTTCCCATTGGATAACATTGTAATGTGATTATGTGAGGTGTAAATAGTCATTTCTTTGTCACTCCGCTGTGAAGACATGGCTTCCAATTTTTGTATGAAATTTTCAGGGTACAAAGGCCTTGCCCTACAGTTGTGCCTTTTGCTGGTTTGGAAAAATATATTCATTTGGTGTGGAGTTATATAGGTTTCAAATATTCCTGTGATTCCCATAGGATAACATTGCAATGTGAGGTCTTTCTTTGGTGCTGCACATTACGGGATAGGAGATGACTACAGTATCTTTAAAATGATGGATGGATGGGAGCACAGGGTTCAGAAGGCCCTGCACTCCCACACTAAAATACTGATACCATTATGGACTGATGCGAGCGCAGAGTCTGGAGGGCACTGCTCTCCCACAGGAAAATAAGGATATGATTACAATATCTCAAAAATTACGCATGGTTGTGAGCACAGGGCCCTCTGCTGCCACAGACAAATAAGAATATGATTATACTATCTCAAAAAATAAGGACATTCTTGTAAAACTTCATTAATGTACTAGTTAGGGTTCCAGCATCAAAAGGAGGGTGGGTTCACAAAAAGAGGTTACCAAGGGCTACATAACTTAGTTATCATTAAATTACAAAAATAAAAAAATATTTTAAACATGAAAGTAGTCCATCATTTGTGTACCAGCTTGTAGAGATACATAACATAATGTCAAATTTCTAATACATCCTTTTTTATATTTTTTTTGTTTTAATGTGTGCTTAGCAGCTAGTTTTCTGCTCCCTGAAGCCTGACATTTTGAGGCATGTACTTTGTATTAGCTATTACGAGCCCATTGCACATCACAGTATGCAATTAGAAGTAGGGGGTTAATGCTGCCATTACAAATTAGCAGGTTTACAGTGTCCTATTGCCTTCTACTGCTCCCTTTAAGTGCTGTGGTGCTCTGAATATTCCGTGATGGGTGTAACCTGTGGTGTCTGCATTTGTTACACCCATCACAGTGGCCTCAAACATACATTCCATTAAATCTTTTTAATTTGCAGGAGTTGCAATGTGTACAGCAAACTCCCAACTTGTGCTGCTAAATTGTGCTCTTTCCCTGGACTCCTGCAAGGCACTGAAAATCAGACATTTGACTCCCCACCTGACATGGTGTCTGAGATTCCCGTGTGTTTGCACGTCACAGGTAGGGGGTTAATTTACATTCCTGCAGTGCGTCTGAGCTGTTGTGTCATCGCAGGATTTAAATTACATAGATTGGGCTATAAAGCCCATGGTTTCGACTCTTTCTGTCCACTTGTTCACCCCCAGGGAGAGAAAAATGACTACCATGTCTGAAAGAAGTGAGCCCGTTACGAGTCACCTCAGGTAAGGCACTTTTTTACACTCATCACGGGGACAAGTTGCTATGCAAGAAATGGCCTGTGGTTCTGCAAGTGGGAATCACTGCTGGCATTTCAAGACAATTCCAGTGTGGCTCCCCTGCATGTAGTGCAGCCAGCTGTCTTTAAAAACCAACAGCCTTACACAAGTTGAGAACACACACCAAGGCTTGTGGTGTGTGCATTTCGCCCATCACACTTTGTTTCTCAGTGCGCCAACCATGCTACCTGTTTGGGGTGGTCGGGGGGAGCACAGTTGTAGCACAGCTGTGCAGTAGCATTGATTTTTTTTTTAAATCGTGGTTTTTCCCACCAAGCACCCACCAAGCCATGCTAGACAAATAGAGGATTACCTCATGGAATGTTCTGACCAGGTATTGTGCTATGAAAGTCAATAATCTAGAATACTGCAGATCTGGGGCAATGTTTTGGGGGTGGGTAGAAGTTTTTGTTTGGACTGTGTAGGTATTGTGCTAAATATTGCTTAGTATAAAGATCTGTGTCATTGTTGTATTGGGGGTGTGTGGTTGGTGGTTAAAATTGTTCTCCAACCTCGGCCTGTATGTTAGTGTATTCATGTTCAGCCATCTTGAGCACCATGCGGCTTCACTGCCGGGGTGGGGGGGTAGGTGGATCTCTTGCCTCATCTGTCTTTTAGGGTGTCTCAATATGGACGAACATGAATGCTCAGACATTGCCTCCATGCATTGGTGGTTTGGTGTAAGCATCTTATTTTTAAAAGAAATGTGGTTTTGCTGGCCTGGGCCCTGGTCACAGGCAGGCTCCAACCTCGGCCTGTATGTTTGTGCATTCATGTTTGGCCATCTTAAGCACCATGCGGCTTCACTGCCGGGGTGGGGGTGGCTTTTTGGTGAATGTGCTGGTCTCATCATGGCTGAATATGAATGTTCAGACATCCTCAGTGCTTTAAATCCAAATATTTGTGTTGGTTTAAAAAAACTGAATATTGCTGTGGTTTTTATGCTGGCCTGGGATCAGGTGTTTTTTTATTTTTTTTTTATTTTATATAATTAAATAACTACATGTACCTTCTCTCTCCGTCAGTTGTTGCTTTGTAGTAAGCAATAAGGCATGACCAGGTGTTAGATTAATAGTTTGTTAAACACCCCCTAGGGATGTATTGTGGCACATGGTGCATCAGAGTGCCATATTGCCCTGAGGGGGTAATTAACTGACTATTAATGTAAATCCTGGGAGTGCCTTATGGTGTTTATTAAAATTATTCCAAAAAAAGGTGTTTTTCAATGTTTTGCTCTTTTATTTAAGTTTCTTCCAACAGCTTAAGAATACTGGTTCAGCATAAGAAAGCATCATTCCAGTAATTCAGCAGTGCTAGAGGATCATCTGACAGCTATTGGTGTATTAGGGCATTAATGCACTTCCTGGCTGGTTGAAGTCACTCGGGCAAGCACTCGTGCCTAACAATGCACCCATGGCATGCATTGATGCCGCGATACACCCATGCTATGTCATGGGTTATAACCATTGGAATCCAAACAGCCAATCAGATTGCAGCATTTCTTAAAGCCTTCAATATCCCATCTTTGATTCTGTTATATGGTCTGGAGTGTTCTGTGCAGCTCCCTTGATTGGCAGTATCATGTGGAGTGTGCATGTTGGCTCTTTATTACCGTTGAATGGTCTGGAGTGTTCTGTGCAGCTCCTTTGATTGGAAGGATCATGTGGAGTGTACATGTTGGCTTTCTTACCATCGAATGGTCTGGAGTGTTCTGTGCAGCTCCCTTGATTGGCAGTATCATGGGGAGTGTACATGTTGCCTTTTTTACCATTGAATGGTCTGGAGTGTTCTGTGCAGCTCCTTTGATTGGAAGGATCATGCGGAGTGTACATGTTGGCTCTTTCTTACCGTTGAATGGTCTGGAGTGTTCTGTGCAGCTCCCTTGATTGGCGGGATCATGTGGATTATGCATGTTGGCTTTCTTACCGTCGAATGGTCTCGAGTAGTCTGTGCAGCTCCCCTGTGTTCAGTGTTGATAGCATTTCCAGGGATTTATGGCATCCGATGCAGTGTGCCTATCTTTCACTATGCAGTGTGAAGTAATCAGAACTTTGTTTTTTTGCTTAAAGATTAGTGGAGTAATGGAGAACATGAGACAAAGACCGCAAGTATCTGCTGCAGTGCTTTTGCAAGATGCACTTAAAAATGCATACAGCCCAATATCTGACAATGAGTGAAGTCAGCGATACAGAGACAACCTGAGAAAGAATCCTGAATGTTATGCAGAACATAAGAAAAAAACAGTATTACACTGCAGAAATTACAGGGCTTCTCTGAGTGACGAGAAGAGAAAAGAATATAATGAAAAGTCACGGCTGCGAATGAGGAAAATAAGGGAATAGCAGTAGAACATCTCTGAGCCTGCAGAGTGCCTAACAGGTAGGGGGACAACCATGAATTCAACAAGAGCAGATGAACAAAATAAGATGGAAGAAAGAGCACGCTCGAAGGAAAGCAGAAGGAAAGACCGTGGCAATATGTCTACACAGAAACGCAGAAGAATAAATGAAAAGAGGAGAGAGAAATACAAGGAAAACAGAGAAAAAGAAAAAAAAACAGCAGTGTTAGTACTGTATCCTCCACAACAACCAGCATTTCCTCTTCACCAACCCCAACACCCTCCACAACAACCAACATTGCCTCTTCACCAACCCCAACACCATTTCCTGAGCCCTCAACAAATGGAAGCATATATGAAATCCCAGTGACTGACACACGATCAAACCATGCCATCTGAAAAGCAATACAAAGAGCACACAGAGGACTTCCACGGTCTCCAAGATGATTTGCCACCACTGTTTCTAAACTTATTTCATCCTGCTCCCCTGCAAAACAGGAGGCCCTATCCAAAGTGAACCTGAGCATGCCGTGCCGCACAAACCTGCATGCCAAGCTGGTGGAGGCAATGAAAGACAAACTATCAGATTTAAAGCATAAAAATTCAAAGACACAACGAGAATTGAAGCATACCTTTACCAGTGCAATATTGGTACTGAAAAAGTACCATATGCTCCGTTGTGCAAGCCAGACACTTGGAATCAGCTGGAGGTGGATGATGAGGGCATCACACAGCCAAAGGGTGAAACCCATCAACAGGCACAAGTCAGCATTGTCTGAAGAAATGGTGCAGAAGGTAGAAAACTTCTTCGAGGCCTCATCCACACCATTACCACATAAGAAGGCTGTTTCAAAATGAACAGGGATTGCAAAGGCTTTCCTTGACAAGCCTCTTCATATTCTGTACAACGAGTTCTGTGAGAAAAACCCAGAGCAAAAAATTGAACCAACCAAATTCTGCAGTCTGCAGCCTAAACACATTAAACTAGCAAAGGATCAAAATCTTGAGCAGTGGTTGTGCGAGTACTGCACAAATGCCATCCTAAAGTTACAGTCATTAAACCGATTTGCAGATGTGCACAGAGTCCCACACTGCAAGATTGCCAGTATATACAGTGCTGTCAACATGACCATGTGTCCAAGGTCTCCAGGTGAACAGTTCTTTGCAAAGAAATGCATTGAAAAGAGCTGTGGAAACTGCAGTGCAGATGACATAGAAAAAACAACAAAGGAACTGTTGGACAGACATGGCATGGAAGAACTGAAATGGTACCAATGGGACAGTGTTACCATTACAACAAACACAGAAGGCACTGAGACAAAAAAGAAAAGAAAAGTACTGAAAAGAAAGAGCAGCACAATATCAACATTGGTTGAAGTGCTGAAGGACGACATAATGTTTTTGGGGAAGCACCTGCATGTTGCATCCTGGCAACAAAGTCAGTTTAAGTCTCTAAAAACAAATGTGCCAGAAGGATGTGTGCTCATCATACTGGACTTTGCAGAAAACTACACGTGTACTTTCCAAGATGAAACTGAATCTGCCCATTGGCACCACAAACAGGCCACTGTTCACCCCATAGTGACATTCTACAGGTGTCCTACATGCCAAAATATTATGAAAGAGTCCTTAGTGTTTATATCGAGTGACCTGAAGCATGACCACCATGCTGTTAGGCACTTCGTTGAACTAGGCAATGCACATCTTCAGAGCATCCACTCACTCAAGATTAAGAAAGAAGTGCACTTCACAGATGGCTGCGGAAGCCAATACAAATCAAAGTGGGCATTCCAGGACATTTCAGAAGCACCTGCTAAATATGGATTTACAATTGAAATATCTTTCTTCAGTTCCAAACATGGGAAAGGACCATCAGATGGAGAGAGTGCTGTGATTAAGTCCAGTGCCAGTCTAGCAGTGCAATCCCATCGAGCAGTAATTGCCAATGCAAAACAGCTGTATGAGTTCTGCAAAAAGAACCTCCACAAAGAATTAACCACTGAAGACTGCAGACATGATCTGCGCACATTCTTCTGGGTGGAGGAGAATGCCATAAAGAGGAGTGTAAGACAACAAATCAGAGCAGTACCAGAGACATGCAAACTACATAGTGTACACTCTGTGGCTTCTGGTGTGGTTGTCAAATGAGAGCATAGCTGCTTTTGCACTGCATGCTTGAGTGACAAAGAACACTGTGAAAACAGTAGCTGCATAGAACCCTGGAAGGCAACAAAACTTAAAAATATTGTGGGCACAAATTCTTCTGTGCCACTGACCAACAAATGTCATTCTGTCCACAAAATGGATACACCCGTCACTTATGATTCTGCAGCACTGGCATCTTCTTCCTCCCAGGTCAGTCGAGATGGTACTGACATGCCAGATTTGATCAATGAACCTGAACGATTACATCCTAAAGCTGCACAAATGCATGTTAATGTTGAAGTGCCAACTGTGGTACATACTGTGGCTACCATAGCTTCAAGTAGCAAAAACACCAACCAGCTCCTTGATGCAGCCAGTTCATCAGCACCATCAATCACAGTGGTATCTCGCCAAAAATTGGAGCACATAAAAATAAACCACTTTTATGCCATTTATTATTCAAGCAACTTTTTATTGGAGAACTAACAATGATTGATGACAGGAGGCGGTTCCACTTCAGTTTCTTGAGGCATCGTGGGGATGGCATCTTCACATGGCCACGTCAAAAGGACTCTGATGCTGTAAGGAAGATGAGCCGTATTTTCCATGGACCAATTTTTCTTCCAGCACTAGGCACATACAATATCCAACAGGAAGAGCTGCAAAACATAATGAAAAAATATGAAGAATTGCAAGCCCGCTGGCATTAAAAGTGGTTCATACATAACCTTCTTGCAATTCAATTAGGGACACTGACACTGAACATAACAGTGATGGACTCTGCACAAATAGAAACACTGGATGCAATTGCTGGACTGTAAATGGCTTATTTGTGGTGCCTGCAACTTCAAAAATTCTGCAGTTTACAAAACTTTGTGTTATGTTTTAGTATGTTCTTTGCATGGCTATTGCCTGTGATATTTAGGAGGAATATGGAACATAGTAGTTGCTAATGGTGAAATAATGGACATCAAAGCAGGGACCCTTGAGAGGTATGCAGTGGTGTGTCTGTTACACTCATCGCAATAGAACTGCACAGTACATTCTGCACATGAAGTGGACAGTGAACTTGTATGTGGCCCATAAAAACAGTCTCACTATTATTGGGAATTGTTGTGCATAATAAAAATGTATAACAGATATTTTCATTCCAATGCTGATTTTCACAATTGTAGAATTGCACAGTTTAAAATAGCATAATTATAACAAACATGTTATCATTGTTTAATGGCAATGTCTTTTACAACTTTCAGTCTATGTAAGTAAAGTTTTTTTCCCCATCAACAATTGTGTGGTGCCCTTTATTACACTCACTGGGATGTGTGGTGTCTTGTTACACCCACCACGGTGTGTCTTGTTATAACCACCATGGTGTCTTGTTACACTCACCACGGTGTGTGGTATCTTGTTACACCCACCACGGTGTGTCTTGTTACACCCACCACAGTGTGTGGTGTCTTGTTACACACATCACACCAAACCTTATTTTTCTTGGGAACCTTAACATTTTTTATCTTGCAACATACTGTTTTTCTTACATGTGGGTCACAGTATCTTAACCTGTATTACAAAATTAATTTATGGTCGATTTTAAAATTTGACTTCCATGTCACACTTTGGTAACACCTTTTCATGAACAGACCCAGGAAGGAAATGTCATGTTAGGGTTTCCAACCTTAACACCCCATCCCCACCCTGCATGCAGCAACAGGTGTGGGGTGTGCCTTGGGGTTGTCAACCCTAACGGTCACCCCATTCTCATATACTGTACCCATCTCACCTTAATTACTCATGGAATGGAGTGAGCATTAGGGTTGACAACCCCAAGGCACACCACATGCCTGTTGCTGCCTGCAGGTTGGGGGTGGGGTGTTAGAGTTGGAAATCCTAACATGACATTTCCCTACTTTTGACACTGGAACCCTAACTAGTGCATTAACAAAGTTTTTTGCAAAGAATTCATATATATATATATCAATTGCAAAAATTGCAAAAACTTTGTTAATGTTCTAGTTGGGGTCAAACTGACAAAAGTTGGGAAATGAGGCATTAGGGTTTCAAACCCTAACAAGCAAAATGCTGTCCCCAGAATGTAAACTGTGCCACACCATATCTCCGCAAAAAAAAAAATTTTCTGACATGTAAACACTGTAATTTACATCCACAGGACATGCCGTAAACACCTTCCAAATTTCAAGTAAAAAGACTAAACCGTTTCCGAGATATTCAATGTTAAACATTGGTAACATTTCCCTATCCATTCCATTATAAAAAATCTGACCATCTTGTCCCTATTTCGCGATCAAAGATTGCGCTCAAAGAATCTCGCGATCAAAGAATTTGCAGGCTCACGATCAAAGAATTTGCAGGCTCATGAACAAAGAATAAAAAATGCTATAAATGAAACAATTGAAAGAACTATGGTAAACCACTGCCATGGTTTGACAGAATGAATCACCTTGAGCAAAACCCACCCTCATTTGAATTCCTAGGGCACCCCTGGGTTGAGAAAATTTATTTTTTAATCTGGCCATCTCATCTTTGCTCACAAAGAATCTCGCGATCAAAGAATTTGCAGGCTCACAATCAAAGAATAAAAAGTGCTGTAATTAAAAAAATATAAAGAATTGTGGTAAACCACCACCACCATGGTTTATCAGAACAAAGCCCCCTGAGCAAAACCCACCCTCATTTGTCTTCCTAGGATACCTCTGGGCTGAGAAATTAGAATTTTATTCCGTCCATCTTGTCCCTCACTCGCAATGTATGATCGCAATCAAAGAATCTTGCGTTCAAAGAATTTGCAGGCTCAAGATCAAAGAAATTGCACACTAAGGGCCAAAGACTTTAAAATGCTGAAACACGACTTTTTCACTGATTTGAACCAAACCAACGGCATGTCTTGATAGAACAAAGCCCCCTGATCAAAACCCACCCTCATTTGTGTCCCTAGCCCACACCTGAGCTGAGATATTTGTGTATTTAGGTTGTGATGCAAGATCACGATCAAAGAATCTCGCGATCAAAGAATTTGCAGGCTCACGATCAAAGATCGTTAGCGAGCCACGATAAAAGATTTTAAAAGCTTATAACTCTATTTTTTGACTGATTTGGATGAAACCAAAGGAATGGCTCGATAGATCGGAGCCCCCTGAGTAAAACCCATTCAGGTTTTACTTCAGGAGTGACCCCGAGCCAAGATATTTGTGTTTTTCCGATCAGAAAACTAAAAACAAGATGGCGGACCTCGCGATCAAAGAATTCTTGGGGTCAAAGATTCTTGAACCATGAGGCTGCAAATTCTTTGATCACCAGGTGGGACGAGATGGCCAGAACCCCATTCTTTGTTAGCAAAACACACACATATAAATTTTCCTATTGACTTATAATGGGAAATTCAAAGTGGCATAACTTTTGAATGCCTTAATATTTTTTCACCAAACAAAAAGCAGCATGTTCAGCCACCAAAGCTCTTTCAAATGAGCCATCTCTCAGAGCAGCACACCACACAACAGCTGCACAGGACCATGTCCAAAATCCAAAAAGCTGCCTCCAAAAATGGATAATTTTGCATTTTTCAGCGTTTTCGTATGCAAAGACTGTAAGTCCAACCAAAACAAAATTTGGCAAATCAAGAGATCTACCATGCCCCACCATGCGTACCACATTTCAGGAAAATCTATTGAACAGGTCCAAAGTTATTAATGCGCAAAAGTTTGACTTTAACATAGAAGTGATATCTGAACCCTAACTATAGTGGTGCGACCACGCCACTATAATATATATACATATATATATATATATATATATATATATATATATATATAACACACACACACACACACTACCGGTCAAAAGTTTTAGAACACCCCCATTTTTCCAGTTTTTATTGAAATTTAAGCAATTCAAGTCCAGTGAATAACCTGAAATGGTACAAAGGTAAGCGGTAAACTGCTAGAGGTTAAAAAAAAGTTTAGGTTAGCAAAAACTGCTTTAGAGAAATTGCAAAGAAAGCCAAGGTGTCAGTGAGTACAGTTTCCTACACCATCAAAAGGCACTTGGAAACTGGAGGAAACTCTGACAGGAAGAGGTCTGGCAGACCCAAAGCCACAACAGAATCAGAAGACAAGTTTCTGAGAGTCAACAGCTTGCGTGATAGGCAGCTCACAGGACAACAGCACAGAGTGACTGGCACCCTGAACCAAATGGGCTACCACAGCATTTTGCAGCACCATGCAATAACCTCTAGTCTACGTCTAGTTGGTCAGGGGTTCATCCTACAGCAAGATAATGACCCAAAACATACCTCCAGGCTATGTCAGAACTACCTTCGAGGAAAAGAACAAGATGGTAGGCTTCAAATCATGGAATGGCCAGCACAGTCTCCAGACTTAAACCCCATCGAGCTGGTTTGGGATGAACTGGACAGAAGGGTGAAAGCAAAGCAACCTACAAGTGCAACACATTTGTGGGAACTTCTGCAACAGTGTTGGGAAGAACTTCCCGAACAATATTTGATGTCCATTGTAGGAAGAATGCCACGAGTGTGTTCCGCGGTTACAGTATATCTGCAAAAGGTGGCTACTTTGATGAGTCAAAAATTTAGATTAAATTTTGTTAAACAAAATGATTCTATGATTTCTTTTTTATCTCCAATTGTTTATTTGTTCTATGCTTTAATTTCAGAGTACATTGAGACATTAACCTGCGCAAATTTCAATAAAAACTGGAAAAATGGGGGTGTTCTTAAACTTTTGACCGGTAGTGTATATATATATATCCTTATTATAGGGGCATGATCACACCCCCATAGTTAAGATTCAGTCTTCACTTCTATTTTAAACTCAAAAGTTTGCACTTTAAAACCTTTGCAACCGTCAAGTGATTCACATGAAAATTTGCAAGCACCATTAGGAACCAAAGATCTCTTGATGTGGCAAGTTTTGTTCTGGTCAGATGTATGGGTGTGGAGATACAGATTGTCAAAAAATTTGAAAATTACAGTTTTTTGGTTAAATTCTTTGTCACACCATTGCTCAAAAATGGTGTGGAATTTTGGTTTGAAATGCTTATTGTTTATAGGTCTTGGGTAACAGATGTGCCTTTTGAGGGTTTGGTGAAAAAAGGTTAATTCGTTCCAAAGTTATTCCATTTCAGAACTTCCCATTATTTCTTATGGGATTAGTTAGATGTCCCACTCAAAAAATAATTCTTTGTCGAAAATGCAGAATCCTTTTTCTGAAACGCAGAATCCTTTGCTGGAAATGCGGAATCTTTTTTCGCACTGTTGCCATCTTGTTTTCAGTTAGTGGTGACAACAAATGTAAAAAACTCTAAAAATGGACAGCTTTAGGAAACACCAACAGTTGTGTTTACCTAATCAGGACCCCTAGAAGCCAATTCTGTGCTTAGTTTTTTCATAAGTCACTTACAAATGTGATTTCAAACATGCAGAAATCCTTTTCCACAAACCGTGGGGAAAAAAAAGCCATGAAACAGGATCCTTTTTCTCAATTTGCAAAAAAGGATTTTCTTTTTCTGCAAATTTCAAAAAAGGAACTATGGAAAATATTATTTTTTGCAATTTCTGAAAAAGGAATTTTTAGACTACCGGGGATGAATATGATTGTGTTATACAGGGATTGGGGTACAGAGCAGGGAGGGATGATCCACTAGACTACCAGGGATGAATATGACTGTGTTATATGGGGATCGGGGTACAGAGCCAGGAGGGTGGTACTATGGACTTCCACTGATAGCACTGCATGCTGTGCAGGGTGCCTGGTGCATTTTGCTGGCCAGCCCTGCACAACTCATGCAAATGGGGTCATAATGACATGCAAATGGCTGTATTTGCACCTTGCATGCATTATGGCCCCAGTTGCACATTTTGGTCTGAATATCAGGAATTTGCACCCAGCGCAACTCGGTTGCTCTGGAGCATTTCCCGTTTCAGGAATTCAGACCTGTCAGGAGAATGTGCCAGTGCATTATATTTGCGCTGCCCACATTTTGTCATATATTCAGAAGGGATGTGCCATGGCACATCTATTCTGAATATATCAAGAACAACTCAGTTGCATGGGGCAACCACTTGTGCTGCAGCCGGGCACAAGTCTGAATATCTAGCCCTTGGTGTCTAGTTACACAGGTTTGACATTTTGCAGTGTTTTTTATAGGATAACATTGCAATGTGAGGTCTTTTTTGGTGCGGCACACTACGGGATGGCAGCACAGGGCCCAGAGGGCCCTGCACTCCCACAGGCAAATAAGGACAGCACTACACTATCTCAAGAATTATGGATGGATGGAAGCACAGGGCCCAGAGAGCCCTGCATCCCATGTGCAAATACGGATACGATTATCAATGGATTGGAGTGCAGGACCCTTCAGGCCCTGTGCTCCCACAAGCAAATAATGCTGCAATTATACTATCACAAAAACTAAGGAAATTCTTTGCAAAAAACTGTGTTAATTCATCAGTTAGGGTTCCAGTCACGCAAGTTTGTAAATGTGGTGTTAAAGTTTCCAACCCTAACACCCCACCCCTATCCTGCACACACCAACAGGCATCGAGGGTGTGCCTTGGGGTCATCAGCCCTAAAGCTCCCCTCATTCTCCTATACTGTACCCATCTCAGCTTATTTACTTATGGAATGGACTGTACACTAGTGCTGATGACCCCAAGGCACACCCCTGATGCCTGTTGGTGTGCGGGGTGGACTGGAACCCTAAGTGATGCATTAATGAAGATTTTTGCAATCATATGGGATATGCAATGGGGACCCGTGTGATACCTTATTTATCTTCACTTGAGCAGTTTGACCTTGGATAATCTCACCCTCAGGAGGATTTTGCATCCACACAAATTAGTGTTATTCGGGTTGTGAGAAAAATTTTCAGGTTGTGATAGACTCCATCTTGTATTTTTTTTATCTAAAATATGGAAAATAAATAAAAATGTGTTAGTTTTTAAAAACAAACACCTGAACCTAACCATACGGGGCACATTTAGCGAGATCCATGTGTTTGTTTTTTAATACTTGGCCCAAAAATATGTTTCCTGGGCACCCCAAAATTCTGGGTGCCAAGCTTGGCAAGGAGTGCCATTTTTAGGGTTGTGAGCTGAGAAGTCCCCCATTGTACACAAAGTGCTGCAATGGGAATTTTTAGCTTACACCCAAAACATGACATCCTTTCAAGATCCCTCCCCCTCCCAGCTCAGCCAGTCCTCCCTCTTCCTTCCTGGTTTGCAAAGTCTATGTGGGGAATGCAAACATTTTGCAAGTGGACTGGGGTGCCCAACCATGGTACTACTTTATACCAGTCCCCCTCCTCTCCTCCAGATCACCCTCGCAAACACATAGGTAGCAACACTGGAGTGCCCACCCCCAGTGCCACTGAAGACCATGTCAGTCCCCCTGACACAAAGAAAACTGTCCCTCATTGAGTTTTTTAAAATTTAATCCAGAAAAGAAGAAAACAGTCTCTTGTCAATCTGTTCTCCCCATGCTCCTCCTAACCCACCATGAACCCCCCACTCAGCACCCATCACCCCTCCCACACATACACACACTCATCTAAACAGCATTATAGATATACTCTCCAATCTGAAAGATGTCTTTGTCTGAGAACTGAGGTAAGTTGGTTAATGTATTTCAAGGCATTTTGAACTTTTACTCATAACTTTGTCATTTTAAAATATTTTAAACCATGTTTTCAACATGGCCTTTTTAGTACACCACCTCATGAACAAGTTAGGTGAAATTTTTCAGATCCAGCAAAAGGGATGATTTTTCTGTCACTCTGCAAAATCACCATTCAGGTGGAATTTTAACATTTTCACCTACCAGGTTCATGAGGCAGGGTCATAAGAAGACTATGTTGAAAACTGGTAGTAAAATATGATAATGACCAAGTAATGAGTGAGCATTGAAATATTTGCTTATTCACTCATAACTTCACTAATTTTCAATATTTTTCCACCCATCTTTAAAAATGGCCTTTTTTGGACCCCATCTCATGAACAAGGCAGGTAACACTTTTTCAAATCCAGGCCGAAAGATGATTTTGCAATCACTCAATGAAAACACCTTTCAAGTGAGATTTGAAACATTTCATTTATTAATTTCATGACATGGGGTCATAAGAAGGTTATATTCAAAAATGTGGGGTCAAAATATAAAAAAAAAAACAAATCATGAAGGTACATTGATATTTTTCAGTGGTCTCATAAATTTGGTAATTTTCAATATTTTAACTCCAAACTTTCACTACAGGTATTTTCTCACACCGTCTCATCCATGTCATGAGCCATGACAGTGTTTTTCACACTTGTAGTGCAAAATGATGTTTCAGTCAGTGTTCTGTAAATGACAAAAGTCATGTTTATAAGGGGGAGTCATAAAATGACTATGTTGAAAATTTAGCATCAAACCAAAAAGAAAAATTATTAAGAAATGTTGTGCGTAATGTCAACCTTTACCTTAGTGGGTTGTGCTTTGTGATCTCATGCCATTGAGCTGAGTTTGGGTGGTGAGCTCAGTGAGCCAGCTTGATGGGCCAAGCCTGGAGGACTGCCCTGTCATATGGCACCATGCCTCAGCCTGAGACGGGAAAGTGCAGGGTTGGCCACTTGTGCCCAAGTACCATATAGTGAAAAGAACTCTTCTTTCAGCATAGGGCCCTGAACCTCTGCACCCATGGCTGCCAGAGGGTCCTGCACTTTGGCTGACAGATGGACTCTTTGCCTATGCATCTGTATCTGTAGCCAAAAGAAAGTACAGGCAGACAGACTCTTTCTTTGGCACAGGGTCCAGAGGGCCCTGTGTATCTGCATTTGTTCATGCAGGTCATGAAGGGACCTGCATGACAAAAATTCCACTATCTCAAAAAGAAAGGAAATTCATTGCAAAAAACATGCTTTAATTCATCGGGGTTCAACTTACCACCACAAAAGTAGGGAAATGTGACATTAGGGACTCCAACCTAAGCCCCAACCCCCTCAAGCAGCAAATATATAAGACCACACAAGCAACTACAGACAGCCATCATCAAGTAAGACAAACAGCATGCAGCTGTCTCCAGATGACACAAAGCATTAGCACTAATGTGCTATCTTTGTGGAGTCATATCTGTTTCTCCAGAAGTACAGGCTGTACGGGGGCCTGTGCATTTGCACCCATAACTGTGTGTGCATATCTTACAGCATGCATGACTACCTGTAACTACAGAAGTGCTGGCCCCACAGAGGCCTGCGCTTCTGCAGACAGAAGTACTGTTGTAATTTGGGTATCATGGATTTCTGTATACAGCTGTGAAAGTGCATGCCCCACATGGGCCTGCATATCTGCAGACAGAAGTCAGTGTATATGTCTTACACCTGTGGCCGCAGAGGCACAGGCACCTCAGGGACCTGTGCTTCTGCAGACAGAAGTACTGTTGCAATTTTGGTATCATGGATTTTGTGGGGCCTGCACTTCTGCAGACAGGTGTCAGTCTGTGTGTCTTACATCTGTGGCAGCAGAAGTGAAGACCCCCCAGGGGCCTGCATTTTTTGCAGACAGAAAGGTGTGTATGTCTTACAGTGTTCATGTGTGGCTGTGGCTATGGGGCCAGCACTTCTGCAGACAAAAGAACTCTTGTAGTTTGGGTATCGTGGATTTGAATCTGTGGCTGCAGGGGCCTGTAATTCTGTAGACAGAAACAGTGTTGTGATTTGAGTATCATGAAATGAGTGTGTATATATCTTGCAGTGTGTGTGCCACAGATACAAATCCTTGAAGGCAGCACATCAGTGATACTGCATTCATGTCATCTGGAAACAGTTGTATGTTGTTTATCTTACCTGATGATGGCTGTCTGTGTTTTTTTGTGTGGTCTTGTCCTAGTTCTGCTTAAATGGTGGAGAGTTAGGGTTGGAAACTCTAATGCCACATTACACTACTTTTGTGGTGATAACTTGAGCCCTAACTGCTGCATCAACACAGTTTTTTATATACACACACTGTATATTAGAGGCAAAGAACTCTGTTTAATGCATTAGTTAGGGTTGTTCCACAGTGACAAAAGTGAGGAAATTCAGTGTTAGGGTTGAAAGCCCCCCTGAACCCCCGCCCTTTTAACTGGCATTTAGGTGTAGCATTAGAGTTGCAGGCCCTAACTCTCACCCCATCAGATGTGTGAAGAAGCAGAGGTATAGGAGAATGGGGTGAGAGTTAGGACCGACAACCCCAACGTGCACCCCGATGCCAGTTAGGGGTGTGGGTGGGGGGGTTCAAAAGTTAGCACTTTTTTATGTTAACATAATTTTGTTTTGCACTTTTTTTATGTTACGAGCAAATAATTTTTTTTGTTCATGAGATTCTTTGTTTAAACTTTCTTTTGGACCTTTTTTGTGTCATTTTCAAAGGATTCTTTGTTCACATTTGCTGGTGAACAAAGAATTCTCAGCTTGTTACACTACAGTCACAACCCTCACTAAATTGGGATCTAAGAGTTTCATGGTGCCCAGAAAACAAATTTCTGGGCCATTTTTCATCAAACAAACCCAAAAAATCTAGCTAAATGGTTCAAACTTACCCAAGTTCAGGTGTTGTTTTTTTGAAAAGACATTGGGCAGGATTTTCAAAGCATGGCAAAGGGCTTGCACCAAACCCTGCACCACAATACTTAGGTTCTGGCAGTGCCCAACCATGTCTCCGCAACTGCACCCAATTCCACAATCTCAGGCACAGTTGTGACAGTTTTCATGATTTACAGCAGTTTACACCAAACTTCATAAAAAAGGTCCCAGGATTGCCACAAGTTAGACCAGAAAAAGTTAGTCTAACTTGCGGCAATTGCCACATGGAATAGAAACTCCCATTAGATCGATTCAAGCCCCATGCATCATATTGTCGGTGCACCCAGAGCTTGTGGCAATCTAATCCTTTTGAAAATTCTGCCCATTATTTCTATTTGTTTCTAGAGATAGTTTGTGCCTAACAGAAAAAAACAAGAGGGCAACACTCATGACCAACATTTTTTTCTTGCAAACACAGAAAACATTTGCTCCTGAAACAAAAAATTTGCTTATGAACATAAATTTTTTCTTTGCACCAGACAACTGTCCTGAAAACCCTACTGAGCATGCTCAGAAGCTGAATTTTCAAACACTTATGAAAGCAATAACACACAGTGAGATGTGAGTTATCTCCTGATAAGAACATGCCTAGGTGCATTATGAGGCATGAGGCACTTGTGCTGAGTGTCTTATGCACCTGGGCATGCTCTTATCAGGAGATAACTCACACCTTGGAGTGTGTTATTGCACTTATAAAATGGGTCCCCCAGTGAACAAAGGTTATTAAAAAAAAAAACAGTATTAAAAAACTGTGAATAAAAAGGAGTAAAAATGTGATAATGTCAACAGAAAAAAAAAGTAGTCCGTGTCATTGTATTGCAATGGAGATGTTTGAAAGTCACTAGATGGCAGTGGTGTTCGTCTGCATACTATCCCACACACACACACACACACACACACACACACACACACACTGAAAACCCTGCACAATACTGTTTATATTATTGTTTATGTATTCCTTAGTTTGCAGGTGTATTGTGCTTCTTAGTTTTACGGTTTGACATTTTTTGCCGGAGCGAGCGTGTCCGCCATTCCTGTCCCCACCCAACTAGACCCACATACAATCCTGCACAATATTGTTGCTTTACTGATGATGTTGTTGTTGTCTGTGTTTCTTTTTCTTTCCTTTTCTTTTATTTGTTAGTTTGCCAGTGATTTGTGTTAAGTGACAGAGTGTGCAGCCAGTTTCTGTCAGACCAGGTGGGAGCAAGTGTGTCACATGTGGGGCTGCTGTAGATAGTCCTTTCTTTACCAGCGCTTTGCCCAGCTGATCACTCTGTTTATAGAATACAACAGCCAGCTAGCTAGGTCAGTATTTTTTTTAAAAGGAAAACTTTTTGTTACATTTTACATCTCCGCCTACCTCATACTTAAAAAAATGAATACAGGAGTGGGTCTCATGTTGAGATTTGAAAGCCATGTTCTGGTAGCATGCATGGTGCTGGTTTGATTGCATTGGGTTTCTTAACCTCAGCAGTACAGTTTTGATTTTTAAAATGTTGTTGCTAAGAAGTGATGTTTGTACATCATACATGCTGTGGCTCAGCAGGTAGCACACTCACCTCTGAGGCCGGGAGATCAGAAGGCTGTGTGTTCTATCCCCACACCAGGCACTTGGGTTAAATCCCAATACTGACAATGTAGTGCAGCATGAGGGGGGTGATGCGCTCCTGAGGTGCCATCTTTCGGATGAGACATTAAACCAAGGTCCCATCTGCCTGTTCTGTTGGTAGTTCAGGGGATGTTAAAGATCCCATGGTACTTCTCGAAAAGAGTAGGGGATTTTTTTTTGATTAAGAAATGGGTTTCATTACATCACGTAACAAAAATTAAGTAAGAGTTATACATAAATCTCATCATAGATACGTATACAGTTTACTTCATCCAATTAACACTTTTATATAATAACAAAAAATGAAAATACTTTTTTTTTCTCTATTACTCTTGATTAAGCCATGTATTCCAGTGTAGCCACAAGTGTCTAACTTTTTCTTCTGGATAATTCAACATATCTTTCTGCAGTACATTCAATAATGTTTTTTCAATATGAGCAAACAGTTCTGTACATGAAACAAATGTTGCTGAATCACCCACATGCATCTAGACTGCAAAAGATAGTACCTCACAACTGCCAAAAGTATATAAATAGTCTCAATGTGGAATCTACCCCAGCCTCTTGCTGAGGGTCCATACATTAACTCAGCATACATAAGTGATAGAAATAGTGGTTCTTTCCACTGTGTTGCCAGATGTTTCCAAAATGATTTAGCATATTGGCAGTCTAGAAATAAATGTGGTTGTGTTTCCAGCAGTAGTACAGAAGCAGGCCTGATACAATACCTTTCTGATTTGCTGTTTATGTTTATTATTATTCCGTACACGCAACCTCCCATAATTACCTAGCCAAACACTGTCCCAAACAAAGTGGGGATATCTGGGATTTGTAAGGTGTTTGAGAACACTATTTACTTTATCATCTGGACATAATAGAAAACAAACATCAAATTGACATTCTGCCTATATCATTTCTTTATACATTTCTTTCCTACCTGTGGTTTGTAACTTCATTGGGCTAATCTGCCATTTTATGGCATATTTTATGCTCAATATCCCATATTGTCATGTTGAGACAGTTTTCCCTATCATTTTGGTGTTTCCCATTTCCCATGCTTGTAGGCATGGTATAAGCCATTTTCTAACCATTGGCATCCATATTTTGCTTCCCGGTTTTAAGGTGTTTCCCAAATTATAACACAAAAAAGGGGCTAAGAAAAAAGGCTGCAGGGTGTACCATGTTTAGACCGCCTTCTGGACTTGAACAGTAAGTATATTCACTTTTTATTGGATTTAAACGTGAACCCCAGAAGGCCTGAAAAAATATACTGTACAATTTTATCCATATTTCTAGTGGTGGTGGAATAATATGATTTAGATATAAAAATATTGGAACTAGGAGGGTTTTAATTAACACAACTCTTTTTCTTTTAAACAGCTGCTGTCCTTTCCAATTTAATACTAGTCTGCTGGCTCGCACCAAACATGCCTCCCAGTTGGCTTTTGTTATGTCTCCGGGGCCAAATTGTATCCCTATAATTTTTATAGGTTCCTGGGAAATTGTTATACCTGCCAGTGTACAGAATAGGAGGAGTGCAGCACCTCCCAAGGTAACCCCTCTGCTTTTCTCAACATTAATCTTGGATCCTGAAAAATTGGAAAATTCTTGTAGTGTGTCTATTAGAGCTTGTTCACGAGTTTCAGAGGCCAGTGTCATTACCAGGTCATCTGCATTAGCCAAAATTTTTATTGTAGGACTTTCTGTAGCTATTGTAATCCCCTGTATTGCATTATTATTTGTTATTTTACGTATTAAAATGTCTATGCAAAAGGCATATAGGAGGGGGCTAAGAGGACAACCTTGTCTAACCCCCCCTTAAAACTCAAATCTGTTTCTGATTCCAGGGCAATATGGTCCCAAGTCCTTTCTCCTGGTGTCTTCTGCCAAGCTACTAGCATTTGGTGTTATGTTAGCCTTCCCGTACATACCCCTCAGCCATATAATAAACTTATCAGGAATCCCGAAAGCCTTTAAAGTACAAAAAAGAAATTCATGGGATAGCCTGTCAAAGGTTTTTTCCTGGTCCAGCCCTATTATGTATCCCTTTTTACAACCTTGCTCTTCTTCAAAACACAGTTATCTCAGCACTATCAAATTATCTTGTTGTTTCCTTTCTGTTATGGCACCAGTTTGTGAGGCATTAATTAGATATTGAGAGACATTGGACAATCTGATCAAAGGGATTTTACTTAGTATTTTAAAATCCGTGTTGAGTAGACTTATTGGTCTCCAATTCCATAGGTCATGTTTTGGTCCCTCTTATGTAATAGGACAAGTAATGCCATGTTCATAGAGGGAGCATATTCAGAAGAATTTAATAGGTAATTATATAAAATTGTCAGAGTAGGAGTAATTTTTTATATAGTCCTGTGCCCAGGTCATCTGACCCTGGAGCAGAGTCTTTATTTAGTTAGCTAATGGCTCAGTCCACTTCTTCTCTAGTAATCTCTTTTGTTAATTCTTTAACATCTTGCTCATATACCCATGGTAATTCTAATGAGCTCAAATAGTGTTCTATGCTTGCCTTGTTAGAGCAGGTTCCCAGCAGGTCTTCAATATGTTGTTCCACAACCTGAACTAGATCCCTTGGGGCCATGACCTTTTGGCCTGAATGTGAAGTCAATTCTGTTATAACTCTACTGTCTACCCTAGATTTACATTCTTTGAAGGGGACCATAGACCCCCTTCTGTACATCAGTACAAGTGATTCGGCCCTATTGCATTGTAATTCCACCATCTTTTTCTTGGTTTCAGTAACTTGATCACTGTAATCAAAATTTGTTGTTTCTGCTAATGATATTAAGTGCTGCAACTGATGCCTCAGTTGTAAGTAGCACCAATATTCTTTACTTGCAATGTGTCTGGCCCTGTTCTGGAATAGTGTTTGCCATGATCTTTTTGTATCTTCCCACCAATCTAGTGGATTCTCATAACATTCTATTACTGAGAGTCAGGCAGACCACTCTCGTTTACACATTTTTTGCATTATTAAATCTTCTAGTAGAGTATTATTCAAACGCCAGTTACTTTTTTTGCGCCTTGGAGTGTCATCCCATGTGCACTTCATTATTATGGCCACGTGATCCCACGTGATCAGAAAATTCACTGGTTTTAGTAGAGACTGCTAAAATAGTCAATATTGAGGAAACAAATATGTAATCTATATTATTTTCAGTGTTTCCCTAAAATAGGTGTACCCCCCACCCCGAGGGATGCATACTCCTATAGGCATCGACTAAACTGCCCATAATTATAATATTTTGAAGTGCTACAGAATCACGGAACATTTTTGAAGTTTTAATTCCTTGATCTGCTTGACTCAACCCACAATTAAAATCTCCTACCCATACCAAAAGGTAGGAAGTATGTAAATAAGGTTGAATTTCCTTAAAAAGTAACACTCATTGGGCTTTTGCTTGTGGGGCATAAGTAACTATAAGCCAAAATCTTTCTGTGTGATAGGAGAAGTCTAACATCAGTGTTCTTCCCAAATGTATATCCACTAACCTGGTTACTGTTTTAGAAGGATTATTAAGTAAAATCCCAACCCCGTCACATGAATCTTCGCCTACTGACCAAAATGAGGATCCTACTGTCCAAGTGTTAGAGGCTTGCTGTAGCTCCCTATGAGTTTTAAGATGGGTATCTTGTATGCAATAGATGTCTGTTTTTCCTTCTTGTAGTGAAAAAAGTACCCCTACTCATTTCCTCTCACTCTTAATACTGTTTACATTTAGAGCAGAAATACTGATGTGGGGCATTTAAAAGGAAAAAAAGAAAAAAACAAACCTGTGTATCGTACTAAGGAGTCTTGGAGGTTCTTCTCTGCTGGGGTCATTTAGCTATCGAATCCCCACCTCCCCCTCCATCCTCTGTGTCTGTAGTGGAGACGACAAAGGCGGTATCTGTGCCTTCCTCCCCAGAGTTGCCCTCCGTAGCCTCACTATGTAAAGCTGCATACTTATTACTAGTCCCCAGGAGGGTCTTGCAGGTTCTTATTTTCTATTAGAATTTGTTTCAGTAACAGCCTTCCCTCACCGGTTACATTTTTTCTGTACCACCTTTTTGAAGGGTTTTTCACTAGTAGGTGGGGGGTGGCATTTTCTGAGCTTCCTCTATCCTCATGTCTACCATAACACCAGGTGCACTACTACCTTCTCCTTTTTTAATCACCTCTTCTGAAGTCATTGACTGTATGTCTCCCTGTTGTTCTTCAGAATTCTGTGCTTCCCTAACCCCTGGGGCTATAGGGGGTTTCTATGGGTCTCTCGTTTTTCCCTTCTCCTAAGGCTCTGATCCACTATTCTTTTTGCCTGTTGTTGTTGTGCTAGATTGATCAAGCCTTCATGTGAAAGGCAGTCATCCCTGTTATGTGAGGCCCAGGGTCACCTACCATATGCCTGTCCAGTTCTTTCACAGAGGTTGCATTTAAAAAGGTTTAAACAGTTTGCAACCATATGCCCATAATCTAAGCAGTGACTACACCTTGCAGTATCACATGCAGAGCTCATGTGAGAGCGTGACCCACACTTGAAGCAAAAGCGGGTTTGACCTGCATAGAATAGTGATCCACGGTCTCTTCCTAAATAAAACAACTGGATAAATGGACAGGGCCTGAATTTATGGAAAAGAGCTTAATTCGTACCCTCCATCCCCCGTCCCAAATTTCCTCACTGTCTAGGGTTGAAGTAGGCCTTCCCTGCACCTCACACCGCTGCCGCAACCAAAATAATATATCTTCTATATTTACCCCTTCATTTTTGAACATAACTGTAATATTCTTGATTAAAGCCTTTGTAAGGGGGATCACAGGAAAAGGGGTCCAAACCGGGTTATTTTTTTGTACTTGATATTGAGCCCAAAACCTATCTAAACTGGATACTGTTTTAAAACTTACATCATAGTTGTGGTTTCCCAGACTAATTAGTGCAGAGATTTCTGATGAGAAGAATTTCATTGAGCTTTTGAGCAGTATTTTTTACAATATGGAGTCTGTCTGGAGGTGTTTGTAATCTTCCCTTATATAGTATACATACTGCATTCTTTCTTGGGGCAGGTTCACCTATATGATGAAAAAGATTTGATAATTTAAATATAACAGCCCGCCCTTCTCTTTGTGCATCGTCTTGGATTATTTCTTCTGGGGGTCCCATTCTTATAGGCCCCTTATCTACTCGAGTTAATTCTTCCTCATTGTGAGCAACCCCATCCCCTGTGCTCATATTATTTACAATCCCAACCTCATGAACATTTTTGTTGTTAGATATAGACTCAGACACAGATACAGACAACACATTATTTGGTTGCAACCTAGTATGTGAATAGTTACCCCTGGGGTTGTAGGAGCTCGTTTCAGCCAATGTGTCCTGCACGTGTTGTAGAAATTCTGTAATCAATCTCTGAAAAGAACCCAGCTTCCATTGTTTTCTTGCATCCAGCCCGCATCCTCCAGGGCTTGAATCAGCAACCAGTTCCCATCCCCATTCTGGTATTCTGTGCCACAGAAGCCTGTTCTTTTTCAGCTCCCACAGATGTATTTTGAATATTTTTGCTCCAGCCAGCAATATCCTTCTATTTTGGGAAGGATAAGTCCTGTTCTGTTGCAATCTGTGCAGGCCTCATGACCGGAGGGGAGACTGAGTTACTTGTAGCCTTCTTTGCTTGCCACCCTGCTCC
The DNA here is from genome assembly GCA_016271365.2 of Neoceratodus forsteri. Classification (NCBI taxonomy): domain Eukaryota; kingdom Metazoa; phylum Chordata; order Ceratodontiformes; family Ceratodontidae; genus Neoceratodus; species Neoceratodus forsteri. The sequence goes on from CM028135.1 coordinate 405,766,875, forward strand.
CAGCCACCCTTTGACTGATTTCTTACACTCCACAGAATCGAGGGGAGGTTTTTGTGGCTTTTGGCACACACCCCTCTGGTTGCTGTTCCTGCCAACTGTACTACCCTCCCCTTCTGTATCTTTCCTTGTCATCTTCCTGGGAGTGCCTTCTTTCACAGAAGCCACATCTGGAACAGAATGCCCATCCCTGTTATTGGGATTTGGGAGTACTTGCTTGGGGCTTCCTGCAGTCCATAAGGTGCTCCCCTGTAATACATCCAATTGCTCCTCTAATTCATGAGCTTTCCAAAGATAGATTTCTCTGTCTGACTGAAGCTGTTTTACCTGCTCGTCTGTTCCTGATATTTCAGGTCTGGTTTCATAGATTTCCACTCTTTGCTCCAGAGAGCTGAGTGGCTTTTTTCCTTTTCTGAACAATGGTATAGCAGTAAGCCCCACCATTTCCGATTCATTTTCTGAAAAATCTGCTGCTACTATTGAAGCATCAATGGCCTCTTGCGTATTGAGAACAGGGGAGGAGGCCTGCTCCCCTGTCTCTTCCACATCCATCCTCTCTGGCGTTTCCTCCAGACTGGCCATCCTGTGACAGATAGCCAAGGGTTCCCCCCCTACTGTCAGAGTCGGGGAATTTCCCCGGTGACCTTGCCAAATTTCCCTCCATTCACTAAAAATACCACCAACATCTTAATCTGGTTCAAGGTCAGTTGGCATTAATCTGTATCCCCTTCCCCCGGGTCGTGCCTGAAGATAGGCAGAATGTGTCTAGTGCACTTACCCAGTCAACAAAAACTAAAATTAAATTAAAATTTGCTAAGGGTGTAGTTGGTTGTCTGTGTTGGGGGGAAGGACTGTTATGCAGCCCGTTACGCAGCTTGGTCAGGTCCACATACTTAAAATCTAAACGTCGGCACAGTGAGGCACACTGATTTACATTGTAAAGTGTCCTGACTAGCTGAAGAGGTGTCAATTATCACAATATCCCCTGATAAGGACACAGCCAAAGGCACCTCCAACCAATCAGAACACAGAATTCTCTAGACCCATTTGATAAAACTCAAGAACCGATTCATATTTTTTTCATATAACCTTGGAAAGGCACACCCTTGGGCCAAGCTTTTTCTATTCTGAAAATTTGGGAACAAAATTCCAAACCATTTTTGCTCCACAGATGAGCAACAAAGTGAATTTTTACAGGCTTTTTAAATTTCCAGATCTCAGAGTCTGGATAAGCAGACCCCATGAAACAAACCATGCCTTAAGCCCTTGGCACTTTGACCAGGCATACATATTTCCATGACATTTTGTCAAACGGCACCAATATTATTAAGGTGCAAATATCAGGGATTAACATTAAAGTGCCTACTTACCCCATGCTCAGAAGCCACATTTTTAAAACATTATGACTCAGGAATCAATAAATATTTTTTCACAAAATCTTCAAAATGCAGCTCCTTGTGCTGAGTCGCTTTTACCCTGAAAATCTCAGAACACAATTGCAAACAGTTTTTGGTCTAGACACAAGCAAAAAATAACCAAAAATGTGTTGAATCCAGACAGCTGCCATTATGAAACTTGACATATGTTAAGAACATGGCACCTTGACCATGTATGCAAACTTTCATGAAATTTTGTTGAATGGTGCCAATGTTTTTAAGGTGCAAAAATTGGTGTTTAACTTTGAAGTGCCCACTCAACTCATACTCAGAAGCCACATTTTTAAAACCTTGTAACATGAGACCCAATTAATATTTTTTTTAGAAAATCCTTGAAAGGCTCCTCCTTGGGCCAAGTAGTTTCTACCCTGAAAGTGTCAGAACAAAATTCAAATCAATTTTGTTCTAGAGGCAAGCACAAACGCAGCACAAAAGTTTGTTTTGTAGTGCTTTTTCACTCTCTGGATCTTAGAATCCAAACAAGCAGCCGTTATGAAACTTGTGAAATTGTAAGAATATGACACCCTTACTGCACTGCAAAATTTCATGCAATTTTGTTGAACAGCACCAATGATATTAAAGGAGAACTGTGCTGAACCTGTAAGTCATTTTTCCCCCAAAGGAGCTGTTTAAGTACTGGTTAAATTTCCATTGTTGTTCCATCTATACAGGCCTTTTAGTAACCTCATTAGGTGTTTCTGCTTTACACTCTGGTGATAAGTGCCATTTTAGAACTGTCTGATGTAGTTTATGTCTCTCTCAACCAGAGTTCTGTAACAGAACATGAATACATTGTGCCAACAATAGAAGAGCAGACCAAGGACATAAACTTCATCATACAATTGTAAAACGGTTCTTACCAGCAGTTTGTAAATCAGAAATGCCCACTAGGATTGCTAAAAAGCCTGGATAGGTAGAGTAATAACAGAATTTGAACCATTATTTAAAAACAGCTTCTACTGGGAAAAATAACTTGCAGATTCAGTGCAGTTCTCCTTTAAGGTGTGAAAATCAGGGTTTAAAATTAAAGTGCTTACTCAACCCATGCACATAAGCCAATTTTTTAAACATTATAAATTGAGAATAGATTAATACTTTTCACAAAATCTTTGAAAGGAACCTCCTTGGGCCGAGTTGCTTCTACACTGAAAATGGTGGAACAAAATTCCAAACTGTGTTTTGCCTCAACATGAGGAATATAAATACAGCAAAAAAAAAAAAGCCAGCATAGTTTTGTTTTGTTTTTACACTCCCTGGGTCTCAGAATCCAAACAAGCAGCTACCACAAAACTTGCCAGATCATACGAACTTGGCATGCTGATGATGCATGCAAAATTTCATTCAATTTCATTGACCAGCACCAAAGTTCTTAAGGCTCAAACTCACAACAATAATTTTTTTTTCTCGCAAAAGAAAGACACATTTTCTTGTGAAAGTAAAATTCTTCTTTTCTATCAGAGAGTTAACTCAAAAACCCTACTGCACATGCTCAGAAGCCAAATTTCAAAACCTTATAACTCAAGAACCGATTGATTACTTTTTCATGAATCCTTCAAAAGGCACACCTTTGAAAGGTTGAGCACCTTCTGCTTCGAAGGCTCTGGAACAATGTTCCAAGCAATTTTTGCTCAACAGGTGAACAAAGAAAAGTCAAAAAGTACATTTTAAAGACTTTTTAAAATTCCAGATGAGCATCCATCACAAAGATTGCCAAGTTTTAGGAACTTGCTACCCATGAGCGCACAAGCAAAATTTCTGGCAATTTTGTCAAATAACGCCAAAGTTATAAAGGTGCAAAAATTCAGGGTTAACATTAAACAGCCTGCTCAACCCTAATTATATTTGCAAGTATAATAATCCATGATTGGGTCTTCATCCCCATACAAATTACCATTGTGTGTTTCCTTGTATACCATGGTACCATATTAGCATATCTGAAAAAACAATTAGTTACATGAAAGCAATCAGCTAATTACACTGTATCAATGTGTTATTAACACCTTAATAACATATTAAAACCTAACCCATTGCAAACTACCCTATTACACAAACAATAACGTATGTAACAAGCACCATAGAAACACATGTAACAAACACTATAACACTTGGAACAAGCACCTTAATGACAAATGTACTTAGCACCTTTATACTGTAGCACATATAACAGCCACCTTAGAAAGCCCTCAAAGCAGGTCACAGAACTAACAGTCAGCCCCCAAATCAGCAGCTCACAACCTGGGAAACTGAAAGGGCCTACACCACACTACAGCTACTTCCTCCTAGAGTTTCCCTACACAGAATATATCCAATGAGCTAGAACCAATAGCACCCATCAAGCCTTCCATACTCTGCTTCCTTCATGCTCCTTCAGGCTGACTCCAAGCCCACCATACTGCTCACTATTTCATGCTGCTCCAGGCCTACTCCCATCACTTCTTGGACAGCACTTCTCCCCCCAGATCACCACTCCCGACCACTCAGCTCCACTCCACAAACAGGTGCTCCTCACACCAACATGCTAAATCTCTGATCCTGACCACACTAAAATACCAAACATAGAAACATAGAAACATAGAAGTTGACAGCAGATAAGGACCGCAAGGCCCATCCAGTCTGCCCATTTCAGCCACTCCCAATCACAAAGCTGCTCACATGCCAAGCAGAAATCCCACCAAACCACCACCCTTTTATAAAGGACATCCTGATACATGTGCATGCATGCAAAAACATGCACACCAACCCTACACTATAGAAATAAAGGACTTCATTAAGCAACTGCACTACCACACAACACCACATCATTATTGGAAACACACTAAACAATGGAAAAAACTAAGGATCCACAGAAAAAATGGCACTAGTAAAAAAGGTACACAATCATAAAGGTGACCAAACTGATATATAATATCAGATAAATGATGGAAAGTCTGCTTTACTCATGAAATAATACTATATCAGAGTTAAATAAGCTCATAAAGGCCTCTTGTCCTTCAAGCTTGTGGTTTTATGACTTGTTTAACCCTTCCATGGTAAACCACACTTTGACATCATTTATTCTCTCTCTCTCTCTCTCGATATTTTTGCAAAAAACTTTGTTAATGCACTAGTTAGGGTTAAAGTGACAAAAGCAGGGAAATATGGTTTTAGGGTTTTCAACCCAAACACCCCACCCCCACCCTGGAGGCAGAAAATGAGGCGTGAAGTGGGCTGTGGAGGTCTGAAGCCTAATGCTCACCCCATTCCATCACTAAATAAGTGTAGATGTGTACAGTGAATGAGAATGGGTTGAGCTTTAGGCTTCAGACCCCACGGCGCACATCACAACTCACTTTCTGCCTCCAGGGTGGTGGCTGGGTGTTAGGGTTGAAAACCCTAACAGCATATTTCCCTGATTTTGTTGCTTTAACCCTAACTATTGCATTAATGAATTTTTTTGTAAAGAATGTCCTTACTTTTTGAGATAGTAATTGTATCCTTTGCAAAAAAACATTGTTAATGTAATCATGGCAAAACTGGGCCCTATGTACCCATCCATCCATAGTTTTTGAGATAGTAATCATATCCTTATTTATCTATGGGAGCCAGGGCCCACTGGGCCCCGTGCTCCCATGCCTTCATAGATGCATATATGTATGCAGCAGTGAAAGGGCCCAGCACTTCAATTTATAGGGCAACAGTGACCAAAGTGTCAGCATAGCCATCTTATTACCCCACCTCATGTATACAGTACAGAAATTTTTCAAATACCCACAAAACCATACTTCCATGGGGGTCTAAAGCCTAAAGTTCACCCCATTCTCACTCACTGTACATATCTACACTTATTTAGTGATGGAATGGAGTGAGAATTAGGCTTCAGACCTTCACAGCGCACCTCATGCCTCATTTTCTGCCTCTAGGGTGGGGGTGGGGTGTTTGGGTTGAGAACCCTAAAACCATATTTCCCTGCTTTTGTCACTTTAACCCTTACTCGTGCATTAACTGCAATTCCATTCCATGCTACAGGTGTGAAAACATATTTTGGCCAGAATTTGAAAAATTGCAGCTGTGACATACATGAGGTAGAGTAATAATAAGAAGGCTATGTTGAAAATTTTGAGTCAAAATATTTAACATATCCAAAGTTACTAGCTTACATAGCAAAATTGCAATGAATGGGCATAACTTTTGCATTTTATATATTTTTGACCCCGCATTTTCAATATAGCCTTCTTATTGCCCCTCCTCATGAACAAGGGCAAGAACATTTTTCAAATCTCACCTGAAAGGTCAATTTACCAACTGACTGCAAAATCACCTTTTCAGCAGTAGCTGCATAATGACAGTCATATTGTTCATGAGGTGGGGTTCGCAAAAGCCCAAGTTGAAAATTTGGTGTCAAAATTTTAAAAAGTAGCTGAGTTATGCATAAAAGTTGAAATCCCCATTGAAATACATTGAACTACATTTACCTTAGTTTCTCATGTTGCAGTCACTAGTTACAGCAGAGAGTGGATCTTGAACTTGGGACCTGTTCAGGCAAGTAAGGGTGTGTGGGGGGGTGTGGGGGATGCAGACAGGTGGATGCTGACTGGGAGGTGTGGAGTGGGGAGTTAAATCAGTGAGGGACAGTTTTTTTTTTTATAGGTTAGAAAATAATCCAAAGACTGTTTTCTTCAGTGCTGGTTTGTACAGATTTCAGAGGGTGGGGGTGCCACTAGACACCAGGAATAATGGTAAAAACAATGGGGAGGGTGACTGGAGGGTTGGCATGCCACTAGACACCAGGGATAATACACATAATCATTGGGACAATGATCAGAGGGTGGAGATGCCACTAGACACCAGAGATGAAAAAATAACAATGAGGATAGCAATCAGAATGAGGGGGGTGCTACTAGACACCAGGGATCATAACAAAAACAATGGGGACAGTGATTGGAGGGTGAGGGGTGCCACTAGACACCAGGGATGAAAAACTAATAATGATAATAATGATCAGGGAGTGGAGGGTGCTATTAGACACCAGGGATTATAATAAAAAATTGGGGATGGTGATCAGAGGGTGGGAGGTGCCACTAGACACCAGGGAAACGATTCTCCAAAATAAAAAAGTTCTTTTTTTCATGAGTCCTAATATGAAAAAGAATCTTTTTTTCATATCACAAGTCACAAAAAAAGATTTACTGTGTTAAAAGAAAACATTCAAAGAATTTCTACAACACCTAACTACAGAATCCAGCTGAGGGGGTTCTGATAAGCAATCTATATCTGCTGGTGTCTAGTAAAGAAAATAATTTTGTTCACTTATTTACAATTAGTTTCTCTCGATAACTGAAAAACAAAATGGGGGCAGAACAAAAAGGGATTTCTCTATTTCCAACACAGGATGACAGGTCTGCAAATTAAGATTACGCACCTGTGGCAAAGAATCCTTTTTCATGCAGGACATCTACAAATTCCCATTGAAAATAATAGGAACTTTAAATGTTAATAACTTTGGAATGGATTAATATTTTTTACCAAACCAGCAAAAGGCACATCATTAGGCAAAGGCTTTCTACTCTGAACATTTCAGACCACAGTTCCAAACCATTTGTAAGATATAGGTGGACAAAGAAACAACAAAAAACACCTAAATTAAAGAATTTGCCAGACTCTGTGTCTCCATAACCACACCACCAATTGGAGCAAAACTTGTCACATTTTCCATGCAAGATGTAATAGAAATCTGTTGAAGGGTTGCGAACTTATCAAAGTTCAAAAACTGGGGTTTAACATTAAACTACCTACTCAGCCCTAACTAGTGGTGCTACTGTGCCACTATAATAGCTATAGATAGATATAGCTATATATATATATATATAGATAGCTATAGCTAGATATATCTAGATATATCTTTATAACTGGTCAGCAATTTTTCTCTATGGGCTGACCCAGTTGATATTTGCCGTAATAACCAGCTTGTTATTACGGCATTTATGAGTCATGTCAATGAAACTATGATGCTCCCTCATTAGCCAGTGTTCCGCGTGTGAGTGGGCCGAACACTGTTGCAAACATGGCGACTCAGTCTCTCGCTCATCGAGGAGCCACCACAATGACTTTAAACTCATCTTACTTTTATTTTATTTTATTTGTTTTCACAGTATCTGGTTGATCCTGCCATCTATTTTTCTTTTTAAAACTCTATCTGGTTGATCCTGCTCTTCGACCACTTCGAAACGGGGTCGTGCCTTCACATACAATGCCAGCCCAATTGGGACAGCTATCTCAAAATGTAAGTAAAGAAAAAATCAAGAACAAATCAAAGGACAAAAAAAACAAATAAATAACTTATGAGAGAAGGACAAGGAGACAGAGAATATGTGTGTGTGTGTGCGTATGTGTCAGTCTGACACAAACCAGGCTGGAGAAAAATTGCTGACCAGCACTGATAAAAAATAAAAAATGGTGAACTCTGCATAAGAGAATTTAATGCACACCCTCAGTGTGGGATGCTTTGATGTGGCATCCCACACCTCAGGTGTGCATTAGCTTTTCATATCACACACTTCCCTATCCTTTATTGTCTATATATATTATACAGGCATGGTAGCATCCCTATAGTTAGAGTTGAGTAGGGTGTTTAATGTTAACCCCCTAAATTTGCACCTTAGTAACTTTGGTGCTGTTTGACAGAATAGCCTAAAAATTTGCATGCTCAGTCCGGGTGGCAAAGTCTCAAGATGTGAAAGGTTTTTTGCTGGCATCTTTGCAGTTTCTGAGATCTGAGCCACTGATTTTTGGAAAAGTGAAGATTTTTTTCCCATTGGTTAACATTTTTTTTCTCGCATGTATAGCCTAGATAGTACATTTTTTTTTACAGAACTTTCAAGGCAGCAGTGGCCTGTGCTGAGATAGTGCCTTTCGAAGTTTTTGTGAAAAAATATTAAACAGTTTCAGAGTTATAAGAATTTAAAGTTGGTTTTTGAATAACCCTCTGATATGAATGGTAAAAAATATATATCATGAGGGCTTATTTTTCATGATTCACTTGCTGTGAGAAATGATTTACTTGTGAGAAAAAATACCGATTGTGACAGCCACCATCTTTTTTAACTAAGAAACACTGTAAATATATAAAAATGAAGTATTAAAAAAAAAAAACATGATCCTAGGTAAATGTCACCCATTTAGCTAGATTCTGGCATTTTTTTTAATTGTCCTAGCAGTAACGTTTCTGGGCACCTAAAAATCCCTGGTGCCCAGCTTAGTGAGATAGTGAGAGGAGACATTCACCCACATTCTGTGTATGAGAACAGTGGGACTTTCTTGGTTTCTGAAGCCATAGCTGGAGTCATGCTGCCGGCTTCAGCTGGAGCAGTGAGTCATGATCTCCTGATATCTCTTGCCATATCTTCCAAGCCTCATAGTTTAGCAGTGGATTGTCTCCCAGTTTTTGTACATTTTTGAGCCACCTCCAGACTCTCCCACCAACCATTCTCTGGGATTTTCCTAACTGTATGGTCAGCCAGCATCTGATGCCATTTATTATCCCATTGTTTAAAATATAAATAAACAAAAATACTTTCCCTTCACTAAGCAGATCATACATAGGCAGGAACCTACAGAAATGAATGCCCCCCTTAATAAATGTGTTGTAGCCGTCTGCCCCTGACTTCTTTTATGTGTTCAAAGTTAGCGTCAGTCCCATGCCTATATGTAATGGTACAGTATAATTTTCTTCTTCAGTGATACAGTGCACACTTGTTAAAGGACTTACTATTCCAGAAAGGAATACTGACTAAACATTTTCTGAAAAGCAAGCCCATCATGAGTCATCTGACATGGTGTTTTTAATATTAGTGTGAAATATTCCAAAGGATCAGTGTGAATAAAAACCATGTCAGCATTCTGAAACCTGCAAAGAAACAATGAAGTTCCCACAGTTAGAACTCCATACATACAGAGTATACTGTACTTGACTTGGCCTTTGTTTTGCAAGCTTTTGGTCTTTGTATTTATCTAAACCATAATGGCACATGTTAAAAAATGTAAATCTTGAACATGTTTTGGATTTCTAGTTTTGCTTTATGCTCTCTCACTTTGTTCTTCAATCCCTGACAAGCAGCTGTCATTTTCCACACAAACCTTTTCTTTTTATAAATTCAGTTACTGTGCATCTCTGAAGCTACTTAGTCAATCACAGACCAGAGTAATGTGGGCCCCTATGCATGATGCCAATGCGCCGCATACACTTGGCGCATTGGCATCGCTATTACAGAATGCCACAGACTGGGGTCCTGAAGACCCTGTGCAGCATTCACAGAGGGTTCATGCGGCATCTACGCAGCCATTCCTCCAGCTGCACAGACAGCAATGCGCCGGGGGTGAGCAAGGGTGTGGCATGGGCATGTCCGCACTCCGCACTATTCACAAAAGTGCAGAGTGCTGGGTGTGGGGCACACACCTTATGCTGGGAAACACCCAGCCATAATGGATATGCACCCCCAAGGATGCCACCGCTGGCTACAGAGCTGAAGTGTGGGCACTGCAGGCCCCATCCCACATGCCGCCCCAGCCCATGGATCTTCAAGGAGGGCTGGGGGTGGCCAACTGGGCACCCACCTGTCCCAAGCTGGTGGTGCACATTGTGCCCTCTGCTGCCATCTGCACTTTGTGGGCACAAGGGATCCATTAGCAGACTGGGTCCGAGCATCCCATTGGATGCGCGCCCGGTAGGCAAAAATGTCCTCTGCATGTCTGTGTGCCGGGGGGAGCAGGGCCACAGACAGGTGGCAGCCAGTAGTGAATACCAGCCGGTGTGCACCTATCCACAAGTACAGAACTCCACGGGTGGGTAACATGCCTCCAGTGCGTATTACTCACCCATTTGTGCATAAGGCCCATTGTCCTTAGTTACTCATCAAGGTTTGTTGATGGTTTATTTATTTATTTATTTGAAAAGATTTCAACAGGAAAGACAACCTGAGCTGTAAACAGCTTGTTTCCAGAAGCATCCTGGGGAAGGGGTTACATAAGTGGAGAGAGCATAAAAAAAAAAACATATCCAAGCAATATACAAAACACATACACAGGCAACACAAAATTGTTCAGGCTAATATACAGGCAATTATACACAAATATACATAGAGTGTGATACACAGGAAAAGCATAACCATCCCTGACAATTATTGAGGCATAGTGCATTTAGATATTCCATACAGGGCATCAACACCATGAGCATAAACATATAGTAATAGCAGGTAAGGTGCGGTGTAGACCAGCAGCAGGGGGACACCTTAAAGTGCTAGAAGAAGCAGACTATGTACAGGGGTAGACAAGTGCATAGGTTGTCTATTAGAGGGCAGAGAAGCAGGGGGAGAGGAGCAGGGGAAGGGAAGGGGTAGGGGAGTGATGGAGGTGTGCTGAGTATGACACCCCTTCAGGATGCTGTAAACTCTGCAAGTGGATGAGGACCCATAACAACTGGGGAAGGGGAATGGGGAAAGGGAGACATACCAAGAACAACCCCTATACATTGTTGGGAACCCTACCAGGGAAGGGGGGAAGAGAGACATGCCGAGATCAACACCCCTTCAGGATGCTGTGAGTCCTGCAAGGGGTCAAGGACCTAGAAAAGGTGGGGGCAGGTAGGCAGGGAAGATGCAGTTTGGTAGGCATGGAAGATTAGGTGCAGTTGCAAAAGTGAGCGGAATGCTTCCGGAGGAGGAGGAGCGATAATGAGTGAGGTGGTGGAGGGGGAGGGGGACATGCTGAGGGGGAATGGGAGAAGGTAGATACACTGAGAACAACACCACTTCAGGATGCTAAGAACCCTGCAAGGGGGTTAGGACCCAGCAAAGATGGTGGAGGGGAGCAAGGAAGGGAGGAGAGCCGGGTCAAGAGCAACACCCCTTCAGGATGCTGTGAACCCTGCAAGGAGGGTGATGGGGCGGGGGACAGGGAGGGAAGAGAGGCATGCTGAGGGGAGAAAGACATGCCAAAGACAAACACCTACAGGATGTGGAGAACTTAGAGAGGACGGGAGTAGGCAATAATGGTGGAGGGAGTTATAGGGAGGGAAGGCAGGGTGGGCGAGACAGAAGTGGTGGAGGGAAGGGGGATTGAAGGAAAGCTGAGAACATGGGTAAACCTAGAAGTAAAGGGAGAGAAGGGAGGAGAAGCAGGGAAGATGCAGTTTGGTAGGCAGGGAAGATTACGTGCAGTTGCAACAGTGAACAGAATGCTTCTGGAGGAGGCACAATAGTGAGTGACGGGAGTTAGCTGAGTGGCTATTTAGCGAGAGGGAGTTCCAGACGCTAGAGAACTTGTATGAGAATGCAGCATAACCAGATGAAGTGCGCCATGGGGGCAGAGCAAGAGTTCTATGTGTGGATGCATGGAGGGTGTAGCGGGAGGGAAGGGGATTGATAAGAGGGAGGATAGGTATGGGGGTAAAGAACCAAGCCAGAGCTTCCCAATAAAATTAGCGCTGTGTGATAGGCAGTGATGGTTGCCATGGCTATGACTTTTTGATAGCTAGCTGCAGTGAACTTTCAGCTGAAAGGGAGGGCATAGAAATAGCACAGATGAACAGTAGCAGACCAAATTCAGCAAGCTTCAATCTTTTATATAAAGCAAGTCAACAGAATCCGGACCGGAAACATCTCATGTTGTCCCCATTTTGCCCATCCTTATGGTCCTGGTGGTGGGAAAGTTGTCTAGGGTGAAGCACCTGTACAAATGTCAAAGATCTTCACAGAATCTTTCACACTGGAGTAGCCAGGGAGTTCCTAGGTGTCTGGAACACCCCCATGTTAACTGTGAGGGCTCATAGCTGCAGCTTGGAAGTACTTTGGCTGCCAGTAGTACAGCTGAATGCAGTGTCAGTTACATTGGAGTAGCCAGGGGGGAGGGGTGCCTGGATCTCATCCATGTTAACTGCCAGGGCTCATAGCTACAGCTTGGAAGTGCTTGGCTGCCAGTGGCTTAGCCAAATGTATTGTCAGTTGAATTGCTCTGCCCTATTCACACCCAGTTTCTACACCAGTCACTGTGAGTCTGCCTGCCACATCTCTATTAGTTGCTGAAGTGCTTTGCAGCACATGCTGCATGTGCTTCAAGGGACTTCAGCAGCTGGCAATGACAGGACAGCCACACTTACTGTTAGTCACTTCATGCACAGTAGTTATCACTTCATCATTGGACCCACCCATGGTTGTGTTTTTCTGTGCAAGTTAGCCACATCAGCAGTTCTGTTGTTTTCCTTATCCTCTCAGACACTACTACAGCTGTTGATAGTCAACCACTGTGATAAATTTCCCAGTCAGCTTCAGCATTTTCTCAGGATGGAGCTGGTAATCTACAGTTAAAAACTAATTTTCCACAGTTTAAGTTCAAGTTTATTGACAGGAAAAAACTCCAGTGAGCAGGCTCATTTACAAGGAGATCCTGAGACATACAATCATACATGCAGTATATTCAAAATGTACTCATACTGTATGTAACAGAGTATACACACATTTTACAATTAATACTTAAAACATATGGAAAGAGGAATTGAATTACAATGACTGTACACAGTGCAGTCTGACATCACAATTGAGTAATGCAAAAAGAAAATACAATAATGATCTGAGTGACGGAGAGCTATACACAAGTGCTTGGCATGAAACTTGACCACAGTTTGGGAATTAGCTTTGACAATTAACTGACCTACTGTAGGACCAGAAAAAGAAATCAGCGTATCATATATAACATTAAAGGAATTTGGATTCTACATAAGACAGATTTTTTTTCATATGTACCAGGTGCCTTATTTTGGACAGCCTAAAAATGAGCATATCATATTTGTATTTTTCTTTCCACACTCTTTACATATGAACACACAGAATTAGTAACCTAAACAAGCTCTGCACATTACATAATGCAAAACTGACATAATCAACTGCACCTAAAATGCTTGGATACTTTTGCGTTCTATAAAACATTATAGAAGACAAAAGCAGCCAAGTATTTAAAGATGTTGGGACACAGCTGCAGGGGTCATGAGGGGACTCAGCAGCCTACAACCACCCTTCCCCCAACCCAATTGCCTCCTTGGTCTCTACATTTGCTCCGTTGGGAGCCCTGCTAAGCTGCGCCTTCTACAGTATATCTGGCCAATCAAAGGGCAGCTAAGGTGGGACATTCTGAGACCTTTCTTCCTGGGGTCCAACAGCAAATGACTTGCACCACACTTGCCATGCAGCAGACACTGGGACACAGCTTCAGGGGTTGTGAGGGAGCTCAACCACCTGCGACCACCCCTTCCCCTCACCAATCACCTCCTGGGACCCAGAACTTGCTCTGTTGGGAGTCTTGCTAAGCTACACCTCTTAAGCTATGTCCTGCCAATTGGAAGGTGGCTTGGGTGGGACATTCAGAGCCCTCTCTTCCTGGGTCTCAGAGACAAAAGACTCTGGCCACACTTGACAAAGCTGCAGGGGTTGTGAGGGGGCAAAATGGCCTGTGTCCACCCTCTCACTCCCACTGATCACCTCCTGGGATCCTGAACTTGCCCCATTGGGAGTCTTACTAAGCCACACCTCCTCCACTCTGTCCAGTCAATTGGAGAGCAACTAGGGCGGGACATTCTTAGTCCTCTCTAATGTTGCTCAGAGTCAAAAGACTTGCACTGCACTTGCATGTGGCAGGTGCTGGACACAGCTGCAGGGGTCATGAGAGGGCTCAACAACCTGCAACCACCATCTCCACCCCAACAATTGCCTCCTGAGTCCCTGAACCTGCTCCATTGGGAACCCTGCTAAGCTGCACCTCTTACACTCTGTCCATCCAATCAGAGGGTGGCTCAGAGTATTTCCTGGCTATATTGCAAGTGGTCCTAAGGCACTGAAATCCTTGCGCCAATGACTGGCACAAAGGACATCGGGAGTCTGCCTGGGAGTCAGCCATAGAGGCAGCCAAGGCCAGTCATGCTGTCTGTCTAGACACTGCATCAACTAGGAATAGTGAGTAATCTACTCCGATTTGGAATAGGGTTACTGTGTGCCCAATGTGTTAAAATGACTTGCTGCCTACCCATTACTTACATCACAAAACTGGACACATTGCTACTAGGTGGTTTACATTTGATTGTACCATAAGGCTTTTGTTACTGAAGCTCTGCAATCTGCTACTGTACTAAATATCTGCTCTGCTCAGTTGTTTTAGTCACTCTATCTGGGGATGTGTATATTATGTGCAGGGGCCCTGGTGCTCTGCGGCAGAATTTTCTGATTTCTGCGGCAGGGTCCCTTGGCTTCTGCGGCAGCATTTTCTGATTTCTGCGGCATGATTTATTAACTTCTCTGGCAGAACACAGTCCTGTCATTGGCTAAATATGGCGTGATGTCATCAATTACATCATATGCTGAGCATAGAGGAGGGGCTTCAAGATAAACAAGACGAGAAAGAAACCCTGACACTGGAAAAACAGTATATTTAAATGAAAACTCACCAAAAACAATGAATTCTGCGGCAGTATATATATTCTGCGGCATGATGCAAATTCTGCAGAAAATTCCACAACCACAGAACCACAGAATTCCAGGGGCCTTGATTATGTGTCAACCTATGATGTAGATATACCAGCTACACCTTGCTGTGCAGTGTATTTTATTTTTGAAGGGGTGAGCTAGGGCACTGCTAGGCCTTGGTACAATTTGTGTTTCGTTGATTCAGTTATCCAAGGTGCACCCTTAATGGGTGGGGGCATCATGCAGGATTGTTCTGAATATCGTGATATCTCTTTACCTAGTGCAATGTGCTGAAATGTAATGTTTGACTTTTCTTTATGCTTGCACCTAACCTAAGTTAGTACTGAACCTGGGGCAATATGCTGCTAGGTGTTTACTAAATATTGAATATGTTCCTTGCTCTTCTTCACTAGAGCTGATTCAGTTGCCTCAAGGAGTGTGACTCCCCCTAAAGCTATCCAGTTGGTACATTTCACCATTCTCACTCCCTTCCAGGGTGCAGCGTATCAAATAAATCTGAAAATGTCCACCAAGTGGTTTCCTATGGCACTTGGTTTTATTGTAGAATTTGTATGTATTGACTTGGTGAACACTCTTTGCCCTATTCCAATCCATGTCCAACATTGAGAGCTGCCTTAGCTCTCAACTACTGGCCTGTGAGTTACCAGGTATATTCCCACTCAACTGATCCTCCATGGCCTCATCAAAAATGAAAGTTGCTGTCTTCTTGCCTCTTTCTTAAAGGATTCCCAGATTAGGCCTCCACTGATTGTCCTTGCCTTAATTAGTAGACTAAAACAGCTTATTCTCCTTTCAGGAGATGCTGAAATCAATCTGGGGTCAGTAAACTAAAGGGCCTAAAGCTGGTACACATGAATGTCTACAGCCTCAGGCCCAAAGCACATGAGCTTGAGGCATGGGTAAATCTTTACTCCCCTGACATTGTATAGCTCACAGAAACCTGGTTTAAACCCCAAATTCTAAATCACAAGTTTGACCTTCCTGGCTATAGCACCTTCTGGAAGGACAGGCTAGGCAAGAAAGGGGGAGGTGTATTGATCTTTGTTAAGAGCTCCCTAAAAGTCATGTTTATAATAGTTAAATTGCTACTTGGAGGAACAAAACATTTGACCATTGTGCATACAAAACTCCCAAGGCTGCCAAATGTGGTCTGGCCTCTCTCATTAGCTATGTGGCTAATAATTTCCAGTGACAGCAAATATTATTAGGTGACTTTAATCTCAACTGAATGAGTGATAGTGTGGATAAGTTTGCCCTGTCTGATGTACCTCTCATCCAACTAATATGTGAACCCATCAGATTTAACCTCAAGTCTGATACCCACTTCCACTATTAACTAGATACTTGTTAGCAGGCCAGATAGAATAAAAGCCACAGGAATACTCCCAGATGCCCTCAGTGATCACCTTCCTGTGTTCTATAGCTTGAAAAAAAATTCCCCTAACCTCCCCCCCCCCCAACCTTTGATGGCTCAGGACATCTATGGGTTTGAAGAAACTTCCTTTCTTAACAGTTTATCTGTGATACACTGGGGTGACTTAACTAACCTGCCCAATATAGACCTAACATTTCATTTCTTGATTAACAACTTCCTTAATGTCCTTAACAAAATACCCCCCTGAAACAGTGTAGGGTAAAAGGCCACTGCTCTAAATGATTGGATCACAACCTAAGGAGCAATATGAAACACAGAGATAAGACCTGGGGTCAATATGAGCTCTCAGGATGAGCTGCTGACTGGCATAAATACCAGGCTCTAGGAAACTCCTGTAAGCAGGACCTAAAAAATGCTAAAAGAAGCTATATTAGGAATCTCCCAGGCTAAGAATCTTTCTGACCCGAAAACATTTTGGAAACAGATTAACTGTCTCCTGAAAGGTCACTCAGAAGATTATGCACAAGACATTATAATAGTTGGAAATGTTGTATCTGAACTAGTTGCCTCAGCTAATGCCTTTAATAACTTCTTCACTAATGTAGACAGGTATCTAGCACCTCACACTGGGAATCTGAGCCATTCTTCTGTTTCTAGCAATCACTCCCCTCAATTTCACTTCTATCTAATCACCAGACAGGAAGTACTTCCCCAGCTAAGAAAGATCAATCCAGAGGGCTTACCAGGCTTTGATAAACTAAAACCCAAGTTTTTTAAAATAGCAGCTCCTATCATAGCCACACCTCTCAAAAATCTATTTAATAAGTCCTTTCTACTGGGCTTCTTTCCTGAGAAATGGAAAACCGCCTTAGTGGCCTCCATCCATAAAGGCAATGCTAAAGGCCCAGTTGAAATCTATAGACCCCTATCTTGCCTTAGCACGCTAGTTATGATTCAAGAGAAGTTGGTATGCACCCAGCTCCAGGACTACTTGGAGCTACAGTACTCACTCTCTGATGCTCAGCAAGAGTTTAGAAAAAAATCATGGAATGGATACTGTTCTTGTCTGTATCACTTCCAACGTACCTGGGGCTATGGACAGTGGTCTAGCAACTGGAGCCATCTTCAAAGACTTAACCAAAGTGTTTGGTCTTGTAAACTATGAGCTTCTGCTGTCCAAACTCAGACATAGTGATCTGGATGATCTAGCATGCAAATGATTCCAGCATTACTTCACAGACAGAATGCAGCTTGTGAAATGGCAGGCAAGTATGCCTGACCTAAGGCCAGTATCCACAGAAGTACCCCAAGGATCCATTCTGGACCCATTGTTGTATATGTTATTTATAAATGACATGCCCAACATTGGGGGGGGGCAAGCTTCAACTGTAGGTGGATTATACCATACAGTACAGAAACTCAACAGATGTAAATCAGATAAGCTCTGACCTAAACACTGATTTTAGGAAATTGGAGGGCTTGATCTAAGACAATAAATTTGTCCTTAACCTCAAGAAAACTAAAGCCTTGCCTTTTGGCTCCAGGCACCTGGATAAAGTGAGACAAAATTTACTCCAGCTATTCTCTCTGGCTAGTTCTCAGCAGAAAGTGACTGACTCTATGAAATATTTTGGGGACCATCTTGACCAGGGGCTTACACTGAAACCGTATGTCAGGACTGTGCTGAAATGTCAGCACCAGAAGATTGGTCTGCCATACAGACTTGGTGGATACCTCAGTAATGAAGCAGAGCTGGCCATTGCCATCAGCACACTACTGCCTGTTTTATTCTATGTATGCCCACTCCTGCAAACCCCTCTGAGGTTTTGGGCTAAGCAGACACCAGGTTTACATCACAATGTGGCATGTTTTATGGCAGAAGCACAGTTCAGAGACCATCACTGTGATGTGCTCATTGCCCTAAACTGGCTCTCCCTTGAAACAAGATTAACCTATCTGGTCCTCTGCCTAGACTTTAAGCTGTTCAAAATGGCTGCCCCTCCCAGTCTTCATGGCATCCTCCGGACTCAATCACAGAAGAGGATATTTAGGTCCTCAACCTGTCTAATGCTAGAGGACCCAGAGGCTGGGCATGTGCAGGTGACAGGTATTTTGTTATTTCTGCTCCATCTCTCTGGAATAGCCTACTACTAGAGATCTTAAACTGCTCTTCTGTAGCCACCTTCAAAAACACCCTCAAGACTCATTTGCTTGTGGGCAAATGTTGTAACAATAATCAATGACTCTGCACTTCCCTGTACGTGACTATGTAACTCTCCATAGTAACAAGTAATCTAAGTGGGTGAGTGCTTGAGTGGCCAGCCCTGCTGACATATATGCTGTAAACCTGATACTTGTACCTGTTCACGTGTTGTGTAATGTAACTTAATGTGTAATTAAATCTGGACGTGTCCTTGTTCTGTGACATCACATTTGTGTAATATTGTATTAGCATATCTGCTTTCTGTACATCTTGATCGTGTATAATATACTTTTATGTTACTGTAATGTAATTAATTCTGGGTCGCACCTGAAAAAGGGACATTAGTCTCAGTGGGCCTACTTGGTCAACAAATTTCAATAAATAAATAAGTAAATAAATAAATATCAGAAATGACTCACTGTTGACCCTTAGTGGTTACTCAAATGCAGTAAAATGACACTTGAATTAAATTCCAAACCCAGGCTGGCCATCTCCCAACATTAGACACAGTCTGTGCTATTGCCATCATCTTCCTCTCCCTCCATCACTGTTTCTGCAATGCAGTCTCTCCAGTGATGCCCCCACCCTTGTGCCATCTTGGGACTGGCATATTCCTGTACTCATGAGGGCTCTTACCAGTTATGTGCCTCTCATGGACACAGTGAACAGTCCTTTGGGAAGGACCCACTGTTTTGGGTTGCACCCCCACTTCAGAGCCAGGTTTGGTCCCATGGGGGTGATACCTTACTGCACAGTCTGGTGGTGACTGGCTCTGGCTGATTTGGTTGCAACTTGCTTCCATTATCTTTCAGTTTGGTAGAGATAGTTGGTCCAGGTGGCACTGTTTCCATACCTCAGTGCCTGTATGGTTCAGTGCAGGTGTGATTACAGTCAAGGAGTTTAATTCCATTAGGTATAATCCCTAATAGCATATACAGTCCGATGATGGGACTCTGGGATTTCCAAAGTGAGCTGCTACACAGGGTGCAGGTGTGGTACAAATGCACTAATCAGGGTCTTTACATCTTATTTAGGACAGAGCTGACAACTCCCCACAGCTGAGTCAGCCTTGAAGTTGCATTTTTTTGTAATATGTACATTTTATGAGAATGTAAGTTACACAGGCTTACAAAAAGGTTAACTAGTGTGATTTTTTCAGTGCTGCCCCTTTCCTGATCTTCCACAATCACAGTATTCTACTAATTATTTTTTTTTTTTTGCTCCCCCAGCTCCGGGCTGGTCTCCTTCAGGCCCTCCAATGCTCTTTATGCCACACTGCCTCTGTACAGCCACCTCTTCACCCTATATTGCAGCTTCTGCTGGTAACCTCCAGATGTAACCCTTCACTGGGTGGGTCCCCTTTCTCTCAGAGGGAAGGCACCAGGAGGGTGGCCAGCACCATACTTGCCCCGGGTGCTGCTAGGGTGGTTCATGCACTGCCCAATGTCTTGTGGCAGTGGAAGCTGGTGACCGTCATCTGGTCAGCCTCAGGGCTCTTTTTCTGTTTGCTCCCAGGGATGTGGTGTGCCACTAACGTCAGGCTTACATCGATGTTCACCATGCCCCATTGATTAGTGGGACCCCACACATTGCCAAGTTTCCAGCCTCCACCAGGGGTCAGCAATCACCGGGTTGTGTCCCCACCCTCCCCCCAACAGAAGGCAAGCAGTCATCCAGTGCTTCAGCCTTCTCTCCCCAGCCAGCCCTCCAGCACCCGAGTCCATTCCCGAATCTGGGTCACTGGCGTCTCAAGCGGAAATCCAACTGCTGCACTAATTTTTTAAAAATAAAATACCAACACTTAAATTCAAGAAAATTGGTCCTCACGTTGAAGGGAGATGTTTTTGAATGTTACAGATCAGACAGATTCCTGTCTATTTTTCAGTTTTCTTAGGAGTCTGCTTAATGTTTTTGTTGTCTATGGCAATTAGTTGTACAAACTTCTCTAATATTAATTTGCTTCCTGCCACTTAAGAAATATATCTATTTGTCTAATTTGGTAGGGAAGTAAACAAATGAAGTAAAGTTTCTTTACCCAGATAGTTCATTTACTTTATCAGACTGGCATACAATATGGAGTGATACATTCATATTTGCATTATATCAAGATGGTACTTACCTAGCTTAATTTAATTTAGAATAACAAGCCACATAACCATGATGTATGTTTCTTCTTTTTATTATAAAAAGATACATTCCAGTCTTTATGATTTCTCTTAGGGGTTTGCTTATTCTTTGATTATCTGCTCAATAATTAACTGTGCAAACTCGTTTAGTTAGGAATTTGCTTCATGGTTACTTAGGGATATATTTTAAAGACAAGCAACTAAAAAATCTATTGAACCCAGAAATTTCTGAGATTCTTTTGAAGATTTGCACACTACTAAAAACAAAAATAAGATTGAACAAATTAGTGTTGGCAACATACCATTGAATACTGATTGTAAGGTGGCAAATGGATTTAATGATTTTTTTATGGATATGAGTCAATATAAAAATCAAATAGATGTGAACACTCAAAAAGCTGATTTAAATAAAAAGAATGAAACCATGATAGCACCTCAGGCAACATCTGGAATTTTTCAAACATTTGCTTTTATGAAAACACATGAAAAAGAAGTTTTTGATCTATTGGCTACCCTCAATGAAAATAAAAGTCCAGGAGTTGATGAAATATCCACAAGAATATTGAGGGTAGCGACTGGACCATTAACTAAGCCAGTCACTTATTTGTATAACCTTTCATTATGTTCAAATATGATTCCAGACATATGGAAATCTGCCATAATTTCACCTTTTTTCAAGTCAGGGAATAGACATCAGATTAAAAACTACAGACCAATTTCTGTACTGCCGGTATTGGTAAAATTACTTGAGAAAATAGTAGCTAAACAGCTAACAGACTACTTGGAGAAGAATCAATTACAAAACGAAAATCAATATGAGTTCAGGAAAGGGTACAGCACGTCGACTGCCTTAATAATGTTAACTAGTGAGAGCTATGATAATATGGATAGAGGATTGTTGACGGGAGGGATTTTTCTTGACCTGACCAAAGCCTTCGACCTGGTGGACCACCCGATCCTGATCTCAATATTGAAGTATTTGGGGTAAGAGAGTATGCTATCCCATGGTTTGAGCAATATTTACAGGCTAGAAAGCAGCAAGTTAGTATTGGTTCAGAAATCAACCTTAAGGTTTATTCATACTGGGGTACCACAGGGTTCGGTTCTGGGTCCGCTCCTGTTCTCTGTTTTCATAAATGATCTACCAAATATATGTACTGATGCATCTGTTATTATGTATGCAGAGGACACAGTGATTTATTGTGGAACAAGATCAGGGGCTGACCTGGAAGTTAAACTGCAGCCATTATATAATGATTTATAAAAATGGTTCACACAAAATAAACTGTTGTTAAATGAGAAAAAGACAGTTACAATGTTATTTGGTCTTACACGTAGGTTAGAGGGAAATTTTTGTTGTCTGTAATTGGAGAAAATGGAGTAAAATTGGAGCAGGTGGGGGTATTTAATTACTTGGGGGTACATTTGGATAGTGGATTGACTTTAAACAAACATATCACAAAAGTAACAAAGAAAGTAAATAATAAATTGGGTTCCCTATATAGAAATGTTAGTTGTTTGACAGTACAAGCTAACCACATCAAGTATTACTTCCAGCACTTGAATATAATAATATTTTGTTAATAAATGCTCCAGAAACTTTGTATAACAAATATACGGTAACTTTTAACAACATTGTAAGGTTTGCAATCGGAAATACTGGAAGAAGAGAACATCATTGTAACTTACATTCCATCTTTGGGACATTATCCCCAAGAGATAGAATCATGAAGACTGCCAACTTATTTTTGCATAGATTATTTCATATACACACTCACTCCCTCTGTATTGGCAGAACATTTACGACATACAGTTTCAGTTAGAGTGCTTAGAGAATCATCGATAAAATTATTTGTAGAACAAAAAATAAATACTAAAATTGCTGAGCATTCTTTGATTTATTATGGTCCAAAATTAATAAATAAATTACCCCTTCATAACTTAGATATACAAAAAAAAGAGGTGTATTTAAAAGAACTTTGGAAGATTACTTGGAAAGTGTTTCTGGCTACAAATGTATTGGGATTACATGATGTATTTGCACTTTGACATACCGGGGATAGTGTATTGTACATGCTGTATGACTTTTATGATTTTTATTATTTTATGAGTGAATGTTGTTTAATAATTGTTAATTGAATGTGTCTATTGTATTGTGTTTATGTATGCTTCATATTATTCCCCTCCTCAGGAGCGGTTGAAAAAGGGTCCTTCTGGGTCCAATTCACTTTCCTGGTTAAATCAATAAATGAAATGAAATACCTAAGCACAGAAAGAAAGTAGCAATTTTTCTGGATTCCTGTTTGTTTCTATTACTGAATATTAATTAATAGTAATGGCTGATATATCTTGCATTTATAGCCTCAGATCCCAGCATACAAGTCAAATGATATTTTTATTTGGCTATAATTATTTTACTTCGAACTTCCACCCTTTTTTTGGACTGTATTTTATTTTATTTTTCCTTGATTATGCCTTCATTTAAACTATGCTCAATGCATGTATTACCCTATGTAAAAGAAAAGGTTTACAAATCCAAATGGCAGCTGAAACAGTACTAAGTAGAAAGTCCATATAGGACTTTTCAGTATGAACACCAAAATGCACAATTAACTCTTAAATTTTCAATTTTTTTTCTGGGGTGGCATGCAGCTAGCCACCCCTATGGATATTTGGAAATCACCCCTTTGTAAATCCTGGCTACACACCTGCTTCAGGTATCACCGAACACCCTAAGGAATGCAATGGACAAATTCTCGGCATGCCAAGAAACTCATTATACTGTAAACACAAACTCCATGCAGGGTACATTCGGCCATCAATCAAAAGTGTCTGTGCACTTGAAGCATAAACATATCTTGGAAGTGTAAACTTAATTTTCTTTTTTATTTACTTATTTATTTCAATCTTCATATATAACCTTTGAGCAAGGTATTCATTTTCAAAGGTTCCACATCAGTATTATACAATACAATACATACATACATTTATACATACATACATTAGTAGAACTTCAATTCACAAAATATTGTAAGGGATAATTCAAACATAGCAATGTTCAGACAATTAAATGTTTGACTTATAGCAGGTGCCCAAGTTCAGAGTATCCCTAGCACAATGACCGAATTAACAGATGCTCAATTCATAGTTCCACTTATACAGTAAAACGTGTCATTCATATTTGCATAATAAGTGCAAGGCAGCCTGGAGAGTCAGCTCTGTCCAGGGGGTGGCAGCCTAGAAGGTAGGCGCTGTCCAGGAGGTGGAGGGCTTAATTGAGGAGGAGGAGGAGGAGACTAAGGGGAGATTAGTGGGAGAGATCCAAATTAGGCAAGATGGAGTGGGGGGTATGGGGGGTGGAGGATAGAACAGAAATGTAAGTGTAGGGCACAGCTGATGGGAAGACCATAAAATGAGAAAGGAGAGGAGAGGAGAGGAGAGGAGAGGAGAGAGGAGAGGTGGGAAGGGAGATGAGGTTATGAGAGGGAAGATAGGAGAAATACGAACGGGGGAAATAGGAGAAGTGATGGAGACTTTGTGTAAGAGGGAGGAAGGTAGACTGGGTAAGGAGAAAAGGCAGATGCAAAGAGAGTTAGGGTGGGGAGACTGATAGTAGCAAGTTAAGGATTTAGGTAGAAGGGAGGAAGATCACAAGGCATTAGGGGAGTGGTGGAAATTATTAAGTGCATCAGGACTCTGAGAAGAGCTTTCTTTTCAACTAATAATAGCCAGGTTATTTTATGGTAAATGGGATCAAATGCAAAAGTAGCAAAAGTGGTAAAGTATTTATAATTTATTGCACATTTGTAGCCAAATTAGTCAAATAAAATATTATTCAAGGTATTGGTGAAAGTAGCAATTCAAGAAGAAGTGAAGATTTTGTGTGCACCATTTTTATTACATTTCAAAGTGCCCATTTTTCTGTTTCTAGTCTTCTTTTCCCTACTTTAAGGCTATTTAGCATTTTAAGTAACATGAAAAGACTTTAGTCCATCCTGTGCCGCCCCACCCCATTAGAAGTTTTGGGGGAAATAAGTACTGTATGCTTTGAATGCTGCTACTTTGCACTATTTTGTTCTTGAAGATGATAATCAGTGATAACTAGAGTAGGTTAGATGTCCCATGTGATCGGCAGGTTTTCAGACACTTCTGAAGTCTTGAGGACAGTTGCATCACTACAGTCAATGTGATCAACTATTTTGTGTACAGCACAGTCACTGGTCTTATTACTGACTGACTGCAGTAATGATGTGGCATGAAGTCTGTCTATGCAAGTGATTTTTTCTATGTATGGACCATTGTCCATCACTGTCAAATTACCAGTCATGGAGTGTTCCTGATAAAGATTATGCTTTTTTAGATTCAGAAATAAAGTTTTCCAATCCTGCCTCAGACAAATAGGGAAAACATTCCTGTAAGGCTGAAAGGATGAAACCCGCTATCTTAGCAGTTGTATGCTTTGTCAAATCCTATCAGTACGTATAGCTGACATATAGGATTCAAACTGCTCCAGGCCATAAAATGCTACTTAACACGTGTTATTTTCCAATTGAATTGCAGCTGCTATTGTTTTTTTTTTTTTATGATTGCTCACTTAAGGAACGAGTTAAAGTCTTTTCTTTCTTTGCAGCTGTTGAGTGTTTTGCACTGACTGTAACATTTTGAGCACTTTCTTTTTAAAAAAATGCATTTTACACCAGGGCACATGTATGTTAGAGGTGCAATAATACCACTAACTTCACTTTATCTTTGTGCTTTGTCTGTGCTGGGGGGTTAATTGTTCTGTTTTTAATTGAGATTCAAATCAGAGGATTATGAAACAATTGTTTTCTTAGAGGGAGTGCAGTTTCTTTTTTTTTTGTATTCTTCACTGATTAATACTTCTGGCATCTTTTAAAGTTCATAGAGGTTTAAACTGTGGCACTTACAACAAAATAAGCTAAGATGGCTGGCCCGGTGGCAGGAAGGGAAGGGGAAATCGTTTAACCAGGAGAGGCACACTAAGCTGAAGCTTATTGCCAGGTGCAAACTGGGAGCACAAGGAAATTAAGTGACTTGCTCAGGGTCACACCGTATGCAAGTACGGGGCAGTGGGATTCAAACCCCAGTCTCCAGGTTTGCAGCTCAAAGCCTTAAACCACTGCACTATACTGCCTACAGAGGGCTGAGGTGCTGGGTACCTTTCTAATAATAAATGCATATGTAATGTAGATTGTTAACATAACAATGATTTTCTTTTTGTGAAGAGGGACAGACACACAAGAACACGAAGTACATTCCACAGGATTAAATAATATAAATAAAGAACAAAAAGGGATTTAACATTATACTAAACAGTCAGAATCACAGCTATTTGTTTTTTAGTCTCTCTAAAGAAGAATGACACAGATGACTAAGATACGCGCATTGAAATTGTGCCAGCCTGTTCTATCACCCCACGCCTCCGCTGCTATTTTCTTCAGTGGATTTGGCTATTATGGGCTTAGACATGTCAGTTCCTGAAAATCCTCCACTTCTCCATGGGAGGTTCACCCATGTCACAGCAACAAACACAACAAACATGTTGCTGACGCCAATTACGGCACAGGAAACATGCTGCCTGGCATTACAACACCAGGCATTTCATCTGCTGGGAGTAACAGCACCAAAGCACCCTCCCAGAAAACAGTCAGAAGCCCCTGTACCCCTCCAATGTGGGGGGCTTTGCCCACCACACCCACCAAAATTAAATATAACCTCCTCCGGGGCAGGCATGCCCAAGAGGGGGCAAATATCATGTCAGTACAAAGGGGGACATGACTGAGGGGCAATCTAAAATCAAGATTGCCCCTATCACTGTCACCCTTGTTACAGTGCCCTAATTGTGGCACCAAAAATCAGTTGGCAACTTGATGGGATACGTCCACCGGAGTAGCATAAGCAAGGAACATTTCAATTACTTTCCTACCTCACAGCAAGTATTATTTGGGATCTCATGCACGTAGGTTTTTTTTGTTTTGTTTTTTGACACTTATCGATGCTTTGATTTGGCACTGGATCAGGAATTACAACTGCTACTGTCCACTTATGTTATGCTTCAAGAACTATATTTTCAGAAATAGCATAGACCAAACTTTATTTACCTATGAGTGTGGATTTCGTACCTTGTAAATTGACTTTGATTGCAGTGTTCAATTTATTTTTCTAGAGTTCCTATATCTGACTGAGAGGCCTGGGAACTTTGGTTAATCAAACATTGTGCTTGCCCCCAGTGTTATGGGGCTCTGAATTACTACCATTGCCAGGCCATCAAAATGGACTGTATTTGTAGATTTGAACCATTTAGCCCACTATTACAGTAGCCCCTCGCTATAACAAATCCCACTACACCAAACTATCGGGTATAATGAATGCGACACTTGTTCACTCCCTGCTTGTGGCACACTCTTTCAAACCCCTTTATTGTGACTGTGCCAAACCACCACTTTCAGAAATTTCAAACTTTCTTTTCTTCTTCATTTCTGTACCTGTATCAGTAACTGTATCCTAGTTGTGGGAGTGGGTGGGCTGGAGGCACGGAGAAAAATATTTTAAAGAAACACATCCCTTACATCATTCGCATCACTCCGCTTCATTACTTGATTCACTACATCCATAGCTTTAACCCCTTCTTTTGGTCAGGGAAGACAAAAAAGATGAAAACAATAAAAGGTAGTAAAATCTCCTTCAATGGAGTGCCAGTTTTCTGCACCGTATGCAACACATGTTTATGCAGTCAAGGAAGTCAACAGGGTGCATGGGGAGAGGAGAGCACACTTCAACGGCTCACATCAGCAGAAAAAAGGGAAACCTGAAATTCTACAAGTAAACATTTGTATTACTGCATAAAAACTCGGGTTAAGTTGAAAGCTACTCTGTGCATCAGGAGCCTGCCTACACCCTTGTTGGGATACTGTGATACAGTACTGTATAACTGAGCAAGCAGGTATTTATTTATTTAGCTTTTGTTAACCAGGTAAGTACACTAGACAAAACATATGCCTATTTTCAGGTACAACCCAGGAGAATACAATGAAATACGGGTTCAATACAGAGGACAACATGATACAAGTAAGGCAGTTACACAGAGTCGGGGGAAACATAACATGCTCAGTAAGTTATCACAGTTAAACAAATGGACAGAAAAATACAAAATATACATAGAGACACCAAGGCTATGGGCAGTGCATTATATTCAAATGTATACAGTTCAGGACCCCAAACTAGTAGAGTCACAGTCAAAGCAAATGCCTGAAAGAGGGAGTGGAAATATTATATACAAGGCGGGTAGGATGGAGGAGGAGGATGTTACTCGGTGTGTAACTCCTAACTTTTAAGTCATATAAATGTAATGCTATTAATTAGATGACTGAGAGATGCAATTTGAAGATGTCTGTATCCAGAGAAGGGGGTTATTTCCTAGAGCTCAGTACTCTGACTTTTTTTTTAGTGTCCCTTGTTATAACGAATGAGGCACTATAACAAATGGCAGCTAAGACTCCCAACTCATTTGTTATAGTGAGAGACTACTGTGTTTGGATTAGGTTTGTCTATATACAGTAGTTCACAATCAGTTTTAGGTTTTTATTCCACTGTGGATTAGTGTTGTTGGGGGATTGAGCTCATGCATATATTCCTTCTGGCTCCCTACAGGCTGACATTAGGATTTATAGAGATTTTGACTAATATATTTGTAAATCTATTTGTTTTTTGTGGAGGGAGATCCTATAAAACATAAAAAATATTAGAGTCAGCAGGGGTTACAGTGACTGGACACTGATGATGTGCTTCACCCTTAGACTGTCCACACCAGCTGCAATTCTTTGTTTCCCACAGATGGGTTCATCTGGGCCCTTGGGGATAGTGCAGCACTTAATACCTCAGTGGGAGAAACCAGGAGGATGGAGGGCTGGGATCATGCTTTTTCTTTTCATTATTAGAAGATACAGTTATTGGTTTCTTTGGATAATCCCAGAGGGGGAGATGGGAGGTAGAAAGTTGTTTGTTCTGTTTGTTCCAGTTTTATGTCCCAATTTTTACAATTTTGGTGTGGATTACTCAGATGTTTTTTTTGGGGGGGTGGTTACAGAGCAGGGAAGTTATTATTTTCTCTTTTGGCAGGATGGAGGAGGTGTTTTGGGGGTTTACAAGTGTAGGTATGTTTCTGAGATATCTCCATATTGATGTGTAGTGCTGACGTTGAAGAGTCTCACTATTTTTCTTAATGATGGAGCAAGGGACAAATTCCACCCAAAAAATATCCCAGGTTCTTATTCACCTAAAGAAGTATGCCCCAGATTTATGCTTTTTACAGGAGACCCATTTAATTGATTGCCATGTTCAATTACTACAGCATAATTGGGTAGGTCAAGTTTATGGTACCAGCATAAGCTCTAGGTGCGCAACAGTAGCTATATTAATAGCCCATTTCCTTGTGTTTACTTTAATCCTTGAAGTCAGTGATTCAGACAGAAGGTAAATTATTTTGCACAGAGTGGTGGACAGAAGTGAACTGACATTGGCTTCCCTGTGTGGTCCTCTCAAGGAAGACTCAGGTTTCTTTTCTCAGTTCCTTTTTCAGTTAACACAGTGGCCACATCTGCCAGTAATCCTCACTGGGGATTGGAATACTCCTTTAGATCCAGACCTGGATCATTTGACATGGGGTCAAAACCACACAAACAAAAACAGAGTGGCAAACAATGCCACAAGCAAAATGTCATCCCCTGAAATAAGGTCGGTAAAAACACCGACCGTTACCAACTCCACACACACAATAGGAACTAACTGCAAAAATATATAGTTTTTGTTTTTGTGGGAGGTTCTGCCCCACTCACTCCCCGATTTTGGGGGCATCGCCCCACCCCACTCAGAATTATTGTAAACAACTCCGAGGGGGTGTGGACCTCTGGGATATGGTGAAACTTGGGAAGGGGAAACTTTGTTTTTGAGACCCCCAAAAAATATTGGGAGACAGGGAACCAAACCCTGGTCCCCAGGTCTCCACCACTCCAGTTGCTTGCACCTTAGTAACTCCACCACAGAAGCGGCTTGACAAGGCACAGCACCTTAACCTTCTTCAGTCAGTCCGACACTCCACGGACAGTGACAGGGGTAGCAGTACTTACCTAATGCTATTATACCCTTGTCACTGTCAATCCTGCTGACATTTCTACAGTGCTGTTTATTCCATGCTATTCTTGCAGTGCTGAATTAATCTGGTACCGATCATTCTGGCCAGTCATGGACACGTCTTTTTTCCAACCAAAGAGCCATCCACCAACTTGGGATTCACTTAACCTAGTTGACCCATAGCAGACATCAAACCCCACAGCTCGAGACTGCATTTTTTTCCTCCCATCCCCATGGCACCAGTTCTACAATTGATTATTTTTTGCCTAGTCATTTCCTCCTCTCTGGGCTTCATGTGACGGCTATTCTTGCTTTGGTTATTTTGGACCACACCCCTGTACAACTTGATCTCTCTCTGAATATCCATGCAGAAGTGGACAGAATGTGGTGTTTGAATAATAATCTTCTCCACTCCAAACAAATAGTAGCACAACTAAAAGCATTTACAGAACAATTTGTTCTGGAGGATCAAGGCTTGGTAGATAGACTAGATGTGCTCTGGAGTACAAATAAATGTGTGGTCTGAGGGGAACTTATTTGCCTTTCTACTCATAACACTAAGCAGAAAATGGCCAAGGCCACTGTGCTCTTGGCTCAGGTTAGGGATCTAGAGCAACAACTCTCTTGTACTCCCACTGATCAGATTAAATAACAACTTATCCTCCTCAGAGAGTAGTACCATGAATTAAATTGGGAACAGGCAGAATTGGCACTTTTTAGAACTGATTCTAAATATGTTTTGCAGGGTGAGAAGGCAGGCTGCCTCCTTGTTCTATGTTTGAAAAAGCAGGAAACTGCCCAGACCATTCGGTATGTGCAACAAGAGGGTTTGCCTGTGGTCATCACTAAATCGAGAGAAATTGCAGAGGCTTTTTGCCTCTACAGGGTTCCCCTTTATCCCCATTTTTGTTTAACTTGTATTTCACATCTTTCAATTCCCAGCCTTACATAATATCAAGGAACAAGACACCTGGAAGGATCAGGTTCATAACTACTTGGCTGCGGTGGAGTTGTCCTCTCTCCCAGAGGAAAGTCAGGAACTCCACAAGCAGCCTCTTACACTGAGGGAATTACATTTCACTTTAAATGCCACGGCCTTGGACAAAGCTGCTGGACTGGACGGTCTTTCCACTAATTTCTATAGGGTCCTCCAAGATATTCTTCTTCCCTATTTGAAGGAGGTATATTTGCAGGCATAAGAAAGGGGGAGTTTAGTGAAGTCAATGCAGCAGGTCATTATTTCTGTTCTAAAACCAGGTACAGATCGGTCTGGTAACTAAGTATCAACAAATTTTCTTATTAAATATTGACCATAAAATCTTAGCCAAACCTCTGGCTCTCTGTTTACAACAGGTTTGTGACTCTCTGATTGGGACTGCACATGTGGGCATCATGGCAGGCAGAGTTTCATCTGACCACCTTTGGAAACTTGTCCCCATCATCTCTGCATCCAAGGATGCAGCTACGCCTATGGTGCTGGCTTCTCTGGATGCAGAGAAAGATTTTGACAGAGTTTCCAGGAGATTCCTGTTCTCTGTTCTGAAACATTACAAGATACCACAAGAGTTTATCTCATGGATACAACTCCTTTATTCTAACCTTACGGCAAGAGTGCAGTGTAACAGAGTTTTTTCTTCCAGGTTTTCTCTAAGAAATGGCACTCGGCAGGGCTTCCATTTATCCCCATTTTTGTTTAACTTGTATGTGGAGCCTTTAGTGTTTCACATCATTCAATTCCCAGTGATAGAGGGGATTCTGCTTGCCAGAAAGCAGAATTAGTTGCCCTTATATGCAGACGACATATTGCTACACCTTCAAAATCCCATAACTTCCTTCCCCAGTTGCCTGGAGGAGATAAGGATATTTAGCAAGTTTTCTTTTTATAAACTTAATTTGGAGAAAACAGTGGTGATGCCTCTAAATTACCATACCAAGAAATGGGATTTGGAACATTTGCAACTCGCTTGAGCCTCCACACACCTATCCTGTTTAAGCCTTAAACTGTCCACATCTACTTCCCAGATGATTCAAGCTAATCTTATCAGCCTGCCATAGGTTATCCAGCAGGATCTTGACAGATGGTGTCAATTACCTTTGTCTTTATGGGGGATGCAGTAGCATTATTAAAATGAACATTTTACCATGCTTGTTGTATCCTCTTCAGATGCTAACAATTGTGTTGCTTCTTTCATGGTTTAGACGCCTCCACTCTCAGTTGTCCACATTTCTCTGGTGGGGGGGGAGAAAAGCCACCGCAAGTCTACCTGAAACTAGCAGCAAACAAATCATCTGGGGGCCTTAACTTACCAGACTTTTTCTTTTGCTATCATGCTACACAGGGAGCCAGATATTTCAGATTGCTCACAGGGACTGAGATGGAAGGGGCTTCTTATATTCCATAATTGGTCACCATTGAATGAAATCTTTATAAAGATCAGGCATCACCTTGGGAGCCTTATTGTACATGACTCAGGCTAAATTTCCCCATGGCCTTGCCTGCTCACCCATAGATTGGCAGTTATGCTGGGTGCTCAGATTTTTGCCTGGTTGTCCTAGGAATAATCCTACTTGGCATAACCCTAACTTTAGAATTGGGGGAGCAACAGCTTACTAATGAGACTGGGGGGCTAGAGGGATTACTCATGTTTATTATCTCCCGAGAGATGATACTTGGATTACTTTTGAGCAATTTCAGCAGTCTTATGCTGCCACCATACATGACATCTTTCCTTTTCTGCAAATGCTGCACATTTTAGTGACAGGACTGGGGAGCCATGTGGATTCCTTTGAGCAACCTTTATCGTTACAAGTGCTGAGAGAGCTTGCCTCCCAAAGACATACGATCTCCAGCATTCACCGTGCTCCCCATCAATCCATCCCATTCTGGTATGGGTCCCCCTCAGAGTATTGGCCCATAGCATTAGGTCAGACGTTTACCTCTTCCCAGTTGGAGGAAATTTGGAAAAATGTGCATAAATATAGCAGCCTTGATAGTTATCGATTGATGCAGTTAAAGCTTTTACAAAATATTGTATAAATATTTTTACTTCCTCACTTGTGAGGGGGGAGGGGGTTGTGCTTTGTGATGTTGTTTATCCTGTTTGTTAGTTTTATTTTGGCAACATTTCCTTGTTGAAAACCAATAAAGTATATTTTCTAAAAAAAAATGCAGTTGGAAATTACTGACACATGTCTGCATGAATACATGTAATTTAATGCATGCGGTGCTTTCGCATTTATCTACCCTGGCAGTAGGCACCTGGGGGCCACCATAGCCCATATGGGGAAAAGGCAAAAACATCCATGCCAAAGGATTAGGCAACTGAGCTGAGAAAATGGAGAGAATTACTGGCTTGAGTAAGCCTTCTGGATTGGGTAATGTAACTTTCAAACACTGACTTTGCAACTAACTTCACATTAGCAAAGGTGGGACAAAACTGAATAAATGATGACCTGAGTGGAAAGTTTGATATAAGTTTTATGGTTTAAAATACAGAAAACAGAAACATAAAATAATGTTTTGCATTACCTATCTGGAACTGTTATGTTAAGTTAAGTTAGGCACAACAGAAGTGCTGCTGCATAGCTAGCTTATATAAGCAAGCACATTTGATATGATATGCAATGTTTTTGAGCCTGCTATTGAAGGGGTGATTGTCTCCAGACCTTAAAATGTTAATATGTGAATGCATTTAGTAAATGAAATCAAGCTGCCTTCAGTGGAAAATCAGTGAGCACTAGAACTGGGAATGGAAACAGGAATAGACGTCTCTTTTCTGGTGGGGGGTGGTGGCAGGGGTGAAGGTACTTCTACAGTATGTAAAAGCACAAAGAATTGGATGCAACTTGGCTAGGCCTTCAGTCTTTCTTGGCATTAAGTCAGTTTAATTCTTTTTCACACCTGTTCTATACAAAAAGGTACTTTTGGTCTAAGTGCAACTATTCAAATGTGGCTATGGATCTAATCTGCAGACAGCAATGTTTGGATATGCTCTGTCATTGAGAAAAATTCCCACACAAATGAAAAATACTATGTAAGACAAAAAATAAATGAAATAAAGCCCTTTCCTTTTTTTGGAAGGGGAGGCATGAAAACGTATAGGCACAAATAAAGGGATGCAATCCAATGAATCATTCTAACTTCCTCAGCATTAATTCATTTTCTTCAGTTTGCACACCACATCTACCCAAAAAAGTGGTGACTGCAGTCCACTTGCAACTATTCACAAGAGGCCATGAATCCAATCTGCAGACAGCAATGTCTAGACAGGAGATCCAGCATGAAAGGCCTTGTCTTTGAGCCAGCAACTGGAGCGGTGATTGTCTCATCCACTGCTTATTATAAAAGTAGTGTGGAGCTAATGCATTAAATTTACAATAAGATACAAAACATTAGTGAATGAAATTGCCAAATAACCCAATCATAAATACAAAACATGTATAAGGTTTTCATTCAAACATCACCAGAAGACCTTTAATAATCAAGTGATTCCAGGTGGCCCTTCCAGGCCATGATGGAAAGGAAACAATTGACATTCAGAGATCTATAAAAATAAAGGTCTGTACTCCTACTACTACTACTAACAAGATTCATTCAAATTATCCTATTTTTAGAAATAGTCCCACACAAAAAAGAAAACACACTGGGATAAAATGCTTTTAAATAAAGAGTTCCTATTCTTAGGGAGGCACGTTGACATAGCATACAGAACACAGCAGCACAAAGGGATCATGCCTGGTGTCTGGACAGTTTCTCGTTCTGACATAGAATGTCATTTGTCTTTTATTTATTGTGTGCCTGGTCAGGGTTGAAAGGGGGTATGCAAGGTGCAGCTGCTTCTTAGCCAGCTTAGGGAGGATGATATTGAATGCTTATCATTTTTTATTCAAACCTTTCACTTTTTACTTCGCAAATGTGGCTTCAAACTTGTCCCACCCCAATAAAAAAATAAATACAAAATTGAAATCAACTTCCTCAACACATCACAAATATGTACTAATAACAATGAAACGGTATGATGCAGGTTACATTTTTAAACTTAAAAAAGGATTCAAAGGATCAACGTTATTTGAGTTTCAGTTGCAATGATTCAATTTAATTAATTTTTACACAATGATGTACTGAACATAAATACTATATGAGTGCAAGGAGAGATAGCATTATGACAGTGGGGGAAGGGTTTAAAGTCCAAAACTGAAGCTGACAGTCCAAATAAACTTTTGATTCATATCTATATTTTTATTGTGTTATGCTAGGTTTTTATTCCATGTTCTCATTTTGTAACTGTGTGACTATTAAGTCAGAAGTTGTCATACAAGAGATTGTATAATCATGACAAAATTAAAATTAACTCAGGGAAAATTGTATACAAAACTTACAAAAAAAAAAAACATACCTACAGACATCCAGTAACTACAGATATGGAAAATGGGGAAAACAGGGGGTTTAGTGCAGACATTGACTTGCCATTTATTTTTCTATTCCCAACTTATTTATATCAATTGTTTTCTTTTTTGTACACTAGACATCAAGGGCAGGATATTTCAAAAAGTGCAAAACGGAGTGCAAACATTTGCACTCCATCTTGCAGTAGCGCTGATGGACAAATATGCTATATTCAAACAAATAGCACAGGGCACTATTCATCTGAATATAGGTCCTGTTTTGCCAGGGCTAAGGCACTTAGCCCCTCCCAATAGTGCCCCTGACATAAGGCCCCGGCAATGGCTAGCACTGGGGCAAAATTTGCAATATTCAAAAGTCCCCATGCAAATGAACCCATTGGGTATTCAAGGTGCTAAGGAGTCATTTTCATGCCCATTATGGGCTCATTTGCATGAGGCTGGAGGTCCTTTAGTGACAAACATCGCCTGTTCTGTCAGCTGTCTCTGGTCCTAGTGACATCCCTCCACACTCCGATCCCAGTCCTGTTATATCAGTAAATATCTCTAGTGTCCAGTGGTCCCTCCCCCATCCAATCCCCATCCCGATACCGGGACATCCACCCCCATGACAGCTGAGTTGCCACTCTCCATGCAAGCCATAAACACAGAAGTCATTCCTCTCCACAACAAAGCCCCGTCCCTGAGCCACACAGTGTACAAGCTCCTCCCCACCCATACCCCATTGGTGGATAGTGGCCTCCCCACCCACCAGCGGTACTGACTCCCACCCCTCAGTCCCCCTACCTGTCCATTGGTGCCACGGATAAAAACTGTCAAGCGGCACAGCTCACCACACACCTCTAGGCTGCCCAGCATCTCTCATCGGCATGGAACACGTCTTATTTAAAAGGCATGGGTGGTGCACCTTGCTCTACAAATAAGACATGCTCCCTGCTAATGAGAGATGCTGGGCAGCTGTGAGGTGTGTGGTGGGTTGTGCCACTTGACTTTCTTTACCCACAGCACCAACAGACAGGTAGTGGGACTGGGGTTGGGAGTCAGTTCCACAGGTGATTGGGGAGTTGCTATCCACCAGGGGATATGGGGGTCTGTACACTGTGGGGCTTTGTTGTGCGGGGAATGATTTCTGTGCTTATGGCTTGCATGGGAAGTGGTGACCCAGCTGTCATGGAGTTGGCTGTCCCGGTACTGGGATGGGGATTTGGTGGGGGAGGGATGACTGGACACCAGGGACATTTTACTGATATAACAGGACTGGGATCAGAGGGCGGGGGGCACTACTTGACACAAGGTACCATTTACTGATGTAACGGGACTAGAATTGGAGGGCAGGGGAGCACCGCTAGACACCAGGGAGTACTGTGTTGGGGTGGAGGGGGTGCCAATGTACTACCTCTGGCAACCACTAGGGTTGCACCTTATTAAAGCCTGCTTTCAGTTGGTGTTATTTTCTCCATGCAAGGGGACAGTGCAAGGCACCCTTGTGAGGAGCAAATACTCTGAATATTGGACTGTGCCAATATTCATGTCCTCACCCCCCACTTTGCATAATTTTGCCTTGTGCACCCCTCCATTGATTGCCTTGGTGCAACTGGGTTTTGCACCAGGGCAAAGTTTTGAATATCTGGCCCCAGGATCACATTGACTTCAGTGTACTATTAGATAACTACAGCAGTGTGTGTTGCAGCTAATTTAAGCCTCTGGGAGGTCGGCTGCAATCAGGTATCACAGTGGGGCTGAACTTGATAACTAGTGTTTATGTTGGCCTCTGAGGAGCTCCTTTTTAATGTGAAAGCCCTTGTTAGTTTGCTATTTTTTGGTTTTTTCTAAATTAATATAGAAGGAAACTTTTTAACTCTTATTATTAGAGCTGAGCTTGCAGTTAGGCAACATAAGGGAGAGTGTACTGGGATTTTGTGTGCTACTGTCCCCGGAGTCAAATTTATAAGTTTATTTGGTCTGATTTGGTTTGTTTTTTCAACACATTGTTTTTACTTTTATTATTAGACTGAATTTTCATTTGGTTTTATATATTTATGTAGTGCATTTTAACATTTTCAGGGACTTACAAAGTGCTGCCCAGCCACAGCAATTGATTGATCAATTAAACAATATAACCTAGAGATAACTGATTTAGCAATACTTGCAGCTGGGTAACACGAGCTAACTGAGGCAGTACTTGGTTTGGTCTCATCTGTTCATTAGCATAGAAACAACTAACAGGTGCCTTAAAATCAATTTATTGTTGCTTGATAGTAATTGGCCCATCTCCACTTATCTTTATCCAAGTTTAGTCTTTGACATGACTTAATTTATTTGTTTGCCCATGCCCCAGACTGCATTTAATTAATTAATGTTGATTGGCACCTCACTATAGAATACAAAGGAGTGGTGGAAACATTTGGGCATCAGAGCATGATAATTCCACTGAAAGATGCGGCTGTATGATTATCCGCTGGTGAAAGGGAGACCATATCTTTTGGTTTAAAACCTATAGTCATGTTAATTTTTAGCAAGAGTCAGCAAGAGTTACCAGAGCAAGTCAGCTGCCAATCCAATTATCTGTTACATTACTACAGTACCGGGAAAAGAAAAGAACACTGTATGCTACTGTGCTTTTGTTTTTGACCTCCTGATTGGAGGAGTGTTTGTGATCTGGCGAGGTTCATCTTATGCAGCTTGGGGAACAAGTCATAAGGTGGTTTAACAAATAACTCATACAAGTAAGTAATTTAACTAAAGATAAAACTTTTTTCCATAACTTATAATTCTTAGTCTAACAAATAATGTATACAGTTATTTTATATTGCCACTTTGAATGGCCTTTTATAGAGAGCTTGGTGGGTTTCACCCTTAGAGGAGTGTGACTCAGTGGACTAGTTGATGGATAAGATTTGTTGAAGTCTATTTTCTGACTTTTTAATGTCAATTTTAAAGTCAATTACCAATAAAATAAGGTTTTTATACCTCTGGGGTCTCTAACAACTTGTTAGTGTCCACCTCTCTTTTTATTACAAGGATTTTTGAGATGCTCACACCAAAGGTTGTACAGACTCCATTACCCAGACTAACACAATAAGCTTTATTTCATGGACTTTGCTTCATTCCTGTTAGCCTTTCTACTTTGGCTTCATCGGCTGAACTTTGAAAGACCACTGGGAGCCACAGTGTATATGTGCTCTCTGGGAG
The DNA here is from genome assembly GCA_016271365.2 of Neoceratodus forsteri. Classification (NCBI taxonomy): domain Eukaryota; kingdom Metazoa; phylum Chordata; order Ceratodontiformes; family Ceratodontidae; genus Neoceratodus; species Neoceratodus forsteri. The sequence continues at coordinate 405,805,259 of CM028135.1, forward strand.
CCCTTGTATACAATGTTGAGAACCACTGAGATACAACAGCATCAGAACTTTATTCAGACTTTTAATAAAGCAAGAAGTATTCATCTAGCCACTTAGACCAACATTTGACACATTTCTTGCAGAAGTTTGACATTTCAGGAGCTTTTGTTTTAATTATTGTGTTTATTGTGTTAAGACTACTATTACATTTTTACATTTTATATATTATGATTGTTAGGCCCATGGCCCACCCCTCTTTTAAGATAGTTAGAACTAGGAACAGTAAAAATAAACACCTAACGAGCTTGCATTCTCCATTGATTTCACATAAGAAAAAGAAGGTTACAGGGGGTAAGCTGAAGTTAGGATCAGTACTGGGACCACAGTAAGTCATACATCAGCTGCTAGGGGCAATACTAATCAGAAAAGTAGGGTCTGGATGTGGTTCAGCTGAAGATTTCAGAGTTCATGGACTGCACTACTTCCACGGCCAATACTAATATTTAATGTAGAGGTATATGGCCTTTCTTCAAAGGCAAACACTACAACATATATAACTAATAAATCTATACTGGAAAGAATTCCTTCTGAAGGTATATCTTTGTTTCCTGAAGATCTGCATTTAGAGTTGGTTAATACCTATTCTAACTCCCAATGTGAAGTATCTGCTTGTCCATGTAAGCTCCAAGATAATGCTAAAATGAATTATAATGATCCAGTACCTTCTGTCAGATTTTCTTTAAATAACACAAATAATGAGGTTGGAATTGTTACATCTAATACGCGCAATTAGGAATGCATGTGGCTAAAAGTTTAGGTCATAAGACATCTCAGAATTTTAGCAGCTTTGCTGTTGTTATGCAAGAACTAAGTAATACTATTACTGGCCTTAAAGGTTAAGCCACTACTGCTGTTTCTTACCAGTAAGGTGAAGTTCTGGAACAAAACCTCCTGAGAAGCATTCTCTTACTCCAGATTTACCATTAAATGACTCACCTGAATATATTTGGGAACACTTTAGCTGCAAAATATCAATCCAACCCCTGGAGGGACAGATAGTTCCCACAAAGGAAAAACTCATCTCCTCTTCATCTTTATTGATGCAGTTATTGGATTATATAAAAGATCCTTACCAAGCTAATGTAATAAATCCTTGAAAATTTATGGGTATTAAATGAAGAACTGACAGGTTTTAGAACAGATGTCACACATAATCAGATAATGCTTTCTCAACTTATGCAGAAACTGGCATTGGCAAACTTATGCAATGATCTTAAAGATAGTCTTAATGAAACCAGCCATTTGAGTAATTTAAAGTCAAATTTGCATAAGGAAACAAAGGTATACAAAATAATTTCTCCACAAAATCATACAGAAATGTTTCTATAATGGCAAACTTGAACTTACATGATTTAAGCAATGAAAATGAAAACAACAAAAAGAAAAGAAAGGTGAAAGGAGGCAAGAGAAAGCTAAATGCTAGGTTAAGGATGACTAAAAAGATAAGCTAGGTGAGGCACAATTAAATGCAATCATGATCACTCCATTACCTCAAATGATTTCTGATAGTCAAAAATGAAAGTCCAAGAACACATGAGGACCTTAATTTGGTCTCACAAATTAATCATAGGGAGAAACCATTAGATTTGAATAGTAATAAGCCAAAGCTCTATTCATCTATCTCTTGCCCACAAACTAACAATGGATTAAATAATCCTTCTGAGACTATCATTAACTATGAGAAGATATCCCTTGAATCTGAAATATTGATAGGATTACATAGTATTGGAAAACTGGATCAGGAAACACCTTGGAAACTTGGAAATTGGGTTTGCCACCTACTTCATGTGCCTCCAATATTTGTTGGTGAAATATTTACCACTCGTCCTCCTAACCTGAATTATTCAGACTGTGTGCTGTTATATTTCAATAGTCAGGACCTGAAAGATCAAGTCTGGGCAAAAGGAGATTTATTGAAGTTATTGAATATATGTTTGGCTTGTCTAAAAAAAAGCTCCTAGACATTATGGAGAAGAATTTGTGAACATGATCGAAATTGGAAAGGATACTGACAAAATAATATTGGATAAAATAGTGGTAAGTAAAAATTAGTACTTTTTTTATTCATCATACATGAACAGGAGACTCAATTGAGACAGGCTCATTTCCAATGAGGTTCGTATAGGCACAAGTAATCTCTTAAGGTTATACATAACATTGTATGAATATCAGACACTTCAATGTTTAGATACAATAACATGCACATTGCTAACATTTATATATGATCAAGACTAAAGTATATAAATGTTAGATGCACACTGTCAGCTATCAACTTTCTGTTTAATGTGATTCTATACACAATAACAACAGCACAATATGTCAACTCAGGTGCATGTCAGGACAGCAGAAATATTTACGAGATACCCATACATTAAACCTTGGCCCAGATTTTCAAAGCTTGGACACAAGCTATGACAATGGCAGCTTGCGCTGAGTGCTGTTGCATCAGGGACCCTGTGCCTAATTCAGTATTGGACAGGGTCCAGGAGCCTGTGCCCCGCAGCTTGTGGTATCAGTGACAGTGCACCAAACAGATGGCACATCCAACAGGTGTGCATCAAGCTGCAGGGGAGTCGGATGGCAGCTGCATCTTTGCACGGGAGCAAGGTAGTGCCCCCTCAACCCAGTGCCACCCGTTTGGTGTACTAGGAAACTCAATGACAGTCCTGGTGATCTGGTGGTTCCCCCCCCCAGCCCCAATATGCTAGCAATATACTGAAGACAAAAATAAAAGTTCCTGGCAATTGCACAAGTTCCACCCCCCAGCCCGAGATGCCCATCTATGAGAATGCATGAAACCCCTGTACCTGGTGGTCTAGTGGCCCCTCATGCAGGCAGGTAGTGCCCACCACTCCACTCCCCCCATCCCAAACCCCAATCTGGTGACCAGCATAGCTTTCCTCACACCACCATAGCTGTCTGCCAAATGAACTGTCAGAGCATGTAAGTAGTACCTAGGGGGTGAGATTTGCAGAAAATGCTTTATGGACCGAACACATTGAGTCAACAGAAATTAAAATGAAAAATGTGTTCAATGCTTTCAAGAAATTTAATCATAAATTAGGATACAGTGCAGTTAAAGGCATCCTAACAGTATTAAATATGAAATTACATTGGGAATTTTATATGTAGCAGAAATCTGGGGTTCCTTGAATATTAGACCTTTAGAAATCATCTTAAATAAAATATTACAATGCATCTTATCAGTCCCAAATGCAGTTCCTGCTGAAATATTGAGGGCAGAGCTGAGGTAATTTTCATTATCTTCTTGGATAAGAGAAAGGTGTCTAATATTTGAATTGGACCACTACCTCTTACCAAAGGAGTAGCTGCCCAACAGTGCTCGGAAGAACAAATCAGTTATGCACGTCGGTTTTATTTTCCCAATTATTAAACGTATTAGGGAACAACTGTTGCCAATGGGATTAGGTAACTTGCTATAAATTATCTATATTAGACCCCACAAGGATATAGTCAGAGAAATTAAAACCAAGAGTAGGGAAAGGGCAGTTAACTTGGATTAATCCAGAAATAGCAGTTTGAAGTTATATCAATGGTACAGAAATATCAAAGTACATCACAAACTTAAATTTTATTTGTCTCATATTTCAAATCCTCGTGATCAGACTATCATCATTAAGTTTAGACTGGAGCTATACAAAGCAAATTACATACATTTTAAACAAAAAAGACCTGGTATAGTCTCAGAATTCTGTAAATGTGGGAGGATAGCACATGACAATTTGAAACATGTGTCACTCTTATGCCCATTATATCACAGTAGAAGAGAGTGTTGGATCAGGTTTCTACTGGCTAACCCATGTCTTTCGTCTGATCAAATAATTATTGTACTGTTTAACTCTACTGATATTAACACATTGTATCATCTGTCTAAATTTTTGAGTACTCTCAATTTGTAATGAATTACCTATGTTGTTTGGGTAGCTAACTGGAAATGCTACAGTCTCAGTAAGCTCTCATGTTTAGTTTTTAATGTTGTAAATTGCTGAATGTGTTCAATAGGAAAACGTCTTTGTTTTGCCTTGATGTTTTTTTTCCCAATTTGCATAGCCTTTTGGAACATTGAGATTACAGGGTACAGTAACTTGGAAGGGGGAGTAGGTAACCAGACCTGAACCCAGACAAGTCTCATTTACTCCTGTAAATGTATAGGATTTTAAAGGATCTTTCCCTCCTAAATCCTTCCTATCTCTTAGACTATATAGTGATGAAAATTCATTGGTACATTAATTCTTTATTGCTATTTTAACTTTGCATTGGAATCCATTATAGAGAGGTGGGCTATATTCATTAATGTATGTAGCTGAATTTTTATGATGTTTGTATTTCTTTTTTTGTTAATTGCTTTGTAATGATTTGATGTCAAACAATAAACCTGAACTTGTATGCTTGAATACATATATGGAAAATCGGGACAGAAAATTGTTTTTTGCATATACAGTACAAAAATAAAATGAAAGCTCCTTGTAAATGCTAATGCTGTGTGCAGTACATCATTATAAAAGACAAATATAAAACTGACAATGGTCCTCTCATAGTGTTCACATTTCACTACAAATTATAAACAGTACTAGAACATTTATAATAACAGGAGTGATTGGAGAAGCAGTGGAGATGAGGTAAAGGGGTAGGAGACAGACTTACTTATAATGGGGTTAAGAGGTTGGGTGGTCAAAATAAAATATTACTGAAGATATGCAGTACATATTGAAACTAAATACACATTTTATGTTAAATGGAAATATACCACAAAGGGTTTTTATGTTCATGAATAAACATAAAACACTTGTTTGTTTTGTGTTTTATTGATTATACTGGTCAGCATAGTAGCAAAAATAATGCCCTTTTTCACTAATGACCAGAATAAGTTAAACATTTAGCAGATTTAACATTGGCAATAAAAACAGTATAAATATGCACTATAAGTACAAAACATATCATTTTTGGTCATCACAATGACTTGAGGACATTGAGCTATACCAAGCACTAACACTACATTTGAAAGCAGAAACAGGACATACTGAGTAATAGTTGATGGAAGGTTGCTGTACACTTTGATTGTATTATATAACAAAACTCTGTAGTACTGTTGGGTGTTCCAAAAAGGAGCAACAAATGAGAACGACAGAAATTCTATTGCATATGTATCTCTAATCTTCTCTAAAGACATAAAAAGACTGGTTATGCATTTGGGGTAGCTACCCGGAGCCATCTTATATATACAGTACATATGGCAAATTTAAGTTTTTTATGATCTTCAAAACAGAGACACCCCATGCTTTCATGAAGACTACAATGGTAAATTTGAAGTGGAAGACCAGTTACAAATCAACAAACCAGATTATACAAAGAATTGACTTGGGTTAGCAATCCCACCCCTGCTGAGGAATAACAAACAAGTCCATAATTAACTGTGGAAAATAGGAAACCGGTAGCCAACAGTCTCTTAGTTTCCCCAACCAAATATTTTTAAATCCTAAAACACATTCTAATCTTTTAATGGATTGTCTTGGCCAACCTAATAATATATGGACTATATGTTAATGAACTATCCACTGTTAAGCCCAGATATTTAAATTTATTGACTGTCTCAACAAAAAATCACCATGAAGAGATTTAATTTTAAAATCTAAGTTGGCCAGCAAAAAGCATGATCTTCTTTTTTTCTTTTGTTAATATTTAAAATCATCTTATTCAACCTAAAACAGTGTTGCAGATCATTGAAATCTTTTTGGATCAACATGTTCAGATTCCCCTACTCTTCCCCCTCTCTAAACAACACTGTGTCATCTGCATATAATATCATCTCTGAGGAAAGGCAAACTCTAGGTAAATTGTTGAGGAAAAGGGAGAAGAGCAGGGTCCAAGAATAGAACCCTATGGGACTTCACAAATCACAGTTAATTTTCCTATAGTCAGATAATGAGTTCTTGATGGCCTATGTGGCCTGTTGGTCAAATGTTCTACAAACCAATCAAGCATCTTACCTGAGATATTTAGGCATGAAAATGCTTTAAGTGGTAGGGATTATCAATCAAGTCAAAGGCCTAGGTGAGATCCACAAACACTAAGACCACCAGGCCACAAGAATCGATTGCCCAATGGACAGAGTCAATGAATCTCACCAAGGCAATTTCAGTACTATGTTTCTCTCAAAAACCATGCTGTGGTGGAGTATAAAGACTTCTTTTGGTTGATGCTAATTTTCAATACTTTTCCATCAAACTGTCAGCATGGCCTTTTTGTGACCCTACCTCATGAACAAAGCAGCTGAAAGGCTTGAAATCCATGCCAAAAGGTGATTTTACAGTCACTGCACAAAATTATGCTTTGGACAGGATTTGAAAATTTTCACCTACCAGGTTCATCAGGTGTGGTCAAAAGAAGGCTATGTTGAAAATTTTATGTAAAAATATGGCAAAATGACAAAGTTATGAGTGAACGTTGAAATACTTCAGTGTTCACTCATGACTCCACTAATTTTGAATACCTTATTTTGACTCCAAACTTTCAACATAGCCATTTTTTCACATCACCTGATGAATGTGCCAGGTGTAATTTTTTTAAACCATAGACAAGACATGCTTTCATACTTGTGGTGTGAAATGATGTTTCAGCCAATATAACCAGTGTAACCAAAGTGTTTCACATGGTAAACCATGCCCTACTGGTCAAACAGCTCATAGACATTGGCCTCTCCTCAAATACGGTTGCATGGTTCAACAGCTACCTGCTGAACTGGTCTCAAAAAGTTAAGATTGGTAACACCCTTTCCGACAGTTGGCCTGTCCACTCCGGTGTTCCACAAGGGTCCATTGGGCCTGCACTTACTGTATTTAGCATTTTCCTAAACCAACTTCCGTTCTGCTGCCAAGGTTGTCTTCTTTTATATGCAGATGATGCTGTTCTGTTCACTAGCGTCTCCGACTCTAATGATCTACAGCACAAGCTGCAGTATAATTTCATGACTGTCGAAAGATGGTTTAAAGAACACAAACTAGTGATGAACTATAAAAAGACTAAAACAATGTTGTTGTCCATTGCCCACAATAGACACAAAGAGTACCCACTCCTCTTCACAAATGAGATGGGTTCACCCCTGGAGCGGGTGCAAAACTTTAAATATCTGGGTATCATGGATGACAGCACAATGTCATTCGCCCAGCACATCGACATTGTTGCAAAAGCAGTCAATAGCTCCTTGGACTGTTGCACAGGCACAAGTACAGTCTGACTCCTGAGGCAGTCAAACTACCTGTCCACAGCTCTCTGGTATCATTCATTGATTATGGGTTGGTAATTTATGGGTCAGCCACAGACACTGCCCATTGCTGCATAAAATTTGCCCTAAACAAAGCTTGCCGGTTTGTTACGGGATCTCCTAGACTGACACATACATGCAACCTTTATGCGCAGACTAACTAGCTGCAGTTCTCAGGTAGACTCATGTTCCAGTCTTGTCTTCTGGCAAAAAAGCTAGTCTAGGACTGATGCCCACTGGGGTACAGAATCTCCTCTCCCCTTGTGACAACATACGCTACACACGCAATTCAGAAAGTCAAGTCTTCAAAATCCCACACTCTTTGGGTCAAAGATCTTATCGAGCCCCATGCTGGCTGAACTCTCTTCATCCTGACATTTCCTCTGTCACCTCTTGGCACTTTTAAAAGAAATCTGAGACAGAAGCTAGCCCTGAGTTCCAGCTGTGACTGTTATACTTAACCATAGTTCTCAATTATCTCAGCCCTTCCTCCATCTCGACTGCCCTTCACTCTCTTTCCTTATGAATCTGTTCGCACCAGCCTCACATGCCCTCCCTACCTCATACCCCCCCTTATCTCCTTACCACCTCTCCCTATCCCCCACACCCTTTCCATCATAATTTCAACCAGTCTGGGATTTCCCATTGCCCCTCCAACTCCCTAGACTTTTCCCTCCTTTTTCAATCACTTAACAACTGGATGAAGCCTCTGGCTGATACATTTCCCCAGAAGTATTTGTTTGTCGTATGTTGTCTCTCAGTTTCCAGATGTCAGTAGTTATCTGTTCTGACCTGGATGCCTTCCTTAGCCCGTACTAATGTGGCTTAGCCTTACTTGCATGTTCTCTTTACTCTCTCCTTATTATACAGTAGCTCCACATTGTATTAGAGATTAGTTGATGTCCTTATTTCAATTGCATTGTATATTTTTTGTATAATTTGCATTTTTGTTTGTATAATCTCAGACACGGAACCTATGTAATGAGCTTGATCTCAAAGGCGTTACTCCTAGATCATAAATAAAAATGTTTATAAGGGGCAGTCATAGAATTACTATCTTGATAATTTGGGGTCAAAATGTAAAAAAAAAATAATAATAACTATTAAGGAAGGTTGTGTGCAGTGACAGGCTTTACCCCAGCAGGTAGTGCTTTGTGATACTGTTCCGGTGAGCTGAGTTTCAGGGGTGAGCCCAGTGAGCCAGCTATATGGAGCAAGGCTGGGGAGGAAATTGCTGTTATGCAACACCATCACCCAGCCAGGGAAGGAAAGGTGCAGGGTTGTCTACATGGGCCCAGGTACCATATAGTGAAAATAACTCTTCTCTTGGCATAGGGCCCTGCACCTCTGCACCCATGCATAGCAGAGGGCACAGTGCATTGGCTGAGACATTGACTCTTTGTCCTGGGCATCTGTATCTGTGGCCACATGAAAGCACAGGGTCCTGCACTTCTGCAGCCCACCAAACAGCTCCATCAATTCCTGACATCCTTCACTGTACTTCCATAAGAAGTCAGAGTCTTCCCTTTGGGTAGATCCCAGCCTCTGCATCTGCATCTGTTCACATAGGTCCAGAAGGGACCTATTTGAATGAGGATATGATTCTGCTACCTCAAAAAGAAAGGAAATTCATTGCAAAAAAATGCATTAATGAACCAGTTAGGGTTCAACTTAATGCCACAAAAGTAGGGAAATGTGGCATTAGGCTTTCCAAACCTAAATCCCCTTCCCATGCAGCAAAAGGACAGGACCACACAAGCAACAACAGACAGCCATCATCAGGTAAGATAAACAACATACAACTGTTTCCAGATGGCACAAATGCAGTATTACTGATGTGCTAACTTTGTGGATTTGTTTCTGTGGCTGTATAAGCACAGATCTAATAGGGGCTCATGCTTATGTAGTCTCACCGGTGTGTGTATGTCTAATAGCATGCATGAGTATATGTGGCTGCAGAAGTGCAGACCGCCAGATAGAAGGCCCCGTGGGACCTGTGCCTCTGCAGCCAGAGGTACTCATGCACACTGTATGACATACCTCACTAGATAACATGATCCACTAGAGCATGTTATTTTATATTCAGCTACATAAAGGAAAAATTGCTACTCCCTTGAACAATTTCTAGATCTGCCTCTGAAACCATGGTGCCTACATTCCAACAGTGCATCTGGCAGCATAACTGCAGGCTTCACAGGACCTGTCCCCCCAGAGCCAGAAATCGGTGCTTGGAAAAAGTGGTAGCTTACCATTCAGCTTGTTTTTCTTTCAGATTAGACACCCATAGGTGAATGCTGATCTCATTCGGCTGCACACCATGGCTCAACTGCTCAGAAATCATGGTGGAGTACCAATTAGTAAATTGATTTTTCATCCTGTCTTTGAAAAACTTGTTCAAGGAAATATTTAATGGCTGCAATAAATCTGTAGAGTTCAATGGGACAAATATAAGAATGATGCCTGCCTCCTCCAACTTGTCCTAAACTGTCTTTGTGTTATGTGCATGTAAGGGATCAACGATTAGTATTTGCTCACTGTTTTTCTAGTAGGCCATTTTTGGTTTTAACATAGGAGATGTAGGGCTTCAGAATACAGTGGCCCAGTGGTTTACACTATGGGTGATGTTTCAGTCTCAAGGGAGCTTGTAATAATGAAGGCAAGCAACTGTTTGTCCTTGATAAATTACCTGGGGGGTATCATATCCCTGTCAAGTATACAGCTGAGCACTAATGACACCTGTTGTTTGTCACCCAGACCAGTGACTTCTACCTGCTTAGACCCACTCTCAGTCATTGTTCATTGAGAACATGAGACCAAGTTTACCCCTGTCTCATCCACATTTATTACAAGTTCTTCAGGTACAAGTTTGTCTGCAACAACATTACAGGTTTGATCTTGGAACTCTGTTTTAAGCTGTAGGGGGTCAGTAGGGGTTTTTTTTTTCAGCTTTGGTACCCTTGCAGTGGCAGTATCCAATTCTATTTAAAAAAGTCCATGACAATTGTTTGCTGAAGCCTAATGAGTCACCACCCTTAGCAAGCTGCTGTGGGTTGTTGGATCTTACAATGCTCCTCGCTATTGCAATAACATCCCTGGTGTTCACTACTGCCCCCTCTGACCTCATGCTGCAGATCTTTTTTTTATCTCATTTTCCACATCTGCTACCAGCAGAGGGAGCCTCCCACATAGTTTAGTCAGCAGTTCAGGTGCGAGTTTACAAGGGTCAAGCATAACTTTCAATTTAGCAAGGTTGTCATGCTTGAACTTTTTTACAGTGCTCTCATAGTGTTGCTATACTTTTCATTGTAAAAATGAATGGCATTCATTACACCATTTTCCACAGAGAATTTGCCAACTTCAAACCTGATCTTGGGGCAGTAAACAATGTTGTTTAACACTGCTTCTTTGCTGGTGGTGATGAGCACTGCCATTCAGTAACAACATTCTCAGCTATGCAAAGTGGCACATCAGCTGACACACACAGCGATTCAGCTGTCATTTCAGAGACATCACTCAAAGGATATTTATGAGCATTTGATCACTGCAGCCATTGCAGTAGTGACAAAAAATGCAGGACAAATCAGTACACTGTATCAGTATCAGTCCATCAGAATGAGAGGCAGTGGGACGTGAGACATGAGGTGTGCATAGGAGGGTGTTTTACTGTATATGCTGACTAATGAATCAGAACTAATGGATCAGCCCACAAACCAAGCAATCACAGCAGACCAAAATCAAAAATCAGCTGGCTGGCTGTGCAGTACTATAGCACAAAATCTGTCAACTTGCACCACGTAGGCAGTTCCCATAATAATGCAAATTAAATCTGACAATCCTGTCAATTACACCTGACATCTGACAGTCTGTGCAAGCCCTCTGTCAATCTGTTAGTGAGCGCTACTAAGGGCACCAGAATCTATAGACAGTAGGTGTTGTGGTATCTCGAGAAGGTGTACCTGTGAAAATTGATGTGGGCAAGTGAACAGCTGAGCAGGACATCGTGAAATACACAAGATGCATTATATTCCTATTCTACAATATATCTGTCCTTAGAACACTGGTACCATAAATAAGCTATGACATTGCTATATCTTCATGTTAATTAATCAATGCTTAGTAAACAGCTGATGTAAGAGTAGCAATTAGATATTGTGGCAACATAAAATTACTATGCTATACTTACAGTATATCTTGCTGTGACATTTTTAAAGAGAATGATTGTTTAAGTGTCATGTAAGTTTCTGTAGTATGTCATTGACAGTTCACTTATTTTTGAAGTATGTTGTATACTTAAGCAATAAATCATGACAGGGTGTGGGTTATGCTGGGATTTACCCATGCCTGGTGTGGTTTGGTCATGAGGACTAAGTTAAAGTAATAATGCATGCTAAGTCATATGATTTTTGAGATTTATCAACATCTGGTATGGTATAGCACAAGGCACAGTTGAGTGCTTTAAATCCCACAAGAAGTATGTAAATCAGACAACACATGCCCTGGAGTACATTGTTATGACTATAAAGTGGACCCAAAGGAAAAAAAAAAAGAAGTAAAAACTTTAATTAGATACAAACTAACAGCTGGGACTTCACCTGTCTGTATGTTACTCATGGGTAAAGACTCTGACTGACTAGTCAGATGGCAAGATTTCTTATCAATTTTATTAAAACAATAAGCCATGATTAGGGTGTGGGTTATGTTGGGATTTACCCATGCCTGGTATAGTTTGGTCACGAGGCCACAGGCCAAGTGAGTAAATCACACCAGAAGTGGGTAAATCCCAGCATATCCCATACCCACTCATGGTTTATTGTGATTATACAATGCCCCGCCTTTTTTTGGTGACCAGAAAAATACTTCTTTTTGTATTTTAAATTATTATAATGTATGGTAGAACATTGTTATAGGTAGAAATCTACCTTTTTATAAGAATGTTTTACCATTGATGCAACATCGTGATGTTATTAACCCATCAATGGTACATCACATCGATGAGTTAACAACTGGGAACAGTCTGGGCATGCGCGCAACTGGATAAGACGGCTTTGAAATGGCCACAGCGGTGAGATCAGAGCAGCAGTGACATTAAAAAAACTGCAGTAAGGAACTGCTTTCTTTTTTAAAAAACATAAATGGTACCATACACTATAAAATATAATGTATGGTACATCGATGGTTAACCAGTTTTTTAAACCATCTCAAGGTTGCCATGGCAACGTGAACTTCTCAAGCTTCGCTCTTGAGGTTTACATGGTCACCCTGGCAACCTCTCAATGGTTAACAAACTGGTTAACTATCGATGACCATATATTATCCTCCATATTATTTTTAATTTATTGCTGCCAGATAGAATAATTCCCTGTTGCTAGGGAAACATTGCACTGAGTTCTGTCTTGCTAGGGAGACATTGCCCTTCACTGCCCAGTAGGTGGTTTTGTAAATAAGTATATTTTTGTCTCTGCAGATCGCCCACTCCCTCTTGGTTAGTGCAGGTTTGTTCTCTGTTCCTGTCTCATGTCAACTGTTAGTTGTGACCTGGACTGGGATTTATTGTCTGTTTCCAGCAGGACTGTGAGCAGGAGAAAATTGTGTAAGTTATAAAGGTGGGGAGTACAGTGAGTGCTGCTGCACACAAGCTTACTCTCTGGAGAGGGCCCAAAGGTGCTGAGCCTCAGTGGCCATACATTTGAACTGTATAGCCTGTGGTTTCTGGGGTTAGTGTGCTTTTCCAGTCGGGAGGTAGTGATGCTCCCACTCAATGTTTTTTTGTTTCTTTTTCTTTGGGGGGGATTACAGTGAGCTGTGGAGATTGCAGGGATGATGCCAACCCTGTGGAGCTGCATTTTGAAGAGCTGTGCAGATCACAGGGATGAAGCTGATACTGCTGTGAGGCAGTGATTTTTTGTGTTGTGCAGCAGACAGCTGGGATGGCTGGAACTTTACCCGTGGGTTATGTTGGGAATTAACACAGGTAAAGACCCCAACAGACCAATCAGGTTAGCATATTTAGAGACCCCATTGTATAATATACTATATCTATCTTTAGAACACTAGAGCCATAAACAGAAAAATAGAAACATAGAAATTGATGGCAGATAAGGACCGCTAGGCCCATCCAGTCTGCCCATTTTCCTTGCCTACTGTAAAAGCTGCAGACCCTACTTGATCTCCCACTTTACCTCCTTGTTTCTATTGCTAGGGTTCCCCTATACTTATACCATGCATGCTTGAATTTCCCTACTGTGTTTGGCCCCACCACCTCTGCTGGGAGTCTATTCTACGCATCCACCACTCTTTCCATGAAGAAATAAGGTATGACATTGCTATAGCTTCATGTTAATTAATCAATTTTTAGTAAACAACTGATGTAACAGTAGGGATTAGATACTGTGGCAACATAATAATAGTATGCTATAATTAGATCATGCAGTGACATTTTTAAAGTAAATAATTGTTGACAGTTCAGAAATGTGGTGCAGTGATAGTGCTACAAATGTTGATGTTGATAATCTGGATTCTGTAGCATCCCTAACTTCTCAGGGGGCAGTTGTGGGGGAAGGGAGAATGGGGGAAGGAATTTTTGTTCACCTGGGGATAGGTAGCCAGGAAACATTTGTCACACAAATGCCACCTAGTTGACGATAGTGGGTGGTATGAGGGAAGTGATTAAGGGGTGTGTGGATGTTCTATATGGAGAACATCATAATGCTTTGCATGGAGTGTCATGTTGAGTGCTCCATATGATGTCCCTGGGAGGATGGTTGGTGATGGGGGGGTAGAAGAGAAGTAAAAGAAAAAAATTTGGTAACACTTTATTTTAAGTGTCATTAAGTACACTGTAACTACTGTATCCCTATGCTGTAATTGCACTGTAACTACAATGTAGTTGTTAACTAGCTTCACATATGCATGCTGTGTAGTTACAAACAATTTGCATGCATTAACTTCACTGTAACTGTACTGTAACTATTATGTAGTTGTTAACTAGTTCACATTTGTGTGTTGTGCACTTACACAATTTGCATGAAGTAATAGTTACACGTGCAACTACTATTGTTTCCCTTTTGGCACAAATAAATTCATTCTGACAAGTGTAAGATGGCTAAGCTGACAATTTGGTCCCTGTTGTCTTATAAATGGGGCATACTGTACATATACTCATCTATGGAAGGATGGAAGTGCAGGGCCCAGAGGGTCCTGTGGTCCCACAGGCAAATAAGGGTACGATTATACTATTTCAAAAAGTAAGGAAGTAAACTGCAAAAAACTGTGTTAATATTCTAGTTAGGGACAAAGCCACAAAAGTAGGGAAATGCGGCATTAGGGTTTTCAAAGCTAACACCCCACACCCACCCTGCACACACCATACAGGTGCTGGGGTGTGCATTGGGGTCATCGGCCCTAACACTTACTCCAGTCCATAAGTAAATAAGCTGAGATGGGTACAGTATAGGAGAATGGGGTTAGCATTACGATTGATGACCCCAAGGCACACCCCCAATGCCCACTGGTGTGTGCAGGGTGGGTATGGGTGTTAGCTTTGAAAACCCTAATGCTACATTTCCCTACTTTTGTGGCTTTATCCCTAACTAGAGCATTAATGCAGTTTTTTGCAGTTTACTTCCTTACTTTTTGAGATAGTATAATCGCATCCTTATTTGCCTGTGGGAGCACAGGGCCCTTTGGGCCCTGCTCTCCCATCCCTTCATAGATGCGTATATGTATGCAGCTATAGAAGCACAGGGCCCTCTGGGCCCTGCCTTTCTATTCATAAGACAACAGTGACCAAATTGTCAGCTTAGGTATCTTATTACCCCAGGTGGAGTAATAAGAACTTTGGAATTTGTACATATTTTGACCCCAGATTGTCAGCATAGCTATCTTATTACCCTACCACATGTACCTAGTACAGAAAATTTTCAAATCCCTGCCAAAATGTAATTCTGCACAACTGCAATGCCATTCTGCTCCAAAGGTGCGAAAACACATTTTGGGCAGGATTTGAAAAATGACAGCTGTGATATACATGAGGTGGGGTAATAAGAAGGCTACATGGAAAATCTGGAGTCAAAATATTTAAAATTTCCAAAGTTACAAGTGATGTAGCAAAACTGCAACAAATGGACATAACTTTGAAATGTTTTCATTTTTTGACCCCCAATTTTCAACATAGTCTTCACATGACCTCACCTCATATACCTCATAGGTGAAAATTTTTAAATCCGTGTCAATACGCCATTCTGCACCATGGGTGCAAAAACACATTTCAGACAGGATGTGAAAAATAATAAGTATTCTGTTCATGAGGTGATGTGAAAAAATGGCTATGTTGAAAATGAAGTCAAAATATTGAAAATTACTGAAGTTCTGTGCGTGCATAGAAAAATTTCAATGAACACACATAACTTGCCCATTTTTAGGAATTTTTTCAGCAAATTATCAAAATTGCCTTTTTGGGACCCCACTTCATGAACACTGGCAGTGAAAGTTCGTTATTCAGTCCCAAAAGGTGATTTCGCGCAGCAACCACAAAATCACCTTCCAAGCCCAATTAATGAAATGACAGTTGCAGTGTTCATGAAGTGTGGTCCCAAAAATGACATGCTGAAAATCTGGTGTAAAAATTCCAAAAAATAGCAAAGTTATGAACATAAGTTCAAAACACCATTGAAATACATTATACGGCACTTACCTTTATTCCTCAGTTCACGGTTCGGCTTTGAAGAGTGTAGATGTGTCTCGATCCACAGAAGATGACAGCATTCGACCTCCAGTGGTAAGTATAGTGTGTAAGGGGTATGGGGTGGGGGTGCTCAGTGGGAGGATCAGGATGGGGGAGGGATGCCGGGGGACGATGAGGGACCATTTTCTTTTTTTCAGGTTTAACAAAAAAAAAGACCTCAGGGGACTGTTTCCTTTTTACAGGTCTAGTTAAATAAATATTTCAGGACACTGGGAGTGGGCTCCCACACTGCTGGGGGGGCTTGTAATGCTGACATGGGGATTGGGCCCCCCCAGATGTCAACACATTAAACAAAACAACAGGCTGCAGGGTGAGCAGAGGTGCAGGGCAATAAACAGAAGTATAAGGGGGACGGTGATCGGAGGATGGGAAGGTTCCACTAGACACCAGTGACTGCAATAACAATTAGAGGATGGTCGATCAGGGGGGTGCCACTAGACACCGAGGAATAGTTTTTTTTGTGGACAGCAATCAGCAGGAGGGGGGGTGCCACTAGACACCAGGGAAAAGGGTGACTCAAAGCTAACACCGCAGCTGGCAGCACGACTTCATCTGCAGCTACAGAAGTCAAGAAATGTCCAGTGTTCTCAACATAGAACACGCGGAAGCCCTCCTCTTGCTAAGCTGGGCACCCGGGATTTGGGGTATAGCAACTGCTATGGTAATCATCTTGTATTTTGTTTGTTTTTTTTCAACTTTGCTTCCCTCTGGTCACTGGCCACACTGGGATCTCCCTCAGACTTGCTCCCAGGGAACCAGTCATTTCTCCTGCCCACCCAAGATCCTTCACATACCAGGCCCCCTCCGAAGCTCCTATCATCTCTTAGCCAGCCAACCCCCCCGGCTTGCATACCCCCCTGAGGTGGAGCCACTGCTCTTCTTCAGTGCCATTTCTCAGAATCTAGTTGGTGGCCTGAGTGTAGGAAGAATCAGGGGCTCTGGTGCAGGCAGGATCTGGTGATGGGCATGGGGGAATGGCTGTAGGGTCTGTCATCATCCTCCCGGTGGCCAGGGTTTTTCCTTTATTCTGGTAGTCCTGCCCCAAAGACATGGATGTGCAATGATGTCAGCATGCAATGGGCATGCTTCTGCACCCACCCACAGATGTCCCCTGACATCTTCACCCCAGCACATATCCCTGTGGAGTGTAGCACCCTCAGTCTCCACTGGGAGTCACTACTTGGTGGGGAATCCTGACCCACCCTCCCAAGCAGAGGAGAGCAGTTCTCCAGATGCTCAATCCTCTCCTCCCCTGCTGGCCCCTGGCTTCCCGAGTACACTCCTAAACCCGGGTCACCGGCATTGCACAAGGTAAGGCAGATGCCTCAGCCCTCAGTGCCACTGGGCCAGCTCCAGTAATCACCATGTTAACGGCACTAACTCTACTGTGTTGCATTCTGGCCAGTTCCACTATGTGTATGTGTGTATATAGAATATATATATATATATATATATATATATATATATATATATATATTTATATATATATATATAGTTAGCGCTCGAGATATAGGTGTATGTGTGTGTAAAATTACACAAACTCCCATAAGACAAAGCATCATGGGAAGAATATACAAATCACCATAAAAAAACGTAGACTGGTTCTGCTTTAAGCAGAAAAGTATGGTGCCAAATGGCCTCTTACACAATCTGCCAAGAATGAAAACAGAAGACGCAGACATGTATTTCATCCTTCTCAGGACTCAACTATGTGCTTCATTTCTAAGAGTCCAGAGGATGAATGAACAAATCATATTTTGGTCTTAATGGTTTGGGTCATGGTGAGCTCAAAATAAGAAAGTTATTCAAAAGACAAAGAACCTCAGCACAAAAGTACTAAGGCAAGAGTTACCCAGAAAGTAAATTGGCAACAAAGCCAGGTTTCAAAGAAATGTAAAGTTACACATATTCAAAGCATATATAAAGCATAATGGGAAGAACATGAAAATCACCATGAAATAACCATAGACTGGTTCTGCTTTAAGCATACTTTAAGCAGAACAGAATGGTGCTAAATTACCCCTCACACTGTCTGCAAAGACTGAAAACAGAAGACATAGACATGTGTTTCAGCCTTCTCAGAACTCATCAGTGTGCCTGACCTGTAACAACCAAGGGGAAGGATGAACCAGCCATATTTTGCTCTTTCTAGTTTGGGACATGGTGATCCCAAACTTTTACATTACATTATACATTTTTTGAAACCTATCTTTGTTGCCAGTGCCCTTTCCATGTAACCCTTTGCTTGGTGTTTTTTCGGCACTCATCCTCCAGGGACACTGAAACTGGGACCTTGTTTTTAAAGGAGAGCTAAAAGGCAACATGCCCCCCAACTGTATAAATCTTTAGAATCATCCAAATGGTCTTATAATGTCTTAAACTTGAGCCACACTTCTACCAAGCCAAATAGACAACACAGAATGTCTTGGATGTATTTTCTGTGTAGCAGTTTTAACCAAACAATGAATCCGCAAGATGTGCACAGTCAACTACAAAAGAATTAAACAGTAGGGCTGTATATGGCTTTCCAGGTTGCATTTTTTATATTTTCCTTTTATTCAGTGGTAGCAGTGGTATTCATGTTTTAGCAGCACGCAGCATTGAAATATAGAAGCATAGACAATGATGGCAAAAAAAGACCAATGGTCTATCCAGTCTGTCCATAGTTCCCTGTTAAACCTATTGCCCATACAGGGTACTAGCCCTCACTATCCACCCCGTTCCCCTTCCTACTACTACCACACTGAGTAACCTCTATGACCTTCACTGTGTCCCAGCCGTGCTTAAAACCATTTATGGTTTTGGTGCCAACCACCTTTATTTATTTATTTATTAAAATGTTTCACCAGGAAGGCACACTGAACAACAAGTTGCTCATCTCACAGTGCAACCTGGGGGTAGGGAAAGGTTTTTTTTTGTTTTTCCAATTGTTTAACCAGGTGAGACACACTAAGCTGAAAGCTTGTTTACAGGTGCAACCTGGGAGCACAGGGAAGTTAAGTGACTTGCTCAGAGTCACACAGTATGCAAGTGGGGGTTGTGGGATTCAAACCCAGGTCTCCAGATTTGCAGCTCAGAGCCTTAAACCACTGTACTATACTGTGAAGGGCATAGAGGTTACTCAGTGCGGTAGTAGTAGGAAGGGGAACAGGGGTGGATAGTGAGGGCTAGTACCCTGTATGGGCAATAGGTTTAACATGAGGATTGACTACAGAGATTTGATACAATAACACAACATTTACATTTGAATACATGCAAATAAGAAGCATGTACTGTAGACTGTAAAGTAAGCAATGACAGGATGGAATGCTAACAGTTTTGAACTAAAGAATAGGAGGATATATTACTGAGATAGATACAATAACATAAAATTCACATTTGAATGCAAACAACCAAGAAGTTCATAGACTGTGTAAGTAGACAATGACTGAATGGAAATTCTAGCAGTTTTGATCTAGGGCAAACTAGTATGGAGTAGCACAGACAGTACACGATTAGCTATGGTACACAAGAAGTGCAAATAATCTACAAGTACAATAAGATTTAGGGGCTAACAGTAATGGTACAGAGTAGTGGAGAGGAGGAGGAGGGAGGAAGGGAGGTAGAAGAGGGGGGGAGGAGTGGAGGGGAAGGGAGGTGAGAGGCGTACCAAGACCTAACCCCTTCAGGATGCTGAGAACCCTGCCAGGGGTCGATTCAGGGCAAAGACAGAGGTGGGGTAGTGTGCAAAGTAGGGAGATGAGGAGGAGGGGAGGTAGAAGAGGGTAAAAGAAAAAAAGGTAAGTGGAGGTGAGAGGCCTACCAAGTGCTAACCCCTTCAGGATGCTGAGAACCATGCCAGGGGTTGGAGCTAGGCAAAGATAAAGGTGGAGTTTAGTACCAAGTAGTGGAGAGGAGGGGAAGGGAGATAGAAGAGGGTAGAAGAGAAAGGGGGAGGGAGGTAAGGGCATTCGAAGATCTAATCCCTACAGGATGCTGAGAACCCTGCCAGGGGGTGGACCAAGGCAGAGGTAGAGGAGGGAAGCAAGTAATAGGTAGTGAGGAGAGGAGGGAAGAAGAAAGAAAGGGTTTATAACTAGAAGTAGGATATAAGGTAATGGAGAATAGAGTAAATAAATAAATAAGGAACACTAGACATCAAAGCCTTCCTTCAACACCTCAACTAGCAGACCATTCCATGGTTCCACCACCCTTTCTGTAAAATAAAACTTTCTCATATCCCTCTTGAACCTCCTTCCTGTCAGTTTCTACTCATACCCCCATGTGCTTTAACTGTTGCTTAAGGCAAATAGTTCCTCACAGTTCACCTTGTTTATTCTTTTCAGGAACCTGCACTTGCTGCGACAGCACCCGGTAGCTGAGGCTTCCTGAGACTACTACCACTAAGGTCTTCCCTCTCATGCCTTCACCATAAGTCCAGCCATTCTACCCCTTACCTAACCCAACTGCATTTCAGCACTTTCATTAGCACTCACCATTGTTTATCTACCTTCTCCCCCTTCGAGCTTTCCTCTCACTACTACTCCTCCTCACGCTACTCCTCCCTCACTCCCTCTCCCCCCTCCACCCCCCTCTCTTCTATTCCCCTTTCATCTTTCTGACTTAAAGTCAGTTAACAGTTACTTGACTCAGGCATACATTGTAGATTGCCTACATTACTTGTAAGAAGAGCTCTGTTAGTTGTCTGTGTCATTTATCCTGCCATGTTTTCTGACAAGCTCTGTACCAAGTCTACATCTGTCTTTGAAAGATTGTACTAGTATCCTACTACTGATATTTTCTCGCACCTTGTGTATTTAGGCCTAGTGACCCTTGCAATTTGTGTCAGCTGTATTACTAATTGTACTCTGTCTGTGTTGTCCTTTGACATGGAACCTATTGAATGAGCTTACGCTCCCAGGTATCAATCCGAGATTTCAATAAATAAATAAACTTGAAGGTCTCTATCATATCACCACTCCCTCATCTGATCTCCAGTGAGTACATGTTCAGTGCCTTGAGCTGATCCTGGTAAGCTCTATCCTGCTGGCAATGAATCATCCCGCTGACCCTTCACTGCATCATCCCCAACCTGTCCTTATCTTTTCTGAGGCAATGAGACAAGAGCACATCATATCATATCATATATCATATCATATCAAATCAGGATCATTATTTATTTGTGCACATCCACACCTCAGCTGATGTTTCAACATGATGTCTCCCTCTAAACTTTTGGTAAATTCAGTGCTTGTCTCTGATTTGTATCCTGATGATGAGGATTATTTTGAAATGATATTATGTGTGCAATTACATAGTCAATGTCAATCTCCCCTCTTACTTGTCCTCACTCCTCTCTCCCATCCCCTCTTTCTCTACCCCCTGCACTGCAGGGATCCCCACACCTTCTCCCTTTCCTACCTACACTGCTCTACTAGGTAGTCTGCGTCTTCTATCACCTCCCCACTCTCTGGAACCTGCTCACCCCCTCCTGCCACCTCTCCCTCTCATCCCAGGCTTTAGACACCAGATAAGGCTTCTTCTGTTCTCTCGTGGCCCTGCCAACCCCTTCTGCAAATGCCCCTTCCCCCTCATGAATTTTGCTCTTGCCAGTGAACTGAGCCTGCCTGTTTTAACACGTCTGCACTGCCAAAGTACTGTCGCTTTCTTGAACAGGTACCATTCACTTTAACTCTTGTTTACATTGTACACTGCTCTACACGCTTATTTTATGGTCCCTTCATTTGTCATGCCATTGGTCACCTCACCTGCTTGTTCTGTGTTCTGGTATTGCACCTTGCAATTTGTTACCCTAACCACATTTTATGGCTTGTTGTAATTTCATCACTCTGTAGTCCCCTTTTCTTTCTTCCTCTAGTCGCACCTGAAATTAGCCTTAGCTCAGTGTACCTTTCCCAGTTACCAGTTTTTAAATAAATAAATGTTTATATCTTCAGTCACTGACATTAATGGATCAGGAGTGAATTACATTACTGCTGATGTCAAGTGGTTCCTAAATGGTATTTTTATCACCCAAATCAAATCAGAGATAAACACTGAATTTACTAGACAGCCAGCAACTGGTGAACTATACCCACATTATGACCAAACTTTATAAACCATCTTACACACCACATATTTTAGGAAACTTTCCATTCTCTTTAAAATAAATTTACATTTTAGTTCCCAGAATGTTTTTTATTGTCTTGCAATGTGCTTGAGCCTGCAAATATTGGGATGGATTACTGATTCTGCAGATAATAGCACAAAAGCCTGCCAGAAAGACATTAATCTCCCTGCCCCACGTAATGAAGAAGCAAATATATTGTGATGAATTTGGCTCTTTTGTGACCTATCACTTTTCAGAGCCCACCTGTAAGACTCAATAGATAATCAGAGATGCAACTGTTAGTAATTACTACCAGGGCACAATTTTTCACCCATCTTACAGTTTTGCTAATCAGTGAGCAAACATGAAACTACTTTCTGTTTTTGACTGATGATGAAATGTTGTAAAGAATGCAAAAGCCAGCAGCAAGATCCAAAAGTGTGATAGCTACAACACTAAATGCTTTATGGAGTGACACTTCAAAGAAACTAAAATGACTTAGTGCATTTGGAAAGCTAGACCTGTCAAGCCAACACTACTTTCAATAAGGTCTAACAGACCTGAAGAACAAACACAGTGTATTACCTTTAAGCAGCTTTGGTCCCTTTTCACAAAGAATTCTAACTTTGTGCCAATGACACACAAGTTCACCAATTTAAAACAAAACAACATGAAATGGATCTGTATCTGATGGAGTCTTAAAAGACAATGTGAGTTCTCACTCAATCATATATGGACACAGAAATTGTCTCCTTTTCACCATATGAAAATTTACACACCATGCTTTTCTCCAAAGTGCACATGCGGAGAATACAGTAAGGTATTGCATCTCATGTCACGCTGCAGCATATCCTGTCAGAGAGAATGGACATTTGTAGGACTGTGAGACTTAACAAAGTCTCAAATCCTGTATTCAATGGGGGCCCACCCTGTGCCTATGGTAAAATTTTTTGAAAATAAGACCCACAGATGTTATAGTTTGAGACTGATAGCCTCATGGTGGACAAGTGCTGAATATGGCTGGACGTAGGTTGATAATGTGGCAGATAATCAGGATCTAAGCTTGTGCTTTGACTATGTACTCCAGAGAATAGATCTGTACACTGATCACTGTAAAAGTTTATCTGTATAAGGACTGTTTGTGGAGGTACATTTCCAGTGCAACATAGGGCAAGGGAAATTCTTGAGCTTCTGAAGAAGGACTGGTTGGTCCAAAAGCTAGAGCACTTTGTTCTTGTTGTTACATCTATGTTGGTCCATTAAAAGGTATCAAATCGTTTGCTTCTGGATCTATTCTTGAAAAAGACCAATACGGCAACTACTAAATCTAGATTTTAACCAGGAAAGGCACACTAAGCCGAAGCTTGTTTCCAGGTGCGACCTGGGAGCACAAGGAAGTTAAGTGACTTGCTCAGGGTCACACAGTATGCAAGTGGGGGTGGCTGTGGGATTCCAACCCCGGTCTGGTCTGCTGGATGTCACCAGATTTGCACAGAGAATGTCTGCATGGGCAACCATGCAAAACCAGCCAGTGCTGCCACCGTGGGATTCAATCCAAACCCTGAGGTGGCAGATCAGGCTGGTTGGTTATGTGATTGCCAATCCACCATTGTGTATAGTGTATATTTTTTTGTACATTTTTTAAGAGTTGGAGAAGGAATTATTGCAACCATGCATGCATCAGTGTCATGTTTCTCGCTCATCACTACATTGCTTACCTCTCCCTCCCTCCCTCCCTCCCTCCCAGAAGCTATATGCCATGTCTGTGTTTAACTAGTTTATCATTTTTTATAGGTCATCTGGTTGTTCCCATGGTGTTCACTAAACTGCTGACAGTAATCTCGAATGTGAAAAAACACTGCAGCCATCACTGAAGTTCTCTTTTATTCCAACTGCTGGAAGTGCATGTTGCAGTTCAGAGAGCAGACACAGGTAGGTTGCTGATGGATTTTTAATCACCTGGAACACTTTTGTACCACAGAAGAGTACAACAGCATTCCATGACCTTTGAACATTGGTTTAAAAACATTTCGGCGGATTAGAAATCCATGCAGAACAAGGGCCAACTACACACCTTAAAAGACAACTGTACTCTTTCTTGAGTTTGATAAAGGACGCTAAAGTCCTAAATTTTTATTTATTGAATTTTATTTATTTATTTATTGAAACAATCGGATTACAACCTTTGAGTCAGGGACTCATTTCCAAAGGCTCCACGTCAGAATACAAAAACATACAAGGGAGGAGGACATTGAGCATAGTTACAGATGGGGGGGGACAGAGACAACAGGGTATATGCATTAAGAGTTACATATGGGCAGAGTACTATAAGTAAGGCAGCGGATAGTGCTGCTAGACCTATACAGATTTGATTTGTTAGACCTATACAGATTTGGTAGCTATACAGTTTTGTAGGGAGCGTAAGCACTTCAACAAGTAGTACATCAACAAATCTATGCAAGGCCTAATTGCTGGTAGGTGATGAGCTGTCAGGAAACCAATGTTGTCTTAGTACACAGTGCATCAGGCATGTGAAGGCTTGGTTCTGTTTCATTCCCAACATGGGATTTCAATAAATACTTGTTTTCATAAGCTGCAGTGTCTAGAATAATTGGTTTGTGAGTGCCCAGCCTCCAGCTTGTGTTTTTCTTGCTTTTTGCCATGAGTACCACTATCTCAGTGCACACCATTTGTGTCTGAAAACTCTTTCAGAAGTAAAGTACAGACTGGAAAAGAGTGCACACCTCTAATAACTTGCAGATGAGTTGCTTCATAACCACAAATAGAAAGTTACAGGTTCATTACCCCAGGCTAACCAACTTGTAGTAAATATAAATCTAGACAAGACCTTTTCGAGAGGTGGAGAGCAAAGTGAGTCCAACGGGGGATGCTAAGTAAGCATGTGGTACTTCAGCTATAGTACTGTACTTTCTTACTCCGAGTCACTAGTGGGTGCACCTATGCATACACCTGGAGTATTGACTGCTGGTGTGGATATTTTCATGGAAAGCCAAAGCATGTCATTTTATAACCCCCCCCCCTTTTTGGGATTCCACATCTCCCAAAGACATACTGAGCTAGAGAAAATTGGCATGACTTAGACATTTTGATGACTGCCAAAAATATTTAAAAAATTTACCCAGAGCCAAGATACATTTCAGAACTTTTCTGGACCCTAAGTTGCCTAATACATATACAATAAAGTATGGGTCGGTGTGTGTTACGAGAAGTTTACACACACCTGAGGGGTTTATTAAAAGCATCTAACCCCGAGGGTCTGTATAAACTCAAAGTTTACACACCAACCCATATTTTATTTTATATAATTGCTGGGTTTGCCTTTTTTGCCACAGCAATTACACAAAATAAATGGAGGTTCCTGTTTGGCCCTAGCTCGGTTAGATTTCAGCATGTGGTTCTTGACTCGTGGTGCCTTTTTCTATTTATTTAAAATCTTTTTTTTCAGTCAGCAGTAAAAACAAGTTTTCTTTCCCCTTGCAGATTTTCTGTTTAAAAATTGCACTTACGCCGAGTCTGAGTGATGGTTCAGTCTTCAAGGGGAAAAACCATGTGGCCAGCGATCTGAAGGGAAAAGCTGCAGCAGGGCATGCATAGACCGAGGGAAACCATGCATGTGTTTGCTATTATAAACACTCCTTTATAATGGCAAATTACGCTATGGTTTCCTTATGGGAAAAAGACAAAGCCAGTTATTATACTACATATATTGCTGAGTGAAAGTCATACCTCTTGGTGTCAGGGATACGCTTAGCAGAATTTTTGTGAAAGTGGTATTCTTCACGTTTCAACCAAAAACCATATGGTATGCATTTTTATAATGGTACAGAGTTTGCCAGTGCTCACAGTACTAAAATTTTGCTTGTAATGGCACTCCAAGGTTCAGTAAGTGTTTATAGGTTTTAGTAGTGATGTTAATCATGCAAAGGGGGGCGTGCATTGGTTGCAGCTACTATATTGTTTCTGTGTATATATGTAAGCTTAATGAATTGGTGTAACCAGGCTATTTAAAAAAAATGCTACAAATTTGAATCTTTTCTGTTCAACAGTACCATCAGAAAAAGAAGCCCACAGTAATTGTTACTATCAAGCCACACTAAAACGAGGGTCCTGGACTTCAGGTGGGTCAATTTTGAGAAAATGGGAGACTACCTCAGCGACACCCTAGCAGGAATAGGGAAACTGGGTGGAGTTGACGAACAGTGGGCAAAAATAAAGGAGGGCACTGAGAAAGCAACAAACCTCTGTGTCAAGCAGGTTAACAAGGGCAAGAGATAAAAGAGGCCACTGTGGTTCTCTAAAGAAGTGGCAGAGAAAGTAAAGGCAAAAAATCTAGCATTTAGAAGATTACACAGAAGGAAGAGGAGAGGGAGAGATATCAGGAGAAGCAAAGGGAGGCAGGGAAAGCAGTTAGAAGTTAGAAGTACAAAAGCACAAACTGAGGAGAATATTGCCAAGTCAGTCCAAAAGGGTGGATAAAACATTTTTTAGATATATAAGTGAAAAGAGGAAGACCAAAGGAGGGATAGTAAAGCTAAAAGGGGAAGGAGGAGTTTGTGTGGAAGAAGACCGAACAAAAGCAGACGTATTGAACAAATACTTTTGTTCAGTATTTATGGAGGAAAGGGACGGTGAGAGGCCACAGACAAGGGACAAGGGCATTAAAGGAAAGGGGGTGGACACTAGTCCTTTTACAGAGGAGAGTCCTCAAAGAACTAGCACAACTAAAAGTGGACAAAGCAATGAGGCCTGACCAGGTACACCCTAGGATACAGACGGGAGCTCAAGGAGGTGCTGGCTGTACCTTTGACAGCCCTGTTCAACCTATCACTAGATACGGGGGGGGGGGTTCTGACAGACTAGAGGAGGGCACATGTGGCCCCACTTCACAAAAGTGGTAATAGGGAGGAGGCAGGAAATTACAGGCCTGTCAGCCTGACTTCAGTTGTGGCTAAAGTAATGGAATTACTACTGAAGGAAAGGATTTGGAAATACCTTGTGGCCAGTGGATTACAGGATCGGAGGCAGCATGGTTTCACAGGAGGGAGATCGTACCATACAAACCTGATTGAGTTCTTTGACTGGATGACCAGTGAAGTGGATCAGGGCTGAGTGGTGGATGCAACCTATCTGAATTTCAGTAAGGCCTTAAACACCATTCCGCACAGAAGACTGGTGCACAAGCTGGGCAGCCTATGAGTAGGCCCAAAAGTACTAAAATGAGTAAGAAGTTGGATAAGCAACAGCAGTCAGAGGGTGGTGGTAAATGGTATTCACTCTGAAGAAGGCAAGGTGACCAGTGGGGTGCCGCAGGGGTCAGTACTGGGCCTGATCCTCTTCAGTGTCTTTATTAGTGACATTGCAGGAGGTCTGGAAGGCAAAGTATGCCTGTTCACAGATGACACAAAAATCTGCAACAGAGTGGACACACCGGGGGGGGGGGGCAGAAAAAAAATGAGGCATGATCTGAAAAAGCTAGAAGACTGGTCAAGGGTTTGCAACTGATTTCAATGCAAAAAAGTACAAAATCATGCACTTGGGACACAGAAACCCAGGGGCAACGTATTAATTGGTTGGGGAGGTACTGGCAACCACAAAACAGGAAAATGACCTGGGGGATAATCATTTCTGATTACCTGAATGTAGCAAAACAGTGTGCTAAGGCAGTGGGGAAAGCTAACAGGATGCTCAGGTGCATAGGAAGGGGTATCAACAGCAGAAAGAGGGAGGTAATGTTAGATCAATGGTGAGGCCCCACCTCGAGTGCTGTGTCCAATTCTGGAGGCCCCATTTCAGAAACAACATACTGTAGATAGGGTGGTGGCGATACGGAAGAGGACAACCAAAACAGTACAGGGCCTGCATCAAAAGCCCTATCAGGAAAGATTCAAGGAATTAAATATGTACTCTCTAGGGGAAAGGAGGGAAAGGGGAACATGATAGAAACATTTAAATACCTCACAGGTATTAACAAGGTACATGAAGGTAGCATTTTACATAGAAAAAGATGAGTGAGGACAAAGGGTCACTCTATGAAGCTGGAGGGGAGGAGACTCAGAAGATATGTAAGGAAATACTTTTTCACGGAAAGGGTGGTGGACGCATAGAATAGTCTCCCAGCAGAGGTGGTGAATGCTAAAATGGTAACAGGATTCAATCATGCATGGGATAGACACAAGGGGACCTTAGAAATAAGGTAAGGGGGAGAAGACCAGAGAGCAAGTGGGGTCTGTGGTGGCATAGTAGATAGGGAAAATAGGGCAGACTAGGTGGGCCCAGAGGCCCTTCTGTGCAGACAGTTTCTATGATTCTACATTTTTATGACTGATAACCTGCAGGAGCAATGTTAATGGTCTGATTAAAGTATCTGGTAAGCCAGAGTGATACACTAATGCAATAACTGTATTACAACTTTCAACATGTTGGGTATTACTGATATTTGGAGAGTAAATAATCAACTGTGAATGATCTATGGTTATCTCTTTAACTATACCACCAGTGAATATTCTAAGTCAATCAGAACAAAAAGCTACTACCAATATTTTCGTTTTCATTTCATTTTTTATTTTTTATATTTGTAAGCAGAAGCAGTAAAATGGAGGGAAGGGAGAGATGGTTCCGAAGTGATGGGAGATTATAGGAAAAAGCTGATTGCCTAGCAGAGGAGTGGGGATAAAGAAATGGCAAAGGTGTGAGTATCTCTGGAATGGAGGGAACAGAAGGCAGAGGGGACAGCAGTCCATGGGATGCTTAATCCCTCTCTCCCCGGCCGGCCCTCCAACATCCCAGATCTGTTCCTAAACCCAGGTCACCAGTGGTACAGGTTGGTGCCTTGCCCCTACACCAGCGGGCCAGCTATGAATTTCCTCTTATAAAATAAGCTTTAAAAATCATGATCTGTGATTGGCCATCATGTATCACATGACTGTGCATCAGTTCCCCAACACTACCACATACTAACACACATATCACCAGCTATGTAAACAAAATTCTGTACCTCAAGAATACAAGTTATCAGTAACAGAGGACAAGGTGTACATTTTGCTAGATCGCCACACATCTTGGATGCATTTTGAGGCATGAAGTTGCAGGCTGAGGGCTTTTAACCCCCAGGAAGTGTAGCAATCTAGCAAAATTCACTCCCTGTAGTGTTTTATTTCACTTTCAATTGTTTTTTTATTTTAAATGTGTGTAACATTTAACACAAAGAGGTTTTACATATTAAAAATATATATAAAGAGGCTGCAGTCGACTGAAGATATAGCCCATGGTTTGACAATGATTGCAGATTTAAAAAAAAAAAAAAAAGAGCAGCTGAAATTATGGAAACCAAAAGATTCCCAATTAGAGAGACAAATAATTTTAAATGTGAGGAGGAAAAGATATAAGAATTGCATGGAAGAAAAGGAGAAATTCAATAGATCCAAACTTTGGCACCATATGCTGACAACAATTGAACTTAAGAACAAGAAAGGTGTTTGGTCATTGGTAGCAAAAGTGTACAATTAATGTAAAACAGGGATTGAAGCTTTTATTCCAAAGGAAGACTGGATTGACTTTTATCACAACTTATATTCTGACAAAAATGAAAATACCTTTGCCCCCAGTTGATTAACAGGAAAACAAGTTTTCCTCCAATCACCCATGTTCAGAGGAAGTTATCAATGAAATATTACTAGTAATAAAAAGTAAGACCCAGGCATTGATCAAATAGATGCCGCTGTATATAAAATACAGGTGATCTTATGGTTCCCTCACCTATACATATTATTTTGTCTTCTGTCAAGTCTCTCAGATGTCCCCAACAGTTGGAGGGGAACATCATTGTACCTATTTGTAAACAAGCATTTGTCAATGCCGAATGTTTGCTTGCTGGTATTAGCATTGGAAATGCAGGAGTTAGATGCAGAATAGGAATGGCAGTGAAGTACTGAACTTAACGTCAACCCAACCTCCACCCTGCAGAGATGGACAGGTATTGGGGTATGCATTTGGGTTGTCACCCATAACGTTTTTGCCATTTCACCTCACCCTATCCTGCCCACACCAACAAATATTGACGTGTGCCTTGGGGTGTTCGGCTTTACAGTCACCCCATTCCATAAGGACATACGTTGAAATGGGTGCAGTATAGGAGAATGGGGTGAACTCTGGGGCTGAAGAGTCCAAGACACACCTTGATGCATGTCACTGGATGTAGGGTTGGAGGTTGGGGGTGGAATGACATGTGCATTACAGTCGGCAATCCAAAGGCACACCCCTGATGCCTGTCAGTCTGTACAGGGTGGGACATTATGGTTAGAAACCCTAATACCCCGGGCGCTTGTTGGTATTTGCACTACAAATTTTCAACATGGACTTTTTGTGACCCCCACCTCATGAAAGCATTTGGGACCTCTTCTCATGAACAGTGACACTGTGATTTTGTTAATGTGTCCCGAACTTTGAGTTCCCACAGCGACCGTGCCATTCTGCACCAGATGTACGAAAACACAGATCGGGCAGGATGTGAAGAATGACAGCTGTACCATTCATAGGGAGGTGTGAAAGTGGCAATGTTGAAAATCTGTAGTGAAAACATTAAAAATGCTCGAACTTCCGAGCGTACATGGAAACTGCGCAATGCATGCGCATAACACAGTCATTTAGTGGAATTATTTCACCACATTTTCAACATAGACATTCTGTGACCTCTGCTCATGAACACTGTCACTATGATTATCTTAATCTGTCCTGAGCATTGATTCCCTACAGCCTCCACGCTATTCTGCGCCACATGTGTAAAACGTATTTTGGGCAGGATATGAAAAATGACAGCTGTACTGTTCATAAGAAGGTGTGAAAAAATGACTGTTGAAAATCTGGAGTGAAAATATTACAAATGCTTGAAATTACGAGGGTGCATGGAAACTGCGCAACGTACGCTTGTAATACAGTCATTTTATGGACTTTTGTTATTAAATTTTCAACATAGGCATTTTAGCACCTCTGCTCATGAACAGCATTACTGTGATTTTCTTAATCTGTCCCAAACACTGACTTCCCATAGTGACCGCGCTATTGTGTGCCAGAAGTTCACAAACACATTTCGGCCAGGATGTGAAAAATGACAACTGTACTGTTCATAAGGAAGTCTGAAAAAATGGCAATGTTGAAAATCTGGAGTGAAAATACTACAAATTTACGAAGTTACGAGGGTGCGTGGAACTGTGCAATGCACGCTCATAACACAGTCATTTTATGGACTTTCGTCACTAAATTTTCAATATAGGCATTTTAGGACCTCTGCTCATGAACAGTATCATTGTAATTTTCTTAATCTGTCCCAAACACTGATTTCCCACAGCGACTGTGCTATTCTGCACTGGAAGTGCGAAAACACATTTTGGCCAGGATGCGAAAAATGACAGCTGTTCTGTTCATAAGGAGGTATGGAAAAATGCCTATGTTGAAAATCTGGAGTGAAAATATTACAAATTCATGAAGTTACAAGTATGCGTGGAAACTGCGCAATGCATGCTTGTAAAACAGTCATTTTGGGAATTTTTTCACCAAATTTGCAACATTTGCTTTTTGAGAGCCCACCTCATTAACAGTGGCACTGTCATTTCATTAATCAGTCCTAAAGGTGATTCCACACAGTGAATGCAAAATCACCTTTCGGGACCAAATAATGCCACGACAGTGACTGAATTCATGAGGAGGGGTTCCAATAACCCCATGTTGAAAATTTGGTGCCAAAAGTTGAAAAAATGGCCGAAATATTCACATAAGTTGAAAAAACCCTATTTATGCCATTATACAGCTTACCAGCATTTCTTCAGTTCACGGTCGACTTTGTAGAGTGCAGACGTGTTCCTGGTCCACCGAAGATCATTGTGCTGGGCTCCGGAAGCAAGTATGGGGAGAGTGGGGAGGTGGGGTGCACAGAGGGTGGCTGCGGGTTGGGGAAGAGGCACGAGACACCACGAGGGACCGTTTTCTTGGTTTCAGGGATAACAAAATAAACAAAAGACATCACAAGAAGGTTTTTTTTTTGTAGGCTTGCTTTGGTCACACTGCTGTGGGCTCCCAGTGTGCCACCTGTGATTTGGGGCAGGGGGACTTAAGCTGATGGGGATTGAGACCCACATCGGCAAAGAAAGACTTTGAGGGGGCATGATGTTGAGAGGGATTGGGCATCCCCTCAGCACACAACAAATGGGGGGACATTATTATGATGGGGAGTGGGCTCCCCCATTGTCAAATGAACTGGTTTGGGGGCATGCCAATGGGGGATTGGACACCCCAGTCAGCTTTCATGGGGCTCTGAGGCAGACAGCGATAGCTGCCATGTTCATGAAAATGTTACACCAGGCAAGGTACACCCTGCAATGATGGGTCGCTCCCTCATTGCAGCTGAATGGCTGATGCTGCAATGACGAGGTGGCCCCTGACTGTGGCAGCCAAATCATTTCAAGTTGGTGGTACTTCTAGAGAACCAGTGTCATCAGGACAGTGGAGCTGCATTGGTTGAACACTGCCAAGCCCACAAATGCAGTGCCGGCATTGGCCACCACGGTGCCGCACATCCACAACCCACTTCTCTCGTAAGTTGCCACATAATGTTTCTTGCATATGCATGCAAGCAAACATAAAAAAGACTCATATAACCCTAGCCATACAGACAAATGTTTAATTGATAAGGTTGCAAAAACTTTTACAAAAATCATCTTCAATCAGCTAGAAAAATGGAAAGCAGAATTCAAAATGTTTAATGATGCATAAGTGGGTCTTAGGAGAGCATTCTCAGGAACTGAACACTGTTTCAGCCTTGCTTTTATATATTAGCGATGGTCCACAGTGGCTTTTGCTATCTTCAAAACATCATCTGGATCAAGCACTATCTTGCACCAGTTAACCTGGTAACACTGGTACAAGCCTTTGTTACATCAAGACTCAATTACTGCAACACCCTTTTCCTAGGGTTATCTGTTGAGTTGATCCCTCACCTGCAACTTGTTCAGAATGTGGAAAGCCAGCTAATTACTGGTGCCCCTTGTCCAAACTTATGCCAGTGCTCCATGATATGCAGTGGTTGTGTTCGGTGGCACATGAACTTCAAAGTGTATTCGCTGATGTACAAGGCCATGCATGGTCTGGGCCCTGTCTATCTCAAAGACCTCCTGACCTTATAGGCCCCTCTTTGTTCTTCCAGATTGGGTCTCCTCTGTGTTCTTCAATCACACTTAACGTCCTCTGGTAATTGGGCATTCAGAATTGCCACGTCTGTTGTTTGGAATGCACTGCCCCATGATGTGAGAGGACCCCCCTCAGTGGATATGTTTAAATCTTGCCTAAAAATCCCTTTATTTTAATTTACAGGTCTGTATTATGTTTTTATATTTTAGCTGTATTGCATCTGCATCTGTCCCCCCAATATTTTTATGTTATTTATTGATTTGTGTAAAGAACCCAGAGTCTTAGATTGAGTGCCCAATAAATAAAATTGCCTTGCCTATATTGGATATAAATTAATTACAAAAACTTCATTAATGCACTAGTTAGGGTTAAAGGGACAAAAGTAGGGAAATGTGAAATGAGGGTTTCCAGCCCTAACACACCAACCCCATGCTGCTGGCAACAACAGGAAAAATCATTATGCTTTCACCTTTCTTACCTCTTCACAAATCAGGTCTGGGGTGTGCCTTGAGGTTGTCAGCACTAACCCTCACCCATTCCATCAGTAAATAAGCTGAGATGGGTACAGCATATGAGAATGGGGTGAGTGTTAGGGTTGACAACCCCAAGGCACACCCCACACAATGGTGTGAAGAGGCAGGAGAGGTGAAACTGTAATGGTTTTCCTGTTGCTGCCTGCAGGGTGGGGTGGGGTGTTAGGGTTATTCAGTATTACTTGTTTGAAAAAGTGGAAGAAGGCACTAGGCCCATAGAGACCACTTTCCCCACAACTGTGGGAGATATCTACAAAGTATTACCCAGAAAGAATTTGTCCAATTCCATTTTAAATTGTTTACATGTTGACTGCTCCACTATATGTTGGGGTAAAGAATTCCATAGTTCAGCTGACCTAAGTGTGAAATAATATTTTCTTTTGTTTGTAATTGCCCTTGGAATTTGAAGTTGCCTGTTGTTACATCGTAACCCATGCATTTTATTCATAAATTTTAGATTACAGATGTTTTTAAGATCCTCATCCTTTAAAATGTTAAATAATAATAGAAGATCCCCTCTATCCCTTCTCTTTTATAGATCATCTAGTCCTAGAAATGACATCCTTTCATGATAGGACAGGTTTCTTGCTTCTGGTATTAATTTAGTTACTCTCCTCTGTAGAGACTCTACCATCTTTCAATAATTTTAATGAGAACAAGACAGCTTTTATGTCTCAATGAAGCCCTAGAAAACTATAGGAAGAACCACAAATGACATTGTCTACAGAAAGTAGAAAATGTATTTAACAGGATAGGGCTAAGTCAGTGCTCATTATTTTCAATCTTGAATGCTTTAGAACTAATTTCAAGGATTATTAAACTGAGATACAAAGACAAGAAAACACAAACATTGTTAGAAAGGCAAGACAGCAATGAACCAGTACCTGGCTAGCAAAAAATAAACAAGAAGTTAGACTGAAGCTATCTATATCTAATTATTATGACAAATCCCAAGCTTAGAAAAACATTTTCTAGTATTTGACTTTAACATTTTCCTTCAAATAGACTTGAGGTAAAAAAGGCCAGTCAGACCAAATTTTGACAGTTGCTTCTTCAACTCTGCAGTTGTTGAAGATACTCTGCTTGTCTTATTCAGATGCAGTTGATATACAAGATATAGAGATACCACTATTGGGGCCAATATTTAAAAATATTTATTTAAACCAATGGGGTACATGAAATTACTGCTTATTTCACAGGATAAAAATGTTTTAAATAGAAGTGCTGTGTGTTGGTCAAGGCAGCACAAATAAAGAGGAAGAACATAGCTACCAGGGGTCAACAGCCCTGTTACAATAAAGTAAATTAAAGTTAGGAGATCACTCTTCAAATCTCATCAGCAACTACTTTACATTATTTCTTAATTTTTGAAATACCTCACCTGCTTAACAATTAGCTGTGTCAATAAATATCTTTCTAAGGATGTTGAATTGTAAAGATAATGGCTAGATTTCATTATCTCAAATTGTAAAGTCATATTTATCTCCTATAGAATAGATACATACAAGTTGTCTATAAATGATACAATAATGTGTTATGAATTACTGCCTCATTCTGAGATAATTTATAACCCATATTGATTCCACTTCTCTGAGTCTTAGATTGCACTAATTTTTTTTACCCTTGGGGAAAGAATTATTGATAAAATGTGTCCTTCAATAGTAACTGCAAACTGTTTTGCACCCCTGGAAGATGTGCAGTAGCCTGACTCCACTAGCAGAGGCTGTAGGCTAGTAACAGAGAAGGAATAGGCAGGAAATGCGACACCAAGCAGGGCTGTGGAAAATAAGAAAGTAGCCAGCAGGGTAGGGGGAACTAGGAAAGTACTTAGTAGAGTACTTATAGTCAGGGACTCTATGGTAAGAGGCATGGAGAGGGTGGTGTAATGGGATGGGACAACAACAGGGTGGTCAGATGCATGCCAGGCACATTAGCCATGAGGGTAATGACAGGATAGGGAGAATAATAGACAGGATAGTGGAGGTGCCACATGTCCTTGTACAAATGACCTGGCAAACTAATATCTGGAGTTTATTAAATCCAGCTTCTGAAGGCTGGGGGGCTGATGTAAAAGGTGGCCCACTGGCCCTTTCAGAGGTGCCATTGTGGGACAGAGATGAGGGAGGAAGGGAGGAAAAAGAAGAATGGGTGAAGTTGAAAGAGCATGCTGATCTGATGGAAATGTGA
This sequence comes from Neoceratodus forsteri, assembly GCA_016271365.2. NCBI lineage: Eukaryota > Metazoa > Chordata > Ceratodontiformes > Ceratodontidae > Neoceratodus > Neoceratodus forsteri. The sequence continues at coordinate 405,841,330 of CM028135.1, forward strand.
ACAGGTTAATTAAACCTCTTTTTATTTTTTTGTTAGTGCAATTATTTTTTGTTTCTACGTCATTTATTTATTTCATTTTTGCTGATCAGGTAATTGCACTAGACAAATTCTGCCTATTTTCAGGCACAACCTGGGGGAGGTTGATACAGATGAATGCAAACTGACCTTGAACCAGATTAAGCTTCTGGTGGTATTTTTAGTGAATGGGGGGACATTTGTGCAGGGCACTGAGGAAATTCCCTTACTCTGTAAGTAGAGGGTGCTGCCTTCTGTCTGCAGTGATGGAGGATGTCAGTGTGGTTTCAGAGCCTGATAGGAGAAGATGGCAACCGGAGCTTGGAGCTCCTCGATTTGTTTCTGAGGCAGCTGGAATGCACCCGTAGGGCGGCCAGCTCACCACCTCCACTGAACCTAATACTGTACACCAGAAAATAGCCAAGACTTCGGCAGCAAACAAGGATAGTACTGCACCCATGGAATTGCTCCAACAACAAAAAAACTTACAGGAGCAACAGAAAATACTGAAAGAAAAATTAAAGCTTTTGGAAATGGAGTACTCACAGGCAACTAAACTCCTTGACGAGGAAAAAAGAGAAAAAGGACTCCGGGGCTATCCCCACAACAAACTACAAAAGCTTTCATTTTTGGAGTGGGGGACACCCCTCTGAACAGACCTACACAACAGGAAGACAGCAGTGCAGATTTACAGGCGGCCCAAGTTCCAGGAAGTGCTGGTTGGTCACCTGAGAAAGCATTATGTGGTGCAGGATGGACTCGCTGAGAGGATGGTACCAGACTGGTAGAGGATTCTAGCGAACCTACGGTTTTCAACCCCACAGAACAAACTGCAGACAAGGAAAAAGAAAGAGACTAGTCACAGATCTGTGAGATTCTAGTAACGGAGGAACAGAAGGATCCTATGGATGATGGGGCAGACGAAAATAACTCCCACACAGAAGAAACAGATAGCATTTCTTATTCCCCCAGGCATTCACAACCTGATGGGTTTTTTCATGCTAACCCAGGAGACATGGGTTCCCAAAAACAAATTGATAATGAGCATGATGAAGGGAAAAGGCCACAGAATGAGTAGACAAGTCCCTAACACCCTACATATGCAGAACTATTCAGGAAACCTATTGAACTAGCCAAACAATGAAACACTATGCATCTCAGATATTTGGTGGGGGATGGAGCAACTACCGGATAGATTTTTTGTGGGACGTGTTCTTTTAAAATAAACTCTGTGCTTTACACCAGTGGAAGTATATGCCCTGCTACATGCTCCAGGGGAACATACTTTCAATATCAGTTTTTGAATCCCTGAAATATTAGAAACATTCTGGGTAAAACATGTTACAGTGAAAACAAATCCTTTATGGACCCTTTCAAGTGATCCCTGTCACGAAATAGCCTTTTAGGGTAATCACTATTCTATTCTATTCTGTAATGAGGGAGTTAACATTTCAGATATCCTCTATTGGCTTCACAAACATTGCGAGGTCCAAGGTACTCCTGACCCAATTTTAGATGCAGAGGGTATTTGGAATGGGGTTGGAAATTAAAAGTTCAATTGTCTCTAATGGACTCAGGCCTCACATATCTACCCAATTGCTTTTACATAGGGCGGGATAAAGGATTCATTTTTTATCCAAGACAGCCTAAGAAATGTTACAGGTGTGGATCCATACACCAGATCAGCTCAGCATGTACACTGGTACAATGTACTTTATGTGGGGAACAGGGCCATTCTGGGTTCTACTGTAACAACACTCCAAAATGCAACCTCTGTGATGAGATGGGACACAGTTTTATGGATTGTCCCTGGGTGGCCCATAATACAGAAGAAGCAGATTATGGAATTCAGGACTTCTATATTTCTAGAGCTGCTAAAATGGCATCTGACCCATATCGACACAGGTTGCCCACAGGTCCACAACCCCAAAGACAACCAGAATCTAGGCCACACACTCCAGACGTCAGGGAGTAAACTTTGGCTCCTGGAGTCACTATGGCTGATACTGAATCAGCAGCTCATGCCACAACTACTTTTCCAGGATCGAAGCAGGAGGGGGAGGATCAAGCCCCTTTTGAGGGAAACAGGGCCTAAGATCGGTCTATGCCACCCTCCTCCATGGTGGTACCAGACTTCCAAGAGGTAAAAGGCAAAAAAAACTAAGACACAGCCACAAGCAGAACCAGTTCCCATGGAGGCAGTAGTGGAGACTGAAAACAGATATTTTATCTTATTGATGGATTAAGAAGGTGATTATAGGGACTCAGATACTGCCTCCTTTATTTCCTTGCAGATGGATGTCACTTCAGAACCTGATACCTCAGCTGGTCCTATGAGCAAGGTTAAAAAAAACAAAGGATGGGCCCTAGGGTAGGAATTAGAAAAAAGCTCCGGAAAAGTAGACAATCCTACCTAAACACAATTACAGGACTGGGTGACCAAGGCTATGACTTGAAAATAGCCAGCTTAAATATGAACTGTATATGGTCTGATGCAAAAATGTTGGCTACTTTTAACATGTTTTCATCACTTTACTTGGACATGGTTGTTTTCCAAGACACTAGATTGTACAGTGTTCATGATTTTAAAAAGGCCGAGGAGGCATGGGTATGGGGACCTAGTTTTTGGTCAGGTGGTGAGGATCTATGTTGTGGGTTGGATATTTGTTTCTTTGACTCACAGGTCATCATAGAAACATAGAAACATAGAAACATAGAAGTTGACAGCAGATAAGGACCGCAAGGCCCATCCAGTCTGCCCATTTCTTTTTCTACCTTATAAATGTGCCTTCGGCCTTTGCTCTGTCAGTGACCTATCTATTCATAGTCATTTGTATTGCTCCCTTATGCCTATCCCATGCCTGTTTGAAGCCCTGCACTGTATTCATAGCCACCACTTCTTGTGGTAAGCCATTCATGCATCCACCACCTCTTTCTGTGAAAAGAATTTCTCACATTCCCCTTAATCGGCCTCCCTCTAATCTCATGCTGTGTCCTCTTGTCCTGCTATTTTCTTATATTTAAACATGTTAGACTCTTTCACCTTGTTTATGCCCTTAAGGTGTTTGAATGCCTCGATCATATCACCTCTCTCCCTCCTTTGCTCAAGGGTATACATATTGAGCTCCGTTAATCTGTCCTCATATGTCTTCTGATGCAGTCCCTGCACCATTTTGGTTGCCCTTCTCTGGACTGCCTCAATTTGGTTAATGTCCTTGTGAAGGTGTGGCTTCCAATACTGCACGCAGTACTCCAGATGGGGCCTAACCAGTGTCTTGTACAGAGGGATTATTACCTCCCTCTTATGACTTGTGATACCCCTACTAATACACCCTAACACCCCCCTAGCCTGACCTACTGCTTTAGAGGTCTGCTTGGATGATTTCAGGTCATCAGTGATGATGATGCCCAAGTCTCTTTCTTCCTTTGTGACTGCTAGCAACTCCCTCCCAGCCTATAGGTGGCTTCAGGGTTTCTCTTCCTATGTGCATGATTTTGCACTTCTTTGCATTAAATCCCAGTTGCCACTCTTCTGACCATTCTGCTAGTTTATCCAGATCTCTTCTCATTCTGCCCACCCCATCTGGATCATCTACTCTGTTGCAGATCTTGGTGTCATCTGCAAACAGACAAGCCTTACCCTCTAGTCCATCTGCAAGGTCACTAATGAAGATGTTGAAGAGGACTGGCCCCAGGGCTGATCCCTGAGGTACCCCTACCTATCATTTCACGTATGGTGGACATAGTCCCTGGTAAGGCTTTCCTTCTAGATATTACAATCCAAAACAGTGCTTTTTGGCTTATAAACATCTATGCTCCACAAAATAAAGTCAATAGAATACCGCTTTTAAAAGCTATACAACCTTTTTTGTTCACAAGGAAGAATATTTTGTTTGGGGGGAACTTTAATATAAATAGGTCTATTACAGACATGGGGATTTAAAATAGTAAATTATACTGTGATACTAATTTTTTAAACTCCCTCATAGACCTTATGGGCCTTTGTGATGTCTTTTCCCGACATAGTCTCCCTGCTCCTCATACTTTTTTCCAAGGTAAGAGGTCCTCTAGGACTGATTACTAGTTTGTGTCATCCTCCTTACAATATAGCGATCCAACAGTACAAATAGTAGCTACTTCAGACCATGTTTTACTCAGTGTAACTATATCTAATCACTAATATACCTCAAGGGGACCTGGCTACTGGAAGTTAAATCTTTCTTTACTGGACATTCCAGAAGTAAAAAGTGGTTTTATTGATACCATTAAGGCCAGTAGATCTGTGTGTTTTTTATATGACTCCACAAATGATTGGTGGGAGGACTCCAAAAGAGATTTCAAATCTTTTTTCAAACAGTAGGTAAACTTCTGGGTACCCATAGAAACCAGACGTATTCGGCCCTCAGACAAAAATTTCTTCATTATCAAGACAGCATATTGCAGGGGCAAGAAGTAGATTTGGTGGAATTTCAGGCAACTAAAGAGGCTCTAATAAAAATGAAGTATGACAGGATGTCCTCTCTACTACAAGAGCAAAAGTTTGGTACATGGGGCATTCAAGCACATACAAACCCTTTTGGCTGTTGTGCTGCTCCAAGAAGGAAAAAAGATATTCAAACTATTACAAACAACAAAGGGGATTGTTTACACACAAAATCAGAAATACTGTCAGAAATAGACAGACATATTTCCTCATTATTTACAGAGGACCCAAATTTGGGACCCCTACAGATTACACATTGGTTGGACAAATTCACTCTGAAGCAGGTACCTAGGCAGTTTCATTCAACACTTGAAAAACTGATTACAAGCTTGGAGGTACGGGGGTTATTTCCCAGTCTTCATTAGGTAAAGCTCCAGGACAGGATGGGCTTCCTAGTGAAGTATATAGACTATTAGTTCCCTTTTCGGTAAAGGAAATTGCCTGTTTATTTACTGAAAGTTTAAAACAAAATTCACTTCCACCTAGTACGTACCTAGGCTTAATGATTCTGTTACATAAGCATGGAGAGAGAGAAAGACTGGATAATTGGAGACCTATTACCCTTTAAATAGTGATTATAAAATTTTGATGAAAATATTGAGTAACCGAATAGCAGCCTTTTTAGGGGACATAACCCATCCCACTCAATTCTGTTCAGTTCCTGACAGAGCTATCACAGACGGGGTAATTTTATTAAGGGAAATTTTTGAAAAGGGTATATCACAAGAAGTCACAGGAGTTTTGTTCAGTCTAGATCAGAAAAAAGCTTTTGACATGGTGTCACATGAATATATGTGGGCCTGCCTGAATAAAATGGGATTCCCTCCACTTTTTGTAAACTGATTAAAAACACATTACTCTCAGGTGCAGGTGGCCCCTTATGTAAATGGGTGGATTAGGAAAACAGTAAATATCACCAGGGGAGTTCGGCAGGGATGTCCACTCAGTTTCCTCTTAAATATCCTGACATTAGAACCCTTTCTAGCACTGATAGAGCATACAGATGACATCAGAGGTATTTCTATTACTAGTACTGATAAAGAAATTAAGTCAATTGTTTATGCTGATGACATTTGTCTTGTCTTGGCGGCTTTCCCTCGTGCAATGCCACAGAAGCCATGATGGCAGAATACATGAAGGGTTCAGATTCTGAATTTTACTTAAAGAAAAGCAGCTGTCAGACCATAGGTAATGTACCAGTAGACAGAACACATGTATTGGGGATTCCTATATTATAGGAGGTATGTAAAATCTTGGGGATTTATTTGGGTGGTATAAACCTGGATGTACATAACTGGGAATTTCTGTTGAAGGAGGCACAAATCAAGGTACAGAGATGGAACAGGTGGAGAATGTCCAAAAAAAGCGAAAATATATATGGTAAAGACCTATTTACTCAGTATGTTTCTGCATCTGTGGGTAGTTTTTCCTACACATAAACATTTGGGCACTACCATATACAGTGTTTTTTATTCAGGCCACATGGGGAAGCAGACTCAACCTTATTAAGAGAGGCATTTTGTATCAAAATTTTGCACAAGGTGGCCTTAGAATGGTGAACCCCATAGTCTTTTTCTTTTGTCTTTTTTTTAATAAAAAATATTCAGCCCATTTTACAAGGTTCAATTACAATCTGGAGTGATTGGATTCAGGATACAATTTTACCCATGACCCTGAATTGGGGACCCCAACAGACTATACAGAAGCAGAAATCCATCCGAAATGTACCTGGTTATTTCCAGTCTTGGAGATATGAACACACACATGCACACACACACACACACACACACACACACACACACACACACACACACACACACACATGCACACATACACAGCCACAGTCACACACACACACACACACACACACACACATACACCATGCACTTACGTGGGTGGGGAATACTGGAGAGACTGTCACTCCAGGCAGAAGTCCCTCCCTAGAGCCCTGAGCACATAAATTGAGGACACCCTGGTGGATCAGGACCGAATGCAGGGAGTCAGATGGTCACTGAAGAGTATGACCAAATGCCTTTGGAGCAGGTGGTCACTAAGGGAGGTGACCAAAGTAACGAGACTGAGGGCACAGAGGCTGAGCTGGGGGGGGGGGATCTTGCGTCACGTGCTGGTGAGACTGTGTAGCCCAAGCCTGAGCCAAGAACTAGGGCAGCAGAGTCTCAAAAAAATCAGCTTGAGCTCATGAAAATGGAGCTTGCACTGAAAGAGGTTGAAATACAGTGGGCAAGGCTTGAGATTTAGAAGGAGGGAATAAAACTGGAGGCTAACGAAAGAGAGAAGGAATTAGAGGAAAAAGAGAAGGCATGCCAACATGAACTCTTGATGCAGCTGGAAAGAAAGAAGGAATGACAGCATGAGAAAGAGATGGTGAAACTGCAACAGAAAACACTGCAGTAAACCGTAAGTAATGGCATATAGGGTCAATCCCATACAGCCACAATTAGTTCTGTTTTTTTTTTATTATTATTCTATTTTTCCTCCAGGAGCCAAGCAGGCAGTTCCGCCATTTGATCTCCAGCCCCACCTTTCCCCACCTGACCTTCCTGGTGATCCCCCATGGATTACCTGCCCCCCTGTGACAGGGCCGAGGCGCGGGGCATTGACTTTCCCTCCCCCGAAGACCACATCCAGATTCTGGGAGGCTGGGAAAGGTGCTAGTGGGGCCATCACAGAGCCTGCCAGCTCAAGTTTCCTCCTCAGTTTTTCTCCCCGATGACGTACACCTCCCAACCTGTATCAACTTCCAGCCACCACTAGAGGATGATCAATGAGAGGGACGGCAGTCCCTCCCCCCTCGAGAGAGGAAAGCAGACCTCCAGATGCTGATCCTTTCTCTCCCCTGCTGACCCCTGGCACCCCAGGCTCTTTCCAGAACCTGGGTCAACAGCGTGGCACGAGGTACGATGTTCAGCTCCTCAACCCTCAGCGCCATCAGGCCAGTTAGTCACAATTAATTCTAAAATGTTTCCTCAATACTGGGAGAGGATGATCTTGATTTGTTTATAAAATCATTTGAGAGGGTATGTGTGCAGTTTAAATTGGACAGGGCGTGGTTGATGCTCACGTTACACCATTGCTTACTGGCCAGGCTTTGCACACAATTGCTAGAATGGATGATTGGAATGTTTGACTGTTTTTATTTTATACTGAGCCTGGGAGGGCTGTTCATCTAGTTTATAAGGGTGTGCAGCCTCTGAGAGAGGAAAAGAGATGGTAGATACACTACTGAATTAGTTGTTTGGAGAAGGGTGACCTCCCCTTAGCAAGGGGGACATGTTTTGCAGCTGCTGGAGTTAAATATGCAGTTTGTAGTGCCCGGTTTTGTGCACACTGGACTTTTAACACTGCCTTTTTAAAGGCAAGCTAACTGTGTAGCTACTTAAAAAGTTAGTTTTATTCCATGGAGAACTGGAAGTGTCCGAGTACATCACTTCTGATTCAGTGATCTTAAAAATGCTTGCCTTAGTGAGCAGAGGTGAGTGCAGAGCAGAGGCGAGGCAGGCAGAGGCAAGCTGCATCTGCTTGCATCCACCAAGGAAGGCAAGGGAGTTGACCAGGTGCTTTACAATGTTAGTAAGGTATAGGTGCAATTTTTAATAAAAAAAAATTACTATTGTGGACTTGCAGTTAACTATTGGATTAGGTAGTTTCACATATTGCTTAGAAACATAGAAACATAGAATTTGACGGCAGATAAGGACCGCTTGGCCCACCTAGTCTGCCCATTTTCCTACCTAACAGATAAGCTGCAGATCCTAGTTAACCAACAGCTTACTTCCTCCTACCCCCCACTAGGACTGCCTTATGCTTGTCCCATGCATTCTTGAATTTCCCCACTGTTCTTGACTCCACGACCTCCTCAGGGAGGCTGTTCCATGCATCCACAATCCTCTCTGTGAAAAAATACTTCCTCACATTACCTCTGAGCCGTCCCCCCTCTATCTTCAAATTGTGCCCCCTTGTTCTTGCACACCTCTTTTTCTGGAAGATGCTACCCTCTTGGACTTTGTTGATTCCCTTGGGGTACTTGAGCTTGTAGAGAGGTTAAGTGGACTATATTTATTTTATTGTGTAACAGGGTTCTAAATTGGCTTATAATTCTACTATTGAGTCTGTCTACTGGCATAGATCTACCTCTGTGACATGCAATTCTTAGTTGCCTATTTACTTGTATTAAACTACTAGAATACACAGATTGTCATACATCGAGTTTAAAAAAAAAAGAAAGAAAGAAAAACAGCACAGGATCACCTAGATTTCCCAATTTATATGGCTGTAGGCAAATAAGTACTGTGCTACTAATAAGGGTATCCACAATGGCAGATGTAATCATCACATTGGATAGGGATATTGGTCTGAAATGCTCTAGTTGCTGTATGTATAAACTTATGGAAAACCAGGTAACCAAGGGGGAATTCACCTGCAACAATTGCAGGAACAATATAGAATTACTTGTAGAAATAAATATTTTCTATAATAAATTTGACTTGTTGGAAAGAAGCCAGAATGAGATGGCCTCAAGGATTAAGGCATTAAATAACTGCTTTTCTCCTGGGTTTAGCACCCACCCTCCCCCAATTTTGCCATATAATAATAACAAACAGGCTAACTTTCCTAAGGATCAGCCTATTTGTTCACCAGTGGATACATACGAACTTAACTCCTCTGCACATCATACTTCATCCAGATTATTGATTAACAAAGAGTTCAGCTCAGATACCTGTAGCAGCTTCAGGGGGGCTAAGATATCTGATCTTACCATGATGGTGAATAACATACTAAGTGATGCAGGGAATATTCCTTTGGTAATTGTCCACATTGGTACCAACAATATTAACACATCAGGTAAAGAAGAAATGAAACATGATTTTGTTGCTGTAAGTGAACTTCTTACTGCCCTAGCCTGTGAGATTTGCTTTTCAGAGAGTTTACCCATTCCTAGTGCGAGTGCTACTAGACGTAGCAAAATTAAAATGATTAATGAGTGGCTTCAGAAGTGAATTCTGAAAAGGGGTTTTGCTTGCAACCCATTTGGAATCATTTGAACATAACCCAAGCTTGTTTAGTTGGGATGGAGTCCATCTCACTTGGAGGGGGAGTGCTATGCTAGGAAAGAAGAATGAAAAACATACATCCAGGTCTTTAAATTAACTTCTAAGGGTGAGATAGGAACCAACTCCATTTCTCTAGGTCAGGATATCATCCAAAATGAATTACTTAATCAGTGTAAAATCTTGATGGCAAATGCCAGCAGTTTAAATTTAGTTAAGGTGGCCAAATTAGAAACTATTCTCATAAGAAAGCAAGTGGATATTGTGTCTATCACTGAGACTTGGTGGAACGATTCATCTAACTGGATTAGAGAGATACCCAATTATAAACTCTATACTAATAACAGAGCTGGTAGAGTAGGGGAGATGTATGCCTTTATATAAAGATTGACCAGCCATCAATGTCACATGATTGATGAACCTGCTGTACCTTTAGAAAGTCTCTAGGTTAAACTTCAGTTTAAGGGTAGGCCTAAAATCATTCTGGGAAACTGTTATCGACCTCCATCTTCAAGCAAAGCATACAATGATTGTCTAATTAGTGAAATAATTAATGTCTCAAATATAGGAGATACAATTACCTTGGTGACTTCAACTTACCTGGCATAAACTGGGAAACATTGAATAGGAACTAATGAAGTTGAGAGGGAATTCATGGTTTTCTTATTAAGTCATGGACTTGAGCAATTAAGAGATGAATGCACCAGGGGTTATAATTCATTGGATTTAATTATTACCAACACAGAGCCAGAATTAACAGATGTCTTGGTATTGTAGCCTTTGGGCAACAGTGACCATAATATGGTCACGCACAGTTTGAGGGCCTTCAGATCTAAATTTATTGGTATCACTGTTTTTAGGGACTATGACATGGCTAACTTTAATGAGATAAGGAAAAGTTTGTCAGCCATAGACTGGGACACTGATATGGCTAATCTGTCTGTTGAGCACTCTTGGGAACTATTTAAAGGTTCAGTATTGAAATTAGAACAACACTATGTCCCAATTAAAAAGAAGTACAATGCTAAAGGAAAAATATCAGTGTGGCTAACATCTGGTATTATGAAACAAATTAAAATTAAAGAAAAAACCTACCGAAAATTAAAATGCAGTCCGTCAGATAAAAATAAATAAACATAAGAACAACAATTGCTTAAGTCTTTGATCGGGGGGGGGGATATAAAATGGAATTCAGAATTGCACACACCAGGGACAATAATAAATCTCAGTTTGCATACATTAATAACAATGAAAATACTTCTAGGAAGATAGGGCCACTTTTGAACAATGGCACCATTATTAATGATAATGTTGAAGTGGCAAACCTGTTCAACTTATATTTTTTGCTGTCTTCTCTGAAAAGTGTAAGGCTAATGATTTACTTAAAATGCCCTTAGCCAACAACTTTCTTTTCACAGACAATGAGGTCCTGTCTGCCCTTAAGGGAATCAGAAGTAATATTAGTCCAGACCCCAATGATGTTCAGCCAAGGTTCCTTAAAGAAATGGCTCCCCTTCTGGCACACCTGGTGACAGTCCTCTTTAATAAATCACTAGACAAGGGAATGGTGCCAGGAGATTGGTGAAGGACGGTGGTTGTTCCCATATACAAAAAGGGGAATAAGGGTAATGTTGGGAACTATAGGCCCATCAGTCTTACATCGCTCTGCTGTACAATCATAGAAAAACTCATAAAACATTGATTTGAGTGTGAGTTATACAGTTTAGGGCTGTCCAATGAGAACCAGCATGGATTTAAGCAAGGCCATTCTTGTACTACAAACCTGGTGTCTTTTTACAACTATGTAAGTTTAGGTATTGACATGGGTACCCCTGTAGACATGATTTTGCTAGATTTTAGAAAAGTGTTTGATTCCGTCCCCCATAATATCCTGGTTGGCAAACTAATAACCATGGGTTTAGTCTTAGTCTGGTCAGGTGGGTGGAAAGTTGATTATTGCAAAGAACTCAACATATGAAGATTAATGGACAGCTATCGGGTGAGGGATGCATTAACAGTGAGGTCCTCCAGGGCTCTGTCTTGGGTCCCACACTGTTTAGTATGTTTATAAGTGATATGCATATCAACTAAGGGAATTTTAGTTCCCAATTTGCCAATGATACCAAGTTGGAAGGTGAGGTGGACACTGTTATAAAATACCAATCCCTGACTAAGGATCTTGAAACTATGGAAGACTGGGCAACTTAAAACAAGGTGTCATTTAATCTTGATAAATGTTTCATCCTGCATTTTGGGAAAAAGAACCATTTGTGCCCGTACTCACTTAATACTATACAGATTCAGTTCATTGATAAGAAACAGGTCCTAGGTGTTATGATCAACAACAGATTATCTTCCTCTGATTATTGCAAGAAGGTTACAAAAACAGCAAATTGGATGATTAAAACAATCCTGCTCACCTTCATATCTAGAAATGAACTGTGCCTGATCCCTCTATACAGGACTTATGCCAGGCCTTACTTAGATTATGGGCCCCCTTTCTGAAATCCATACTTGAAGGGGGACGTTGATCGGGTAGAGAGAGTGCAGAGGCAGGTTACCAAGATTGTTCCTCAATTAAAAAATAGAGCGTATAAGGAAAGACTCATGGAGACTGGTTTGTTTAACTTACAAAGTAGAAGACAAAGGGGGGATTTATTACTGATATTTAAAATTCTATAGTCAGCTGACTTAATGTCTCAGTATGGGCTGAATTTTTGTACAAGAACGACCAATATAAGGTCCCACAACAAGCAGCTTATAGTTCCATGGGCAAGTACTAATGAAAGGGATAATTACTTTACTACTCAATCGACAAAAGCTTGGAATCGATTACCCCAAGAATTAGTTCATCAAACAACCATAACGGGATTTAAAAATGGGCTTGATAAGTACTTCTGTTGAAAGCATACTTTGGTATAATTCAACCACTTGGTGGGAGACAGTTCCAATGGGCAAGTCACCTACTTTTGTATTTTCTTACCTAGTAAACCTAGTAGAACTGTATGAACTATGATAAAGTCAAGAAGGTGTTATGGAAACATTTTGGACTAACTCCTAAGGTTTATAGATGAAAATTCAGGGAGTTAAGAAGGGTCCCAGGAGACAGCTATGTAGAATTGCATGTTCAAATGTGTACCTATCCAGACCACTGGGTGGATGGGGCTAAAGCTAGAACTATGGAGCAAACAAAAGATTTGTTTGCAATGGGGCAATTTCTTAAATTGTACCTGAGGCCCTGCATGTGTGGCTACTGAATCAAGTATGCTCTCTGCAAAGGAGGTAGCAGAAAGTGCTCGTCTGCATGTGGCCTGCAGACCACACACACTGCATAGGAACAGTGGAGGGTGGGGACAGCATATGGTTTCAAGGGGACTCAAGGAGGGCAGCCTAGAGTAAACCAGCCTGCATCCAAGCCCAAAACACAACCCACCAATCCTAAGGGGAACAGGGAACTGGGGCAAATAAATGCTACATTTGCCAGAAAGTGGGGCACCTGTCTTAATGACTGCCCTAAAAATATGAACAAAGAACAAAAGCCTGGGGAAAAGGGTGATCAAGACAGTGCCTAGCAGATAGTGGCTTGTTCAAAGACTGCAATACCACTTAACTCCTCCATACGTATGCACCCTATCCTAGTTAATGGGACAGTAACACAGGGTTTGAGGGACAATGGCACCTCTGTCTCCATGCTGAGGCAGGATCTAATCCAGGCAAAGCAAATTCTGCTTGGGCAGTGTTCCAAGACTCAGGAAGTCATGGGTCCAGTGGTCCAAGTACCAATGGCTCAGTCTTCCTGAGCTGGGAAGGTGGCCATGGGGTACAGAAGGTGGGAGTCGTGCCTGATCTTCCTGTGGATGTGATAATGGGGAATGATTATGACCACAGGAAAACTCTGGCATATGTTACTACCCACAGTCAGGCAAAAAGGAAAGCTTCTGAGGGTGAAGAGGGGGCAATGCAGCCTATGCTAACCCCTACCTCAGCAGCTCAGGAATCAGATAGTGTGGGTGAGGGGCTAGCTAGGAGTAGCAGCCCTGAGGCCCAGCTGCAAACAGATCTCAGCCATGTGCAGATTTTCTTCTGAAGGGGAGTAGTGGAGGGTCAGACAGGAGGAGCTGAGCAGAGCTGAGCTGGCCAATTATATCCTACAGAAACTAAGAGTGATAGCCGACAGTGCTGATGACTCTCAGGAGAGTAAAAAGTTCATTTACCAGGAGAATGGGCTGTTGTACAGGGGGTGTACACCACAGAGGGGTTAAGAGGGAGAGGTTCTCCAGAAGCTGGTAGTCTCTCAGGCTTACCACAAGCATCTTTTGGCCTTAGCTAATGACATCCCTTTTTCTGGCTACCTGGGTATTAGCCACACAAAAAGGCAGCTTGCTAACAATATCTTTTGGCCTAGTATGTACATGGATGTGGCAAACTACTGTCAGACTTTTCCACAGTATCAGAGGGCTAGGAAACATAGGAGACAAAGCTAAGGCAGGTTTGGTACACCTGCATGTAATTGATGAACCCTTTTAGCAGGTAGCCATGGACATAGTGAGGCACTTGAGCACCCCAAGTCACAAGGGCGAAAGATATGTATGATTGTTGTTGACTACACAACCAGGTACCCTAAGGCAGTGGCCATGTCCTCCACTAAGGAGAGAAGGTGGCTGATGAACTCCTGGGAATCTTTAGCTGAGTGGGATTTCCCCAGGAGATTTTGTCAGACCAGGGGATGAAGTTCATGTCATCACTAATGACTAGTCTGTGGAAGAAGAGCAGGGTGAAACAGCTCCTTGCCTCACCCTATCACCCAAAGAATAATAGCCTGGTCAAGCAGTTCAACAGATCCCTGAAAACTGTGCTCAGGATGTTTGCTGACCAGCACAAGAGGGAGTGGGAGAAGTATTTGCCCCATTTCCTGTCTGCTTACAGGGAAGTCCCCCAGAAGTCCACAGTGTTCTCACCGTTCAAGCACCTGTTTGGTCACTCGGTGACAGGGTCCCTAGATTTAGTTAGGGATGAATGGGATAGTGTCCTTGCCTCCCAAGGAGAATCTGTTGTGGAATACATCCTGAACTTCAGGACCTGGCTTAAGGAGCTCATGGGCTCACCCAGGAGCAATTAGCCACTGCACAACAGCAGCAGAAAGCCTGGTATGATCATGGGCCAGAGTATGGGAGTAGGGAGTCGGACAGTGAGTGATGGTACTCATCCCAGTCCAACAAAATAAACTGCAGGCAACATAGGGGGGCCCATTCTCCATAGTCAGGAAGGTGAGTGAGGTAAATTATGAAGCACTAACTGCCTGACAGGAGATACAGGCAGAGGGTATATCATGTTAACATGATGAGGCTCCACTATGATTGGAAGAAAATGGTCCCGTGTGCAGTGTGCCAGAAGAGGAAAATGAGGCTGATTCACTTGTGGACTTCTTCAGGGAGGTGCAGAAGGGGATCCTCAGTGAATAACCTCACCCTCTCAGAGCAGCTGACACAAGCCCAAGCAGAGGAGATGGGTGGGGTGCTGCAAGCATTTGAGGAAATGTTTACAGGGAAAACAGGGTACATCATGATGGCTGAACACAAGGAGGACACTGGGACCCAAGTGCCACTAAGGCAGTCCCTGTACAGGGTACCACAGGGTCTTAAGCAGACCGTGCAGGAGGAGCTCAGAGAGATGCTGGCTCTTGGAGTAATCCAGGAGTCCAGTAGCCCCTGGACCTCATCTGTGGTCCTGACACCCCAAAAAGGATGGAACCACAAGGTTCTGCGTTGACTACTGGTGGCTCAACAGCTGCATGGAGCGATGCCTACCCCATGCCCAGAATGGATGAGACTGTAGAATGGCTGGGGGGAGCCCAATTCTTGACCATGATGGACCTGACAAAAGGCTACTGGAAGTTACCTTTAAACCCTGCAGTCAGGGAGATGTCAGCCTTTGTCACCCCGTTTGGCTTATTCAAATTTGGAGTAATGCCATTTGGGATGAAGAATGCATTCGCAAACTTCCAATGGTTTGTGGATCACAGTCTGTCTGGGATAGGTAAACATGCACTGGCATATATGGATTATATTGCCATTAATAGCCAGACCTGGAAGGATCATGTCAGGCATGTGAGGGAGGTGTTCCACTTACTGAAGGCTATATGGCTGACAATTAAGGTGGAAAAATGCCACATAAGCATGGCAGAAGTGTCCTACCTTGTGCACCAGGTAGGCAGTGGATGCATCCATCCAGAGCCTGTGAAGATTGATGCCATCTAGACATGGCCCACCCCTACCATGAAGAAACAAGTAAGGGCATTTCTGGGGATAACTGGGTCCAAAGGGGAATCAGAGCATTGGAATGTCATTGGAATGCCATCAGGCAGGCACAGACATTGGAGAAGCAGTCAGGTGTTGTAAATTGATTTTTCCATTTGGGATACTGATTGTGTTTACTGCAGCAAATGTTTTGATTCTGTGGGGTCTTGTGAGCAGAGAGGAGGGAAGTGAATGCCAGAGGGCAGGCTGAGGGAGGAGTTTAAACCAGAGCAGCTGCAGAGATTAGTGGAGAGGCAGGGCCACATGGTGGCAGGAATCCAATAGGGCAGCTTCAGGCCCAGTAGCTTAAAGCCTCTGCAAATGGTAGTCTAACCCACAGGAGCATTGGAATGCCATTGGGTGGGAATGGAGACTGGGGAAGCAGCCAGGTGTTGAAAACTGATTTTTCTGTTTGGGGATACTGATTAATTGTGTTTACTGCAGCAAATGTTTTGATTCTGTGGGATTCTTGTGAGCAGGGTGGAGGGAGGTGAACACCAGAGGGTGGGTTGAGGGACGGATTAAACCAGATCAACCAGAGAGACTGGTGGAGAGGCAAGGTCACATGGTGGCAGGCAGCCAATAGAGCAACCACCGGCCCTATATATTACTCAGGGGGCCAAGTGACCCCTCGTATGAGCTACCCCAAAGAATGAGTGCCACAAAGCAGGAGTGTGGCATCATGACTAAGTGGCATCTGGGGCATGGCAGGGTGTCCACAGGGAAGGCCACAAGCCATGCTGCACAGGGCAACTGAGGTAGTGTGTTACAGGAGGTGCTAAGCATCATGCAGGATAGAATAAATCTTCTTTTATAGGGTAAGGGAACACAGGGGTTTTACAAAGCAATTAAAAGTTGGGGGTAGGTGAAACACTGTATATAGGGTAAGGGAAAAAAGAGGTTTCAGAAGAGAAAAAAGGAGGCAGCATAGAAAGGAAGATAATGGGAGTGGTGCAGTGCAGCGGCTGTGGGGCAGCAGTCTTCAGAGAGACCTTCTGGAGGCTATGTTGCTGCCACATCTGTGTGCAGCTCTCTGTGCTGAGGAAGGAGGTTACCAGACTCAAGTCTGAGTTGACTTGGGTTCCGAGGTCCTACTCTCCCAGCCAGGGACCACTTAGTCCACCTCCGCTGCCTCAAAGGATGCTATACAGGAGGAGTGCTGGACAACGGTGGGCTCAGGGAGGGTTAGGGTGGTAGAGTGCTGGCACATCCACCACAAAACTCCTACACCACACTGGCCAGGTGGGAATCTCCCACAGAGGCACCGGAAGTAGTGACCAGGGTGGATGTGGGGGTCCTCCATAGTGAAGACCTCAAGGGGAGAGGCAGAGGACCACAGAGGAGGAGGAAGCAAAGCTTGATGGGGTACACAATAGTAAGGGGGATACAGTTGGGGGCAGGTAGGAATGAGAAAAGGGAGGTTACTGTAGGTGCCTTCCTGGTGCCACGGCTCAAAGGGATGGAAAAAGGATCCTAAGGATCACTGGGGGAAGCAAGAAGGGAGAGAGAGCTGGATGTCATTGTCCATTTAGGGACAAATGACCTGGCTAGGGAGGATCCACAAATAGTTCAGAAGAAGTTCAGGAAATTGAGGAGGGGTCTTAGGCAATTAGCACAATCTGTGACCTTCTCAGAGGTACTACCTGTCTATGACAGGAGGCAAGACAGGATTCTCCACACCAGGAACTTGAAGCATGGTTGAAGAAATAATGCAGAGAGGAGGGATTCAGATTCCCTGGGGACTGAAGCCCCATCTGAAGGGATAAAGGCCTGTACAGGGGCAATGGCCTATATCCATCCAGGAGGGGAACTGGGATCCTCAGTGAACAGTTTAAATGCTACATTGACAAGCATTTATGCTAGCCAAAGGGAGAGGTTGAAATGAGGCAGGGTGACTTAAACTGTCCCACCCCACAGGCTTACACGGTCAGCAGTAGGAATCTGGAGAGAGAAAAATCCCAAAAGGAACCAATTAAAATAAGAATCCAGGGGGGAGAAGGAAGGGGAGACAGAAAGAAGAACTGAGGAGGAAAAAAGGGAGAGTGAAAGGGTAAAATGAAAGGAGGTGGCAGTACAATCAGGACAGCCATGTGTGCAAATGCTCAAAATCTGGGCAACAAGATTACAGACATAGAGGCCACCATGGTAGTAGCAGACCTGGGCATACAGGTAGTTGCAATTATCAAGTTCTGGTGCAATGCAAAGCAGGACGGGGATGTAGCCATACCAGGTTATGCTCTATTGAAAAGGGATGGGAAAAGCCGTCCTGGTGGCGCTGAGGGTTGAGGCGCTGGACGCCACACCTCGCGTCACACCGGCGACCCGGGTTCGGGAGCGAGCCTGGGTGCTGGGGGTCGGCAGGGAGGGGGTAGGATCAAGCATCCAGAGGACAGCTCTCCTCTCCCAGGGGTGGGTTCTGGGGATGTTCCGGTGCAGTAGTGGCCTCTGGAGGAGATCAGAGGTACCACCGATGCTGGGAGTGCTTCAGGGATGTGCGTGATGGACATCCACATCGGCCGTGCTGGCGTCATTGCACAATCGTGCGTAGGGGGCACAAAAATGGAAAAAAGGAAAATACCTCTGCGTGCTCTATGATGGCTGACTGTGTGGCACCACGCCCGGCTCCATCCCTGGATGCTCTCTCAGATCGGGACCTCCCCTGGATCCTATGGTGGTGGCTACGTGCCCGCCGTGGCAAAGATCGTTGTGCAGGAACTGATGAGGTAAAGCTTGGGGATTTGAGCAGAGCAGGGGCTATGTGGTCAGACTGGACTGAGGAGGAACCATAGGTAACACCTTCCCAGCCGCAGAGGAACGAGAAAAATATGTAGCAAAAAAAAAAAAAGAAAAGGGATGGGGAAGGTTAAAAGGTGGGGAAGAGTGACTGTTTATGTGAGGGAAAACATAAAAGCTATGGCAATTCAGGGGGAGCAGGGAGGAGCAGAGGTGCTGTGGGTCTCTCTGGAGACATGGAAGGGGACACCATTCATGCATGGGTGATCTACAGACCTCCAGCACAGGGGGAAGAGGTGGATAAGGATATGTTCAAAGAAATTCAGGAGATGGCAAACAAGGTGGAGGTTTTGCTGGTGGGAGACTTCAATCTAACGGACATGGATTTGAACCTCCCAGCTGCAACAACAATTAGAAGTAGGGACATCCTGGACTCCCTGCATTGGGCGTTCCTCAGGCAACTAGTTAAGGAATCCACTCATGGGGGGGGTAATACTGGACCTGGTACTGACAGGGGACAGTGTTGCTGATGTCACTGTGGGTAGCCACCTGGGGACCAGTGATCATCATACGGTGTGGTTCAATATAAGAACTGGGCCAGAATCAAACCACACTAAAAAAAGGGTCCTGGACATCAGGAGGGCCGATTTCAAGAAAATGGGAGAATGCCTCAGGGATGCCCTAGCAAGGATAATGAAATTGGTGGAATCAAGGAACAGTGGGCAAAAATAAAGAAGGGCATTGAGAATGTAGCAATCCTCTGTGTCAGGCAGGTTAAAAAGGGCAAGAGAAAAAAACAGACCTCTATGGTTCTCTAAAGAAGTAGCAGAGAAAGTAAAGGCAAAGAAGTTAGCTTTTAGAAGGTACAGGATGACACAGAAGGAGGAGGATAGGGAGAGATAACAGGAGAAACAAAAGGGAGTCAGGGAAAGCAGTTAGGACCACAAAGGCACAAATGGAGGAGAATATTGCTAAGTCAGTAAAAAAGTTAGATAAAATATTATTTACGTATATAAGCAAAAAGAGGAAGAACAAAGGAGGGATAGTAAGGCTAAAAGTGAAAGGAGGGGTTTGTGTGGAAGAGGACCAGAGAAAAGTAGACATTTTGAACAAATACTTTTGCTCAGTATTTACGGAGGAAGGGGTAGGTGATGGGCCGCAGACAGGGGAAACGGCATTAAAGAAAGGGAGGTGGATACTAGCCCTTTTACAGAGGATAGTCCTCAAGGAACTAGCACAACTAAAAGTGGATAAGGCAATGGGGCTGGACGGGGTACACCCTAGGATTCTGAGAGAGCATAAGGAGATGCTGACTGCACCTCTGACAGCCTTGTTCAACCTATCACTAGATAAGGGGGAAGTTCAGGGGGACTGGAGGAAGTAGATGTGGTCCCACTTTGCAAAAGTGGGAATAGGGAGGAGGCAGGAAACTACAGACCTGTCAGACTGACTTTGATGGTGGGGAAAGTAACGGAATCACTACTACATACAAACATATGAAATTTGCCAACAGATAAAGGCCTAGAGGTCTATCAAGTCTGCTCGAATGTGCAGCTAGCACCCCTTATTCTGCAGCTGCCCTTCCCTTCCACCCTTCCCCTTCATTAACCCTCCCCCTTGTCCTGTCCCATCCTCGTTTGAAGCAGTCCACTGTTCTACTGCATACTACTTCTGCAGGTAACGCATTCCACCCAGCCACCACCCTCTCTGTAAAAAAGTGTCTCCTCATCTCCCTCCTGAACCTTCCTCTCTCCAGTCTCATATCATGGCCCCTGGTGGCCCTCCCCTCCCTTACTTTGAACAGCCCCTCTGTACCCGTCTTGTTTATTCCTTTCATGTATTTAAAGGTTTCAATCATGTCACCCCTGTCTCTCCTCTCCTCCAGTGAGTACATGTTCAACTCTTCAACCTCCTCTCATATGATAAGTCCCCAGCCCCTTGATCATCTTTGTTGCCCTCGCTGCACCCTCCAGTAAATTTAATGTCCCTCTTCAGATACGGACGCCAGTACTGCACGCAGTACCCAGGTGTGGTCTAACTAATGACCCATACAGTGGCAGAATCACCTCCTCCTCCTCGAGGATATACCCTGCAATACAACCCAGCATTTTGTTGGCCTTGCAGCTGCCTTCCTACATTGTGCCAAGTTGTTCATTGACCCTGTAATGAGCACACAGATCCTTCTCCTCCTCTGTCTGGGCTAGCTGCACTCCCCCTAGCTGGTAACTCCTCCTGGGTTCTTCGTCCCAAAATGCAGCACCTTGCACTTTTTGGCATTAAACCCCAGTTGCCAGGTGTCTGACCAGGTTTCAAGCTTTGCCAGATCATCCTGCAACCCCTGCCATCCCCCTAGGTCATCCACCACCGTGCCAACCTTAGTATCATCAGCAAACAGACTGATCTTGCTCTTGATGTCCCATGATATGTCTGCAATGAATATCCCAAACAGCACTGGTCCCAACACTGAGCCCTGTGGGACACCACTCATCACTACCCTTGAGTGTGAGAGCTCCCCACCCACCACCACCCTCTGTTGCCTTCCCTGCAGCCACTTTCCTACCCATCTCACCAGCTTTGCACCTGCCCCTGTGCCTACTAACTTCCTTCCCAGCCTTCCATGTGGCACCGAGTCGAATGCCTTACTGAAGTCCAGATACAGGACATCCACTGCATGACCCCTGTCCAGAGTTGCCTAGTTAGCCAGTCATAGAACTCGACCAAGTTGGTTTGGCAGGATCTGCCACATATGAAACCATGCTGTCTGCTGTCCTGTAGTCCTTTGGCCTCTAGGAGGACCACCAGCCTCTCCTTCAGGATAGTCTCCAATAGCTTACCCACGATGGATGTGAGGCTCACTGGTCTGTAGTTTCCCGGTTCATCTTTGGGGCCACTCTTGTGGAGGGGCACCACATGAGCCATCCTCCAGTCCTGAGGTACACACCCCGAATGTAGTGAGGCATTAAATAGGTCTGCCAAAGGTCCTGCAAGGACCTCTGCCAGCTTCTTCAGTACCCTGGGATGGATACCATCTGGGCCTGGCGCCTTGTCCACCCTCAGTGCCTTCAAACCCTCTCGAACTCTGCCCTCCATGATTTCCCCATCTGTCACCACTTCCCCCCCTGCTTCTGCCATTTCTCCCACCTTGGGTGTCACCCCCCTCTTCTCTTTAGTAAATACTGAGCAGAAGTATCATTTAGTGCTTCCGCTTTATCGCACTTCAAGCCCACCCAACCCCTCCTCTTCCTAATCCTTACCACGTGGTCCTACAGCCCTTTTCTCCCTGATGTACTTAAAGAAGTCCTTCTCCCTTCTAATGCCTTGTGCCAGCCTGAGTTCCGTGAGATGCTTTGACTCCTTCCTGCCCTTGTCACCTCCTTTGATTCTGTCAAGTACTCCTCTCTGTCCTCCCCTCCCTGTTTTCTTTGTATCTAAAGGCAGCTCTTTCCTCCTTACCTTTCCATGACCTCCTTACTCAACCAGCTTGGTTTCTTAGCCTCAGCCTTCTTGCTCTGGGCTTTGCAGCAGGTTTTGGTTGCCTCCACTATCCCCAGCTTTATGAGCTCCCACCTCTGGTTAGTATCCATACTAGACTGAATTCTGGCCAGGTACCCTTTTACCACTTCCCCCATCCTCCCAAAGTCGGCCCTCCTAAAGTCCAGCACTCTTGTGCCAGATTCCACTCCTTCCTTGCCCATATCCAATGTGAGCCATACTGAGTGGTGGTCACTCCCTGACAGCGGTTCCTCCGCTGTAAGTTCTCTCATAAAGTCCCCATTTGCCAGCACAAGGTCAAGGGTATTCCCTAACCTGGTTGGTTCACTGACCATTTGCAGCAGGAAGCTGTCCTGGAAGGCATCCAGCAGTACCTGCTCCCTTCTGTTCCTGGTTGTTGGGGTGCTCCAGTCCACTCCTGGCATGTTGAAGTCCCCCACAATCACCACACTACCCTTCTCACAGGTCCTCCTGATCTGTCCCGCTAGTTCCCTGTCTAACTCCTCCATCTGAGATGGTGGCCTGTACACCACTCCCATTCTAAGAATCCTATTCTTGGAATCCTGGATTTGCACCCAAAGTGACCTGTACTACCCTCCTCCCTTCCTCCCTTACACACTTCAGTCCTTCCTTCACATACAGGTGCCACCTCCTTTCCCAATCACCCTGTCCCTACGAAATAACCTGTACCTTGGTACAGACAGGTCCCAGTCATTATATTGGGTGGCCCATGTTTCCGTGATGGCTGCAATGTCCACCTCTCCCTCTGCCATGAGAACCTGTAACTCTGCAGTTTTCCTCCCAAGGCTCCTAGCATTAAGCATAACCACCTTCCACCCTTTTCCCCCCTTCCCATCCTGCCCTCCTTTTCTAGCACTACTGAAGGAAAGGATTGGGGACTACCTTGTGGTCACTGCATTATAGGATCCGAGGTAGCATGCTTTCATGGGGGGAGATCTTGCCAGACAAACCTTACTGAGTTTTTTGACTGGGTGACCAGGGAAGTGGATCAGGGTTGAGCGGTGGATGTGGCCTACCTGGATTTCAGTAAGGCCTTCAACAGCATTCTACATAGAAGAATGGTGAGCAAGCTGGGCAGCCTAGGAATGGGTCCAAAAGTAGTAAAATGGGTAAGAAGTTGGCTAAGAAACAGGAGTCAGAGGGTGGTGGTAAATGGTGTGCACTCTAAAGAAGGCACAGTGACCAGTAGGGTGCCACAGGAGTCAGTACTGGGCCAGTCCTCTTCAATGTCATTATTAGCAACATTGCAGGAGGGCTAGAATGGAAAGCATGCCTGTTCACAGATGATACAAAAATCTGCAACAGAGTGGATGCACCCGGGGGGGTGTGGAAAAAATGAGGGACAATTTGAAAAAGCTAGAAGACTGGTCAAGGGTTTAGCAACTGGGTTTCAATGCCAAAAAGTGCAAAATTATGCACATGGGGCACAGAAATCCGAGGGCAACATGTCAATTGGACAGGGAGATATTGGCAACCACAAAACAGGAAAGGGACTGGTGGGTATTCATTTCTGATGACCTGCGGGTAGTAAAGCACTGTGATAAGGCAGTGCAGAAAGCTAGCAGAATGCTTGGGTGCATAGGAAGGGATATCACCAGCAGAAAGACGGAGGTAGTGTTACCCCTGTATAGATAGATGTGAGGCCCCACCTAGAGTACTGTGTCCAGTACTGGAGGCCCCATCTCCAGAAGGACATAGATCGGGTCGAGGTGGTGCAAAAGAGGGCAATCATAATGGTGCATGGCCTGCATCAAAGGCCCTATGAGGGAAAAACTCAAGGAATTAAATATGTACACTCTAGAGGGAGGCGGGAAAAAAGGGGTACATGATAGAAATGTTAAAATACCTCAGATTTATTAATAAGGTACATGAGGGTGGTATTTTACATAGAAAAAGATGCTTAAGAACAAGGGGTCACAACGTGAAGCTGGGGGAGAACTCAGAGGGGATGTGAGGAAATACTTCTTCACAGAAAGGGTGCTGGATGCTTGGAACAGCTTCCCAATGGAGGTGGTGGGTGCTGAAATGGTAACAGGATTCAAGCATGCATGGGATAGACACAGGGAGACCTTAGCAATAGGGCAAGGGGGGAAGGCTGGAGATCGAGTAAGGTCTGTGGTGGCACAGTAGGTAGGGAAAATAGGGTGGGCTAGGTGGGGAGAGAGGTCCTTATCTGCTGGCAACTTCTATGTGTCTATGTTACTACAGGAGGTCAGGTTTGTTCCTCACTGTAGTGATGTGTCCAAGCCCCTGATAGACCTGACAAAAAGGAAACTGTTGGTGAAAGTTCACTGGATGGAGAAATGTGAATCTGCTGTCCGGAAGTTGAAGGAGGCATTATGTGGGTCACCCATGCTCACTAGCCCCAGTAATGGCCTCAAGTTCATCATGCATGTGGACACCTCAGACCAAGGGCTGGGTACTCTCCTGAGCCAGGTTACACCATGGAGGGGAGCACCACTAGTGAATCTGAGCTTGAAGTTTCTGTCCAAGGACGAAGCATATGCCACAACTGAGAGGGAGTGTCTTGGGAGAGTGTGGGCACTTCAGAAGCTGCAGCCATATTTGTACAGGTGGTAGTTCACTGTGATCACAGATCATAATCCCCTGACATAGCTCCATAGGATTAGTGGGCAAACTACAAAATTATTGTGCTGGAGTTTGGTATTGCAGTCATACAACATAACCATCCAGCACTGCAGTGGTTCACAAAATGCCAGTGCGGATGGGTAGTCTAGGCAGGGCTAAGTGCCTAAGCGCATTGCCTGATACTTTAGGCACCTCCCAGTCCCTACATGAATGGCTATGTCTCTTCAGGGTTGCCCTAAAGAGAAATGCCATCATTTTCCTGAGGGGAGAGGAGATGTGACAGGAATGTGACCAGGTTAATTTAATCTCTTGTTTTTGTTAGTTTAATTATTTTTTGCTTCTACTTATTCTCACATAAGTTCTTTACATAGGGCATATAAAATGAATTCCAGGTCACGTGTCCTAGCAGCAGATCCTGGGAAATCTTAAGGAAAAACAAGCATTTGTCAATGCCAAATGTTTGCTTGCTGGAATTGGCAATGGTAGTGTAGAAATTACAGAGTTGCGTAATAGTAATGGCAGTGAAGTACAGAACTGAAGCCAACCCCACCACCACCCTGCAGAGAGTGACAGGCATTGGGGTGTGTCTTTGGGTCATCAGGCATAACGGCCATGTAATTTCAGTACACCCCACCCTGCAGACACTGGAAAGTGTCACAGTGTTCCTTGGGGTCTTTGGTCCTTATGCGCACCCCATTCCATTAGGAAATACAGAGAGATGGGTGCAGTATAGGAGAATGGGGTGAACTTTGGAGCCAAAGAGTCCAAGGCATACCTTGATGCCTCTCACTGGCTGCAGGTGTGGAATGGTATGAGCATTACAGGCAAGAATCCCAAGTCACACCCCTGATGCCTGTCATTCTCTACAGGGTTGGGCATTATGGTTGGAAACCCTAATACCTCAGGCATTCATTGGTATTTTCACTCCAAATGTTCAACATGTTTTTTGTGACCCCACCTCATGAACAGGGGAATATCGGTTTCTTAGCCAGCTGCTTGTCTGCACAGCGACTAGGCATTAACACCACAGGTGCAAAACATTCGAACAGGATGTAAAAAATGACAGCTGTACTGTTCATGGGGAGGTGTAAAATGTCAATGTTGCAAATCTGCAGTAAAAATATTGAAAAATGGTGAAGTCACGAGCATATGAAACTGTGCAACGACACCCGTAATATAATTAGGTTGGGGATTTTAAAGCAGATTGTCAACTCAGGCATTTTGGTGCCTCCGATCATGAACAGTGTCACTGTGATTTTCTTTATCTGTCCCGAACAATGATTTCCCACAGCGACCACACATCTCTGCGCTGAAAGTGTGAAAACACACTCCGGCCATGTTGTGAAAAATGACAGCTGTACTGTAAATAAGGCAGTGTGGAAAAGTGCCACTGGTGAAAATCTGGACTTAAAATATTACAAAGTCATGAACTTACGAGGGTGCGTGGAAACTGCGCAATGCTCACTCGTAACACAGTCATTTTATGGACTTTTGTCACCAAATTTTCAACATAGCCATTTTAAGACCTCTGCTCATGAACAGTGTAACTGTGATTTTCTTAATCTGTCCCAAACATTGCTTTCGCACACCAACAGCACCATTGTGTGCTACATGTGCGAAAACACATTTGGGGCGTCATATGAAAAATGGCAACTGTACTGTTCATAAGGAAGTGTAATAAAATGGCAATGTTGAAAATCTGGAGTGAAAATATTGAAAATTCACGAACTTACGAGCGTGCGTAGGAACTGCACAACGCACGTCCGTAAAACAGTCATTGTTAGGAATTTTTTCACCAAATTTTCAACATAGCCATTTTAAGACCTCTCATGAACAGTGTCACTGTGGTTTTCTTAATTTGTCCCGTACATTGGTTTCGCGACACTCGACTGCGCCATTGTGCTTCATGGCGGAAACCGCGTTTGGGTGAGATGTGAAAAATGACAGCTATACTAGTCATAAGAAGGTGTGGTAAAATGGCAATGTTGAAATCTGGGTGAAAATATTGAAAATTAGAACTACGAGCATGCGTGAGGAATCCTGTGCGCTAAAGATAGTCAGTGATGTTTGCCCACCAATTAAAAATAGGCTTCTTGAGAGCCCACCTTATGAACACTGGCAGTGTCATTTCGTTAATCAATCCTGAAAGGTGATTTCACGCAGTGACTGCACAGTGACTGCAAAATCACCCTTCGGGCCCGAATAACGCCATGACAGTGACATCATTCATGAGAAGGGGTCCCAAAACCCCATGTTGAAAATTTAGTGCAAAAATTCCAAAATGCCTGAGAATATGCAACAAGTTGAAAACCCCTCTCTAGCCCATTATACAGCTTACCCGGCATTTCCGCAGTTCACGGTGGCTTTGAACAGTACAGACGTACCCGGTCCATCAAGACTGCCGCACCAAGGTCCGAGGTAAGTGAGGGGTGGGGGGGTGGGGAGGCAGGGTGCGAGGGTGGGTGCGGGTTGTGGGAGGGGCCAGGGAGACTACGTGACCGCTTTTTTCTTTACAGGTTTTTTTTTATATGACTACGGGACGCTTGCTACGCTGGGGTGGGCTCCACGTGGCACAAGGACGTTGGGGGCTGCTCAGCGATGGGATTGGGCACCCTTGGCCAAAGCATTGATTGCCACACTGGGGTGGGCTCCTAGCATGGCACCCAGTACTCGGGGTGAGGACAGGGAGCCGACGGGGATTGGGCACCCCGTCGGCTATGTCATTAGTTGCCACGCTGGGGTGGGCACCAGCGTGGCATTTGGAAGGCTTTGGAGGCGGGGCGCAGCACAGCTAGCCGAGGTTTGGGCACCCCTGGCCGACTCTCCCTGTGTTAGTGCATCTGCGGGAGCGCTTGCGCCTGCGTGGCGTGTGGGGGAGCGCGATGAGCAGGGATATCTTATCGCTGCTCACTCAAGCGTAGCTCCCCCTTTGAACTGTATGCCACTGCATTTTGGAGCTTGTCATAGACAGCTCCAGCTTGCACTGGCTTACAGGGGCCGCGCCTGCCAACACACTGACTGAATTGGAAGAGGGGGTGACACACCTCCGAAATCTCGGATGATGCCACTATGTTTCTTGCACATGCGTGCAAGCAAACATAACAAGGTCAGATGGGAGATGCAAATTTTCCCACAAAGGCATCCTGAGCAGGCAGGATGCAATAAAGTAATAAAACAGATGTGGGGAAGGACTAGGTGGGAAAATGGACAATTTGGCCCGGAGATGTGAACACACACACACACATATGCACCATGCACTAACATGGGTGAAGAATAATGGAGGGACTGTTACCTCTGGAAGAGGTCCCATCCTACAGCCGTGAGCACATAAATTGAGGAGTAGAACCCCAACTCATAGAAACATAGAAACATAGAAGTTGACAGCAGATAAGGACCGCAAGGCCCATCCAGTCTGCCCATTTCTTTTTCTACCTTATAAATGTGCTATCGGCCTTTGCTCTGTCAGTGGCCTATCTATTCTTACTCATTTGTATTGCTACCTTCTGCCTATCCCATGCCTGTTTGAAGCCCTGCACTGTATTCATAGCCACCACTTCTTGAGGTAAGCCATTCCATGCATCCACCACCCTTTCTGTGAAAAAGAATTTCCTCATATTCCCCCTTAATCGGCCCCCCTCTAATCTCATGCTGTGTCCTCTTGTCCTGCTATTTTTCTTATATTTAAACATGTTAGACTCTTTCACCTTGTTAATGCCTTAAGGTGTTTGAATGCCTGATCATATCACACCTCTCCCTCCTTTGCTCAAGGGTATACATATTGAGCTCTGTTAATCTGTCCTCATATGTCTTCTGATGCAGTCCCTGCACCATTTTGGTTGCCCTTCTCTGGACTGCCTCAATTTGGTTAATGTCCTTGGGAAGGTGTGGCCTCCAATACTGCATGCAGTACTCCAGATGGGGCCTAACCAGTGTCTTGTAAAGTGGGATTTTTACCTCCCTCTTATGACTTGTGATACCCCTACTAATACATCCTAACACCCCCTAGCCTTACCTACTGCTTTAGAGGTCTGCTTGGATGATTTCAGGTCATCAGTGATGATGATGCCCAAGTCTCTTTCTTCCTTTGTGACTGCTAGCAACTCCCCTCCCGGCCTATAGGTGGCTTCAGGGTTTCTCTTCCCTATATGCATGATCTTGCACTTCTTTGCATTAAATCCCAGTTGTCACTCTTCTGACCATTTTGCTAGTTTATCCAGATCTCTTCTCATTCTGCCCACCCCATCTGGATCATCTACTCTGTTGCAGATCTTAGTGTCATCTGCAAACAGACAAGCCTTACCCTCTAGTCCATCTGCAAGGTCACTAATGAAGATGTTAAAGAGGACTGGCCCCAGGACTGATCCCTGAGGTACCCCACTTGTGACTTGCATCTCTTCTGACTGTATACCATTTACCACCACTCTGTTTTCTGCCAGTCAACCAGTTTGCCACCCAGTTGACCAACTTCTGACCCACCCCGAGCCTACCCAGCTTATTTATCAATCTTCTATGTGGAACAGTGTCAAAAGCTTTGCTGAAGTCAAGGTAGGCGACATCAATTTTTCCCCCTTGGTCCACCACTCTGGTTACCCAGTCAAAGAAATCTATGAGATTAGTTTGACAGGACCTTCCTTTTGTAAACCCATGCTGTCTTGGATCCTGTGCCCCTATGGATTCCAGGTGTTGCACTATCCTTTCCTTAAGGAGTGCCTCCATAATCTTTCCCACTACTGAGGTAAGACTGACAGGTCTGTAGTTCCCTGCCTCCTCCCTGCTACCACTTTTGTGGAGCGGGATCACACGAGCCCTTCTCCAGTCTTCTGGGACCTCTCCTGTGCTCAGAGACTCACTAAACAGTTCTGCTAATGGCCCTGCTAGTTCCACCTTTAGCTCCTTAAGTACCCTGGGATGTATGCCATCAGGCCTTATCCACCCTGAGCTTAGCAAGCTCTTGTAGGACCCTTTCTTTTGTGAAGGGAGTAGTGCTCACTTCCTTCCCCCGCGCCCATGATGCTGAGCTGTGGCCCTGCCCTACCTTCTCTTCAGTAAATACTGAGCAAAAGTATCTATTTAGGATAGATGCTTTTACAGGGTCCTCCTCCTCACATGCTCCTTTTCTCCATTAAGCTTAACAATACCCCCTCTGGACTTTCTCCTTTCACTAATGTATCTATAGAAAGTCTTGTCACCTTCTTTTACTGTTCGTGCTAGTGTTTCCTCAGTTTGGGACTTTGCCTGCCTTACTGCCTTCCCTGCTTCCCTAAGGGCAGTTTGGTATGCCTCCCTATCTTCATCCCGCTGTGTTCCCTTATATTTCCTGAAGGCCAGCCTTTTGGCTCTGACCTTTTCTGCTACTGTACTTGAGAACCAAAGTGGTTTCCTTCTTCTTTTGCACTTCCTTTTCTGTCTAACACAATGGGATGTTGCTTCAAGTATTGCATCCTTAATGCTTGCCCACTTTGCCTGTACCCCTCACCTGTGTTTCTTTTTGCCAGGGCTAGCTTAACTCTGTTGGCCATCTTATCAAAGTCAGCCCTCTGAAGTCCCATATTTTGCCTTGGAATAGGATGATTTAGATGTAGTAGCCAAATTGAACCATACCATGTGATGGTCACTGGCCCCCAGGTGACCTTCTACCTGGAGATCTGTGATCCCTTACCTGTTAGTCAGTACTAGATCTAGGATAGCCCTGTCTCTTGTGGGTTGCTGTACCAGTTGTTTGAGGCCCTCCCCCTGCAGGGAATCCACTATGTGTCTAGTTCTGGCAGATGTACCTGCTGGTATTGACCAATCTGTATCCGGCATGTTGAAGTCTCCCATTATCAGAACCTCCCCTTTAGCTGTCATGTTTTGTATATCTTCTAACAGTAATGTGTCTATGTCCTCCCCTGGTCTGGGGCCTGTAGACAACCCCAGTTCTTATGGCTGTCCCATTTCTGTTTCCAGGGTGACCCACAGTTCTTCTGGCTCCTTATGTGTATTCTGAATTTCTGTAGCTTTGATAATTTCATTGACATACAGGGCCACTCCTCCCCCCCTTTTTGCACCTCGGTCTCTTCTGAACAATACATAGCCAGGTACTGAAGTCTCCCAAGTGTGGTTACTGGTAAACCATGTCTCAATAATTGCTACTATGTCCAGTTTAGCCTCTGACATTATTGCCTGCAGGTCTGGGATCTTATTTCCCAGGCTGTGAGCATTTGTGTACATGATTTTCCATTGGCCAGATTTCGGTGTGTTAGATGTTGGGTGAGGTTTGGCATTACCCCTGTGCGTCGTATGGGGAGACAAACCTTTTTCTTACCTGGTGATGCAAATGAACTGCAAACATGCTGAATCCCTGTTTGACCACTAGCTGAGGGGGAGGGGTGTTCTTCCATTCGACGTATGGGGTGCTGCACCCTCTCCCATTTGCTAGTTTAAATATTCTGCAAAGACGTCAAACTTCTGCCCCAATGCACTGACTCCTCCTTAGTCAGATGCAGTCCATCAAATTTGAAGAACTTTCGCTCCCAGAACTGTTGCCAGTTCCCTACAAATCTGTGTCCTTTTTCCTGGCACCAGCCCTTGAGCCACATGTTTAGCTCCCCTATCTCCCCTTCTCTGACCTTCCGTCCATCTGCTCCCATCTCCCAGACTGGCAGGATCTCAGAGAAGGAGATGCCGGATGAAATGGATGATAGTTTGTCACCCAGCCTGGTCAGGTGTTCCTTGGTCTCCACTACTGACCAGCTGGCGAGATCATTAGTCCCTATGTGTACTAGGACATCAATGTTTTCTCCTGCTTTGTGAACAATTTTAGCAATGTGGTCAGTGTCTCTCCATGCTGATGTACCTGGGAGACATCTGACCATTACTCCTGGCTGGAGATGGGTATCAACTCCCCGAATCATGGAGTCTCCTATGATCAGAAGTTTTTGGGATTTCCTTTTTGCTTTTTTTGTTTTGGTTCCTGATTTGGGTGAGTTTTATTGTGCTAGCTTCTGTGCTGCAGTGTCCTGCTCTGCAGTGTCTTCTGCCTCTTTGTTTGATTTCAGAGATAGAGGCAGATACCTGTTTGTAGTGTCTATATGGTTTTTGGAGGTAACATGTTGGAGAGCAGAGAGTGATGGGGCACCCGATTTGCCCCTCCTAACCACCTGCCAACCTCCTGGACCAACTACCCTCTGCGGTCGAGGTTTTTCTGTTGGATGCTGGGGAAATGGCGGGTGGTTCTTATAATGTATTTCCTCTTGAATATGAAATTTGAGGCATGCAATCTCTGCCCATGCTGCCTGGAGCTGAGCCCTAAGATCTCCAAAGGCCCAGCATGTAGGACAGTGTCCTAAATCCTGTAAGACTGTCCTTCTGGAAATTGTTTCACAGTACCTGCAGTTAATGATATCCATTCCAGATAAGTTGCTGGGTTTATAACCTAGTTAGAGCAATTAGAAGGAAAAAAATGCAAGTAATGGTTTGATTGTGTTTTGCTTTTGTTTAACTTCTTATAACAAGTTAAATTACTAGTGCCCCTGTAAATGAGCTCACCTTGTGGAGGCACCACTGATCCACCCCTTCCTGCTCTGCCACAGGAAATGTCACAACTGTGGTAACCTATAAAAGGAGTGTAGTGTGGGGTGGTTGGGGATGGGGGTGGGTGGCTGGGCCCTTCCCCTGCCGAAAAAGAAGAACCACGGACGAAAGAACAAGGAGGTAAGAGCAGAAACAATCAGTCAACAACAAATGCAGTAACCCTGAAAGCTTATCCTAATGTTACATAAAGCTGTAAAACCTGTAAAGCACCACCTGTAATAAGTTCAGAGAAGACATACGCTGTAAGAAACAAAAATAAAGCAATGAAATGTTAGCAACAAACAGTAGCAATCCCTGTGAGTAAAAAATAAAAACAACACCACACAGTAAATCTGCTTAGCCAAAAGAAGTCTTAATCCTTTCCCTTGCTCTGGTAAGTTTCTCTACTCTGCCTTTCAAGCAGTCTTAGAAGGAAAGAGCTCAGGTGAAGCTAGGTGCCTTGGCCAGCAAACCAAGTCTTCTACCTCTCTGACTTTCTGCAACCTTTAAAGGGGAACGGACTCTCTTGGTGAGTGTCCTAGAGAGTTTACCGATGCTGAATCGATAACACCATTGTTGAAGTTCAGCATAGCGAAGTTCTAATGTCGACAGGTGAAATTTCACCTGTTCGACATTGAAGTTCTCGGGGCTACAATTTCAAACCCCTACAAGTAGGGGCTGTACTCTCCCCGCACCCCTTCTAAAAGGTTATCGACTCCAAGTCAGAGTTGATTTGAAGGAGGGGTGACACATGGCAAAAGGGCAAAATTTGGCCTTCAGATCCCCCACAGCGACAATTTTGAAACCTGTCAAAATTGTTGCTGTGGGGGATTTCGCCATAGATGTTTCGATGTGAGGATGGCACACCGCCCAGGAGAAGCGAGAGCCTTGCTCAATAGCCAGCTTATCTGTGTGAGGGAAGAACAGTCTAGGTGAATGTTCTTTCAAATTAGCAGGCAAGTAAATACAGATTCTAGTGTGAGACTAGACTGTGAGCTTTCTTTTTAAATCATCTGTCTGTTTAACTGCATTTATTTTCCTTTCCTGCAAATTGGTTGCTGTATATATCCAGTTTGTAAATATCTGTAATATTTAGTAGTAGGAATTTATTTTTATAGAACTAGTGGCTGTTCCTACTTATTGGAAAGATAAATGTAATATTTCTGTTGACAAGGTGAGAATTATTTCTTTAAAGTAGCAGTGCAACAAAAAACTTTTCTCCTAAAAAGCTAGTTTCAGCTACAGTTAGGAAAAATATAAGCATACCAGTTAAATGCACTTATCTAGGTACTTCCCATGTAGTGCACCATGAAACTTTTTTTTCATTTTTTCTGTCCTAACCCTTGCCAGGTCTACGATACTATTTCTATGCAAAATGTGGTGGCCATCTTTTTTTCTTGAGAGAAAAATCAAAACATTTATAAAATACTCAAATGCTGGTGGAATTAGAAAATTGCACCACCAAATTAAACTGGAATATTTTACAGTGAAAAAAAGGTAGGGTCAGATTTTTTGCCCACTTTCGTTGCACTGCTACTTTAAAGTCCGCCATCCGAAGAGCACGCTACCATATTTTACTATGTTTGACATTCCAAGTCCCTGACCAGGACAAGGGTAATTTCGGATATTATCAGGTGGTGGCAGAAGAAGTGAGTTAGACCCCAAACTACCCTGTAAGCTAGTATGACCCAAAAGGTAGTTTGTCACAGGTGGACAGTAACCTGGGAACAGGTAAGGAGAGAGAGAGAGAGAGAGAATAAAGAGGGAGCATTAAATGTGATTTGACTAAATGCCAGAAGCTTGAACAACAAGATTAGTGAACTACAGGCAATGGTAGCAGAGGTCATATTAGTTTTGGTACTCATCACGGAGATGTGGGCCTCTGAGAACTATGATTGGGATCTGACAGTTACAGGGTACACCTTGGGTAGGAGGAGCAGGAGCAAGGGTAAAGGTGGGGGGAGTAGCACTCTATATCAAGCAGGGAACAGAAGCTATGGAGGATGGAACCATCAAGAAGGAGGGAAAGTGGAGTTGTCTGGGTAAAGCTGACTACAGCTGTTGGGAAAATGAATAAAAGGGGGCTGGTTTATAGACCACCAGGCAAAAAGAAGAGGGGGATAAGGAATTGGGGGAGGATATTAGGATGGAGTAACAAAAGGGGATTTAGTGTTAGTGAAGAACCTAAACCTGCCAGATGTAGACTGGAATACCACTGCAGCAAACAGCACTAGGAGTCAGGAACTGGTGGACACATTGCAGGACTTCTTACTGGGTAACTGGTCAGAGATCCCAAACAGGAGGACACCATTCTCAACTCAGTACTCACCAACTTGGAAGTTGTAGAGGGTGGCAGTCAGGGAACCATTGGGGTCCACTGACACAACTCTGTGCAGTTTGATTTGACAAAGGGGAACAGTTGTTCCCCTTGGGGCAGCGGCTCTAGATCTAAAATAAGCAGGTTTTTTGTCACATGCAGGATATGGTTAGTGAAAGCTTGATGGGTATAGACCAGATCAAGGGAGTACAGCAAATGTGGGGAAAGATCAAGGGGCAATTCTGGAGGTGACTGACTCTTGTGCAAGAAAGGTCACAAAATGAAATAAACACAAAAGGCTAATGTGGTTCTCATAGAAAGTAAGGTAGGCTGGAAGGGAAAAAAAGACCTTCATAAGGTAGAAGTGGAATAATGGGGATGAAGAATAGGAGGAATACTAGAATAGGCTAAAATGGGTAAGAATGGTAGTCAGGAAGACAAAGGCAGACACTAAGCTGTGGCTTGCTGCAGGTGTGAAGGCAGGGAAAATAATATTTTAGGGAATACAGTGGAATCCTAATTATCCAAACCCCCATTATCCAGAATGCCCTATCTAATGGACTGCTGTTGTGTCTCCCATTCCCCTCAATCAGTAAGGCAATTAAGTGTAGTTCTAGTACAGTAATTGTTTTCACCATTTACTCCATACTCATCACTTATTCATCACCTTGTTTCTGCCGCGTCTAGTGCAATGGTCTTAGGTAGGTGATGATTAGGTGATGATCGTGGTGTTAATCGTACACTCACACCCATCGCATTCTGCTATCAGCAGTTGTCATTTAAGTCTTACCAGGCTGGGCTGTAACAGACTGACTGGGGTATTGCAGCAATGGCAAATCTCGATCCTCCCTCCTCTCCTTCTTTTACAGCCATAGGGCAGTCTTCCTCTGTTCTCCCATTCCCCAAATCAGCAAAACATGAGAGGAATGTTCTGACCATTGCTCAGAAGCTCCGTATAGTCTCACAATGTGAAAACGGAGAAGTGGCCTTGGCCACAGAGTATGGCATGGGGAAGTCTAAGATCTTTGACATCAATGCAGCAAAGAGCAAGTTGCAGGACTTTGCCTCCACAATGAAAGCCTCTGCTGGGATTGCTGAATGGTGAAATATGAAATGCTGCACTGACAAGGAGCGAGATGCATAGAAACATAGACTTTGACGACAGATAAGGACTACTTGGCCCACCCAGTCTGCCCATTTCCCTACGTACTGGATAAGTTGCAGATTCTAGTTAACCAACAGCCTGCTTCCTGCAACCCCCCACAATAATTGCTTTGTGTCTGTCCCATGCATGTTTGAATTCCCCCTCTGTTTTAGACCCAACAACCTCCTCAGGAAGGCTGTTCCATGTATCCACCACTCTCTCTCCGTGAAAAAGAATTTCCTCACATTACCCCTGAGCCGTCCCCCCTCTATCTTTAAACTGTGCCCCCTTGTTCTTACACATCTCTTTTTCTGAAAGATGCTACCCTCCTGGACTTTGTTGATTCCCTTGAGGTACTTGAACATTTCTATCATGTCCCCCCTGTCCCTCCTTTCATCAAGAGTATACATAGTAAGCTCTCTCAGTCTCTCTTCATATGGTTTCTGATGTAGACCCTGCACCATTTTAGTTGCCCTCCTCTGGACTGCTTCCATCCTGTCTATGTCCTTGCATAGATGAGGTCTCCAAAACTGCACACAGTACTCCAGATGGGGTCTCACCAACTGTCTGTATAGAGGGATAACCACTTCCCTTTTTCTACTTGTGATGCCCCTTCCTATGCATCCCAGTATCCCCCTAGCTCTCCTTACTGACTTTTCACATTGCTTACCCACCTTTAGGTCATCTGATATGGCTACTCCCAGGTCCCTTTCCATTTTTGTTGTTGTTAGTACCTCCCCTGCTATTGTGTACTCTTCTCCTATGTTTTTGTTTCCCAGGTGCATTACTTTGCACTTCTTTGCATTGAATCTAAGTTGCCATATGTATGACCATTCCTCCAACCTTGCCAAGTCCCTTCTCATCTTTTCTACCCTCTCTTGTGTATCAACTCTGTTACAGATCTTTGTGTCATCTGCAAAGAGGCATACCTTCCTCCAGACCTCTGCAATGTCACTTGTAAAGATGTTAAAGAGGATTGGACCCAGTACTGAGCCCTGAGGTACTCCACTAGTAACCCCCTTTCTTCGGAATGTGTTCCATTCACTATTACCTTCTGTGTCCTGTTGTGCAGCCAGTTACACTCAGGCTACCACCCTTGGGACCCACTCTCAGGCTGGTTAACTTGATTATAAATCTTTTGTGTGGGACTGTGTCAAATGCCTTGCTAAAGTCTAGGTAGGCCATATCCACAGCCCCTCCCTGGTCTATTACTTTGGTCACCCAGTCAAAGAAATCAATTAGATTAATCTGACATGATGTTCCTGCTGTAAATCCATGTTACTTTGGGTCCTGTGCCCCACTGGCCTCTAGGTACTCAACAATTCTTTCTTTCAGAAGTGATTCCATCATTTTCCCTACCACTGAGGTCAAACTTACCGGCAATATACATGTGGTTCAAGCAGGAGCAGGAGAAGGGGACGCCCATCTCCGGACCCCTGTTTAAAGAAAAGGCACTTTAATTTCAGCAGAGACTGGGTAACAGTGGATCTTTTACTGCCAGTGATGGTTGGCTGGATTGTTTTAAGAATAGACATGGGATACACCAGCTTAAATTATGCAGGGAGAGACTGAGCGCAGTCGATGAGGGGATAGCCCAGTTCACTGATAAAATCAGGCAGCTTATAGAAACAGACTGTCTCACTGTTGAACAGATCTATAATGCAGATGAGACGGGTCTGTTCTGGAGATGTTTGCCAGATAAAACCCTGGCACATGGAGCAGAAAAAGACGCACCGGGGTTTGAAAACCAGAGAGAAAAACTCACTATCCTGGGGTGCACAAACACCTCTGGTAACCACAAGCTGCCCCCTCCTCATCAGAAAATCCAGGGAACCTAGGTGTTTTAAACACATTAATATAGCCAGTATGCCCTGCCCTATGCATCCCAAAGAAATGCCTGGATGGACTCAGGCTTGTTCAAGTGGTGGCTCACTGATCATTTTATCCCACAAGTTACAAAAACATTTAGTTTCCCAGAAATTGCACATTTGCACAGTGCTGTTGTTAGACAATTCATCCGCACACCCACAGATCCCACCTGTAAAAACAAGAGATGGTTTTATAAAATGTTTAATTCTTCCACCAAACACAACCTCTAAAATCCAACCGTGTGACCAGGGCATACTAGAGGTTTTCAAATGGAATTACCAAATGCGTTTGTTGCAATAAGTGTTGACAGAAGAAAATGCACATACCCCTTTGACTGCCACTATCAAAAAAATTACCCTGAAGAACGTTGTCTATATGACAGCTGATGCTTGGAACAACATACTTAGTGACACTATCCAGAAGTCCTGGCTAAACTCAAGGATCTTGTTACCTGCAGAGCAGGATGAAGAAAACGAAGGAGCTGAGGAAACTGACGTTACTCCTGTGGATACGACAAACCCTGAACTGAATGAGTTGGCTGCAGCACTACCCAGTGTAAAGCTAACTGCTGATGATGTGGAAGAGTGGGTGTTCTGTGACAGTTCTGATCAGGGCCATGAACACCTGACTGAGGACACAGTAGTGGAGCTCATCCATAGCGAGGGTGAAAAACAGCCAGAAAACAATGGCAACAAAGAGGATGAGGAAGGACCACCACCTCCACCAATACCCACACACGCAGAGGCAATGATTTACTTTGAGCACTGTCTCCATTACATGGAGTCACAGCCCAACTGCGACCCAGTTGAACTGATGCTATTAAGAAACCTGTAAAGCCGTGCCAGCAGGAAGCACTTCTCTGGTTTGTGGTAAAAGCAGGTCACAAACTTTTTTTATTAAAAAGTAAAATGTTATGAAGTACAGTATACACAGGTTTTAATATTTTATGCTTTAGCTAATATGGTGCTACATATACAATATTTATCAATAGTGTTCTCTTAATTCAAAGTATGCTTTTAACCCAGTGGTGTTTGTGTAATAAACCTACATTAATTTTCAAGTAGTGTCTGCGGGGTTTCTGTGCCGGCACACGGGAATTGCGATTAACTGGACTCCCGATTATCTGAACTATTTGGATGTCCCCCAAGCAGTTCGGATAATTAGGATTCTACTGCATTAAGGTGAAAAGGAAAGCATGGAGGGATTGCCAGGCTAATTGAGGTGGGGGAGGGGAGGTAGTAGAAGATGATGTGCAGAAGGCAAATATACTAAACAATTACTTCTTCTCAGTACTCATGACTAGAGCCACAAGGGGTGCAAGAAATGGGGAGGGTAGTGATCATGGCTAAATAGGTGAAAAAAAGGGCTGGAGACCCTCAGTGTAGATAAAGTGCTGGACCCGAATGGCTTGCATCTGAGGGTACACTGCTCCCTCCTTTTTCCACCCCCCTTTTATTCACCATCCTCATTTACTGCCAGTGTGAACTCCTGTCCCATTTTCCAGAAATGTAATCTCCCCCTCTTTAACCACCACCCTCTTTTATTCACCAACATTTAGGATGTACAGAGGTGGGCAGATAAAAGAGGGAGTACTATACTTAGGGAACTGGCCTCAGAACTGGCAGAACCCTTGATTCAGCTATTTAACAACTCAGTGGAGTCTGGAGTAGTGCCAGGGTTTTGGAGGTCCATGGACATAGTCTCACTCCAAAAGGAAGGGACAGGGAGAACTCGGGCAACTACAGGCTGGTCAGTCTTACGTCTGCTATTGGTAAGCTGATGGAAACTATAGCTAAGGAAAGTCTGGTGACCTGCTTAGAAGACTATGGGCTGCAGTATGGAAAGCAGCTTGGGTTGTGTCAGGGAGGTCATGCCAGACCAACCTGATATGATTTTTCAACTGGTTCACCAGGGCAATAGACAGAAGATAGGCAGTAGACTTGCTTTATTTTAACTTTAGCAAAGCCTTCAATTCAGTGCTACACAGGAAGTTTCTGAAAAAGCTGGATGACTTAGAAGTAGAGAGGGGTTTAGTCAGGTGGGTGGGGAACTGGTTAGGGGAAGAGGCAACAGATTGTAGTAGTAAACAGGGTCAAATCCAGGAATGGGGGGTCACAAGTAGGGTGCCACAGGGATCAGTTCTAGAATCTGTCCTATTCAATGTGTTCCTTAGTTCATCAGTAACCTAGGGTCAGGTACCCAGGGCAAGATGTGTGTATTTGCTGATGACACAAACCTGTGCAGTAGGGTAGATAGTGAAGAAGGGGGGTGAGAAGGTTCCAGAATGACCTGAAGAGGCTGGAAAGGTGGTCAAAGATCCAGCAGTTGACATTTGTTTTATTTATGCTTTATGGCTCCTCCACAGATCTGATGGGTTGCTCCACCCATCCCTCAGAGGGACTCATACTCCGACCCGAATGCGTTGGGGTCATCACGGACCCCATCGGCTCCCAGCTGTCTTCTGCCTGTTTTGTCCCCAGCTCCTGAGCTGTGCAATGGATGAGGCAGCTGCCACTGCCTCTGTGGAAGCAGCCAGATGCCCTGGATGGGTGCCCTATCTCATCTGGGTGACACACCTGTGCTGACATCCAGCCACCAGCAGGTGTCAGTCCACAGCGTGCTGCACTTTCCTCCCTCCCTGTCTACAGATGCTCAATTCTTCCTCTCCCTGCTGACCCCCAAGTGACCTGAGTCCAGTTCCAAACTTGGGTCACCAGCATGGTGCGAGGTGTGGCGTCCAGTGCCTCAACCTTCAATGCCACAGGGCAGGCCCCTGGTAGTTGAAATTTAATGCAAAGAAGTGCAAGGTGATGTACTTTGGGAAAAGGAATCCAAGCATGGGGTACTGGATGGTATAATCGAGGCATAGGTCAGGAAGCATAGGAAAATCAGGAGCAGTTGTAAAATTCACAAGCAGCATTTTATTATTATTAATAACAGTAGAATAAAAAAAATGTTCAGGATAGCTATATACAAAGGCAGTACAAACAGAAAAAGCAAAAGTCCTTCTTCTGAAGGTTTCTTTTCAATTCCAAATCTCAGTCTCTCCAGCCAAAAATATTGCTGCTTCTTTTATAAAAAGTCTTTGCCAGGTAATGAACTTCTTCATTCTGAGCTTGTTAAGGAGACATTCTGTTTCCATCAAAATGTTCTTGTCAGTTTCTTTGTAGGTGCAACAAATAGAACATGATGACCCAGAACTGACCTCTTGTTGACAACTCTGCAAAGGTTTGCAAACAAGCCTGTGAGGAGCTCAAACTGTATCTCAGGTTAACCTCCTAAATTCCAAATAGCTTTTCATTTCAACAATATAACTATATACATTTTCAAACCAAGGGATCCCAGTTGCACATAAAGATTCACATATATTTTATAACTGCAGATATGCAAGGAAGAAGAAAAGACAGAAACATCAAGTGAAGGTAGAGAGATAGCGAGAGGTAGAGAATTGTGAAACCATCAAAGTGATCAGTTCCTAGGTCTCACGAAAACATTCAGTTGAACAACCAGACAGATAAGAGACAGAAAAGGAGAGGATAGAGCAGATCATTGAGTTTAACTGTTTCTGCATAACAAGTGGGACAGGGCCTTATTCAGCCCTTTCACAAATGTTAGGGGTTAGGCTAGAGGAGAGGGAGAGGTCAACATCAGTGTCTCACTCAAGCAAACAAACCTGTGCAATAAGGTATTCAGTAAGACATCTAGGATGTTGGGGTGTATCAAGATGTGCTTTGATAGCAGAAGTGAAGCATTACTGCCCCTATGCAGATTGCTGGTAAGTTCACCTGGAATACTGTGTCTATTTCTCGAGCCCTCTCCAGAAAAAGGACATAGACAGGCTAGAGTCAGTACAGAAAAGGATCACCAAAATGATCCAGGGCCAGCAAGACAGATCCTATGAGGAACAGATGGCGGCCCTGAACATGTACTCCCCGGAGAGGTTGCAAGAACAGGAAACAACTTTTACATTTTAGAACAGGCTGAACATTAACCCTTTAATGCAAAACAATTTAATAGAATTGTAAGTCCACCTAGTAATCCCTTTCGTAATTCTTGGCTTACTAGAACAACTCTCCCATCATTAAAAGTCCATCATTGCCAAACCCCTCCAACCATTAACCCCTCCAATAGAGGAAAGTGTATATGCAATCATACACAACAAGGATGTTTTTCACTCGAGAGGTTTCCATGGTAACAGTAGACCTTGAGCGCGCAGCTCGAGAGGTCTCATTACCACGGACACCTCTCAAGTGAAAAACATCCATACTGTGTATTATCGCTCATACAATGTCTTTTATAGTGTATGGGCAACCATATATTGAAGGATTTGTTCTTACTTTTGTGTTTTTTCTCACCACCACTCTCTTCTGGGTTCCACTATCACCACCGTGTCCATTTCAGGAAAAGCAGAGGTTAGTGGTGTGCACATGTGCGAAGACATTCCAAGTTGTGCTACAGTAGCTATGTATGTAGTGCAGCACAATGATATGACGTAGCTACTGCAGCACAACAAGCCTATTCTAGGGATGGATTTCCATCCTCAACAATTTTCCACCATACACTATATACTCTTCCTTGAAATTTAAACAAACTCAAAACCAACTCACCCCCACAAACAAATATATAATTCCACCCTACCTTGACCCATATCAACACCCACTTCACACGCAAATACCCTAAAAACCATGGCTGTTCTTATTGAATAGTAGCAGGGCACACTTTTTTAGAGGGAACTGGGGAGCAAATGTTGTGAGGGTGAAGGGCACAAACTTAGAAAAGGGTTCATTATGCAAATGTTTGGAGGGTGAAAATCTGGGGAGCAGTATTGGGTACCAGTTTTGGAACAGTTGCTGAGTGCATATTTTGGGAGGAGTGGAGGGGCAATTTGAGGAGGGCTATGGATTCAAATTTCAGCAGGGCTATAGGTGCACATTTTGGGACTGATATGAGTATCAATTTCAGATGGGGTGTGAGTCTCAAATTTTGGGAAGGTTCTGAGATGCAAAATGTGGAAAAGGTGGTGGGGTGTAACACTCAAAACAGTTGCAGGGTAAAAAAAAATCCAGGAGGATTTCTGGTTGCAAATTTCTTGGGCAGGTGCAAATTTTGGGAAGGGTGTTGGGGCTCAATTTTAAGATGAGTGTGGGGTGAAGTGTGGAACCATTCAGAAGTGTGCAGAGTACAAACTTCAGAAGAGGGGTAGGGCACAAAATTTATTGGGGGGGTTGGGACACAAATTTGCGAGGTACTGTATATGAGGTGTCAGATATGGGAGGGGACCACAAGACACAAATCTCAGGAGAATTGGGTTTACAAATTGTTGAAGTGTGCACATTTCTGGAGTGGCACAGGGCACAAAGTTTGGGAGGGTTGAAAAATGCAAATGTTATAATTGGTGGAGAGTCTGTATAACC
This sequence comes from Neoceratodus forsteri, assembly GCA_016271365.2. NCBI lineage: Eukaryota > Metazoa > Chordata > Ceratodontiformes > Ceratodontidae > Neoceratodus > Neoceratodus forsteri. Next base: position 405,884,323 of record CM028135.1, read on the forward strand.
ACTGGTTATACAGTGCTGCTGACACAGAGTACCCTTGCTAATATCACATGACATTAGCAGCAACATTTCACTTGATCCAGTTATTTTAAACATGCAGAGAAATTAGGGTTACAAAAAGACTTGTAACTTTTTTCCATCCTTTGTTTATCATCCTAGCCAGTGGTCAATGGCAGTCTGTGTCACTGGGTGACCTCCATCCCATCATCAAATTCGCACCACCCCAGGGTCCTCCACGGCTTACCCACCTGGCAGGATCACCAGGGAGGCTCCCCTCCTGAGCAAAGCATGATCTGGCATGGGAGTAGTGGTGCTGACATAGGGTCTGAGAGTGCCCACAGCCACCATGGAGGCAAATGCCATTTTAGGGTGTTTCTCCCTCCACTCTGACCTTCCTCCTGCAACAGCGGCATGCTGCTCTGTCAAGGTTAGCTTGCAAGCAAGTTTCATAACCTATTATCAGAGGGTGCTGTAGTGGCAAAACTCATAACTTGCCCTCCCCAGCTGGCATGTGTTGCTGAGCAATACTCTAACCAACACCACTCAGATGTGTATGTCCATGTTATCTCTCAAACCCAGGTCACCTATATGGAAACACAATACACTTTCTCTATGCCTCTGGCCCAGGCTCATAATTTTTTAAACAAAGTTACTTGAATTTTGGTAGGATACTTACTGGGAATCTGCTGCATCTAATTATAAGTATATACATTTAGACATTGTGGATTCAGAGTGTGGGCTGCTGCAAAATGTGCCCCAAGAGATTATTCAATTTACCCTGGATAGTGGCATGAATGTGTTCATCTAAAAGAAAGCAGAAGAGCTCCATGAAATATTGGGGTGTTTTGTCTTTGCTCCCCCACTACTTGCTCCAATGTGCAGTGTATTAGAATAAATCACTTTTTGCAACAATTCTGCCTTCATTGATTTCCTGGTATCCCAGAGTGTACCTGGTGAGTGAGCATAAGCAGCAGCATTAACCTCTCTGGCATGCATCTTCTTCACAGTGGTGTGTTGAACTTCCTACTTATCAATGTATTGCTGTTGTAAAGGATGTCAGTAGCCCCTTTTTCTGCACCTGAAGCAGTTTGGTTGAATGGTTAGGGCACAGAACTCTGAACATGAAGATCTAGGCTCCTACAACTGCCACTTACCCACCGTGTGACCCTCTGCTGTGATAACTCCTCTTATGCATCATGGAGCAAACATGATGGATCTAGAGTCCCTTTTGACCTTAAATTTCTGTTACAAACACAAATTTTACTGATGATGCATATTCAGAAAAATGTTTTAGAGGGTCAAAATTGAGAAATTTCCATTTGAGAAAGTTATTCTGCAATAGCTAAGGGCAAGTAAAAATCTCATGCCATGGCTAAATATGTACAGCATTCCCTTACAGAGTTACTACAAACATTCTGTATGGTATCTGGGTTTTTTTCTGCTATAAATTCTTTTTTTATCACTAATAGTTTTTAATAGTCTTTACTGGCTTGGCATGTCTCATCAGGTCAATATGTACAATTATAAATTGTGCTAAACTCAGTTTCTATTTCCCGCACGCCTGTTTCATAAAAGAAACAATTCTTCCCTGCCTGTAAAGTTATGTCTCATTTTAACCATTGCTATACCACAGTCTTTTCCAGCTCATTGTATCTCCTTATATTTCTTTTGTATACCACACGATTTCCTAATGGTACAAATAAATACCCTTGGGATGCTAGATTCTACAGACAGCATCCATTTATTATCAAAAGTGTCCTTTTGCAGTGTAACAAAATGTGTTAGCTTCTACATCTAATACATCTCATACACTTCACTTCACCATTTCTCCTGGTCTGAGGTAACTGTCCTAACCACCTTCTACTGCTCCATTTCTTTGCTGTAATGACAAGAATAGAGCAAATATATTTCTGTGATTTAGACAATTTAGCTCTTGGAGATAGCCCTAGCATAAGACTGTCTGGGAAATTATCTGTATTAATTCCTAAAATCTCTCTTGTATCATCCACATTTTCTCTTCATATGTTACCACCTTACTACATGTTCCAAATGTGTGTGGTCGGCTCTCTATACCCCAATCTTTCCAACAGTTCCAGAATATATTTTATTATACTCTGTTACAACCCATTTTTTTAACTCTAGCAGGACAGTCTCTCTCTCTCTCTCTCTCTCTCTCTCTCTGTCTCTCTCGCTCTCGCTCTCCCTTTCTCCCTCCTCCCTCACTCTCTCTCTCTCTCTCTCTCTCTCTCTCTCTCTCTCTCTCTCTCCTCCTCCCTCTCCTCTCCCTCTCCTCTGTCTCTCCAGACTTCAGTGTTTCTGATATGAGGAATGCAGTCCTAATTTGTCTCCACTATTCATCAGGGAACAACTTATGAAATATAAATTGGCAGTTCAGTTGGATGCTGACCTCTTCAAACCTGGATAGCTCTTATATAGCCTTGCAAAGCTAGGAGATCAGATGCTTCATAAATTGCCCATGAATCTTTTTGATGGCTAATTATACAATAGCATTTAGAGCTGTGCAAAATTCCAACAGCAAAATTCTTGTGAAATGCAAAATTCAGTTTCACACAAATGTTTAAAACTCAGGAAAAGTTCATGTAATACCACCTTCAACTGTGTAATTTTGGCATGTATTGTGGAATAAAGTAGTGATTGCAGAAAATATTTTTGTGAAACTGTCTGCATTTTTTTTTGTATCTATTCAATAGAAACTGGTGTCACTGAGACTATAACTGGGAAGTTGAGACACTGGAGTAAGTGGGAGGAGAAACTGAATAACTGTGAGGTGACACTGCTGCATCTGGCACTAGTGTAACTGTGACTAGACACTTGTGTAACTGGGATGAGACACTAACATAATGGCTATGATGAAACACTTGTGCAACTGTGAAACTAGTGGGATGCATTGACAGAACTGGAGGAAACACTGATACAACTGAGAGAACACATTGCCACAACTAGAGAGACAATAGTGTAACTTGGAATAGACACTACTATCAATGGGGAGACACTGGTGAGTCTGGGAGGAGACACTATTTTAATTGGAATATTGATGTGCAAAGTCACAAAACTACACTATGCAAATTATTTTGCATAGTTTTCTAACTCTGAGGACAGCAAAGATCCACCATGTATAGTTCTTTGCCTAGTGAAGTAGGGACTTCACCAGTGATTCTTTGCCTAGTGAAGTAAGGACTTTACCAGTGAAGTGCCACTGTATATAATTTTTTTAAAGGTTTTAAAATAAATAAACACCCCACCAACATTTTACTTTCCCCACAATCCTCCCTCCACTCCTATCATTTAGAAGCATTTTCCCCTACCTTGACACCATCTAGGACTCATACCTGCCATAGTCCTGGTGAAGTTGCATTAGGAACAGTCAGTCAGTTCAGATTCCCTTCCCTACCCCACGCAGTGTCTGTGGTTCTGTAAAATAACCCATCCTTCTCCTCCACCTACCCAACACAGTATTAGAGCCAGACCTCATTCCACCATTCTCTGGTTCCCCACTATCCAACCACCTCACTCACCCCCAAAATGGATACAAAACAGGTCCCACAGTGCAGTGACTGGTATAGCTTCCCCTACTATGCTGTAAACTTCTGAATGAAATGTCAGGTTCTTATCTGTAGTACTCATCTGGCCATTTAGATGATTACTATTTTAGTACACCATTGGTTTCATTTAGATGCTGGTAGCTGATGGAGGTAAGGTTGTGCCAGTTGTCGCACTGTGGAGCCTGTTTATAGTGTTTGTTTTGAGGTAAGACAGTGTGGTGGATGGTGAGATACCACAGTGTGGTAGGCTGGGAGTCTCTCAATACTGGGTTGGCAGGTGGTGGGTGGGTTATGTTACGGCCCCAAAGACATTAGGTGGAGGTGGAGATGGGAATGTGTGACTACTGACTGACTTCTTCTTCTTACTGGATAAGTAGAGAGATATGGGTGTTAGAGGGTGACAATATGGGGAAAAAATATTTGTTAATAGTCAGGGTGGGGGATGAGGGTTGAGAATGTGACAATATGGGGGATGATGTGAAGATGGAAAACTGCATCAACTTTGTGAAGTGCAAAGTTTTTCAACTTCAAAGTTTAAATTTACCACATCTCTAAACTTGAAGAGGACTGAGACACTGATGTAACTGTGAATAAACACTGGTATAACTAGTATGAGACACTGCTATTACTAGGAGAATGCACTGCCACAACTGGGAGTAGATGCTGCTGTAACTGAGACATTGATTTAACTGGGAGGAGACTGTCAGAACTGGGCTGAGACTGTCATAACTCAGAGGAGACCATTGGCACAACTGGTAGAACTGGGATAAGACTCTGCCATAGCTGGGAACAGACACTGCTGTAAATGGGTGGAAACACTGCTGTAACTGAGATGTTAGGACAGTATAACTAAGAGAAGACACTGTTAGAACTGGGAAGAATTGGACAGCCTGATGGCCCAGTAATAGCATGTCATGCTGCCATGTGGATGACCCAGGCTCTGGAGCACACTCGAATAGCTGCATTAGGGGACAGGCCAGGTTGTGATGACTGCTTCATGGCAGTGTGTTTCAGTCAATGAGGGATGGGTGAGGGCTCTGGCACTACAGCTAGACTAGCAGCTGAAACAAGGAGTTTGCTCCTGCTACAGGAGCAGTGTGACTGTTAGACTAACACAAGGCTGCTCCCACACCGGGGGAGAAGGGAGGAAATAAAAAGGGGAAGTATGGGAAAAAAAAAAAACAGCTGCTATCTGCATAACAGCTGAGGATTACCACAGGCCTGAGCAAGAAATATCACTTTTAGGCAGTATATACCCTGAAGAACAACAGCTGACTGGTGCAAAAATCAACACTGAAATAAAAGAACTGAGAAAAGTCACTAAAATATCTGAGAGGAGTTACTGCTTTAACTAAGATATTGGTATAACTGGGAAAATACACTGCAGTAACTGGGAGGAGATTTTGCTGTATCAGGGTCAATGCAGTAACTAAGTGGAAACAGTGGTATAACTGGGATCAGACACTGCTGTAATTGGGAGGAAACACTGATGCAAATCTTTTTTTACAGAATTCTGTGAGAAAGCATAAATAATAATAGTAATATTCTTTTTTTATACCGCGCCTTTCTAAAACCAAGGCACCTTAAAACAATAAATTAAACAGAAATACAATAAATACTAAATTCATAAAATGCAACAGAATATCATCATCAGGGGAATGATGACAACCACAAATGGGTCTTTAAGGCCTTTTTAAATTCCTCCATGGACGTGCACTCCTGAAGCGGACAGGGTAGAGACTTCCAGAGAGTTGGGTCCACGTGCATAAAAGCACAGGCCCCAGAAGATTTAAAAAAACACTCAGAAGCTCTTGCAACCCCTTATCTGCTGAGTGGAGCGATCACCTAGGGCGGTAAGGTACCAGGAGCTCTTTCTAGTAGTCTGAGCCCAGTCCGTGTAGGGATTTATAAGTCAGAAGACCGACTTTAAAGGTGATCTGCTGCTGTATTGGCAGCCAGTGTAGTTTGCGCAGCACTGGAGAAATATGACAGGTACAAGGAGTACCAGCCAATAACCGGGCCGCAGCGTTCTGCACAAGCTGCAAGCGGCGGATATCAACCCCGGGTAGCCCTAGATAAAGGGAGTTGCAACAGTCCAGGTGCGAGGTCACAAAGGCGTGGACCAATGTAGGCAAATCACCGGATGGAACTAGGTGCTTAATCCTGGAGATGTTCCTCAGATGGTGAAAGGATGATTTGATAACTGCCGACACCTGAGATCACAGCATCAGCCTGTCATCAAAACTCACCCCCAGGTTCCGCACCTATTCAGATGTTGGGAGCTGGGAGCCACCTAGAAATAATTCTGAAGGCAAACCAGCTCCCATCCCCTCTATCCGGCAGCCCGGGTCCACAACCATCACCTCCGTCTTCTCCGAGTTCAACCTCAGCCAGCTCGAATTCATCCAGTTCTGGATTTCAGTGAGACAGTTGTTAAATATCAAGAGAGCTCTATCCTGGTTGGGTGCAAAAGATAGGTAGAGCTGGGTGTCATCAGCATAGCAGTGAAACCTCAGCCCACGCCTTCTTACAATGTCTCTGAGTGGCAGCATGTACACTGCGAACAACATGGGGGACAACACCGAACCCTGAGGAACCCCACATGCAGTAGCGTAGCAAATTCCCAGAGGGCCTGGGTGCAAGGTGATGTTACATGGCCCTTCCCCAGTTTTGAATAAATATCAAAATTATGATTTGGATCCCTAAAAACCTCGTGGACCTGGGTGCCACTGCACCCCCTGCACCCTTGTAGCTACGCCCCTGCTCACATGACAGAGAGACTGGGCCAGAGGAATTTATCCCTGACACCACCCTCTGAGTTCTGCCAGTGAGGAAAGATCTAAACCACCTGAGGACTGTACTAGATAGGCTGCATATGAACCTCAGGCATTCGAGAAGTACCCCATGGTCCACAGTGTCAAACACTGAAGAGAGATTGAGAAGAACCAAGATATAGTGGCTCTTTCGATCTCTTGCCATCAAGAGATCACTGAGCACCCGTACCAGTGCAGTCTCGGTACTATGCCTCTTTCAAAAACCAGACTGGAGTGGTTCATAAATGTCATGGATATGTCAGCCCGGTGGTGCTGAGGGTTGAGGCACTGGATGCCTTACCTTGCGGCACACCGGTGACCCAGGTTCGGGAATGAGCCCGGGTCGTCAGAGGTTGGCAGCAGGGGAGGGAGGGCGGAGCTGGATCGAGCTGCTGGCAGGCAGGCTCTCCTCTCCAGGGAGGGAATGCGGCACCCCTCAGCTGATGGTGACCCCTAGTGGAGGCTAGTAGTGGCATGGGCTTAGAGGGGGCCATGGGGTGGGAAAAGGAGCCATAACCAGGGCCGTAGGGTGCATGCATGCCTCCATGTGCATGCGCTCCTAATCCTGGGGCTCCTGAGTGATAACTGCAGGAAGAAAATGCCGGTGGCAGCAGGATGATGACCGACCCCCCACAGGCTGCGCTCCCATGCCGGGCATAAGGTAGGCACCAGATATTCTGGGGGATGGGGCTGGGGGGGTCGGTTGGAATGGGGCAGCCGACCGGAGGAGTAGAAAATAGAAATAATAAAAAAAAGAAATGTCATGGATGGTCAAATGGTTCTCCAGTTGTATGGCCACTACCTTCTCAATCACCGTCCCCGTAAAGGGGAAGGTTAGAGATTGATCTGTAGTTAGCATGGCAGTCTGGGTCCAAAGAAGCTTTCTTCAGGAGGGGCGTTACCACTGCCTCCTTCAGGGAGCTAGGAAACTCACTCATCTCCAAGAAGCACCAGATTATCCATGCTAGGACCAGGCTGATAGCATCACAACAACCCTTTGTCAGGGAAGTTGGGCCCAGATCCAAACTACAGCATGTAAGGAGCATGCTCTGGACAATCCACCTGACATCAATGAACTCTAGTCAGTCAAAGGAACTCCAGGAGAGCCTAGGGACAGTAACCGGGTGCCGATCCACAGCTTCTCCCATAGAGGATGCAGGTTGGTGTGCCACCCTGATGGCAGCCACCTTAGCCACAAAGAAGCAAGCAAGCTCTTCACAGTCCACTTGTGAAAAGGATCTTCAAACCTGCAGGCAGGCTGGGTAGCACAGTCTGTCTACAGTTCAAAAGAGCTGAGCTGGTCAGTTCTGAGCATCTGCAATCTCCCCGGACAGGAACTCTGCCTTCTTACAGGAGATTGCGGAATGATAGACTTGATAATGTTCTATCAATCTAAGATGGTCGGCATCAAGGGCAGATCTCCAGCAGCAATGCTCTAATCTTTGTCCTTGTCGCCACATCTCCCTCAAGGTCCAATCAAACCATGGGGACAGAGGGCAAAGGGGGAGAGGACAAACACGGACTGGAGCAATGATATGCAGAGCTGAGAAGATGGTTTTATTATAGGCCAAGACCAAGGCAACTGGATCATTGCTCACTCCAGAAAGCTCCGATAGGTCAAGTGCTACCGCCAGGCCCTCAGAGCTTACATCTCGCAAAGGGCAGTACCTGACCATCTCCCCAGGTGTAGGCCTGCAAAGGGGGGCACAAAAACTAAACCCCATGGTGTAACGATTAGACCATCTGACAGGTTCCACCCCCAAATTGAAGGCTTCGATCCCCAGGAGGAAGACTAAGTCAAGGGAGTGACCACCTTTATGAGTGGCAGAAGTAAAAACTTGTGTAAGGCCCATGGAAGTCATCAATTGTAGGAAGTGTTATCCAAATTGCGAGAGTTCGTCATCGACCCAGGTGTTGAAGTCGCCCAGAACCATCAGCCTGGGCGACTCAAACGCCATATCGAACATGAAGTCTGCTACTTCCTGCAGGAACTGCTTCCCATCACCTGGTGGACAGCAGATGAGGGCGATCCTACAACCCACACATGCCACTACAGTACACTCGAATGACTCAGCCTCCTTAACTGGTACACTCGTAAGGCCCAGTTCGGTCCTGAAACAGACTGCAACACCCCCCCGTAGTCCAACCTCGAGCGGTGTAACACCGAGTACCCGGCCGGAATAGCGGCCTCTAATATGGGGCCTGCATTCTCATCCAGCCAGGTCTCAGTAATGTATGCCAGATCCACTGACCTAACAAGATCTGCAATAACTGCAGTCTTATTTCTGATGGATCTGGCATTACACAACACCACTCAGGTAGGGTGGGCCTCTGGAGCTGCTCGGGCTACTTGCCCACCCATATTGGTGGTGCCCTTGGGTATGGAAACCAGACATGAAGGACCATGTTCCAGTTTCCATTTCGCCGCAGGGTGTCTTCTTGATCTCACTACCCCAATATGATGGCCCTGCTCATTCGACCTCTACTGTTCACACCCCCAACTCCCCTCTTCCCCCTACGAGCAATACCCCATGCTCTACAGCGCTGGTATGTCAATAGTTGTAATGGGGGGGAGGGTGGAGGGCATGAAGGGTGGAGGGCAAATGGCACACGACCATGGGGACAGTCCGCCTACACATATTAAAAGACTCAATAACAATACAACACCCCTAAATAATCCCCAGCTAAATGACTAACTAAATTCCCAAATTAAAACAAAAACTCCAAAATGAAATATTAGTACAACAACAAAAAACACAACTAATCAGACAAATTAACCCCCCCTCAAGTTACCACTCACCCCTCTCTCTCACAAAGGGGAGAAATTTCACTAATGTACTAAATCAAACTTAAAATACCCACTCCACAAATATAAAACTACAATACAATAAAACCCCTTCCCATATACTCTTACTTTTGATCAGAGTATAACATTCCAATAATAAAAGGAATTAGTCCGTGTGGTCCATGTAAGTCCCAGGAAAAGATGGTATACCAGTCAGCCAAATTAAAACTACAGTTCACAGAAAAAATAAAATACAATATGGACTAAACTTAAACCAGTAAAATAAAACTTAAATACTCCAGCACTTAAGTAAACCCCCTCTCACTGGGTGTATCAAAAATCAAATAGTGTCAGCTGAGATATGGGGCCCCAAGTCCTTTCACTACCTGGGGACACCAAAATAGTGCACGGCACTCTCACTGCCCAATTAATAATCCAGAACATAAAAGTTTGAGGTCTGACCATTTTTGTTGTCTCAATGAAATTCCTTGGAATAAGTATATTACAGAGATGGTCCAGTCCAGATCTTGCTCACAGCTGTTACAACCACAGTCCCTACCTGTGAGGGCCACCACCAGAAATATCTGCCCTGCAACCTCGGCTGCCAGCCTAAGCCAACCTCCCAGCTGGCCCAGCGAGGGGCCTTGGAGAACTTGGAACCCACCAGCCGGTTCCCCGACCAGTCCAGGCCCAGCCCTCTCAAGCAAAACAGATTCCGGCTAGCAGGCCACCCACAAATGTAGAGCCCCGACATTCCGGGCAATTAAAAATCCGTTTATCCAGCTCAATATCCCCTTCAAGCGGGAACCACTTCCATAAACCAGGCAGTCTCAGATTCCAAAACAGTCTCACAATTTGTCCTCAGATTGGCTTCCACAGTATAATCCACTTTGACTTGGCTCTACAATCAAAATGGCTCCACAAACTTGCAGTGCAGAGCACAGTCCACCAGCCTACCCTGGAGCTCACTCTGTCCTCCATACTCTCTAACACACTCTACTCTACACTCTCTGGATAGAGACCACCTCTACAGAACGCTGTCTCCTGGCTACGATAAGATCCTAAGACATGACCAGGAAAATAGATTTAAAAATGGGCTTTAAAAACCCTTTTTCCTCCCTTTCACAAACAGAGCAGCACCGGAGCCCAGCCGAACAACCCCAGTGCACACTACGCGGCCAGTCAACAACAACCCCAACAGTGATCCAGGCAACTAAATGAATCACTGAAAAAGCCCTGTCTAACTAAATAAATCAGTAAAACAAAGATGCAGTGACCAAAAGTATTGAGGCAGACAAACGAGAACGATCGAGGCAGATAAAAGCGAAAGAGGGACAAAAACTTTCAGTAACACAACGGACAGAGCAAACAACACAGTCACAGCTCGCCTAGCATGGCAGCCATCTTCAACCATACTGTTTAATAAATGTGCTAGAAAAAATTTCCATGGTTTAAAAAGCAGTGGCCAGGCTGGACAGTTGGTGCAGTGGTAAGCCTACCACTTACAACGCCAGTGACCCAGGCTCAGGAACAAGTTTGGGTCATCAGAAGGCTGGCCAGGGCAGGAGGACTGAGCATCCCAGAGGATGCTGTCCTCTTCTAGGGAGAGAGAACCACTGCCTTTGCTGCACTGCTGCCACCTGGGTGATAACAAGTGGTAGTACAACATTAGGCAGAGTGAGAAGGAGGATGTTAACCATGTGTGTGCCAACATGCCTTCATGCATGCCCCTGCACTGCACCCCTAGCATACCAACATTCTAGAGGGCTGGAAGAAACTTGAAAAACAGCCCAAACACCCATGACAATGGGCTAAGGTATAACTGAGCCCCACACCACTTGTGGTTCCTCCTAACAAAACAAAAGACTCAGGAATTAATCCCCCTACTCCTTCACCACCTTGGTTTAATCCATAGCTCCATGGAAGATGTAGTCACAGGCAGGAATATAGGAAGTCATGTGTGCCTTGAGACCTCCTGACAAAGGCACGTGCTGGAGATGAGAAAGGAGCATAAACAGAAAGATAAAAAATGAAGTCACCTATCTTAACTTCAGAATACTGTAACCTGCAAACTGTGGATTCCACTTTTGTTGTTCCAAGTAGTGACTCATGTTTTACTCACTGCAGCTGCTTGAATTGTGTTCACCTCCATGAGTACCTAACAGCTCCTGCATCCAGCAATAGTGCTGTCACATCTGTCACAAGTTTGTCTGCATTATGCTCACTCAAGGCATAAACATTACTGCCTTTTGGTTTAGTATTACATCCTTCCCCACAAAAAAGCTAGCAATACTTATGCCAGTCCAGCTGCTCAATGCCCAGTGGAAACATTTGACACTAAACAGATGGTGCCAGCACCGCCTCCATGCCTGTTACCATCACTGCTCAATGATGTACACATCATGGTCATCATTTTACCACACCCACAAGGCCCATTATCTCTCTTGTCACCAATCAGCATGCAAACAACAACTAAAGTCAATAAACTCAGAATTATATTGCTGAAAAACAATGCAAAATTCAGCTGGGACATCACAAAAAAGCTTGAACAACTAGAAAATGTCTCAAAGAGCTTTGTAATGGCACTTTTTAGTTTATAAAGAGCATCAAATGTCTCTCTCCTTCAACACACGCTGCAAAATTGCACAGCAGAGTAGGAGGAGCAATCACTTATGAGAAAGACAGAGAGAAGGGGGATGGTATTTTGCTACAGCAACTAACTCTTTACCCTGTACTTTCCCGCCTAGCAGAAAACTATCGGGTGATCTCATTTCTCTTGGAATAATGTATAAGTGTTACAAAGAATTCAACAGGGAATGGCAGAATTATTTAATTAACTGCAGAATTTAAAAATATGTAAAAAAATTGATATTACCTTGCTAGGAGACATGTTTGGTAAGAGGGGCAGTCTCAGGGAAGAGAGAGAAGGTGGAGAGAGAGGGTTCCTATAACAAATGGCTCATTCATCCTTTCATTCCCACCTAAATGAAGACTGAAGATGAAACATGACTGCAATGCTTGTTGAGTAAATTTTCTTGGATTTCTACTATAAAGGGCAGAAATTTACTATGAACTATGGAATGGTTTTGTGGTAAAGAAGATTTCCAAAGTTTATCAATGAAATTACACAGTTCATGATTATTCCATCAAGCAAAGCAAAATTCTGCAGAACTAGGTGAATTTTGACCATGGTGAAGGTTAGTGAAATTCCACAAACATTTTTGAATTTTGTAAATTTTCATGGAAGTGGAACCCTCAATTTTTACCCAACCCTAATAGTATATGGTTCAGTGTTGTTGGGTATGGAAATCTAAACACTTCCATATACTGTTGTATTACAATAGTGATGTCAGAATGCTGTTGTACCACAGTGGCTATGTCACAGCTATGGTACAACAGCATGGAAACCCATGTCTATCTAGATTCCTCATGCTTACCTACACTGCAGATCACTCATCCATAGCTATTTATGTCATGAGGAGGTGTGGCCAAGGTGGCGTTCTGAGAGAGTGGAGGTGAAAGTCTCTGCAGCCGACAAGCACACTCTCTGGTCTAACCTGGCATATGGATACTTCAACAATGAGACAATGTACAAGAAAACTTTGTTAAAAATCTCAGTGGCTAAATTATACCTTTTCTGTCTTTTCCTATGCTTTGGGAGGTGGTGAGTAAAAAGAAATCACCTCACATATTGACCTCATTCTGGTAAGCGTACTTTCTTACCTTAAACTCCATGCTGTGGTGTACTGCTTCTTCTTAAGTCGTAAGGAGCTATGTAACATCTAGCTTTGGTCTATTGTACTTGGTAACTTATCCCCATGTCTAAAAGAATAAAAAGGATGAAAGAAGTAGATAAATCTTCGAAGAGTACAAAAAGGTTAACATTCCAGCGAGTGTGCTTGACCGCATCAGCAGCTGCAGGTGTCCCGGTGGCAATGAATGCAAATGCAGGTATTAGTACTTCTGATAGCACTCCTACTGAGGCCGCTAGCCTAACTAAAATTGGAAAATCCATGCTCAGTGGCAAAATGAGCAACCCTCCTGTGGTTGCCCCAAGGCTCCAAAAAGTTGCTGTAGATTGTCCAATGGACCAGTTTATATTTACTGCAGGTACCGCACCAGCTGACGAATGTAAGGGAGCCCCCAGTCCTACTGATTTCACTAACTCTAAAGGAACATCAGTTGAAGAAAAAGAAGGTCAAATGGAGGACAGTAACATGAATGGTAAGGAGACCGGGGATAACATGGCTCAGGAAAATGAGCTGTATAGGTTGAAAGTGGTGGCATCCAGTAGTGGGCTAGATACATCTCAAACTGGAGCTCCTAGTAGCTTGCCTACTGAGCATTCAATTCTATCACCACACAAGAATAATAATCCTCACCTGGAGGTAACCCCAAATAGTGAAAAGGTGAATAATATTACCGCTGCAGCAAATACCAGTGCAACAAATAGGCAAAGTGGTGAAGAGGTTTTACGCTGTCATTCCTCTAATGTGAAAGGTGATAACGATCTCTCTAAACTTCAAGTGGCACAAGAGGCGATGTTGGAAGAATTACTCCAGGGATTTCAAAATATGTCTACTGCCTTTGACTCCATTAAAGGCTCAGTTGCATCTCTAGACATTAAGATGGAATCATTAACGAAGAGAGTATCTGCATTTGAAATTAGAGTGGGAGGTGCAGAAGATCAGTTAATGCCATTGCAGAACTTAGTTTCACAACACCAAAAAGGGCTCCAAGATTTGCAAAATAAGATGGAAGACCTAGAATCCCATTCAAGAAGAGGGAATATCAAAATTGGGGGGTTACCAGAAGGCTCAGAGGGTACCAACCCATTACAATATTTTGAGGAGATCCTGTCAGATGCATTGGGGAAAAAATACTTGGAGGAAAAAGTGGAATTGGACAGAGCTCATAGAGGCATTTCTACATGGAAAGATTTGCCAAGATTTGTATTTACTAAATCTCACCACTTCCAAGTAAAGGAAGAACTATTTAGAAGAGCAAGGCTAGAGAAAGGTCTGTACATTAGGGGGTGCCACCTGCAAGTTTACCCAGATCTCCCACCTTTGGTGGTTACAAAAAGAAAATCTTTCAATGGTATAAGAAAAACATTAAAAGAAAAGGAGATACCACATAACCTACTTCACCCTGCATGTTTAAAAGTTTTTTTGAATGGAAGGCAGCATGTGTTTGATACCCCGAGAAAGGCAGACCAATATCTGAAAACTTTCTTCTTCTTCTATATAGAAGGTGTTAGAACAAACCCTGGTAAGCCCCCCACCCCCAGCAAATTCAGAATCATGATATGACTTTGAAATTGGTCAATGTGAAAGCAACCTCATTGCATTCTGATATGCATAACTAATTACTATATGTGGTCTTCTTTAAAGAAGAAGTAGATGATTTTGCACAGGAGAGAGGCGAAAAGGAATAAAAGAAAAATAAATATATCTATATCAATATGCACTAATGAGATTATATGAATATTTGTATTCGATTTTTTTCTTTTCTTTTAGGGGAAAGCAGTCAAATAAATAGTTTATTTACATTTAGAAATTTAAAACTTATCACTTGTCGGTGAAAGAACAAGGCTCACCCATACACCTTCTCAGTATTATGACCGTCTTTGAAGACTGTCTAATGGGGGGAGGGGGCAACTCAGCATTGAGTCTGAGTAGGGGGATAATGTAGTTTTAGTAACTTGGGGGGAGGGGGTATAAGATGTTTGATTAAGGAAAGTCAGGTACAGGTTGTGAACTTAAATGTATGGCCAGGAAGGTTTACAATTACAACAAACAAGGAAGATAGAACAAAAAAAGCTTAAAGGTATTGCCCAAAAATCTTTTTTTGGTTTTAGAAGATTAAACGGCTAACAACCTAAAATATTTATGTTGGAATGTAAAGAGTGCTAGAGACAGAGTAAAATTACAAAAAAATTGTGCTGTATGCCAACCAGAAAACTGACCAATTGCTTGATACTACAGGAAACCCATTTCTTAGACAATGACTTTAGATATATATGTAATTTATTCAGGGGTCAAAGGTGCACTCTTCTTTTACTGGTAGCTTCAGGGTGGTTGCCATCATTATAAAAAATAATCTTAATATAGACATTATAGATAAAATAATAGACAAGCATGGTTAGTATGCTATGACAACTGTCCAGATGGGCAACAAACATCAACCTAATGAAGAAGATCCTGACTTCTTCATACATTTCTTCATTACCTTGTCCAATCTTCCAAGACCCTATATTTTGGAAGTGACTTTAATTTTTCACTATCTGTATTAGATAGATCAGAAGGTACAGAGGATACAAAAAAGTTAGCAGTCAAAACAGTTGAAAACTTTATGATGAATTTAAAAATGACAGATGTCATTAGGGTAGTGTATCCAACATGGAGAAAATACTTTTTTTTTCTCCAGCATACACAAAACATCATCCAGGATTGACTTCTGTTTATTTTCTGAAGAAATGGTGAATGATGTTGTTAAAATGAATTATGGAGCTATTAAAATGTTTGACCACGACCCTATACACCTATCAATAAAGTTAACTTTGGTGGAAGGCCAGCATATAGATTATAATTGGAAATTCAGCAATTTTTTATTGAAGAATGAAACCTTTAAACAAAAACTTAGAGAGGTGGTGAATTTTTTTGGTAATTAATAAACTAGAGGAAACATCTGTTTCAACAATCTGGGAGTCCCTGAAAGCATACTTATAGGGTTGGATCATTTCTTATTCCTGTTTTAGAAGGAAGAAACAAAGAGGAAAAGATAATGCACTAGAGCACCAACTATTAGTGGCAGAAGCAGCTTATAATATCTCAGGTTCAGAAACAGACTTGATTAAAGTATTACATTTAAAAGAAATGCTTAATAACTTGATGTCTTATAAAGCTGAAAAGGCATTTCAAAACTCAAGGTCTAATTATTTTTTTTCTCTGAAAAAACAGTTAAACTTTTGGCATATCAGATGCAATGAGAGCATAATAAAAATGCCATACTTAAAATTCAATTAAATACAGGAAGGATATCAAACTCCCTATTAGAAATCAATAAAGGTTTTCAGGATTTTTATAAAGAGCTATATACTCCAGATAGCAGCCTACCACAACAAGACATCAATAATTTCTTTCATAATCTTCCTATAACCCCTCTATCAGATACTGTAAAAAATACTATAAATAAATCCTTTAATATTCAAGAGATTAAAACAATTATACAGTAGTTTCAAAACAGAAAGGCCCCAGGTCCAGATGGCTTCACAGTGAAATTTTATAAAGCATTTACAGACATTCTTTCTCTATTGTTGCTCCAATTATTTAGTGATATTGAGAATAGCAGTACACTTCCTAGGTCAATGAGGGACTCAACAATCATTTTGATATTAAAAAGTAACAAAGATCCTTTAAAATTCAGTTCATATAGACCAATTGCATTATTAAACATCGATTATAAGATTATAAGAAAAAATTACTCACCTTAGTAATGTTGTTTCTTCTAATGGAGTCTTGCTATATTATGACAATTGCAGTATGACCACAGGTTAGAACTGCTCCGGAGGTGAAATAGTTAACTTTCCATGCATGCATGAAACTTAGAGAGTGAGCTCGGTTGAAAACTCTGTCTGTTGTGCTTCAAACGCAAACTGTCAGATCTTTATGAGCTAAAACTCACTAAGGTTCTGTGTGGAAGCTGTAAACCTACACTAGCCAACTGGCTACTAACATAAACACTCATTTTGGCCTAAAACAAAGACTCAAGTCAGGAGACCCAAAAATGCAAAAACACAACACCAATTCACCCAAAAGGTAGGTGAAAAACAAACAAGGTGGGCATCAAAAAGTGCCAATCCTATACTGCCCACCCACATCCCCAAAACAGAGGTTCTGAGAGGGGCAGGCAGGGAGGGAGGTCATATATAAAGACTCCTATTAGAAGAAACAACATTACTAAGGTGAGTAATTTTTCTTCAAACAACATGAAGTCTTGCTATATTATGACAATTGCAGACTACAGCAGTACCCCCATGGAGGAGGGACAGAACCTACCTAGGAAATAGGCTCTGAAGCACGGCTGTGTTAAACCAGCATCACTCCTAGCCTGGATGTCCAGGGAGTAATGCTTGGTAAAAGTGTGAACTGTTTTCCAGGTAGCTGCTTGACATATTTCTTGAATAGGAATGTCTCTGCCAGCAGCCAGAGAAGCAGCTGTACCTCTGGTAGAGTGAGCCCTCAGGCCTGAGGGGGGAACTGTACCCAACTTCTCATAGCAGAATTGATACAAGAGACAATCCACCTGGCAATGGATCTTTTAGTGGCTAGCTTCCCTTTACCAACTTCGCCATAGGTGAGGAACAGTTGAAGGGAGTCAAACCTATGACCCTTGGTACGCTCTATGTAGTAACTAAGGGCTCTCTTCACATCTAGGCTATGCAGCATCCTCTCCCCAGAGGAGGAGTGGTCAGTGAAGTACACTGGAAGTGAAACAGATTGATTAAGGTGGAAATCTGAAACCACCTTAGGCAGGAACTTTCTGTTAGTCTGAAGGACCACCTTATCTCTGTGAAAAAAGATAAACTCCTGCTCCACTGACAACGCTTGTAATTCACTTATGCATCTGGCAGAGGTGATGGCTACCAAAAAGACAGTTTTCCAAGTCAAGTACTTGAGCTCAGCTGAAGACAAGGGCTCAAAGGGGGGGTTGCATAAGCTGAACAATGCAAACATTAAGATCCCAGGCAGGGGCAGGATCCCTGAATAGAGGGTTGGTGTGAAACAACCCCTTAAAATACTTGGAAAATACAGGATGAGCTGAAAGGGAAGAGGATTTATCTGCTGAAATAAAAGCAGACACAGCTGCCAAGTGCACCTTCAGGGTAGCTGGTCTCAGCCCCAAAGAATTCAGGTGGACCATATAATCCAGGACTGTGGGTAGATCAGCAGAGACTGGGGAAATATGCTTTTCCTAGCACCATATGGAAAACCTTTTCCATTTGGAATTGTAAGGTAGCCCTGGTGGAAGGCTTCCTTGTGGCCTTCAATATATCCATTACACCTTGGGAAAGGTGTAAATCAGCAAACTCTAACTCTTCAAGAACCAAGCCTTGAGATTGAGAGATTTGAGATTCGGGTACCAGACCCTTCCCTGGGCACAGGTTAACAGATTGTGATTCCTGGGAAGGGACAGGGGAGGATGGACTGCTAAGGACAGCAGGAATGGATACCAGGGCTGTCTGGCCCAATCCGGAGCTATCATAATGACTTTGCATGATTGGGATCTGATTTTGACTAGCACTTTGAACAGGAGAGGAAAGGAAGGGAAGGCATAGAGAAACTTCCCCTCCCAACTGAGGGTAAGGCATCCAGTGGGAGTGAGCCCAACACTGGGGGCCTGCAGCAAAAAGCGAAGTTGGTGATTGTCTGGGGCTGCAAAAAGATCTATCTGCAGGGTGCCCCATCTGGCAAATACTACTCCCAAGACCAGGGGATCCAGTGACCATTCGTGGTGGCCCTGGGAAATCCTGCTGAGAGCATCTGCCAGGACATTGTCCTTGCCTGGGAGGTGAACTGCTGTAAGGGAGGTGTTCATGGAGTAAGCCAGAGACCACAACTTCATCGCTTCGGTGCACAAGGCCATAGACCGAGTGCCCCCTTGCTTGTTGATGTACCACATTGTAGTGGTGTTGTCTGTTCTGACCTGAATACTCTTGTTCTGAACAGATTTGGAAAAAGCTTGAAGTGCTAGAAAAACTGCTCTGATCTCCAACAGGTTGATGTGGAGCAGAGATTCCTGGGGAGACCACAGACCCTGGGTGGTGAGGTCGCCCATGTGAGCTCCCCAGCCCAAGAGGGATGCTTCTGTAGTAAGGATTAGAGAATGAGACTGAGTGACAAAAGGAACCCCTTGTCTCAGGTTGCTCTGATCCTGCCACCACTGTAGGGCTTGGATCAGGGTTCAAGTTACTGGGATCAGCTTGGTAAGAGGATCCTTTCTTTGAGACCAAAAGCTCTCAAATGGAACTGGATGTTCTCATCTGAAATCTTGCTCCTTGCACAACTGCTGTGGAAGCAGCCATGTGTCCTAGGAGCTGCAGAAAATGCCTTGCTGGCCAGGAGACCTGCAGGGTAAATGAGGAGGCCAGGGAGACTAGGGTCTTTGCCCTGTCCAGGGGGAGGAAGGCCCTGGCTTCCTGTGTGTTCAGTTCTGCACCTATGAAGGTAAGAAGCTGTACCGGCTCTAGAACTGACTTTGAGAGATTCAGAAGGAAACCTATAGAGGTAAGCAGTTGCTGCGTTATCTGAAGGTGTAAATTGACCTGGTCTGGGGACTGGTCTACTAAGAGCCAGTCATCCAGGTAAGGAAAGATGGCAATCTTTTGCCTTCTTAGGTAGGCAACTGCTACAGCCAGGCATTTGGTGAATACCCTTGGGGCAGAAGTGAGGCCGAAGGGCATTGCTCTGAACTGGTAGTGGCCTGAGGGCAGCTCGAACCTGAGGTACTTTCGATGGAGCTTCTGATGGGAATATGGAAGTAGGCATCCTTGAGGTCCAGGGAAGCTAGCCAGTCCCCTGGCCTTAGAGAGGGTAGGATAATTCCCAGAGTCACCATTTTGAACTTTGGCTTTAAAAGGTGCTTGTTTAAATATCTGAGATCCAGGATGGGCCGCCATTCTCCTGTCTTTTTGGGGAGGAAGTACCTGGAGTACAAACCTTTGCCCCTGGTGTGGGAGGAACCTTTCCACAGCTCTGAGAGCCAGGAGGTAGAGACCTCTTCCTCTAGGGTGAGTGCCTCTAATGGAGTTGCAGGTGGAAAGATCTGGTTCTCAGCTTTGGAAATTTTTGAAGCTGAGAACCAGTCCCTGGCTTACTACTTCCAGGACCCACTTGTCTGATGTTAAAGACTTCCAATCCTGGACAAAGTAAGACAGCCTGCCCCCTACAGGTAGAGGAGAATCGGCCCTGGCAATCCCATCAGGGTGCCTGCTTGGCAGGGGCTTTGGGCTGAGGGGTGGAAGCAGACCCGTTTGTTCCCATCTGCCTCTCCCTCTAAAGAACCCCCTCTGAGCATAGGTGGAGGAGGAAGCTTGGTTGGTAAAAGGCCTATGAAAAGGCCTGCCCTGCCTCTAGGAAGCTGCTTTGAGGAGTGGCCTGCCTTTCTTGGCCTGTGCACTCCTATAGGTGGTCCTATATTCATCCATTTTCTTCATGTAATTTCTGTTTGCTCCCAAATAGAGAATTTCCCACAACAGGAAAATCCATGGCCTTAGACTGGGTATCCTGAGACAGGGTAGTACATCTGAGCCAAGCCATCCTGCGAAGTGCCACTGATGTAGCCATGACTCTTGATGAAACATCATTAGAGTCCACTGCAGCATGAAATTGCACCTTGGATGCCTCAATACCATCCATAGCCACCTGTTCCAGCTCCTTGGCAAGCTGGTCAGGGGCTTGTTTTGCTAAGGCCAGCACAGTATCCCATCTGGATTTCTGGTACCTAGCAGTATAAGCCATATAATTTGCTTCTCTGAGTCCCAAAGATGCTGCCATGTACTGTTTCTTTGCCATAGCATCAATCTTCCTGGAGTCCTTCTCAGGGGGGTGTGAAACTAGGGGAATATTAGCCTTGTCACAGGCTGCAGCCTGCACTACCCCCACATGGCTGCATTGTTGGGTGAGGAAATCAGTGTCGGAGCCTGATAAGGTATACCTCTTGTCCATCCTTTTATCCACAGGAGGTATAGTGTGAGGAGTTTTTAAAACTTTTACTGTCTGTTTCCGAAAAGATTTATGCAAAGGAATAGACAGTCTCCTAGACTCTGGAATATCCATCATTTCTACATAGTCTGGCTCCTCTTGGTCATCAACAGCTTCCTCAACAGGGAGCTGGAGAGTTTCAGCAACTTTTTTATAAAACATGAAATGAGAAGGGGACTCAGAAAGCCTTGGAGGAGAAAACCCTAGGGGTCTATCTGGAGAGATGTCTGGATCAATAGGCACATCCAGAGCTTCAAAACCATATTCACTCTCCTCATATTCCTCTTCCCCTTCCCCCAGTTCATAAAAATCCTCAAAATCATAATCTTGAACCGGTGGAACCGGCCGAACTGAACGCTTACCTGAAGGTGTCGGTTCGGTCGGAACCGGAGAGAGAGACTGGACAATTTGAATTGCTTTAGCTATTTCCTCAGCAGTTGGGAGAGAACTTTGGCTCTACACTAGCTGACTTTCTAGTCCTTTTGCTGGAACCGCCTCAGAACCGCTCTCTGTTTGCCGAGGAAGTATCGCCCTGGTCAGAGGGCACTCCTCCAGTTTGGTTGGCACTGAACCAGGCTGGCCATCCGGGTCAGCAGACTTTTTGGCCTCCCTTTCCCTGAGCCTACCAACTCTCTTATCTATGGTGGCAGCAGGGAAATTGTGACAAATCTGGCAGTCTGAATTGAGGTGGTCAAACCCCAGGCAATAGACACATGTGGTGTGTGGGTCAGCCTTAGCAAAGCTTCCCCACAAACCCTACAGTGTTGAAACCCAGTGGGTCCGGTTTTTCTTTTGGGTTTCTCAGACATAATGCCAGCCTAACCAACTTGCCCGTTTATGGCAATCCACCAAGCAAGACACACTTATCGGTTCCCAACCGTGTCATGGGTCGTGGAAAAAAATGAAATGAAATCCGTTTTTTTTAGAACCAATAAGAACCGGAACTGCACTCTAAAAAAGGACTAGTAGATTTTAAATACAACCTGATCGGTTCAAACTGAACCGATAAAGAATTACAAGTTCCACACAGAAAAAATAAATGTAAACCCTATCTATTACTTACATTACCACAGACAGAGCTTGAACCGACTGGTTGCGGTTTAATTTTGGCTAAAAAACCGAAAAATAATACTTTTAAACCGACAAAATGAACCGAGCAGAAGGAGAAATCTCCAGAGCGACTGTTCAGTGAGGCGGAGTAAAGAATCTGACAGTTTACGTTGGAAGCACAACAGACAGAGTTTTCAACCGAGCTCGCACTCTAAGTTCCATGCCTGCATGGAAAGTTAACTATTTCACCTCCGGAGCAGTTCTAACCTGCGGTCATACTGCAATTGTCATAATATAGCAAGACTTCATGTTGTTTGAATGAAGGTTTGGGCAAATAGATTGGCAGAATATGTCCAATCTATCATACATCTAGATCAAACTGGATTCATACCAGGGAGACAGTTAACAACAAATATTCAAAGGGTTTTAAACATTTTTGAGCTAAAGGACTGGTCTGAAATGGCAATTATCACTCTCAACACTGAAAAAGCATTTGACTGGGTATATTGGCCATTTTTTATTAATAAGCCTAACCAAGATGAACCTTAGGGGTAGGTTTGTGAGAAGGATTAATATGGTCTATGAAAACCCAGGTGCTAGAATTAAACTAATGCCAGTCTAGCACGTCCCCTGTCACCATTACTCATTGCAATCATCACTGAGTCTTTAGCTATATCAATAAGAAACAATAAGCAAATTAAAGGAGTACAAATATGTAAAACATATTATAAAATGTCACTTTATGCAGATGATGTGCTGGTATTTTTGGATAAACCTAATGAAAAAGGCAGTGAACTATATAATTTAATAGAAAACTTTGGCAACATCTCTGGCTATAAAGTAAATTGGGAAAAATCTGAATGTCTCTATAATGATGTTGAAATAGTTAACCCGACCACATTAATAAATTCTATGGTTAAATCAGAGACAAAATACTTGGGAGTCACTTTGGCTAGAAAAGTAAACTGGATGTTTCAATTAAACTATAGCCCTCTGCTAGACAATTTTAAACATGACCTGGATAGATGGATTAACCTACCCTTGACTATAACTGGGAGAATAAACATTCTCAAAATGAATATTCTGCTGAGGTTTTTATTCTTCTTTCAAACCTTACCAATTATCTTGGATAAAAATGTTTTTATAGGAACAGATAAAATGATCAGGCAATTTATCTGGAAGAACAAAAGACCTAGAGCCAGCCTAGAAAAATTGTATCCTCCATTGAACTGAGGAGTGTTAGGTTTACTAAATTTAAGACTATAATATTATTTGCAGCACAAATTGAGCCAACTTTGGAATGGTTCTCCCATAAAGAACATGTGCACAACTGGGAAACAAAAGAGGATTCCATAGAACAATATTATTCACCCATTTCTAAGTTGAAATATTTATTATATGTCAACTGCGATAACAAGTTATATAACAAAAAAATATTAAGCTCATTTAAAACTACCTCTAGAGTGTGGAAGGAAGCTCATAAATATTTAGGGATAAACACTATTTCAGTATATTCACCTTTATATATGAATTCTAATTTTAAATTTACCCAGAAGAATAAAATATTCTATAATTGGAAAAACTGTGACGTAAGTCATTTAAAACAATGTTTACAATGTGATCATTTGAAACCTTTTGACACACTTAAAACATAATTTAATCTACCAACTAGGAGTTATCTAGCATCTTTACAGTTAAGAGATATTTTTGCACAAAAATAGGTGATTCAACACAGTTGAGGCAACCCCCTGGAGACACTACTATAAGACCCATTAGATGAGACTAAAATAATTTCAGAAATTTATAACTTGCTGCCAGAAGCAACAAAGTTAGAAACAGAGCCTTGGCAACAGTCTTGGTTCAAGGAACTTGGGCAATGGGTTCAAAAAATAAACTGGTCAGAGGTTTTAGCCTCACCCAAAACAGTATCAAAAAATACTAAGCTAAGACAAATTCAGTTTAATGTGATCCATAGATTATATTATACTTTTAGTAAACTTCACAAATTTAACCCCACACTATCAGATCTTTGTCTTTGGTGTAACAGAGAAAAAGGCAGATTAAGCCATACATTCATTTTCTGTCCAGAACTAAAAATATATTGGGAAAAAATTAGAGACATAATTTCAAAAATACTAAACAAGAGTGTCCATTTTGACCCAGGCATCTTACTATTTAGATTAACCTCATCTTTAGACATCAGCATAGAACTGGGTTTGTTTGTATCTTTAGCAGTGGTTTTAGCTAAAAAAGTGATACTACTACTACTACACTGGCATGAAGCAACGCCTCTGAACTATAAAGAATGACTGAATTTATTAACAGATAGTGATAAATTAGAAATTATTTTCTATCTTAAGGAGCACAAAGAAGCAACCTTAGAAAAGATCTGGCACCCTAACTTCAATTATCTTCAAAGAATGAGTTTAAGTTCATAAATGAATGCTTCTAATAGATGATGACATCTTAAATAAAGATAGTTAGCAACTGCTTTCCCCTGTACAATGATGCCAAAAAGATACCATAAATCTGGCAACACACTCTATCCCTGAAAGTGGGTATCAGACTAAGTACAAAAAACAAACACTGCAGATTACTCATAACAAAGATATTAGCAACAAAGAAAACAACCTAAGTGAACTGGTTGTTAAAAGATGAACTGCTACAACTGTTGCCAGCACATATAGACATAATCTAAATCACATTAAAGGTTTTTCATCATATCCTGTTTGCTGTTTTCTGTTTATCTGACCATAGTTCAAGACAGATTTTCAAAGAAGGCATGAATTAAAACAAACATATGTTATACAAAATATTGTACGGGCAACATACACAACAAGGCTGGTATTTCCATCTCAGGTGAGATGACATCAAAGAGACCTCTTGAGCTCCACTCTCTGAGGTCTATGAAGTCATCTTACCCCTCAATGGAAACACAGCCTTGCTGTATATGGTTGTCCATATATTATTCAATATGTTGTACACATTCCAAACTGTTGTGCACATTCCAAAGTGTTTTTGAATAGTTCAGAGGGAAAATAATTTTTAATTCCTCCTATGACCAACACCCATCTGCTTCCTAATTACCCAGTGTCCAAAGTTGTACCCTATAACTTGTAAAAGTTTGTAAACTGAATTCCATTCATAGAACAGTTTAGCAACAGGTGGCGATCCTTCCATATTAGGTGTTTCTGTTTCAATCAGTATTATTGAAACAGAAGAGCTTAATAACAGAGGGCACTCACCCAGCACTGAAGGTTTCCATGGTAGAAGTTAAATATAAACTTTTACAGTTGCAGCAATAGACACGGTCAGGTACCGTATTTCACAGAATAAAAGCTGCCCTCAAACACAGCCACAGGTCATAATGTTACTTTTAATAAAAGCCACCCTCAAATAGAAGCCATAGTTTCTAATCAGATAAAGCTCTGAAGGTGGCACTCTTTATGATTTTTATCTCTGTAAATATGTGTGTTATAATGTTTCTTTTTAAAATATTTGATCTTACTTCATGTTTGTTGTGCTAATTTTGCTATGAAATAGACCAGTAAAAATGTATTTGATCATATTCAGGATATGTAATATTTTCTTTTTCATACTTAAAATAGGATTTTGCACTACCAGCCGCCTTCAAATACAAGCTGCCTTCAAATACAAGTCACATGTCAACATAAAAAAATTTCTAATAGAAGTTACGGCTTCTATTGGATACAATATAGTATTTCCAGAAATTTTCTGATATTTCTAAGGAGATTCTCTCTTTTGGCCCAAAAGTGGTACTATAAGTAGGCAAGTAATTTCTCTAGAGATGCCACAGAAATTTCAGGACATGTCTAACCATGTCAATTACTGCAACCGCACAAATTGTTAATTTATTGTACTTTTCTTCACCCTTCTCCAGCCAGCTATCATCAGTCCTTGCATCCTCCCCAGCCCCATCACCCACCATCCCCAGGACTTACTGTAGCACCTTGTTCCTCCCTGGCTTACCCCCAGGGTGGGGCCTCCAAAGGGGACTCCAATGCCTCCAGTTGAGTTCAAGGCAAGTTCTGGAACTGGAATCTAGTCAGTGGTGCAGAACCTGTGAGGAGGGGCAGGACAACATGCTGCAAGTGGAAGGTGGAGTTTTTTCCTGTTTTCTTCCCCCACCCACAAACATCAAGGGAGACCCTTGACTGCTGCACACATGAATGAGGTGCATCACATGCCGGAGCATTTTATGTCCCCCTCCCTAATCATTTGTCTCACTTGCACCACCACTTGTGGTTACATGGGTGGTACTACTGTAGCAGTGATCAAGAGCCCCCTCTCCCCTGAGAAGGTGAGCATCCCATGGGAAACTCCACTATCCTCCCCTGGCCAGCCCTCTGATGACCCAGGCTTGTTCCTGAACCTGGGTCATGGCATTGTGAGCAGTTGTACTACCACTGCACTGGCAGCCCATTGGGCCAGCTTGCAACTCTACAAATTAAAACATAACCCCTGGGAACAGAGTGGGTAGTAAGCAGCTAAGTGCAGGAAGAGTTTTTCATAAGCAAATGGCAAGTTTTTTTTGTTGTTTGGGAGGGAATGTTTCTGTGACTCCTGCATAAAAAAGATATATACATATATATACTTATACAATGGGGGTGGGAGCTCCCTCAGTAGAATATATACTGTTATTCCCACTGGAGTGAAATAAATCCTGCTGACGTCAACCGAGTGAGGATATCTGACATTTATCCACACTCTGCTCATGTCAGCACTTTTCCCCCTCCCATATTAAAACCCAGCACAAAAAACACTAAAATAACCTAAAGAACTTCCTTATCTTACAAACCATTCATTCTCATATAAAATTAAACCCACTTGTTCCTAAACAAATAACCATAGCCCACATACCAGTCCTCGTGCAGGTCTGCAAACACCGTTCCGTATGTGCAAGAACAGCCTTGCGGTGAAAACCTAGAAAATAAAGACACAGGACAAATTACTTTTCACACAAAAGTAATGAAAATGCTGTGAACCAGCAGCACCACCTACAAAACATTTATAAAAGAACCCTGGGTGAACAAAATGACACTACAAAAAAATTCCAAAAGTGTAACCCTGGATGGTGCATGCACACAATTCAAACAAGATACGGAGCCACTTCTAGAACTGGATAAAAAGGAAGACAATTTCACAATCCCTGAAACTCAAGAAGAAAAGATGCCAAACAAAAACAAATACATTCTAGATCCCCAATATATAGAAAATTACATCCACAGCTCCAAAACCAAGAATGCTAAAAAAAAAAAAAAATGCTGACGTGAACCATTTCCACCGATTTCTTCATGAAGAAATGAACATCAGCAGTGACATGAAAGACATTCCTCCAGACCAGTTAGAAGCACTATTATGTCACTATTTCATTTCTGCTGAAAGAAAAGATGGTTCACAATATGAACCACTAATAACCAGATCCCACTTCCAAAGTCTGGAAAGGTACCTGAAGGACAAAGCATATCAAGAATCACTCTCAACTCCAACACAATTTGAAAGAACAAGACAGGTAATCTTGTCCAAACAGAAATACCTGAAGCAACTAGACATGGGCAACAAATCATATGCAGCAGATGACATTAATGATGAAATCACTGAGAAATTATACGAGTACATATTACTAGTAGCCAGTAACCCTGAGACACTTATTAATACTATGTGGCTAACCATAACACTACAGTGGTGATAACACAAAAGTTTATCAGTACTGAGGTATACTTCGAGGTGTAACTAAGTGATACTGTGGCAGGATCACATTACAGTCAATGCAAACTGAACTTGAGTGTCTCAGTGGTACCTCAAGGTACCTCGAGGTATACCTCAGTACTGACAAACTTTTGTATGATTGCCACTGTATATTTTGGGGTCTGTGGCAACACAGTGACCCAAAATATTAGATGGGGAGATATATGCCTAAAACAAGACAGTGACAACTGACAATACCTGGAATATTCAAAGGACTGGCAAACAAAAACCTGAAGTGGGTGTAACCCCAAAGACACTTGCATGATCAAACCATGAGCTTATGAAGTAAGTGATCCCACAACATGCCTTGTAAAAAACTACTTAATTTACAAGAACAAGCGTCCTGCAAAAAGTAATGATCCCGATGCTTCATTCTTTTTAGCCATCAATTATCTGACAAAATTGCAATGTAGCTGTTGGTTTAAAAACCAACCATTGTGAATAAACAGTATTGCAAAAATAAAGAAAAACATGATTGAGCCAGCCGAATTCTCCACTAATAAAAGGCTCACCAATCACTCAATACGCAAGCACTTAATACAGAAGCTTGCTGACAATAATATGGCCCTGACCGACATCATACAGATATTGGGGCACAAAAAAGTGCAATCAATAAATACCTACTCAACTTTAAATGATGAGAAGAAATGGAAAATCTCCTCCATACTCAGTAACAAACCTAGAGATGAGCCAAAACCCAGCCCAAGCAGAGACACTGTATGTGAAACCACCAATAAACATAACTCATCAGCTGGCAAGGCAGAAAGCATTAATCCATTTCCAGCTTCCTGCTTGCATCGTATGCCAGCTACATTTCATAATGCCACAATAACAGCATTGCATATTACTTTTAACATCATACAAGGTAATTAAACGTTAGCCATTGCAAGAAATCACATCACCTGTTACAAAAACATTCAGTAACTAACATGTCCTTTTTATTTTTCAGGGCATCAATACCTCTCTACAGAGCAGAAGAAACGTGCATGTGTCCTCTGCTGAGACTCAGATTCCAATTAACCCAAAACCTCTTTAGTTCACTGTGAAGGTGAAGTTAACCGAGCACATGTGTAATTGTTCTCACCAATTGAAAAGATAATGAATCAAATAACTAACTGAAAAGACTTTTCAAATGACAGTCCTCATCCAGCTTCAGTTACTGAACTGTAGCCAACAAAAAAAACTTCTATTACTTTCTATCACAATGTATGTTTATTTGCCTAACATATTTTAGTTCAATAAATCTCAAACATGTGAATTTATATTAAAATATATTGCATACATACCATGACATGAGAATATGTTTTCAAATGAGATGCAGAAAGCCATTTCAGAATGCCACCATGGCTGTGGCGGGACTCCTAGCTAACTGCAGCAGGAACACTGGCAAATAAAAGTTAAGTGCACCAAGCATTTAAAAAGCAAGATACCAAAAAGTCCAAGTCGCACCAAGCATACAAACAATACCATAAACAAGTAACATATGTTAAAATAAATGTAAAACTCCCACAAGCAAACAAACCCTTATACTGTAGATCTCACCAGGCAAACGGACACCCTATATCACAACACATCCAAAAACTTGGAAACAAACGGTACCACACCAACCAATCAAATGTCAGACACACTCACAAACAGACACATCCACCAATCATGTACCTCACACAGAACCCATTCGGACCCACTCACTGCAACTAACATCACAATTAACCAAAGCAAAATAAAACTAAACTAATAGAAGAGCTCCCACCCCATTGTATAAATCGCACTCATGATGTGCAGATCGTGGGATGTGGAAAATATTCTCACTCCTGCATCGTGAGCTTTGGATACTCTCACTCATGCCTTCAGCACTCGCGAGTATCCAGAGCTCACTCTGCAGGAGTGAGAATATTCTATCCCACTCCTGCCCGTCATGTATTAATATATATATATATATATATATATATTTTTTTCAGAGAGAGCTAGTTATAGATACTATATAGAATAAAATATGGGCAACCACAAACAACTTGGCATGTGTTGCCATCTCAGGGTTGGGATGACAGCATGGATCTCTTGAGCTTCAATCATAAGGTTCATATGCTTTCTTCTCAGCCCCTCAATGGAAACACAGACTTGTGTATGGTTGCCCATACATTATTCTATATGTAATCAGTGATATACTCATGTTTTATTGCATTATTCTATATGTTATCACTGATTTCCACATTTCTTTCCATTTATATGTCTTTTAGGGCTCAGTCCCACTGAATAACTGTAGTATTTCCCAGGGGCATTGTTAGCACTGAGCCTCCAGGGCTCAGGCCCCAAATGTTTTGTCTGGGGCCCCGAATCTTTTTCTGTACAGCCCTGCTTATTTATTTTGTTTACACAAAGTAAAACGTCTGTGCCTTTGTGATCCCAACCAAACTGTTTGTTCCCACGGGTGTCATTTAGGGGTCACCATGCCCTCCTCCTGAAAGCACCAAGTCCCCCTCCTGCCCCCAAACAGAGAAAGTATTCATGTGATTGGTTGGGACTGTGACAGTCCCAACCAATTGCATTAAAGCTTTCTCCTTTTTTTTTCCAATTTGAAGAGCGGGAGACAACCTATTTGGAAGTACAAGCCTGAGGAAGCCCACCACTGTGAAGGAATGTGACTCGATGTGGGAGTCAGACTCGCAGGCTGAAGATGAGCTGCAAGGAGATGGTGGTCCTATCCAAATGACACAGAGAATGCCAGAGGGGTAAGAGAAGGAAGCACAAACCATGCAGGTACTGTACCTCCAGTGTTGCAATGCTGTCAGAGCATTTGTGTGTGTAACCAGACTGTCAATAAATATAAAAAACAACAAGGGGCAATGGGCACTATGCACAAAGGGTGCGGAAGAATGCAGCAAACACGCATACCCTGCACACGCCCCCGCATACCCATGGACAGATACGCACTGGCAGCATGCACGACCACCAGCCACGTGTCCACGGCCCCACCTCATGCAGTAGGTCTGATGAAAAGCACTAGAGGAGGGGTGGTTATCCCAGGTGGGCATCCAATAGGATTCCCCTGACTACACAGTGGATCCCTTGCATGGGTGGTGCAGGTCCAGGGCTGTGCATGCCATTTGCATGCACCCAAAACTACGCATCACCTGCCGGTCCTATTGCCACCGGCAGCAAAGCCTGGGGTGCTCACCTGTCTGGCAACCCCTGGCAGCCCCCTTCAGCCCAGCAGTCGGGGGCAGCATGGTGCACCCCATCCCAGTCCCTCAGTGGCTCACTGGCGGTGCCGATGGGGGTGTACAGTGGGTTACAGCAAGGTCAGCCCTGGCATACTCTGCATCGCCCACCACACCCTTGTAGCTAGCACTAGCGGGTTAGTGAATCCTGCGTAGTGCTGGAAAGCCCCCATAACACCCCCTGCACTGAGCTGTCTGCAGATGTGGAGGATTGGGTCCAGTAGGTCTGGGCACCCCCCTTCCAGAATGTCACACTGGGGGTGCAGTGGGCGCAGAGTGCCTGATACACATGCGTAGCCACTCCACACCCTTTGTGCATAGCATCCAATATGAATAACCCCTCACTGATGAGTCTTTTGGGGCATTGTGTTTTCTATGGATGAGTTCTGTCACTGTCACATTGTCATCGTTAGAGGCCACAGGCAGTGTGACGAGCAGACGAGATCTGCTGCCTGGTGTTTTTATGTGCAGTAAAAACCATATCTAAAAAATTGCAGAACTCAAAACTGAAAGAGAATCTACATTTACCCAGAAAATGATGATGCTGTTGTGATGATACTGGTATATTCAAGGCAGAGAAGTTAACAGTTTATTTAGCAGATTTAGGAAAACCTTCAGTAGTAGTGCTATGTAGTCTTGTTTTCTCTCTTACGTGGCTGTGTTATCATTTCAGTAAACCAGTAAAAGTATGTTATATACAGATTCATATTAGTTAAAAAGGTTCATGTACATAGCCCATTGGCAGTAAAGATTATGTATGTATTTGCTTTTTGTTTACTGGGTCGGTACACTAGGCAGCTAAAATGCATATTTACAGGTAGGGCCTGGAAAGTAAGTTGCAGTATTGGATTATTCAGATGGGTAGCAAAGCAAAATTTGTTTCCTCAGAATATGCAGTTCTCCTCTCCCTATTATTATTTTTATGTCACTTCAAATAAGTTTAGTAAACTTTTCATCCTTGTGATCAGGTGCTATTCACCCTCTTGATGGAACTTCTCCATCTACTTGTCTTACAGTTGACCTGTATCTGTGCTACAGTAGTAGTCAATATGCACAAGTAGTGGTGGACTTGTTCCAAGCTACCTTCTTAAATGTCCATATGGTTGACAAGCCAAGTGGAAAATTTAGACTGAGAAAAAGGAGAATGCTGTGTACAGATGGGGTAGCATGTTCTACCTCTATTCCAACCAACCTAGGTCTGCTACTGCATTCATTTGGGTTCTCAGTTCTGCTTAGTTTCAAGCCTGTCATTTTTTTGGCCAGTACCACTAAGAAATGGAATAAAAATGCTGACATGATAGTTCTGTGGTAGTGCTTTTTACTACCATGTTGAAGTTGTGTGCAAGAACTTGTGCTTAGCTGGGAGGCTTTAGAGATTGCCTTTTGTTTAACACCCCCCCCCCAACAACTGTTCAATGGCATCCTTCACTTTTAGATGCAGAGTGTTTTAGCATATCTGTCTTTTTTATACAGAATTCTGATTGCAATCTCCGACAGCTGTAGAGATCATACACAGTACTGAAAGTTTAAAAGTGTAGCCTTTGTTATCTGCAGTTTGCCAGTTTACATCTTGAGTTGTCTATTGATGTCTCCACACCAGCTATAGCACAATCCAGAGTCAAACAGAAGAATGTTGTACATTGTTGTACTTAAGCATCGGCACTTAAAATAAACCAAAACAGTAAGTGATATAAACACAGAACACAGTTCAGTTACAGAAATTAATATTATTGCATCTGAGCCATGACGGAATAAGTGTCATATCATTAAAATGATTCCCTGGCCCCTTTATTATATTACACTCTTATGCATTAACCAAAACAATATATTTCTGAATGCAGATCATGGAGGAGAGTCCTGATAATTAACAATTTATTTGACTTATTGTGTGTGTTTATTTTTCTGTTTATTTGATTACATGCAGAGTGTGTGTTGGCTTTAAGGACCACAGTTTTTCCCCCCTCTAAATAAATGGTTCCTTTCTGAGCCATATTTGGGAGATATGCCAGGACTCTTTCAATTTAAACACAAATGCAGTGACTGGGAACATCATTTTTGGATTAGAGCCCATGATTTCTGTTTCTTATTTAGGACAGTTGCTTTCCACAACATGCTTGAGAAGAGCCAGAGAGCTTACATAATAAAATAAAAATAAAAACTTCCTGGGGGATATGTGTTGGCTCAAATACCAATTAAACTAAATCTCTCTACCAGGAAGTAATGACTGAAGCTAGGAAGGCTTTTTTAAAACACAAAATCTTAAAGTACGGTATGTTTCAGGAATCATGTAGGGGTTTTCAAATTAAAATTCAAATGTAGTCATCTACAATATGTGTTGCAGTTAGAGATCACACTTGTTATCTTATTTACAGATTATTTAAATAAAGATGCACTGATCGGGGAAAAGTGTGTGTTGAAAGTGGGGCAGTTTTTTTATTCACACAATTTTTGGTTACTGGGAAATTTGGGGAGAAGCACATACTGATATATAATATTTACTTACCCACAGAATTAAATATAATAGTATTAATGCTGTGGAAGGTCTACTGCTATGCACTGAAGCTGGTGGCTAGGTTATGGGGAAGGTGGTTCTGGCAACATACTGGACTGTGGGGACTCTGGGGAGGGGGCAAGGGTGCAACTTACTGGGCATGGGGAGGGGGTGACAGTGTAGCAAATTATGTTTCAAATTATCTCCAAAATGCACCAGTACACACCAAATTAATTACAAAAATTTTCTGGGGGCCTATTTGGCCCCCAAACACCCAGCCTATGGTTTTTAGGGCCAGGCCCCGGACAATATCTTATGCTAGCAACGCCTCTGGTGCTTCCATCTATAATGCCAGTTCTCCCCTTCTTTTCTGGATTCCAACTTATTTACCTTCTAAATCAGCTAATTGCCAAGTGTACATCACAATACCAACCTCCAATGGTTCTTATCGTCCAATTTCAATTTATAATTCTTTGCCTCTGAAGTTTTGCAAGGCCTCTTTTTGTACTGCATATATGTGTGATCCAGTGCTCAAAAACACAGTCAGTTCTCAGGATATGGAGTCTTGAATTTTAACCTCTTCTTCTTCAGAGACCAGAGCATCAGTTGGCATTACATTGTTTCCTTTTGTGGACAGAGGGTGGATTCATCATGATAAAAAATATTCTGTGATTTTGATATTGGAAAAAACGTTTTATTCCAAGCTACAAACAGAACTTCCTGTTTTACTTGAAAGTTAAGAAATTTTGCTATCACTTATCTTGGGGTTTTTTTTTTTTTAAGTCAACATTGGGCCCTATTCTCTCTGCCATTTCTACATTCAAATAAGTATCCTGTCGAAGTTCTAGAATCTGCTTCAGTAAGATTTTTTATAACTATCTCTTATTGCCCTTCACTAGTCTTTCAGATAATTGACAGATACTCAGATCTGATCTTCTAGATGTGTTTTCCAAATTTGCTAGGTTTAATTGTATCTCTGAATGCAGTGAATGCAGTATGTAACTACCATTTCTGAGCAATTTTCCATATTTTCAACCATAACCTACATGTTTCTCTAACTTTTATGTTACTTTAATCTCATTTACATCTATGCATTATTCCTTTAAAGATGTTTACACTTTGAATGCCTATGAGGTTTTTTTCAGTTTTTGTTATTTCTACCCCGATATTGGGTACGAGGACCTCCACTCAGGCCCCTCACTCCCAGTGTCCACACAGTTACAAAACTACTTTAGCACCTAGCTGTATTGAGCTCTATCTATAGACTATGCTAGATCTCTTCCTGAACTTTTATAGTTACTATAGGTTCCCTGGGGTAGGAGTCTCTAGGCATGAATACAGTGGATCTCTCCCACCCTATTACCTGCCATGCCATTGATCAAACATGAAGCTGTCATTCATTTTCTTGTAGTCTGTATTGCATAGAAGAATCAAACAGCAAGTCACTCATATTTATTCAGCACTGATTCAGGTCCTTTTCATTGTCTTCATAAGTGACATTGCAGAAAAACTGGAAGGGAAGGTATGCCTTTTTGCAGCTGACACCAAAACCTTGAAAAGAGTGGACACTCAGGAGGGAGTGGAGAGAATTTGTGGGTACCATGGGAAACTTAAGGTGTGGTCAAGAGCATGACAGTTGGTGTTCAATCCCAAAAAGTGCAAACTCATGCACCTAGAGCATAGAAACCCAGAAGCTGAGTATAGAATGAGTGGGACTTATTGACAATCACTAAGCAGGAAAGCGGCCCTTGGGGTTATCATACCTAATTAACTCAAAGTGGCAGGGCAGTGTGCCAAAGCAGTGGGTAGGACCATTGAGATGCTGGGATGCATAATGAGAGGTAACTCCAGCAGGAGGAGGTAGGTGGTAATGCCACTGTATCACTCACTTGTGAGACCCCCACCTGAAGTATTGTGTCCAGTTTCTTCAGCGACAGCACAGCTTCATATCACAGGAGGTCTCATAAACAATCAAAACCAATGTAAAGGATAAAAGCAAATGTTTATTGCACAGAGACGACAGGCCACAGATACAAACGTGTCCCTCCCCCTAAAAACAGCCAAACGTTTTCACGCTAACTCTCACGCTTTCTCAAGGCTGAGGTAGCTACTACAGATAATACCATTTAAACACTGCTGTTAAAGTAACAGTACAACATTACATACGCATATCTATATAACTTAATAAGTTACCAAAATAACTTCCTAAAATACACCAAAAGTGATAAAAAGCATATATTAATATGTCTATAAATTACATCTAAACAATTGAAACATTTTAAAGTACGTGAACTTAATACCTTTATAGACTCCCTTTATAATATATATCCATGTCTTATAAAAAAGGCAACAATTGAAAAAAATCATTTAAACCAGGATTTTCAAATGACTTAATTTTAAATTGGCAAAAAGATTCCCTTTGTCTAAGTCTTTTGTCCAAATCGCCACCTCATATCTGTTCTGTTACTTGTTCCAACATTTGGAAGAGAAACTTGTGAGTTTTACCTTTTAGCTTAACATGTTGTGCCAATGCACTAACATCATGCCTTTCATATTGTGTTCAGTTCTTCAACCCACACCTCAGAAAGGACAGAGACAGATGGAGGCAGTACAGTGGAAAGCAACTAAAGTGGTGCTGGAGTTGCATCAAAAGCTCTATGAGAAGACTGAGGGATCTCAACATGTACACACTGCAAGACAACAGAGCAAGAGAGGACATAACAGACTTACAAGTGTCTCATGAGATGAACCAGGTGTAGGAGGGGATTCTTTCAAATGAGAAAATGCACCAGAATCAGAGGGCATGCAATAAAGCTGGAGGGGTGGATAAGGAGGATGTGAGTCACTACTGCTTCCCTGAATGAGTGGTGAATGCCTGGAACAGACTGTCAGCAGATGTG
Source organism: Neoceratodus forsteri (assembly GCA_016271365.2). Taxonomy (NCBI): domain Eukaryota; kingdom Metazoa; phylum Chordata; order Ceratodontiformes; family Ceratodontidae; genus Neoceratodus; species Neoceratodus forsteri. The sequence goes on from CM028135.1 coordinate 405,920,674, forward strand.
GTGGAGGCAAAAACAGTAGGTGGCTTCAAGCATGCATGGGCTAGACATAGGAGAATATTAGTAAACCCATTCACAGTATATACTGCATAGTTAATTAAAACAGTGACTACTTGGGCATACACTGAAAGTCCACATCTGGATCTGGGAAATGGGATTTCTAATATTCGAACCAGAAAAAGTAAGTATTGAAAATATCTGGTACACCCTAAATGATTAAAAAAAAAGTAATAGCCTCATGGCTTGGCTAAAACCATCTATCCTTCCACATGAAGTAGCCTTACTGGGGTATACCACATTCAGGCAAAACAGGGTTGTAAGAGAGGAGGCAGTGTACTCTTATATGTCAAGTCTGACCTTGCAGCTACTGACATCACCCCAATGGCCACTTCTTCATCACTAGTAGAATCAATCTTCGTCTCCCAAACCATAGGCAACAACAAAAAACTAATAGTTGGGTGCATCTGTTTACTGCCTAAAACTGCTACTGCTGCCCTCCCACAACTCGTGTCCTCTCTCTCTGATCTTCCCCACCAGGAGATGATCCTGTGTGGAGACTTCAACACTGACTGGAAGTCCCACAGTACAAACAATGTCCACTCCTCTATGACTGATGCCAACCTAACTCAGCTCATAGTTGAACCCACCAGAAGGAACTTCAGATCAGGCAATCATTCTATCATTGATTGGGTCTTGTACAATTATGCACACAGAATTACAGCCACAGGGGTCCTGCATAAGCCATCACTCTCCAGTATACTGCGTTTGGAGAAATAAAACCCCCAACCCTCCTCCTAAAATTGTTGAATACTGAAATCTATCTACCTACGATCAATCCTCCTTACTCAACTCACTACATAATGTCAATTAGGGCCCAATACGCACCCTGCCCACTATTGACCAGGCTCTGGATTATCTAATCGACTCTGTCACTACCATTATAAACTGTCAAGCCCCTCTCACCTGACACAGGTCCAAAGGCAAATCAGCCCCTTGGCCAACAAAAGACATCAGGAAACACATGTCTGAATGTGATGCTGCCTGGAAAACATTCAAGAAAACTGGCCTCCCCTCAGACTGGCACTCCTATAGGTGTCTTAAAAACACCTACAAGTCAATAATAACAAATGCAAAGAGGAGATATTATCGTACAAAACAAACTGATAAACTCTGCAATCCCAAAGACTTTTGGGCTGAAATAAATTCCCTTCTAAAGGGAAAAATCTCCACCTTCCCGACTAGCTAGTTGCCAAAGATAAAGTATTCTCAAACCCCTTATCTATAGCTGATGGCCTTAACAACTTCTTCACTTACCTTAGCACATGCACATCTCAATTCAGCATGACCCAACACTACCACCCCTCACCTGATCCCCCTCCACAATACCACTACTTAGCCTTTCCACATCAAATTAACCTCCTACAAAGAGGTTCTTAAATTATTGTGTAACCTCAAGGAACATGATTCACTCAGCCACAACTCTCTCGAGCCCTAATTTTTAAAATGGGGAGCCCCTGCACTGGTCACTCTGGTCAGGGATCTGATTAATAGATCCTTCATTGAGGGAACAGTCCCCACAAAATGGAAGTCAGCCATAGTCATCCCTATTCATAAGGGGGGATCGACCTCACCCATTGAAAAGTATTGGCCTATCTCAATCCTTTGTCACCTCACTAAAGTATAAGAATGAATTCTATACAATCAGTTATATAACTACCTAGAACAACACCAACTTCTGTCCCCCTGCCAACATGGGTTTCATAAAAATCACAGCACTCTCTCTGCTCTCATCAAGATTACCTCAGACATTCAACACACCTTCGACCTTGGCCAGGCAACTGAGGCCATCTTTGTGGACCTCATCAAAGCCTTTGACTTGGTGAACCATGAACAGTTCCTACAGAAATTAAAATCGATGGGGATTGATCAACACTCCACAACCTGGATTCAAAACTACCTCACAGGCCACTCCCAAAATGTTAGATATGCCAGCTGCCAATCTCCCTTCAGACCCATCTCCCTTGGCATTCCCCAGGGTTCTATCTTGAGGCCACTACTCATTAATGAGCTGCTCAGCTCTTGCAGAGGGGCATCCTTTCAGCTTTATGCGGATAATGCCATCCTATACAGGTCCTCTGCTGATTTCTCATGGCTCAGCCAACACTTGAATTCCAACTTCCATCAACTGGAGGCTTAGTTCCTTGCAAATAAATTGCTCCTGAGCACTAAAAAAAAATAAAACAATGCTCTTCCACCTGCACACCTACAAAATGGAACTCACACCCCAACTCACTATCACCACTCACAGCAAAGAACCTTTAGAACTGGTACACTCTTTTAAATATCTAGGCATCCTGCTCAACCCTAGCCTCTCTTTTGAGGTGCATGTCAACAAAACCATCACAACTCTTCACCAAAAACTGGGTTTGCTCTACCGGCTCCACCCACTACTATCTAGAGCGTCTTGCCTCAAAATTGACACAGCCTCTCTCCTTCCTCTACTTTCATATGGTTCCCTCTTTTCCTATCACTTAAGTCCTCTGTTATGAACCAACTAAAGCAACTATACCATAGGACAGGATGCTTTGCCTCAGGAGCCACCCCTCCCCCGCCAGTATCATTGCACTGTACTGGCATCTCTGGGTTGGCTACAACTGGAATATAAATTCCAATTCCCTTTGCCTGATCTACAAGATCACACGCCTATACATCCCTCCAAGTCTATCTAACTTTGTTGTAAGAACATATGCAAGCCGAACCTTCCACTCCTCCTCTCTCCCACTGTTATCTGTGCTGTTGACATGCCTAGTGGCAAGCAGAAAATTCTTTGCCTACACAGTGCCTTGGGCTTGAAATTCTCTCGCTCCATCTATCCTCTCTTTCCCTACCCTCCCTAGTTTCAAACATGCCCTGCACAAGTACCTATATGACTTAGGTACTTGCTCCTACCCTACCTAAAAATCCATGTAAACTTCTGCACTCTTGTCTGGTCATCTCTATGAGCCTATTCCAACTATACCTGGTCTACAATAATGTGTAGCTGACCTACACTTGGCCAGCCAGTGGCCATGGAGGTGTGGGTGGGCTGTGCCACTGGTAGGTCCTGGCCACAGCACTGGTGGGAGGGTACAGGGCAGGGGGGATGTCAGTGCCATGGAAGGTTGTGGGATACACTGGCCACCAATGTGGGGTGGGGTTCTGGGGCAGACTGTGAACTCATGGGATTGGGGCCTCTGTGTGTGTGTGTGGGGGGAGAGACCTGATCAACAGTGGGGCACAGGGTTAGGGTCAGGGTCTCAGGGGGGATGTAACTGCAGAGTTCAGACACTGCTGTCCTGGGGCAGCCTGTGGGCCAGTGGTGGGGTTACGCCACTGGGGAGGCCATCGGTGCACTGGGAGGGCACCTTGCTGAGCAGCTGGTGCAGGAGTCCACAGGACAATGGGGCCATGCTGCACAGGTCTGGGTGCCTGTGGTAGGCATTCATGTACTCAGGCCCATGCTGTTGTGCAAGGCATCCACTGGGGGTCCCATGCCAGGCATCCAATTGGGTGCCCAGCTAGGTCCACAACTCCACCCCTGGCCACCCCATGGAGTGCTGTGCATCAGGAGTCATGCCCGTGGACAGATTGCAGCCATTGGTGAATACCAGCAGTGCACACATATCCACAGGTATGGAGCTCCACGGGCAGGATACACGCCTCTGGCACATACTTCACACTCATTAGTGCATAGGGGCCATCGTGTGTATTATTTAGCACTAGCTAATTTTGTACTTGGCATTGTATTATATATTCTGTATTCCTTTATCCTCTGTACCTTCCCACGGGTTGCCCCTGAAAAAAGGACTGTATGGTCTCAGTGGGCTTACCCGGTTACTGAAATTCAAATAACTAAATAAATAATTACTTGCAAAAATACAGCAGAATTAACAGCTTTCTATCAAAGTAAAGTAAAAATTTAACTGAAATGTTTTAAATCAAATAAAACTTTGGCATAACCCACATGTACAGATAGGTAGAAAATCATGTCATATCCCAGGGTTGAAAAAAGGTATTAACAGATGGCAGGACTTTTCAAATATGTAATAAAATAATATCATAGGAAAAATGGAAAACAAAATACAAGTTGGAAAATAAAGACTACTGCAGACACAAACAGTTGATAAATATTTTTAATAAAGATTTTAAAAGATGGGAAGAACTCCCAGCATGGATCCTATAAACAAAGAGTTTAAAAACAAACTGTCAAAAAAGGATATGTGGCATGAATTCAGAGAAATATGCTTGTTAAACAGTTAAATATATATAAAATACACCAATGAATTTTGGGAGAAGGAGTTGGATACTGTTTTCACAGAATCACAGTGGAATAATATTGTATATTATTAATTATATCTGAATATAAAACAGTAGGGGACAAATCCATAGAAATTGAAATTGTAAATAATGCATATTTTATTTATTTATTTAGTAATTTATTTTATTTCACCAGGAGAAGCTCCACTGAGCAAGCTCATTTTCAAGGAGGTACTGGACAGACAGGATTATACAGACTGACAGTTTACAACAAATAAGTTTACAGAGTCATACTAACTACATACAGAGCACAGTACAATAAGTGCAACATTCTGAGGAGAACAACATAGGTAGCAGTACATTACACATACAGGCAGTTACATATTTGGTAGACGAGGCTAGGGGTTTAGGAAAGAAGGTTTAGACGGGGCTGTGTTAAGGAGAGGAGGTGAAAAAGATGGATAGAGGCAGGGTTAGGAGTGACAGTTGCATTTTTCTTGGATAGCTTTGTCTAAGAGAGATTTGAAGGCCCCTATACAGATGGTAGAGACTAGTTTAAACAAGTGCTGAAAATTATTCCATAGTGAAGGGAAGGAATGTCTGATGCATCTGAGGTTATTTAAAATTACTAAAAGTTGCCTCTAAATGTTGGCGATGCAAACAAGATGGAGCAAGTATGCTCCACACTTTCTGTGAATGTGAGGTTATAAAGAAATGGTGTTTTGGATATTTTTTTATTATACATAGACTGAGATAATCAATCAATCTTTATTTAACCAGGTGGAACACCATTGAGCAAGCTCATTTGCAAGGTGGACCTGGGTAGTACACATAAGCAATTCAGCAGAACAACAACACAAATCACCACAACAGGAAAACACAGACAACCTGAAACATGTTAAGGCAAAGGGTAATGCAACAACTCTGAGTACAACAAAATAAAGAATTATATACAATAAGTATACATGTAAAGCAACAGTTCTTAATATAAGCAATGTGGCAATATGGGAGTCAGCCTGCTAGGAAGAATGATAGAAATGTAAGGAGGCACAAAGAATAAGGGGAAGGGAGGGATGAGGTTGGGAGGAAGGATGAGGGCTACAAGTATCACAACAGTGGCAGCAGTGCAGTTAGTGACAGGGAAAACATTTACAGGGCTCAGAGAAGGATCTAGAGTAAAGTGATTTGAGCCCCACAAGATTAATTGGGTTAAACAGTTTTAAGGTTTGGGGGATTTTATTCCATAGCTGGGGTAGCACGTAGCTGAAGGAAGCTCTAGCAAAATGGGAATTGACCTTAGGTACATATAGTGAGATGTAAGAGTAATTTCTCAGGGCGTAACTGCCTATTATCGGCACAGGCATTGCCTCATGGAGGAAGCCTTAAAGCTCGCTGTTAACATTTAGGTTCTATCAGTGATAGACTATGGCCTGGTTGTTTATGGAGCAAGTTCGGACACTGCTCTAAAGAGAAAAAGACTGTCCTCAATAAAGCCTGCAGACTTGTACTGGGCACACACCACCTGACACACCTGTCAGCTTTACTCCAGCACTAGATGGCTAAACCTGAACAACAGGATTCAATACCAGGTTTGTCTGTTAGCCAAAACAATTTCTCTTGGTCAAGCATCCATAGACCTGCAAAAACTCCTCTACCGTTCCTCCAACCCTAGACAAACCAAGGGGTCCAGCAAAGCGGTCTTCCACATTCCTTTCCGATGCATCTCATGGGGCAGTGATCCTTTGAGTAGAGGGCCCCCTCTGGCTAAACTCCCTCAGCAAAGATATAATCATGGAACAAAAACTGGGCCCCTTCAAAACCAAATTACATAATTACCTAGTTACTCTCTGCACGTGTAACTGTGGCAGATAACCTAGTTTTTAACTGATAACCCTGTAACCCCCATTTCTCCTTCTCCCTCACCAATCTCCCACTTCTGTCTTTTATTTCCCCACTCCCTATCTCACTTTTCTTCTCTGTTTCTCTCAAAACCTCCTATCCCGCCCAGATCATCCCTTCTACTGCTACCACACTATCATACATTAACCCCTGGGGCTCCACCACTTCACTTATCTCTCTCACCCCCTCCCGTACCACCTTATAACCTGTTTTCCATTTTCATCACCCTATTATGAAACCCCTGAGGTGGGTTCCTTAACTGCTACTACCCCCCATGTTACTCTGTCTTTACCTCTTCCCTCTTGCCATCCTCTACTCTATTGCTGTCATGAACTTTACCTGCATCTAGAACTTATTCTCAGCAGTCTTAGGCACAAACCCCTCTTACCTCTGTGCTCAGACTCCTCAGTTTGATTATCATCTCACACTGTTCACAGATGCCACATTTGGTGTTACCCTCAGACTGCTTGTACATAACTGTAGATATGTAATCTCGCTAATTGAATTTTTTCTAATGATTGCTATCTGTGTTTTGTTAATATGTTATTGTCTAAATAGCTGTCTGTACCATTTTTGACATGGAGCATTTGTAAACGAGCTTGCTAGCTCAAAGGTTTTAATCCAAGAATTCAACAACTAAATAAATAAGGTGCAGAGGGGTAGACAGTCAGATATGTAAAGGGGAGTTTCTTAATAATAGCTCTGTAGGTCCAGAGTATAGCATTCCTTTGTCTCCTGAAGGTAAGTGATGTCCAGCCCACCAGGGAATAAAGTGCACAATGATGCGTGGTGTAACCTGCACTACAGATGAAGCGTAGGGCTCTGTGGTACAAGATGTTGAGCTTTGCTAGTGCTGACCCTGGAACTTGGTCATAGAGGAAGTCAGCATAGTCCAAGAGAGCTAGGAAGGTGGCTTGTACCAGCCTCTTCCAAGCCTCTTAGGTAAGCAGATGTTTAATTCTATAGAACAGGCCAAGCCTTTGCTTCAGTTTTTTTTGAGAGTTCCTCTACGTGCTCAGTGAAGGAGAGTCTGTTGTCAATCGGTACCCCTAGGTATTTGAATTTTGCAACATAATCCAGCGTTTCACCAAGCAATGTGGTGATAAGTGGCATTGGGCCAGATTTCAAGGGATCTGAGGCCATAACAAGTGAAGACACGAGCATGGCTTTTGTTTTTTTCGCATTTAGGAGTGGTTTTTGGTTAAGGAGGTTGCATTGTAGTATATCGAAATCTGATTGCAGGTCTGTACAAGCACTCTCATGAGTAGGCCTGGTGATGTAGAGGACTCTGTCATCAGTGAAAAGGTGGACACTGGCTGGCTCAATTCCATGGTCAATATTATTAATGTATAGTGCAAAAAGTAAAGGTCTCAAAGTGGAGCCCTGTGGCACTCCACTGCTGATCAGTTTCAGCAAAGAAAGATCACCCACTGCTTTGACTTGCTGCATACATTCTGACAGGTAACTAGAAAACCATTTCGGGGATAGTGCATCCAATCCAATATCATGAAGGGTAACCAATAACAAGTCATGGTCCACGGTATTGAATGCCTTACTTAAATCAAGAGAGACTGCACATAAGTAATTCTTTAAGTCAAGGGCTCTCTGCCTGTCATTTGTTACCTTAGCAAGTGCTGAGATTGTACTGTGACAGGGTCTCAAGCCTGATTGTACCAGACTGAGCAGGTTGGAAGCATCAAGATAGTTTCTAAGTTGATTATTGACTATTTTCTCCAGCAGTTTGGAGAGGAGGAGAAGTAAGGAGATCGGCCTGTAATTGTTGCGGTCACTTGGATCTCCAGATTTGAAAAGGGGTATGACTTGAGTAGTCTTCCAGATTGACGGGCGTTCACCCATGCCAAGGAACAAGATGAAGAGGTGTGTGACTGGTGCTGCCAAGACTTGATGACTGAGCTTTAAAAAGTACAGCCCAATAAGATCCGCTCCTGTGCTTTTTCTGGTATCCAGCTAGAGGAATAGGTCTTCCATTTCTTTGAGAGTAACAGGCTGAAAGGAGAAGCCAGTGTCTGGGGCATGGTGGTTAGGGACAGGGATAGTTTTGCCCTGGGTTGCAAGCTGAGTTCAGAGGTTGTTGGCCGGTGATGAATCAAAGGCCATCCTAGCAGTGGCAAAGTGTTTGTTTAGGAAGTCAAGGATCTCAGCTTTGTCGGTGATGGAGGAGCCATCATACAAAATTTTTGAGAGGAGGGAGCCAGAGGTTGCATGGCCTTGAATATCTTTAAGTGTTCTCCATAACTTAGCAGGACATGTGATGGAGGAGTCCAGCATTGTATGGTAATAGTTAGCCTTTGCAGTTCTGATAAGCTTTGTACAGCGATTCCTGGATGACCTTAAAGTAGTCCAGTCAGAAGGAAGTTTTGATTTATGAGCCTTTTTCCAGAGTTCATCCCTGCTGAGCAAGGCAGACTTCAGTTCAGCTATGAACCAAGGAAACATTTTCTTCTTGGTTCAGATTTTGACCAGGTGGGGCATGTTTATCTAATGCCCAACAGACAATGTTTTGGAAGGTCTCGTGTGCAGCCTCGACTGTCTTGGCTAGGTAGAAGTCCTGCCAATACAGTGAGTTCTGCAAGTCCTTGAGGAAGGCCAGAGGATCAAAACTACGTGAACATCGTTTAAATATGAACCTGGATTTAGAGATTGGTTTAGGTGCTGACCTTATACAAGCAATGGAGCAATGATCACTGAAGTCAGTGAAGAAGACACCAGAGTGGAAAAATAGGTGAAGTTTGTTTACTAGTATGATGTCTATCAGGGAACTTTTGTTGTTTTTTTTTGTTCAGATGAGTCACTTCTGTGATGATTTGGACAAGCTCAAAGGTGTTACATAGATTTTTTAAAGATTTGGAGCAGTCCAAAAGCCAGTCCACATTGAGGTCACCCAGGATTATGACTTCAGACTGTATCACATTCCAGGAGCTGGTTAAATGGCTCAGCAATTGTAGCCCCACAGAGGGAGGCCTATAGCAACCCATAATGTACAAAGATAAAGGTGGAAAACATCAGCTTTTGTAATGTCATTTTTGAACAAGGGTCTCACAATATAAAAAATCAGTCTAAACTATTAAAAGTATTGAAAGCTAACTGTATTGCTGTAAAAAGGTTGATTTTGAAAGGGTTGGAAATCATAGGATCGTAGACAGCCTTTTCCCAGAGGTGCGTGGAGTATAATTTTCCCATCATAATAATATGATGTAAAAAATGTTATAAACGATACAGCTTTTCAGAATATTTATGAGCTTAGTATTAAACAATGGTCAGAAACTGTATTACAAGATAACTGTAACATCAAATATGTGTAGTCTTTATGACCATGTCTACAAGTCTATGTTGTTGTCTTTATGTAGAAGTCGAAGTGTTTCCCTGACTTTGTAGTTGGTTTATTTTTCTGTGGATGTGATGTTAAAAATATGATTATAGATGTTAAAGAAACATTAATATAATCTACACATACCACACATTTATATTTACTACTTGTCATATGGATGAACTTGTCTAATTGTAATATCAGAGTGTCATCTATCTGGTCAGGGATTCCATCAGGGAGTCAATTGCCTAGCAGTAGCTGGACTGGAAGGAACAGAGGCACTCTACCTGTCTGGGAGTTTAGGCTAGTGGAAGTGTCTTCAGTGACTGGGGTGATCTTGGAGCTGAAGCACACATATTGTGAACTGGATCCAGCCGCAACACTTTCTTAATGGGATGCGCCGAGGCTGTTGGTTCTATGTTCGCCAGGATTGCCAGGTGTTCAATGGCAGAGGTGGTGTTCCCAGTGGCTTTGAAAGAAGCGCTGGTGAGACCCCTCCTTAATAAATCTTCCCTCTACCCAGATGTCCTGGCAAATTACCGTCCGATCTCCAACCTGCCATTCTTGAGCAAGGTTGTTGAGAAACTGGTGGCACAGCAGCTCAAGGATCGCCTCATGTCCTTTGACATTTATGATTCCTTTCAGTTGGGTTTTTGGGCCAGACATAGCACAGAAATAGCTCTAGTTAGGGCGCATAATGATCTTCTTAGGGCTAGAGATACAGGAGACAGGTCAGTTCTTGTGCTCCTCGATCTCTCATCAGCGTTTGACACTGTGGGCTACATCGTGCTCCTCAATCGGTTCTGTGAGTTTTGTGGACTTGTCAGTGCTGTCATCAGATGGTTTGAGTCCTATCTCTCTGCTAGAGTGCAGCAGGTGGTGATGGAGAATTTCTCCTCCTCCCTAACGCCCTAGTCATGTGGAGTACCACAGGGCTTGATCTTATCACCGATGCTGTTCGCAGTGTACATGCTGCCCCTGGGTGAGATCATTCAGCAATACTGCATGGAGTTTCACCACTATGCAGATGAAACCCAGCTGTATTTGTCATTTGCACCCAGAACATCTGGTGCTGCTGACATGCTAAACATCTGTCTGGCTAAAATCAACAACTGGATGGCTTCTAGCTGGCTGAGACTAAACCTGGATGAGACGGAGGTGCTAGTGATCGAGCCAGGTCACGAGCATGATGGGTTGTCACCTGGAGCTAACACAGGTCTTTTCCTGGGGTCTGCTCCATTGGTGGCTTCCCCAAGGGTGTGTAATCTCAGTGTGATCCTGGAGAGCAGGCTGATCTTTGAAGATCAGGTATCATCTGTAGTCAAAAGTGTTTTTTGCCATTTGCAGAACATCACCAGGATCAAGCCCCTTGTTCCACTCGAGGATCTGCCAACTCTGGTACATGCCTTTGTTACCTCTAGGCTCAACTGCTACAGCTCTCTATATTTAGGGATCATGGAAGGGATCCTCCACAGACTGCAGCTGGCGTAGAATGCAGTGGCCGGTTACTGACGGGCCTGTCAAGGTCCAGTAATGTGACCCCAGTCCTGCTTGTTCTGCACTGGCTACCTGTCAGGTGGAGGGTCCTTTTCAAGGTGGACTTGCTCACCTTTAAGGCCCTATACAGACTGGATCCTGGCTACCTGTCAGAGCACCTAACGCCTGTGACCTCTGCTCACTCCCTCCACTCCTCTTCAAGGGGCCTCCTGGACATTCCTGGGTTCTGCTCAAGACATCAGGTGATCATGCATTTAGTGTCTCTGGGCCAACCCTGTGGAACTCACTTCCATCCGGGAGGTCCCCTCAATTGGGGTTTTCAAGCTGAGACTGAAGGACCACTTCTTTAGCCTGGCTTTTATGGATTGATTTTCCAGCCCAACCATCCTAGTTATCTGAAGCTGATCTTAAAGTTGCTATTCTGAATCGTATTTATTCTAAAAATTGTTACTGTGTATATGTTTTGCTAGGCACCCAAAGCCTCAGGGAATGGGCACCCTAGAAATACAATTCGTCTTGCCTTGCCTATAAATGACACCCTATTATTTATTGTTAACTGAAAACTAATTGTGAAATTACTCAATTATATAAGCATCTGTTTTCCTTGTACATGTGAAAAATAGTCCCAGTAAAAATATTAAGAACAAAAAAGAAGGATGTGGGGAATCACTGCTTCACTGAAAAAGTGGTGGATGCCTGGAACAGGCTGCCAGCAGAAGTGGTGGAGGTGAAAACAGTAGGGGACTTCAAGCATGCATGGGACAGACATGGGGGAATATTAGTAAATAGGCAGGGAGGAGGGAGGGAGGGTCACCAGAGACCAGGTAGGATCTATGGAAGCAGACTAGGCAGGGACCACCTGGGCAGACTGGGTGGTCCAAGAGGTCCTTTGCTGCCAACAAATTCTATGTTTTTTGTTTCTATGCTTCCAGGATCCTTACTCAAGCCCCATCTCGAGACAAAAACACAATGGGTGCACTCAATAACATGGCTATGTCAGAATGAACAGAATGGACCATGATGCAGATAAAGGGCTGTACTGTCTGTTGAAGAGTGTTACTGAGCCCAATCATGAATACATAAAGTATAGGTGCAAAAATCCAGTACAGTACATATCAATGGTATTATGAAGTGCAGAAAACACAGTAAAGTCAGACCTGCTCAAAAATACCTCTTGGGCTAGATAAAACTGTTCACTAGACACTACAGCATATTTTTGTTCTGGAATAGCCATGTTACTACTGACTGCACCCTATTTGTTTAAAGTTGTATTTGCATGGCTAGCCATCTTAGGGTTTCACCAAGTCTGCGAGCGGTTTTGTTTTTGCATGGAACCCATGCCAAACTCAGTGTTCAGTTCTGGTCCCCATATCTGAAAACAGAGAATGACATAATTGAAAAAGTCACCACTTCTCCCTCAGGAGTACACACCAAGTTGCTGAATTAGCAACCTGGTGCTCTAGTCCATGAGTCCCGTTTGGTATGTGGAATGCCATTAATTACTTACGTAATAATAATATTACATCCAGTCAATTCCTGGGGATTAATGACCAGCTTGGCGGGGGGCTCTCCATTTCTCAAGGGAGCACATATTTAGTGGTGGAAAACCATTATCACCTGTGGACTTTTCAGTGGCCTATGTGATATGAGTTGTGGTGGTCTCAGTCCAGTTGCCAGTGGGCAGGTATCCACATCACAAACCTCCCTACAAAACTGGCAGTAATTGACACACTTGGTAGTCTCACGTGAGAGGCTAAGGACTGAATGGGCATGGAGTCTGAGCTGTCCTCAACTGTGTGGTGGACAATCCATGACAGGTTTGAGGTACATTTGCAGGACAGTGTGGGGAAGCGTGCACCATGGTTGCCTGTGCTGTAACTGTCATTGTCATGTTGATGAACAGAGGGCTTCAGTTTCCAGTACTGTCAATCTAGTACCTTTCACAAGCACAACATCAACACTGAAAAACAATGAAAATCAAACAAAAAATGTACAAAAAAGATTAGTAGGATTACTTTTCTGTCCATTGTTGATATACTAACAAACATTCTCTTATCTGGAAATACAAATGTGTAATGTGAAATACAGCTTATATGTATTTTTTTAATTTGTTTTATCGAACACAAAACACATAGAACAAGCACAACTGTACAAAATACATTGCACATAGTGCAAAAATAGTGTGCACCAATGACCTGAGATACAGACATTATGCACTGAGTAATGAACTAGTCTCACAAGAAATGCATAACAGTAACAACAATCTAGCTTCAAACTGCTAAATGATAAAATATGAATGTTGAAGCCTTCACACAGGGTGCACCTCTATGTGGCCTAGCAAATGTGGTATCCAGATATTTGTGTATTCTGGAGTTCAGGGTAACTACAGGGAGGGAGAAGCCTCAAAGTTATACCACACAGAGGCCACTGAGAGATGGGGCAGCCAAGTGGGTTGGGGGGCAAAACATGGGTTGGGAAGATGGACTCAAGGGGGGAATGTTGCAAATAAGAGAACCATAGAGGGTAAGACACCTGAGGACTCCATTGAAGGGAGATAGCATTTGCAGAGAGTGAACTCATTACAGGAGATGGGGGATGCAGCAAATGGCACTGTTGGAATGTGAAACAACAGGGGAGACTCCAAGTTCAGGAAAAATTAGGAAGGGACCTTACCCTACTAGAGAATTCCCAGGAGTCCAACATGATCAGAGATGAGGAGGACAAGAATGGCCCCCAAATTGCCTGGTATTGGGAAGAAGTTTTGTGAGCAAATTGAGACAGCCATGCCATGGTGGATAAGGTCCGGACTGCCGTCAGTCATTCTACCTTAGATGGAATGTCCTGGGACCTCCACCTCCTAAGGAGGAGGTGTCTGGCTTTAATTCCTGCAATGATGACCCAACAGAACAGTGGATCTGGAATCTGTACATTTTGTGGGTGCATCCTCAGGTTGTAAAGGTGTGCTGAGGAAGGAAACTGGAAACAGAGAACCTGCTGTGAGCAGGAATGTATACCATGCCAGAAGGTATGGCATTCTGGGCACTCATAGAGGATGTTAAGCAAGTCAGCTTCTAGCAAATCTCATCACCAACACTTGTGTGGAGAAGGCCCAGGGCTTTGAGCTGTGCTCAGGTGTGGTACCAAGAAAGCAGTTCCTTATTTTGGATTAGCAGGCTTCTGCTATCAGGTACCACCCTATGAATTAGGCTCCAGAGACCTGACCAGACTTTATCTGAAATAATGATTCACAATGAGGACTGCCACTTATCTCTAGCTTTAAGGGAAGGATCAAGAGTAGCATCTCTAATGGATCACTATAGCTTCCTGGCCCTACCTTTGTGCAGTCTCCCCCAGATGGACACCAGATCTTCTTGCTGGGTGGACATGTGAGAAGGCCTTTCCTTCAGTAAAGGGGACAAAAGGCTATGGATTTGTAAAAAAAAATGCCAAAAAACAGAACAAGGCAGCTGGTATCTAGTCTGGAGATTTGTGAAAAAGTCCACTAGGTTTGTATTGTGCTGAAGGAGATTCTGAACCTGATGAATGCCTTGCAATATCCACAAGGTCCAGCCAGGCAGTTTTCTCCAATTCAGAGATTTGTGTTGTGCCAGATCAGGATGAGTTTTACAGGAGTGATAGATAACTCCATGTATACCCCTAGCCTCTTCCAGGCTTTCATAGGTTTAGTCCAAGTATAAGTGGCTTACTTCCCATTTCTGAAATACTGATTGCTTGAGTTGTACCTAACCAGAGACACCAACTATAACTGTGATCATTCTTTTAAGGGAATTAACAGTGGGGCAGTTGCTATTGCGTACTCTGGTTACTGCACTGCTCAGGGATGCACTGCATGTCTTGGACTCCTTCCCTGTCTTGAACACCCATAAGGTCATGCACACAATCCCAATGACTTTCTTCATGACAAATGATATAGCTTCTATGCAATATGCTATGACTTGCCATTTTTTTCATGCCCAAACATTGTGTCACCATGACATCCTCCTACCTAAGAGAGCATCATTGGGGCCTGTTCAGTAAGCTTATATACTTGAAACACTGTCCATTAATTTACATAGCTTTAATCCATCTGATGTTTGCTGGTGATATTGAATTAAATCCAGGTCCTACCACTACTCCCCATGCTACTTTTAGCACATCACCCCGGCAGTTCACTAAGAACCTAAAAATAGTGCACTTAACATAAGAAGTCCCATCCCCAAGATGGATGAACTTACAACCTGACATCCCACTATCAAGCCAACATGCTGGGTATATCTGAAACCTGGTTGAAGCCAATCATAATCCTCAACCACCTTTGTGCAATCTTGGGGTATAACTTCATGAATTTAGACCACCCTGGCCCTAAGAAAGGAGGAGGCACCCTAATTTGTTTTATATGTTACCTCAAGGTTACTTCACTTAGCCTCACTTCTCAGCCTGAGTCACCTTTAGAGTAATGTCATGGTGTACTCACTCTGGGTAATACTAAATTACTCCACCTCTTCTACATTTATTTACTGCCTGCTGGTGGTATACACTCTCTCTCTCTCTCTCTCTTTCTTCACTAATTATGTCCATTTGTGCTATGGTCAAGAAAAACTATGCTTGGAGGGTTTCCAAGCTGCTAGTTTTAGTTGTGGATCCTCATGTCTTATGTTTCACCAGGACTGTTTCATTATGCACCCATCCTAGGTTCCTTCTTAAAAAGGATTCTGAGTTCACGCTAAACCAGTCCATCACCCTGCTGAGTTTTTCCTTCCCCTTATGATGCTGGTGAGGTTATCCTGAATTATTTCAGTGTCCATAGGGCTTTAGTCTTCTATTTGGACCATATGAAGGACTGCAGAAAGCCCTCATGGCTTTTTTGTTTTATTTGCCCGCAGGATGGTGCCTCAAAGCAGTGCCTTTCTAAATGGTTGGCATCCTGCATTTCTTTTCATTACTGGAAATGTAGTAAGAAGCCTTCTGGTCCTGCCATAGACATGTTATCCATGGTATGACTATGTTTGTGACTTGTTTCTAGTCATGGCAGCTGGCATATGCTCTACGGCCAGATGGAGTTCTGGCCACACTTTCACTAAATGCTACAGTCTGGATCTGGTATCCACCAGACAGGCTGGCTTTGACCTTACCTTCCTTCTCCAAGACCAAGATACATAGATACCTAGATACTGTCACCAGACATGGGGCCTATGGCCCACCTAGTCTGCCCATTTGAGCTTGTAAGTTCCCTTTATGTTTTTCTAGAAGTCTGTTGCCCCTTACCCCTGACCTCCAGAATTCCCTTAAGTTTATCCCATGCATTCTTAAATCCAGTGATTGTTTCAGCCCCCACCATGTCCTCTGGCAGGATGTTCCACTTGTCCACCACCCTTTCTGTAAAGAAATTCTTCCTCACGTTTCCTCTAAATCGCCTTCCCTCCAACTTCATCCCATGCCCTCTAGTCCTGGAACATATTTTTCACTGGAAAATAGTGTATTCCTGCACCCTGTTCCTCCCTGTAAGGTACTTATATGTCTATCATATCCTGTCTCTTCTTCCTTTCCTCCAGGGAGTGTGTATTCAAGTCCTTCAGCCTGTCCTCATAGGACTTGTGATGCAACCCTGTACCATCTTTGTTGCCCTCCTCTGAACCTTCTGTACTCTGTCTATGTCCTTACGTAAGTAAGGTCTCCATAAATGTACACTGTACTCCAGGTGGGGCCTCACTAGTGTCTTGTATAGTGGAATTATGACCTCCCTTTTTCTGCTGGTGATGCCCCTGCCTATGCATCCCAGCATCCTATTTGCTTTACCTGCTACCTTGTCACACTGTTTCCCTACATTGAGGTCATCAGAGACGATAACCCCAAGGTCCCTTTCCTGCTTAGTGCATGCTATATCCTTCCCCCCGAACTGATATGCTGTTCTAGGGTTTTTGTGCCCCATATGCATTATGTTGCACTTCTTTGCGTTGAATTTCAATTGCCAAACCCTTGACCATTCTTCAAGCTTCTGCAGGTCCCTCCTCATTCTGTCTACACCCTCTGGTGTGTCCACTGTGTTACAGAGCTTCATGTCATTGTCGAACAGAGAAATTCTGTCTTCTAGGTCCTGTGTAATGTCACTGATGAAGACGTTGAATAAGACCAGTCTCAGCACTGATACCTGTGGTACCCCACTGGTTACTCTTCCCTTTGTGGAGTGACAGCCATTTATCACCACCCTCTGTGTCCTGCTGCCCAGCCAATTACCCACCCACCGCACTACTGTTCTGTCCACTCCCATATTCCCAGGTTTGTTTAATAGCCTTCTATGTGGCACAGTGTCAAAGTCCTTGCTGAAGTCCAGATAGGCCATGTCCACTGCCCTCCCTTGTCATCCAGTCGAAAAATTCAATGAGGTTGGTCTGGCATGACCTTCCCCGGGTGAAACCATGCGGCCTTGGGTCCTGTAGTCTGTTGGCAGCCAGATGTTCCACCAATCTCCCCTTCAGTAGTACTTCCATGATCTTTTCCACTACCGAGGCCAGGCTGACTGGTCTGTAGCTCCCCACTTCCTCTTTGTTCCCGCTTTTGTTTATTTTATTTATTTATTTAGCTTTTGTTAACCGGGTAAGTGCACTAGCCATAAAATGAC
The DNA here is from genome assembly GCA_016271365.2 of Neoceratodus forsteri. Classification (NCBI taxonomy): domain Eukaryota; kingdom Metazoa; phylum Chordata; order Ceratodontiformes; family Ceratodontidae; genus Neoceratodus; species Neoceratodus forsteri. Next base: position 405,938,310 of record CM028135.1, read on the forward strand.
TATTTTCAGGCATGACCTGGGAGAGTACAGACATGCAGAAACTTAACAGGATAACAAATTATAAGTGCTTTACATACAATGAGTTAAAGAGGATACAATACATCAGAACATACAAAGTAAAGCACTTTACATACAATGAGTTAAAGTGGATACAATATATTAGAGACATACAGAGTAGGTCATTCATAAGTTCATAGGTGCCTACCTATGCAATGAATAGAGGTGACCTTGGACAATAAATTATCAGGTGACATATCATATGAACAGAACAAGGTACACAAAAACAAAAAGAGGTAATACAAAAGGAAGAAATAACCATTAAGAGCAGGGGGTGTCATTAAGGAAAACTTCAGTAAGTGAGGAAGAAGGGAGCAAGCCATGAAATTAGATTATATGAGTGTATGTAAGTGTAAGAGAGATGCCTGCAGTGCAAGATTGTATATGGGCAGGGAAAGGGAGCCGGGACAGGCTGAGGCAGTAAGAGGGTTATATAGAGGTGAGGAAATACTATTGTATGGCCAGAAACATTAGTCATTAGGTAGGGTGAAAGCAGGAACAGGTATCAGCAATCAGCAGATTTGAGCACAGTTTTCTCTTAAAGCATGTGTGGAAGCTAGAAAGTCTAATGTCGAGGGGAAGGGAATTCCACAGCTGTGGAGCCGCATGCTCAAATGCAACAGTTCCTTTCCTAGTGCGGCACCTTGGCAAATTCAGAAAGGATTTATCAGCTGATCGTAGACCATGGAGTGTGTCCTGAGGAACAAGCATAGCTGCAAGACACCTAGGGGTTTGATTTCGAATTGTCGAATCAATAAGAGAGCCAAGGTAGTATTTCCTACTAGCTAACGGAGACAGTCAACCAAGATCATTGTAAAGCTGACAGTGGTGTTTAAGCCAAGGAGCAGAAGAGGCATAGCGACATATGTTGTTATACGTAATATCCCATCTGAGTAGGTAAGTTTTATGAGCAGCCCCAAATAAGGGAGCCCCATAGGTTAGGGTGGGGAGCAGAATGCCCCTCGCAATGGCCATTTCAGCCGATGGCATGAGCATATAACTAGTCTTATATGCAACACCCAGTTTGGAGTTGACAGCTCTGCAAACAGACTGTACATGAAGATTATGATCAAAAAGATTGTCTAGCAGGATGCCCAGGTACTTGAAAGAGGTCACACATTCCAGTAATTGACCTTCTAAGTCCTGCACCGTCAGTGCTGTTGTGCAAGCCCGGAGCTTTGGGGCCGATCCAAGCAGCATGGCTTTAGTTTTGCTAGTGTTGACAGCCAGTTTGTGGTCTTATAGCCAGTTTTGGATATTGTTAAAGTCAGAGGAAAGGGTTGTGTTGATAGTGTCTATATTAGTAGAACTTGTATAGATGACAAGATCATCAGCATATAGAATAGCAGAGCAGGATTTTAGAGCGGCTCCAATGTTATTTATATAAAGAGAATAGGAGGGGCCCTAGGATGGAGCCCTGAGGTACACCAATGTTAATGGTGTTACTGTTCGATAGACAGAAATTAAATTTCACCACTTGTATTCTATTTGTTAGGTAGCTTTCATACCAGTCAACAGCAGAGGAGGAGAAATGCAGGTGTTGAAGCGAGGAGAGAAGCAAAGTGTGATCAACAAGGTCAAAAGCCTTTGTAAGGTCAATAAAGACAGCCCCAGTCAGATTTTTGTATAAGGGGACTACATCTGCTGTCCTCCAGTCTTCTGGTACCTCCCCTGTTTCCAGTGATTGGGTAAACAGGATTGCCAGAGGTTCAGCCACCACCTCTCTTAGTTCCTTTAGGACCCTGGCTTACACCCCATCTGGTCCCATTGCTTTATCAACTCTTATTCCTTCCAGTTTCTTTAGGACCCTTTCCCATATAAAGGGACTTGTGTCCATTTCTGCACCATTCCCACCCCTTGTACTCCCTTCAGGCCCATTACCCTCCTCTTCCTCAGTAAAGACTGAGCAGAAATATCTGTTCAGTATGTCAGCTTTACTGTTGTCATCCTCCACGCGGCCCCATCCTCCCCCTTCCATCTCACTATCCCTCTCTTTGCCCTTCTTTTTTCACTTAAGTACCTGTAAAAGGTTTTGTCCCCTCTACCCACTGATTTTGCGATGTGCTCTTCTGTCTGAGCTTTGACTTCTCTTACTGACCTCCCTGCCTCCCTTTGCTTCTCCTGGTACTTCTCCATATCCCCTTCTGCCTGCGTTTTTTTGTGTTGCCTGAATGTGATCTTTTTGGCTTTCACTTTCTCCTCTACCTCCTTGGAAAACTATAATGGCCTCCTCTTTCTTTTCCCCTTGCTAACCTGCTTAATGCATAATTCTGCTGCTCTTGTAATCCCTGCTTTAAATATTGCCCAGTGTACCTCCATCCCTGATTCCCCTCCCCCATTCCCATTAGTTCCTCTTTCAAGCATGTCTCCATTTTCCCAGTCTTCCCTCCTAAAATCCAGGATACATGTTTTTGTGTGGTTTGGTTCTGCTCTTTCTGTGATTTCAAACCACAGTGACCGGTGGTCACTGTTCCCCAGGTGCTCCCCCACTGTTACCCCAATCACACTGTCCCCATTTGTGAGCATGAGGTCCAGTATTGCCTTCTGCTGAGTTGGTTCTATGACCAGTTGCTTAAGGAAGGCACCTTGAAAGGAGTCCAGGATAAATCTGCTCCCGGATGATGCTGCTGCTGGGAGGCTCCAGTCCACATCTGGAATATTGAAGTCTCCAACCAGCACCACCTCCCCCTTGTCTGCCATCCTTTGGATGGCTAGCATTAACTCCCTATCTGTCTCTTCCTCCTGGGTTGTCTTAAAGGTCTTATATGTCCCTGATGTTTAAAAGGTCTTATATGCCCCTGCTGCCTGGCCTTCGTCCTGCTGTACTGGTTGTTCTGCTTGTGAATCATTCCAAACCCTATGGAAGGAGCTGTCCTTGAAGAAGACAGTTTTGTTATTTACCAGTAATAGCAGATCCTTGAGAGAATGTCCTCCATAGAGTCCTGGCTCACCTTCCAACCTGCCTTGTTTTGTGTTTGAGCTGGCATACTCTGGTAGAAATGCTCATTACTGCACACTGGGTCTTCCATGTCTGCACCTTTTCTAATGTTTTTTTTTCCTTTCTGGAACCTCCACCTCTCCTGTTAGCCTTGTCAGGGTTGTGGTCCCCCATTTATGTCCATATTGTACAACTCCAAGCTTGTCTTCAGTGGGAAACTGAGGAGGCATGTACCTTCCCAGGTTATATAGGTGGTACCAATGTACGTAATGTGGGTGGCCCCAGTTAGTCAAGCGTTTCCAAGTGATTCGGACACCAGTGGTTTACAGTTCCAAAGGTAAGCCTCTATGAAGGAGAGTCTCTCAAAGACATACTATTGGTTAGTAATAACATCTTCTTCAGGCAGTACAATACTACAAAACTGTCCAAGTCACAGTTCTGAATAGCAGGTATCTAATGTATTTTTATGTCCTCTTGCATGATATAGAAACATACCATTTTACAAATCATCCAGAAACTGCATCCATTTGGCGTGGTATAGAAATGAACTTATCAAGTGTGATTCTGTAGATCTGAAAATGTCTAACTCATAATTATGACCTCTCCCAAAACTAAACCTGTGGCATAATGACTACATACATTTGTCTGTGAAATACTTCATTGTTTTTTTAAACTCAGTCATATTATTTGAAGGCAATTACAACCACAGGTCTTGAATAAATATATTTCATTCCATGTGTTATAAACAAAGTTTGAAACAACGTTTCCCCCTAGAAGCCTGTGAGCTTAGTTTCAAGGATATATGCCAAACCATATTTAAGAACATTGATTGGTTTGAAGGTCATTTGCACATTTGCTGCAAACACTAAACCACTTTGTGGTTTTGGTAAATGTACATGACAGCCTCTTGGAGCACATTTTCCACCTTTTTAATTGTCATGTAACAGCATCTTGTAGAGCCAAACTGTCTGCAACACCTCAGCACTTAGACATTAAACCTTACCACAGCACCACAGCAATTATTAACTGTTTGTGGTCTGATCAGTGATTCTTGTGTCATGTCATTTTAGTTGTAAGGTTTTAATTTTATATTTTGCAAAACTTAAGATGCAATAAAGTTTTTTTCATAAAATAGTAGTATATCTGATGTGGTTTGCTGGCTGGTATTCTTGATGAAGAATATTTGATACTATTACATAGGATTCTGATTACAAAAACAAATATATTTCAAGAACAACTGTACACCCTTCCTTATTAAATAGTAAAGTTATCTGAGGTGGAAACACACCTTCAGAAGCAGGAAAATAAAATAGCCTCTTTCACATTACCTGCAGTGTCAAGATATGTAAAGAAACAACAAATATCTATATGTATTGTAGTACTGTTTGATGCTTCAGACACACCTCAGAAATATCCATATAAATGATTTTTTCTGCAGCACTAAGGGGTCACTGGAGCATTTAATTGTGGGTTCTGGGTTGCAGGCTGCCGAAGGAAAGCAGCAGTATCAGACCAGGGGGGCTGATTTGGCAAAGCTCTTCCCTGGGCCTCAAGAAAGTGGTTACAAACTTATCTTCATCTTCTTTTTGCTGACAGTACTGATCTCTGCATTATTTTCTCCCCTTACATCTTGTCTGCAGTATTCTATGACATCTTCTTTCTCAAAGTCAAGAAACTATAAAGACAAAGCCATAAAAGGGGTAATGGGAAAACTGAGCTTCCTTTATAACTTTATTATACACTTTTCTTTTTTCTTTATTGTTTCTACAGGAAGGGAAGGATCCGTCCTGACCTGAAAAATGTCAGTACAAACTGCATGAATATTTTTGCAGAGCCGGCCTTAGGCCTTAGGCACTCTTAATCCCAGCAGCCGCTGGTAGCTCCCTATTCAAAGGGGGCCCCAGCTTGAAGTTCTCTAAGTCATCAATCTTTGAAATGTTTTTTTTTTTTTTCATTGTCTGTATCCTGTTGAACTAGGACACAAGGGATATCACTGCACTGGGTAGAAGCTCCCAAAGGAAACTTGCCAAGGCACATGTTAGGATTCCTCAGGACTAATCCTGCTGGGGGCCCCAAAAAAACAAAAGGCTGGTGCTTATTTTTTTGTCCATTCTATTCACATACTGGACTTCAAAGGCATTGCTACATGCAATGCTCTGAAGAAGATTTGGGGAAAAAGGTACCTCATTTCCAAGTTTTAATTTTTAAAGAGTGTTCGAAACATAAAATGTACAGTACTTTGTGTTATTAGAAACATAGAAAATGTCAGCAGAAAAAGGACAATTGGCCCATTGCATCTACCCTTGCCTGCCTCTCTACTGGACTGAGTTTCTGCCAACTCAGTTGACCTCCCCTTAAACCTCCCCAGCATATCAAACATCACTATACACATGACCCCTCTTGCCCTCACCACCACTACCACCACTATCTCAGCATGTATGACCTCTTCTGGCAGATTGTTCCATTCTGCAATCAGTAAAAATTACTTTCTGGTATTTTTTAACCCTACTTCCAGATAGTTTCATGGAGCTACCTCTACTGAAAGTATCACTACTTAAAGTGAATAAGTCCCTAGTGTTCACTCTTTTGATACAGTGGAGGAACACAAATGTCTTGCTCATGTCCCCATGTAGTTCCCTCCTATCCTTCAAGGTATACATGTTCAGATCCTCCAGATGTTCCTCATTAGGCTTCCATTGACACCCCGGATCATCTTGACAGCTCTTCTGTGCACCAGTTCTAGACTCCTTCTTATGATGCGGGTTCCAAAACTGTACAGGATACTCCAAGTGAGGACAGACCAGCAGCCCGTAGAGGGTCAAGTACAGAAGTGTGGAGAAGCCCAGGAAAATTCTTATGCAACTGTACCTTCTCAGAGAAGGACAAAGAGAAAAGCTATCTGAATTCTTAGTGAAGACATAAAATATCATTCAATGGGCTTATTGGAAAGGGAGTCTAGCTGCTGCTGATATGGACCAGACTCAAGAGGAGCAAGTGATTAATACGTGGACCAAATACTAACTAATTTACACCTGAGAGAAGTTGGACAAGCCACCCCTTCATGGAGACTTGATGGGAGATGTACTAGAGCAGGAAGAATGACTGCAGTCTATAAGCACCCAGCAGATTCCTGCCAGGATGGGCATGATGGAAAGTGTACTAGTTGCTACCCAGGAAGCCCCTGGCATGATGGAGATAATGACCCAGATAGAAAAACTGGCCCAACTCATGCTAGAGCAGCTGAAGGAGTGATGTTCAGATGGTGGAGGGCCACCAATGATGCCATCTGTGTTGCCAACTTGAACAGACATTAATCTCCAGAGAGATGGAGATTGGGCTAAGCCCACGATAGTGCCCAGGTTATAGGAAAACCATGCAGACTATACACACTTCTGTTGTGGGAAGACTAGACATCAATGATAGGTCTGTTGCAGTTCAGAGGATCTCCACTGAGTCAATAAAACAGCTCATCTAGAAGCTGATGCGGCAGAGAAATGCCAGTGGAGTTTAACAAGAGAGCACACTGAAGTCTCACAAGCAAAATGTTCATTTTGAATCACTTACAGATTTACAGATAAAACTGATAGGAGGTAACTGCTTGTTATGGACAAGTTAGTAAAGCCGTTGTCCAAGATTCAAGTTAAAAGTTGAATGACAATCCTTTTGTGCTCTCTTAGACAGTGGGTCTCAAGTCACCATGATATTTATGGACTATAATGATAAATATTTGAGTCATCACCCCATTTTGCCTCTGCAAGAATTTAATGTGGGTGGATTAAGTGACAAGGCCTTCCCCTAGCTGGGATGCATTACTATTGACATGTAACTATGGAACAGGTGTACCTGCCTCCCACACTACACCAAGACACTATGTGCCATGATATGAATAAGGCTAGTTCCCTTCAATAAATTTATCAAATGTGAACATATATTATTCAGAATGTTCCACAATGTGATGTTTCAGAAAAAGGTAGCCCTAATAAAACACAAACATAACAGTAAAAATATTTAGACCAGTTATCAGTGTGCAGTCAGCATCTCGGATGCTACCACAAATAATGGCAGTCTGAAACTAATGTTTAGCCCAGCTAGCCAACGGGCTTCCTTAGAGAGTACCATTGACATATATTCTGTGGCCCAAGTGGTTGGAGTTAGAGGGACCAATACATGATGCCCAGGAGCTGAGAAGCACTGGATTGTCTCAACAGAATGCAGGAGTTCTCTGTATTAGACCTGAGGAGCAGGTATTATTAATTCCAAGGCTTGTAATGACTGAAAAAAATACATCATCCATCTGCCTGCTTTTAGGTTTTATGAGTTCCTGTGCTTGCCCCAAGGTATCTTTTTCCCCTCAGCCACCTTTCAGTGCCTCATGGAAAGAGCAGTAAGAGACATGAATTTATTGGATAGCTTAGCATATTTAGATGACATAATCATGTTCAGGAAGATGCTGGAAGAACATGAGTCATGACTTTTCAAAGGGCTCAATCATCTTAAAGAGCTAGTGTACTGCCTAAAACTAATACTCATTTTTAAAAGCAGTCAACCATTACCATTTATATCTGAAGTACGTTTTGTTTTCCCTTTGTTTAATTAGAAGATGTTTTACCTGATGTTAGAAGATGTGATGTGTGGAACAGCAATGTGCCTGGCAGCTGACATATCTAGCTCTATCCCTCACTACATCATCAGCATTGTGACCTTACCGACGGTGACATCACTGTTGCTTAGGAACAGCCACTCAGTAGCTGTCAGTTCATTAGCTTTTGATGTCACTGTCTGTGAGATCACAATGCTGATGATGTACTGGGGGGAATAAAGATAGATATGTCAACTGTCAGGCTGAGAGCTGTTGCACACATGCAGCACAATACTATCATATAGAACATTTTCTAGTGAGCAAAAGGAAAAGGAAAAATACATCAGAAATAAAAAGTTACAACTGTCTACTTCTTTAAATTGGTATCATTTTCCTGTCTGGTTTGTTTCCACTAGCACTTTAAGGAGTTTGGACTTACGCCTTCATTAGACAAGTGACAATTTGTTCAGCACTCTGTAAAATAGATAGGACATAGCATGTCTGGACGTGGAATGCAAATTGACCAAAGCAAAGTGGGAGCCTTAACAACCTGACTTTGAAGGACCCACAATGATATCTGGGTTTCTGCAGTTATTTATAGGAGGTTCATTAAAGACTATACCCACCTGGTGAAACACTTACTGAACTTGACCCAGGGGTACCCACCTACAAACTGGAAAGTCATCCCGAAGGAGGAGTTGGGATACCACACCTATTTCAAGGTCCATGAGCCTTTTGAACCTCAGTGGGATGCACCTGCAAAGGAGCAGTTCATGAAATTATTTTTTGACTCACTAATGCGCCTGTGAAGAGCCAGTCAAATTGTATGTACTAAATATAGATGTCAGCCTCAGCTGATTGGGAGTTGTCCTTAGTCAAGCATATCCTGAAGGCTTAAGACCTGTAGTCTTCACCAGCAGAAGTTTGATGTCAGCAGAATAGAGCGATGCCATTCAAAATTTAGAATTTTTAGCACTCAAATGGTCCACTGTGCATCGGTTCCTCCAGCATTTGAATGGGGAGCACATAACAGTAAAATCTGATCACAGTCCATTGAATATGTAAAGACCGTGATGAAGCTTGATGCTGCTGGATACCAGTCACTATTAGCCTCGCTGACTTAAAATCATCGTATAGAGTAACTGCCCATATTGAATGACACAGATGTGGATGCATGTTTGTGATACCTAGCCACAGAGATTGCTGTGGTATCACCGTGTGAGACTTTCAAGAAGGGGGGACAAAACTGATCCAACCATGTATAGGCCTGTTTCTCTACTTGATAATATGAGAAACATTTTTGCAAAATTAATATTGGATAGACTTAGAAATCAATTGACTATGCTAGGTGACCTATCAGAAGCCCAGGCAGGTTTCAGAGCAGGCTACTGTACTACAGACAATTATTTTATTGTCAGACACTTATACGAAAATATGTAGTCCTGCATAAAGAAAAGGTCTATGCGGCCTTTATTGATTTTAGTACAGTGTTCGACACTATTTCCAGAAATATGTTGTGGAATATGATGAAGGATAAGGGTTTCTCACATGAGATTATAGCAATTGTTAGGGCACTCTATACTAACACGTGGGCCCAAGTCAAATTAGGCACTTCTGGCCAGCTGTCCTCTACTTTTCCAATTTAATATGGGGGTTAGGCAAGGTTGTGTTCTTGTGCCAGTTCTTTTTTGTATAAATATGATAAAAGTTTGGAAGAATTAGAATGTTGACAGTCAGATTCTCCTAATACTTCAGGCAAACACTGTGCTGTGTTGGCTTATGCCAATGATCTGATGCTACTGTCTTTAATCCAGTCTGGGCTGCAATCTAAGTTGAACATACTGGATGATTATGCTAAGAGATATAACCTGAGGATTAATGATCAAAAAAGTCAGGTTGTGACTTTTGGGACAAATTCTACTAGAAAGTCATGACTGATAGGGACTAATAAAATGAAATCAATAAAGCACTTTACTTACCTTGGTTTAATATTAACCAATGTTGGCAAATGGTTTAAACACACCAATTATGCTACTTACAAGTAGTAATATAGTATATGGAGTCCACAGTGAAGAAAGGGGGGTTACTAGTGGGGTACTACAGGGTTCAGTACTGGGACCAGCCCTTTTTTTTGTTTGTTTGATCTATTTTTGTGCCCCGTGCTCACTGGTCCTCCACTCCTTCGGGATCTTTACCAAGTTCCCCCTGACCTCTTTCTGTCCTAGTCCAGCCCTCCTCTGATTCCCCAGATCACAGCCGACCCCTGGGAGATCCTGGTGTATCCCTTCATGGGGCGGGTCCCCCTCCTCGGAGGGGGAAGACACCGGGGGGATAGCCTCAGCGCATACATCTAGGGCCCGGGGATGCTGCTGGGGAACAGGAGGCACCAGGAAGGCACTGGAGGCCCTCAGAAACAGAGAGCTGTCATCCAGAGACCAGTGAGTGATTTTACTGGCTTTCTTAGGGTGCGTGACGTCCGGACATCAAGGCGAGAGCCGATGTCTGTCACGCACCACCCCTAATGACCCCGACATGCTGCTCTACCACTGGCCTCCACCAGTGGTCGCTTCAGCACTGGGTCATGATCTCTTCCTTCCCTGGAGACAGCAAGCAGTCGTGGGATGCCTGGCTGCCTCCCCGCCAGCCCTCCATCGACCTGAGCTCATTCCCAAACCCGGGTCGCTGGCGTCGCGAGCGGAAATCCAACCACTGCGCTGATGAGCCGGCCAATCTTTGTGCATTTTTAATAGGAAATATGGAGGTAATTCTATCAAACCTATATTGACAGCGGCTAAAGCAAAGTATAATGCTCAGGCCCTGTTAAATGGAGAAATTTAATATTCCTATTCTGTGAATAAACTTGAAATGCCATTAAATAAGTTATTAAGATCTTGCATGGGGCTAAATAATTCTGTACCTGCCTCTCTGATTCGAGCAGAGCTAGTGATTTCCTGTACCAGAGCTTTTTTCTTGGCCAGGAAGGTAAACTACTGAATTAAGGTGTCTCAGCATAAACACACTAGGTTTACTTATCTCTGCCTAAAGGAGAAATATTCTTGGCTTAATCTGAGTCACCAAAAATCAGAATGGTTTTCTTTAATTTTTTATATACTATCTGAAACAGGTCTGGAGTATCTAAAAACCTATAGTGACATAGGTGTTACCATAAACTTAAAATATCAAGAATTTGTCACTAAAAGAATTGTAGAATATTTCAAATTTAAAGATCTGGAGAATAACCGTAGGTTGAAAATTTCACCATGGATAAGATTGAATTATAACGTACATTCTTATAAGAATTACCTGGATGTTCTATTTGATCATCATCAGAGAGTCCAATACACCAAGTATAAGCTAGAGTTATTCCCCAGGAATATACTAAGTGCAATATACAGAAAAGATTCCTCTAGCCAGGCTAGATTGTGTACTTGTACCTCTTCTTCTTCTTCTCCAGAAAATTTAAAACATGTTATGTTTGAGTGCCCTTGGTATAAGTCCCCGAGGGGGAAATGGATAACATCAAACTACTGATCAAGCTCTCCTTATAAGGATATTTTTTTGCTACTAATAATGAAGCAATAATTGGTATAGTAGCCCAATATCTAATGTGTATCTCAAGAATGCGCCTTAAATCTAAAGGTGCTAAGGTAAATGAACAAGAATGTTAAGAAATTAATGATGAATTTATAACTCAACATGTTATAGGATGCTGTATGTGTAATATATTATCTGCCTAATAAATTTAGAGTTTTGGTCTGCATGTACAATAATTTGATTTATCTCTAATCAAATGCTGTTTATATTTTGTTGTAATTTTATATATCTGTGTTTTCTCTATTTTTATATTGAAAAGGTCAAATGACCAATCAATAGACTAAATTATCTATCAAGACTGATGAACTACTCTACTCGTGCCTGCCAATGCACAGTGTGTTGTACACAGCCTTGGAACCTCATGTGACCGTTTACCTTGAACCTTCCGAAGCTTCACCCCCTTAACTCAGACAGCCTTGCCCAGGTAACTTTTGTTTGACTTACAAAGGAAGCAGAGACAACATCCTAGTCTCAGAGACATTCTGCTTACCTTCCAGAGGGGAGGAGAGTCAAACCAAGCTTTGCCAAAGAATGGAACTCAACATTTGCTCAAGGAGTGGCCCAAGGTGTTACCCAATCAGGAACTTTTGCCAGCTCAGGAAGCCACAGAGGGTCAAGGACTACAGATGGATTTAATTAAATCAGGTGCCTTTTGAGCTACCAATCACCTGTCATGTGACACACCTCCAGGATTGCCTGTTCTGATTGACAACCTTTTCAACAAATCAGCCTTGCTGTTTCCCCCAACAACATCAGGGTCTGAGCTGACTTCAAGGGATATGTGCATGAGATCTCATTTGAGCAGGACCACTAAGTGGAGCAGAGAGCTGTGCTGCAACAGACTGCACTTCTGCCAGTGAGTAACTGAAAGTACTCAGACCAGATATAGCAGTACAGCCTAGAGGGTGGAGCTGGTAGTATAGCCTAGTGGTAAGAGTAATGAGCTGTGAATGAGCTTGGTGCATCCTGCAGACAGACCTGGGTTTGATGCCCAGGACCACCTTGAAAATGAGCTTGCTCAATGGTGTTTATGCCTGGTTAAATAAAGTGATTGATTGATTGATTGATTGATTCCCATAACCTCCAATTGCATACTGTGTGACTGGGAGCAAGTCATAATCTTCCCAGTGCTCCCTGGTTGCCCCTGAAAAAAGGCGCCTGTGCCCAGTGGGACTTACCCAATTACCAAAGAATAAAAAATAAATAAATAAATAAAATAGTTTGTGCTTGGTGAAAAGAAGGCATTCTCTTGCTAGTCAAGCATGCTGCAGTGCTGAACATTGCCAGACAGAGAGAGAAAGACAGAGAGGGACACTGAGCTGAACTGCAGCCAAAGATGGGTACCATAGCCTGGAACCAAGCTACCACCACCCTCATGTGGGACTGGAGATTTCAATGTGGAATGTGGCACAGATCCTAGTGACCTGACTGACTGGAGGACAACCTAACCTCTGGGCTACATCACTGTCCGAAATGCAGGGTGAGAGATTTAGAAACCAAGGAGACCAACTGACTACTTGTAAAGATTGCCACAAACTGTGACAGTAACCACATGCATATTGATGGAAATCCTATTGCACCAGAACTGTGAGTAAAACCACGACTTACCCTGCCACTGGGACACAGTAATGCAGTTTGGGAAATCATTTACTGGATTTGGCCAATTGGCCAGAAGCTTACAACTACTTCAGTTGGAGGTTCTATTTCTTTTGCATTTGCATTGGGTCACAGACTTGTTCCCTCACAGAATTCATTCTGCTCTGCTACCAGTTTTCACAATCCTTCAGATGTCTGAAAGGGTTATCATGGTATGCTTCCACAATTCAGACACAACCTCACCTGGGGTAATCCTAGGTCTGAATCCTACAAGAGCCACTACTCACACGGTACACTGTTCCTTACCAAAGGGCAATTGACCAGCCCCTTTTGTCACAGCTGAGAACACTTTGCCATAAATATGGTAATTTTGTAGCCTGCCTCTTTGGAAATGGATTACAGACTCCTCAATTTACCGCTGGTTATCTATACCTGAAATGACTCGCTCACAGAAAGCATGGAGTATATATAAAAAATGTAACACTTCACAATATATGTTACAAGATAATGCACACTAAAGACTATGGGTAGTACAGTATTTCTACAGTGATAAAAACAAACACTTTTGGAAAAAATAAAGACCACACAGAATAACTGAACTCAGTGCTATCTAAATTCTAATTACAGTAGAAGAAGCTTACCCCCAACTGGACTTTTGTGAGTTATGGCAGACACAAACCTGTGATGTTGTTAGTTCAGAATTCCAAAACATAACTAAAGTCTAAAAGCAAACACACACCTGGCTAACCCATCACGTCCACATCATTATACATGCCTCTCTGACATCATAGACTGGACCATATCTTTGATCACTGGGGACAACCCTTTTCCAGAATGAGTCCAAACTGGATTTCTTATTTAGAGTTTGGCCCTTTTATTCTCCCAGCTGGCTAAATCGGTAGGGTGCCATCTCACTATTCCTTGGCCCTGTTTACACTCAAAACATGTATTTTTGTTATGAAAAGGGTTCGGCCCTTTGAAGTTTAACCAAAACCAAAGGCCCTTTAAAGGGCAGAAAAAAGGATTGCTTATACAAAGTCCTCTATTAGCTGACTGTGCCCACATATGGGACTGCAATACAAGACAATTTACAATTCTCCTCATACATCCCCCAACTAAAATAGTTTGCAAGCAACATAACTAGTAAGATAAAAAAAATCCTGGGTGTAACATCTGGAATATCTCAATCCCCTGGAAAAATTAAAAACAATCTTTTAGCAGCCCTAAATGATGTTTGTTTCCCATGTTAGTGGGTTTGCTCTACCTACTATGCCCTTAGTTTGCTCTATTTTAACAATTCATTAATTCTTTAAAGCATCTCCCTTTCTTTACTGGGCCACTGGCTATTCCCTAGATAAACCACCAGCATTGCCATGCTGTGGCCCACTGTGCTTTTTGGTGTCCATGTTATAGGACTGCAGTATGGGGCTCCATCTTAACAATGTGGGGTTTTGCCCACTGACACTGTGGAACCATATGAGGGGGTTGTGGTCTGTGACCAGTGTGAATGCCTTCCCATACAAATATGATTGCAGCTTCTGCAGAGACCAGATGATACCCAGACACTCTTTCTCAATTGTGACAAAGGCCTCCTCACTGGGCAACAGTTTCCTGCTCAAGTACATGACTAGGTGTTCCTCCGTCATGTGCATGAACTGATTCAGAACCACCCCTAGCCTATGGCCAGATGCATCCACATGCACAGTGAACTTCAAAGAACAGTCAAGGCTCAAACACAAGTGCTTGATGCAATGCCTCCCTCAAATGATGGAACACTTTTTCACAGCGATACAATCACTGAACTTTTTCTGGCATGTTCTCCCTTGTGAAATCAGACAGAGATTTGTCCAAGCTACTGAAGTTTGGCACAAACTTTTAATAGTACCTGCCATCCATAGGAAGGCCTATACTTTTCTCTTTGATGCAGGCAAGGACCCTCCCTGTGCGCCCTCAATTTTTATTGGCTTATACCAGATGTACCCACTCCCCATGCAGTGCACAAGGTATGACACCTCTGCCATCCCTATTTGGCACTTCTGCACCTTGACTATCAACCCTGCAGCCTTCAGTCATGTGCCTGACATGATCCTCCCATGTACGACTATAGATGGCGATGTTGTCCATATATGCCAGCATAAAGTCTCTGGCCCCAGACACAATGCAGTCCATGAGCAATTGAAAAGAGAATAGTGTCTGATGCATTTTTCATCCCAAATGGCATTGCTCAAAACCCAAATAGGCCAGAGTGATGAAAGCCAATCTCTCTCTCTCTCTCTCTCTCTCTGGCTTCAGAGGTACCTGCCAATAGCCCTTTGTCAGATCTGTGATGGTCAGGTACATGGCTGCCCCAACCTCTCTAGGTCCTCATCTGTTCTGAACTTGGGGTATGTGTCTGACTCCGTACAGCTGTTGAGCTTGTGGTAGTCAATGCAGAACCTTGCAGTCCCATCCTTCTTGGGGATCAGTACCACAGGGGAGGCTCAGGAACTCCTGGACTCCTGGATTACCTTAAGAACCCACATTTCCTTAATCTCCCCCTGAATGGCATGTTTCACCTCCTCAGGGACTCTGTAGGGTGGATGCCTCAGAGGATCCCGGTACTCTGTATCCACATGGTGCTCTACCAGCATGGTGCACCCCAGTTTCCTTGTGAACATTTCCCCAAATGTGTGCAACACCCCATGCATTTCAGCAGCTTGAGTTGGTGTCAGCCACTCTGAGAGGGTGACAGCATTCACTGAGGATTCTCCCTTAACCTCTCCCAGAAGATTCACCTCTGAGTCTGCTTCTGCCTCCTTCTATGGATAGCTGCACACCACCAGGACCATCTCCTCCCAGTCATGGTAGGGCTTCATCATGTTAATGTGGTAGATATTCTACTTGTGCCTCCTATCCAGTAGCTTCACCACGTAATAAACATCATTCACCCTCCTGATGACTAAAAGGACCCTCTAAAACCACCTGTAATTTATTTTGTCAGATGAGGATGAGTACCAGTACCCACTGTCCAACTGCATACTCCCCAGCCCTGGCCCCACGATCATGCCATGTCTTCTGTCTCTCTTGTAACATGGCTAGGTGCTCCTGGGTGAACCCCTTGAGCTGTGACCTGAAATTCAGGATATACTCCACAACATATTCCTCTTGGGGAGCAAGCTCACCCTCCTGTTCATCCCTTACCAAATCAAGGTTACCCCTTACCCTATAGCCAAACAGAAGTTTAAATGGTAAGAACCCTATAGACTCTCAAGGAGACTTCCCCATATGAGAGTAAGAGATGAGGAAAGTACTCATCCCACTCTCTCACATTTGGGTCAGTGAATGCCCTTAACATAGCCTTAAGAGGCACATTAAGTCTCTCAACAAGACCATTAGTCTGGAGGTGGTATGGGGAGGAACTGAACTGCCTCACCCCACACTTATCCCAAAGACTAGCCATTAGGGTAGACATGAAATTGAAACCCTGATCCAACAGAATCTCTTGAGGAAAACTCACCCAGCTAAATTTTCTCAGCAGTTCGTTGACCACTTTCTCTGCCTCAATGGAGGACAAGGGCATGGCCTCTGGGTACCTCCTAGCATAATCCATGACTACTAAAATGTATCTCTTGCTTGTGTGACTTGGGGTGCTAAGTGGTCTTGCAATGTCCACTACAGATCATTGAAATGGCTCTTCAGTTATAGGCAGGGAACTCAGTGCTGCCTTAGCTTTGTCCCCAACCTTTCCACCTTCTGGCACTGCGGACACATCCAGTCTGCCACATTCTTAATGATAGTGGGCCAGTAAAAATTTCCAGTCAGCCATCTTTTTTTATGGCTAACTCCAAAGTGTCTGCCTGACTCCAAAGTGACCAGAAAAGGATATATCATGGACTAAGGTCAGAAGTTGTTTCCTATACTCCTTAGGAACTACTATCTGCCTGAGTACCCCTTCCTCCAGTCCACCCTTTCAAACCCACTCATGATATAGGAACCCATTCTCCCAGTATAGTACCCTCTTCCTGAACCCTGAGTTACCTTCCACCTTGGAGGCTAACTCCCTTAATTTCTGTAGGGACATATCATCTTGCTGACCTCTCTGCAGCTCCACATGCTTGACCTTCTTTAAAATACATAGATATATACATAGATACATAGAATGTGATGACAGATAAGGGCCACTGGGCCTACCCAGCCTCCCTAGTTGTGTTCTTTTTTTATTATTATTTCCCAGACCCTGCTTAATCCATCTCACAGTCTCTTCTCCCCTCTACCCTATCCCCTCAATTGGGCTCCACTGGACTCTCCTCAATGGGTTCCACCACCAACCCCACTGAGCTCTTCCCAGTCTGTTACTGTGGCTCAGAACTGCTGCTCCCAGCTCATTGTTCAGCTAAAGTTTCCCCTGCTGCTGAAGGAGGGGTTGCTTCCAGCTGCTCTGCCCCCTCTGTGTCCTCAGGAGCCAGTAGCCTTACTATGGATAGTGACACACATAATGTTGGTCTGACTGTCAAAGTCTTTACAAATAATTACATTAACGGGCAGATCCAGTAAACCACCCACCTCCCATATGCTATGGCCATCTTCCCAGCTTAGAAGGATCCAGGCCATTGGCACTGAGACCACAGGATGTGTCACTCCTCTCATTCAGGAAAACCAGCATGGTAGGATCTGTTCCTTGTGAATCAAATCCTGTTTTACCATTGCAATTGATGCCCCAATGTCCCTCAATTCCTAGATTACAAATCCCACTCACTAGCACAGGCTGCATAGGTGCATTAGTGGGAATTGCACTCTGGCTACAGACCACTAGCTGCTGGGAGCTTCCATAGCTATCCCTTCCAGCTGCATTTGCCCGTTTTGCCATGTATTTTTCAGACAGTAATATGACAGGTGTCTCAGTTTTGGGCAGATATAGCACCTGCAATCCCTGAGTCCTTACTTTTGAAACTGTTCAGCTTCCCTTTTTGTTGAAGCACAGGCTGGATTTCCTCCCCCAGTTCCCTTAAAACCACCTGATGCCCCTCTCCCATTGTTTTTGTGCTGAATGTCTAGTTGACTGGACACAAACTGATCAGCCCTCTCGGCTGCCTCCTTTGTGGAGCTCAGGGTCCTTCCTCCATAATAATCTAGTTATCCAGTTTACTTTTGAATTTAGATTTGTTTTTGCAAATAATGATTTCAATTGGTAAAGTTTCCAAGGGTTTATTATTCTGTTTGAGAAGAAATATTTCTTTTTTGTGGAGCTGAATCTATGTCCAACTAACTGTAATGGGTATCTCCTAGTGTTTTTGTTTATCTGGTTAAACTCAAAATTCATCAAATTTAATTGATAAAGGTCATTTACTATTTTTTACATCATTAGTAGGTCTCCCCTGATTAAAAATAATTATAGTGGCATCAGGTTTAAGTCTGACAGTCTGTCTTCATATTGCATATTTCTAAGTTCATCAATTATCTTGGTTGCTGTTCTTTGAAATTTTTCAACTTGTTGCATTTCTTTCTTTTTATGGCACACCAAATCTGAGTGGTACAATTGAGGTGTGGTTGTACATAGGCCTGATATAATATGAATATAACAGCGTTGTTCCTAGATGTGATATTTCTCTTTATAAATCCCTGTTTGTGAAGCAATTACCTCATTGTTTTGTTTCAGGTGCTCAGAATCATCAGATATTATAATCCCTAGGTCTTTTTCTCTTGTAGTAAATAAAAAAAAATGTTACCACAAAGTGTATATTGTTTTTGTATGTTATTTCTACCAAGATGTATGACCTTACAGTTATGTATATTGAACTTCATCTTCCACTTCTCTTCCCATTTTGGTATAAGGTGCAAGTTATTTTGAAGTTCTGCTCTTTGTTTGGTTGATGCACAAGAGACACCTACCTTTCTGTTCTCTGCATATTTTGATGACCATCTGGTAAGATTTTTTTGTCAAGTCTGAAATAAATATTTGAAAAATTATCAGACCAAGTACTGACCCTTGGCTGATCCCACTTGTGACATCACCCATCCTTGATTCATGGCCATTTATAATCACCCAATGCAATCTGTTCATCAACCAGTGTATAGTCCAATTTATAAGTCTAACATCAATGTTTGCTCTTTTCATTTTTTCAATGACTGCCCAGTGGGGGACCTTACTGAAGTGCAGAAAGACAATATCACACAGTATTTTTTTGTCCAAGGCATTACTAATTATTTCATAAAAACACGGCATATTTGTTGTGCATGATCTCCCTCTCATAAACCCATGCTGTTCCAGATCTATCTGTGTTATTTGGGTCATTATTTTATTCTTAACTATACCTTTTCCCTGGAATTGATGTAAAACTAATTGACCTATAATTGTCAGGGTTATTTTTATCTCCCTTTTTGTTAGTCGCTACCACTTCAGCTGTATGCCAGTCATCAGGGATTTTTCCAGTGTTGATATATTTTTCAAAAATAAGCTGGAGCGGTGTGGCTATCTGGTTAATAATAATTTTTAGCATTTTTCTGCTGATTTTATCTGGCCCTGGTGATGAATTTGATTTCTTGTTCAATTATAAGAATTTTGTCATTGAGTTGATGGTCAAGCTCTGAGAGATGTTTAGTTTTAGGTGCAAAAATAGAGCAGAAGTGTTCATTTAAGATGTTAGCTATTTCAGTTGGATCACATATTGACTCATTAACTTGTTGTTAATTCATTGTTAACTATACAGGGTCCTATTTTACACTTTTAGTCTTTGAATTTTTAAGGGAATTTATGTATCCATAAACTTCTTTACTGTTTGTTTTGTTTGCTGTTCTTGCAAGCTTGATTTCCATTTCTTTTTTAGCCTTTTTAATTGCACATTTATATTTTTTAAATTGAGTTTGTATCTTTCCCATAGATAGCTATCTCATCCAATCAGGTATTGTTTGTATGATTTTTTTTTTTGTTTGTTTATTAATGTTCTTGTTTTCTTATTTGGCCATTTTGTCTTACTAGTTTTGTTACTATATTTTTATAATTTTTGGGACACATTTGTACTTATTTTTTGTATAATATCCTCAACAGTTTGCCACATTTCTTCTACTTTCTTATGTCTAAGTATTTTATGCCAGTTTATGTTCTTTTATTGTGCTGTTTGTGTCAGCTTTGTTGTATAGGAATATTTCAGTGATGCTTTTAACCTGTATGATGTCTATAGTTATGTTGAAACACACTAAATTATGATTGTTATTACTCAAAGGCATACCTATATAGAGAATAATGCCTGTGCAGGTGTGTGTTATGAGGATGTTTCATGCACCCTAGGTGTGTGATACTCCATAAATGGTTTATGAGATAATCACACACTGAGGATGTATGAAAAATCCTCAGTAACATAGACCTTGCACAGGCATTATTTTTTTTATAATTATTGGTACAAGGAAGACAATGTCAAAGGAAGTTACTGAAGGAGCTATGCTATGATCACTGCTGCTGCTACTCAGTCCCCCTTCTACACACACACACACACACACACACACACACACACACACACTTACTTTCAAAAGCAGGATATGTTCTTGGCATAATTTCTTTCTCTTTTTTTTAATTACACTGTGGAAACACTAATAATCAGCCACAGCCCATTCTGGATTGCACTGGTTGTCTCACGAACCCCCGCACAAAATGAAGCAACACCAGGATTAACCAGATAGATTTTTAAAACCAAAAAAGCAGGATCAACCAGATAAATACTGTTAAGAAAATAATACCATATTGGCACCACACTCTGCACAGGGGTTGTATACAGACCCCCATCTCAGGGGGAGGAAATGGACAAGGAAATGATAGAAGGCATCCTTGGGATGGCAGAGAAAGGGGAGAGGGGAGATATTGCTGATGGGGGACCTGAATATGCCAGATGTTAACTGGAGCACCTTTGCTGTAGCCACATCCAAGAGCAGGGTAATTCTCAATGCCTACAGGGGACATGCCTCAGACAGCTAGTTTTGGAAACCACTTGGAAGGGAGCAATCTTAGACCTGGTACTCTCAAATGGGGACGGAGAGAGGATCTCTGATCTTGAAGTGGGTAGCCATCTGGGAACAAGCAACCACAAAACAGTGTGGTTCATGATAAACTTAGCTGTAGAGTCAAGCCACACAAAAGTGAAGGTACTGGAATTCAGGAGGGATGATTTTGTCAAAATGGGAGCGTGCCTCAGAAAAGCACTAGCAAATAGGCAAGAAGGTGGGGTGGAGCAACAATGGGAAAACATCAAAATGGCCTTCACAGAGGCAACAAGCCTTTGTGTGAAGCAAATAAATCAAAACAAAGGAAAAAAAACACTATGGTTCTCAAAAGAAGTGGCAGGGAAGGTAAGGGAGAAAAAGATAGCATTCAGTAAGTATAAGGAAACACAGAAGGAGCAGGACAGAGAACTGTACCAGTTAAAGCAGAAGGAAGCGAGGAAGGCAGTCAGAATAGTAAAGGCCCAAACTGATGAAAAGATAGCCAATTCGGTTAAGAAGGGGGATAAAACCTTTTATAGGTACATTAGGGAGCAAAAAAAGACTAAGGCAGAGATACTGAGGCTGAATAAAGAGGAAGGTGGTTGGGCAGAGAGTGACAGTGAAAAAGCAGGGATACTGAATGAATACTTCTGCTCAGTATTCACAATGGAAAGCAGGGGGAGATGCCTAATCCAATCAATAGAAGCACTCTGGATAGGGTGGTTGATATTAGTCCTTTCACAGAAGAAAGGGTTCTGATGGGATTCACCCCAGAATTCTAAAAGAACTAAGGGAAGAACTAGTAACACCACTGACTACCCTTTTTAATAAATCATGGGAGGATGTTGTGGTACCTGAGGACTGGACGAGGGTGGATGTGATTCCCCTTCACAAAAGTGGAAGCAAGATAGAGGTGGGAAACTACAGACCTGTCAGTTTAACCTCAGTGGTAGGGAAAATGATGGAACCACTTCTGAAGGAAATAACTGTTGAGTACTTAGAGGCCAGTGGGTCATAGGACCCAAGGCAGCATGGATTCACAGCAGGAAGGTCATGTCAGACAAATCTAATTGATTTATTTGACTGGGTGACCAAAATAGTAGACTTGGGAGGGGTTATGGACATGGCCTACCTAGACTTTAGCAAGGCATTTGACACAGTCCAGTACAAAAGATTAATAAACAAATTAGCCAGCTTGGGAGTGGGTCTCAGGGTGGTATCCTGGGTAAAACACTGGCTGGACAGCAGGACACAGCAGATAATAGTAAATGGAGTCCACAGTGAAGAAAGGGGGGTTATTAGTGGGGTACTACAGGGTTCAGTACTGGGACCGGCCCTTTTTTTTTGTTTGTTTGATCTATTTTTCTGCCCCATGCTCACTGGTCCTCCACTCCTTTGGGCTCTTTACCAAGTTCCCCCTGACCTCTTTCTGTCCTAGCCCAGCCCTCCTCTGATTCCGCAGATCACAGCCGACCCCTGGGATATCCTGGTCTATCCCTTCACCAGGTGGGTCCCTCTCCTCCGAGGGGGAAGGCACCAGGGGGGAGGATAGCCCCAGCACACACTTCTAGGGCCCGGAGATGCTGCTGGGGACCAGGAGGTGCCAGGAAGGCACTGGAGGCCCTCAGGAACAGAGAGCCATCATCCGGAGGCCAGCGAGTGATTTTCCTGGCTTTTCTTGAAGTGTGTGACATCCGGACATCAAGGTGAGAGCCGATATCTGTCACGCATCACCCCTAATGACCCCAATGTGCTGCTCTACCACCGGCCTCTGCCAGTGGTCGCTTCAGCACTGGGTCGCCACCCCTACCCTCCCTGGAGATAGCGAGCAGTCATATGACACTCAAGCTGCTTCCCCCCCAGCCAGCCCTCCATGCCCCAAGCTCATTCCCAAACCCGGGTCGCTGGCATCACAAGAGGAAATCCAACCACTGCGCCGATGGGGACCAGCCCTTTTTAATGTCTTTATAAGTGACATTGCAGAGGGACTGGAAGGGAACGTATGTCTCTCTGCAGATGACACAAAGATCTGCAACAGGGTTGATACACAAGGTGGGGTGGAAAAGCTGAAAAGGAACTTGGCAAGGTTGGAGGAATGGTCAAATGTATGGCAGCTTAGATTCAACACAAAGAAGTGCAAAGTAATGCACCTGGGAAACAAAAACCCAGGGGAAGAGTACACTATGGGGGGTGAGATACTGACAACAACAAAAATGGAAAGGGATCTGGTGGTAGTCATATCAGATGACCTAAAGGTGGACCAGCAATGTGAGAAGGCAGTAAGGAGGGCTGGGGGGATACTGAGATGCATAGGGAGAGGCATTACCAGTAGAAAACAAGAAGTTGTTGGCCCTCTATACAGACAGTTGGTAAGACCACATATGGAGTACTGTGTACAGTTCTGGAGACCCCATCTCCACAAAGACACAGACATGGTGGAGGCTGTCCAGTGGAGAGCAACCAAAATGGTGCAGGGTCTGCACCAGAAGACATATGAAGAAAGACTAAAGGAGCTTAAGATGTATAGCCTCGAGGAAAGGAGGGAGAGGGGACATGATAGAAACTTTCAAATACCTCAAGGGAATCAACAAAGTCCAAGAAGGTAGCATCTTTCAGAAAAAGAGATGTGCAAGAACAAGGGGGCACAATTTGAAGATAGAGGGGGGATGGCTCAGAGGTAATGTGAGGATGTATTTCTTCACAGAGAGGGTTGTAGATGCATGGAACGGCCTTTCTGAGGAGGTCGTAGAGTCAAAAACAGTGGGAGAATTCAAGAATGCATGGAACAGACATAAGGCAATTCTAGTGGGGGGGTAGGAAGAAGTAGGCTGTTGGTTAACTAGGATCTGTAGCTTATCCGATAGGTAGGGAAATGGGCAGACTAGCTGGGCCAAGCGGTCCTTCTCTGCCATCAAATTCTATGTTTCTATGGAAGTTCAGTCTGACTCTTCGGTAATGGAGAAACCGTCGATATGTTTGTTGATGTATTTGGCTCACCCACACATGGAGTAAGAGCCAATGAGGTGGCGTGTTAAAGAAGAGCGACACAAAGCACCATAATAACTGGTTCTACCAGTTATTACAGTGTTTGAAACACGGCTCTAGTCTGTGTATTAAAGGAGGTCACCAGTAATTACTGTACAGTTATGTATAGTAATATTGCCTGAGCTAAAAACAATATCTCATAATTTGTTGCTTCTAGTTACCTCTTTAACTTGTTGTACCAGCTGTAATTGGTAATTTCTAGTCTGCTAGTATTTGTGATGATGTTTCCATTGTGGTGTTGAGTGATTCATATCAAAGACCTGTAATAAATATTAACATTTGTATTGTTTAAAACTGTTATCCAAAGTGTTTCTGTTAATTCTGACACTTTTAGAATTCTGTTAGATATATCAGCTGATTAAAGTTCATTCCTCATATACAGTGCTACTCTGCTCCCTTTTTATGTTGTACGTCCTTATAGTATAAATAGAATCATTTCAGGTTTTTGCCCTGGTGATTGAGCTGTTCCACCATGTTTCTGTGATGGCTATCACATCTAAATCATTATTACATGTAAGTGCCCAAAGTTCTGCCATTTTCGTAGTGTAAGTTTTTCTAAGAAGTTTGTGTGAATTTAGAAGTGCACACTTAATATTACTATTGTACTTAATGTTTGTTTGTCCCTGTGACTTTTAATGTAAGTGATTTTGATTTATATATCATATATGTTGTTCCCCAATTGACTTTAGTTTAAATCCATAGTTTTAAGTGTCTCTAGCAATTTTGTTCCTAGTTCCTTCACTCCCCATTTATTTACTTTCTATACACCATAGCCACAGCCCTAGACAGAGGGGAATGTGTGAGAGTAGTGTATGTCAGTCTCTCCAAAGCATTTGATCTGGTAGACTATGCAATATTACTAAACAGGTTGATGCAAACAGGGATATCAGAGGAGGTCATTTGGTGGTTTCATTCATATTTACACAACAGGAAACAACACATCACGTTAAATGGCACCCTCTCAGACACACAAACATTTAGCAGAGGGGCCCCACAGGGTTCCATTTTTGCTCCACTGTTATTCTTGATCTATGTCAATGGTTTACCAAATCACACAACTCAAACAGAGATAAAAATCTATGCAGATGACCAGATGACACAGTGCTAATAGGCAAAGCTACCACCCTCACTGACTTGGAAAACAAGCTACATAATGACTTCAACAGACTCCAAGAATGGTTTATGAGCTCCAACATGGTACTGAGTGCTAAGAAAACCCAGGTGATGCTATTCAAGCAACATAGGATAAAAAAGCAAAGACTTGGCAACCTTTTTTTTATAACAGTAAACTTTATTGTGAGTTTTAAGATATACATTCAGACAATACAACAAAACATATAGTAAATACATAGATAGGCACTAAAGAAGAGTGCTTCCAACCTCATCATCATTCAGGGATAGGGCAGCACAGTAGTTTGCTGACACCATATATATATATATATATATATATATATATATATATATACACAAGGTAGGTTCAGATCTCTGGTTGGTGCTGCCTAGTGAGGTAGGTGGTATTTGGGTATCCAAACCTTGGTTTTGGTGAACCAGTACACAATTATACATTAAGGAAGCGAGCTTCAAGCATCCCCCATCTTTTCAAATAAAGTTTTGGGGTGTGTCAGATGTGATTAATCATCTTCTACATACGTAGTGCCTCTAGCATGGAGTTGTGCCATTCCTGATGGGAGGGACTACATCAGCCATCCAGTGCTTAAGGATTAGTTTTTTAACCATGGCTGAGATGAGGGAGATGTGGTATTTTCTGACCCCTAGAATCTCTTCTAGGTTGAGCCCCAGTAGACAGATTTGAGGGGAGAAAGCATTGTCCAGACCCAGCATGGGGTCCAGGTGCATCTTAACCTCATCCCAAAGGGATTTGACCTTTGGGCAGTCCCAGAGGATATGTCTGAGAGAGCCCCTGTCTTGTTTACAGTGAGAACTGAGGTCTGTGTTTGGTTTACCCATCTTAAAGAGTTTGACTGGGGTGTAGTCCAGGTTGTGGTTAATTCAAAATTGCATGAGATTGAGGCCATTGAATTTTAGGAATTTGTGTGTGTCCCTCCATAAGTCAGCCAGGGTACTAGGGGCCCTAGTTCTGGAAATCCGCTTTGCCAATACTTGCAATGAGCATTGTTTAGGGCCATGGTCAGGGTCAGCATGTGTTTGTATGAAAGGGATACTCTATGACTTTGGTTTGCTAGCACAAAGAGCTCATCCTGCTTACTGAAGATTTCCACCTCCCAGGGTTTTGGGCCCAGGATTGAGGCAAACATGTGCTGCAGCTGTAGGGAGGGGAAGGCTGGTATATGGGCAGGGACAGACCATTGTTGGAATTTGGGGTGTGAGATCAGTGAGTTGCCATCTAGGAAGGGGTTGAGGTTCTGAAGCTCTACCATTTCTATGAATTTTATAGGGACCGGCTTGTTCTGTATTCTGAAGGTGGGGTTCCCCCCATAGGTTGTCCTGGGGCTGGTTGGAGGCACATGCCCATCAAGTGGTGAAGTTGTTTGCTGACTTGTACTGATACTCCTATAGGGGATGTTTTTAGAGCTATGGGAAGGGTTTTATACTAACATACTAACATACTAAAATGCCAGCAGAATAGGCCTAACGGTCTTTCAAGTCTGCTTGTTTGGTCAGCCCCCACCCTGGGAGCTGACCTTGCTGCCTCCCTAGCCTTCTCTGGCTTCTCCCTTCCCAGTTCCAGATATTCTCGCTGCATTGGATTTTGCTTCCAGAATCCTTCCCCTGTACCTGTCCCACCCCCTCTTGAACCCCTCCACCGTCTCTGCCTCCACCAGCCCCCTAGGCAGTGCATTCCATGGCTCCACCACCCTCCCAGTGAAGTAGCACCTCCTCCTTTCTCCCCTGAATCTTCCCCCAGCTTCCACCCATGCCCTCAGTGGCCCCTCCTCCTTCCTTCAAGCACCCTGACTGTTCCTCCCCTATTTACCCCTTCATGTACCTGAAGACCTCTATCATGTCCCCCCAGTCCCTTATCTCTTCCAATGTGTACATATTTAGCTCTTCAAGCCTCTCCTCATAGGTCCTGTCCCCCAAGTCCCAAATAATTTTGGTTGCCCTCCTCTGGACCCTCTTCAGGAGTTTAACGTCCCTCTTTAAGTGTGGCCTCCAAAACTGCATGCAGTACTCGAGGTGCGGCCTCACCAAGCAGTTTTACAGAGGGAGTATCACTTCCCTCCTTCTGGAGGTGATCCCCCTAGCGATGCATCCCAGCATCCTGTTGGCCTTGGCTGTTGCCCTCCTACAAGTCTCCGAGTTGTTCATCTTGACATCCACCACCACCCCCAGGTCCCTCTCAGCCATCGAGACTTGTAGCATCCCCCAGGGTGTACACCTGGCCCGGGTTTCTGGCCCCCAGGTGCAGTACCTTGCATTTCCTGCATTGAACCTCAGCTCCACTTTCTAGACCATCTTTCCAGAGCCTCCAGGTCCCCTGTAGGTCCATCCTCCCTCCCTCCTCCCCATCCACCACCGCCCCCAGTTTTGAGTCATCCGCAAAGAGACTCCTCTCACTCCTGATACCTGTCCTTATGTCAGAGATGTAGGCTTGAACAGGAGGGGCCCAAGGACTGATCCCTGTGGGACCCCACTAATGACCCTCCTTGGGGATGAGACTATCCCGCCAACTACGACCCTCTGGGTCTGGTCCTGGAGCCAATTGCCTATCCATCTGATCATCTGGTTCCCCATCCCCATTTCGCCCAGCTTATCCAACAGGCCCACGTGAGGAACAGAGTCAAATGCCTTGCTGAAGTCTAGAAAAAGGACATCCACTGGTCTACCCAGGTCCAAGGCACCTGCCACCCAGTCATAGAACTCACAGGTTTGTCTGACACGATTTCCCGGATGAATCCATGCTGTCTATCGTCCAGGCACCCTGAATTTTCCAGGTCCCCCCCTAGCCTCTCCTTGACAATGCCCTCCATCACCTTGCCCACCACCGATGTTAGACTGACAGGCCTGTAGTTCCCTGCCACCTCCCTTGATCCCCCCTTGTGGATAAGCACTATATGTGCCACCTCCCAGTCCTGGGGCACCCACCCTGTCCTCAGTGAGATGGTGAAAAGCTCCGCCAGGGGTTTTGCCAGGACATCTGCAAGTTCCTTCAGCACTCTGGGATGTAATTTATCCAGCCCCGGTGCTTTCTCCGTCTTAAGGGACCTGAGGGCTTCCCTCACTCTCTCTGCTGTGATTTCCACTTCCGCTACCTCTTCTCCTGCTTAGCCTTCCCTCCTGCCAGTGATGCCTCCTCTTCCCAGACCCGCCGATCGGTAAGGGCCCCTCCTCAGTATCACTGTCTCCTCCCATGTATGATGCAGCACCCCATTTTCCTTGGTGAAAACTGAGGTGAAGTACTCATTTAGTACCTCAGCCTGCTCCCCGGTCTTGTGCCCATCTCTCCTGATTTAATCCTGCTAATCTGCCCCTTCACCCTTCATTTTCCCTAATGTATCTAAAGAACCCTTGTTCCCTCTCCCACTTCCCTGGCCAGGTTCTGCTCCTTCCTTGCCTTAGCTGCCCTCACCACCCTAGTGGCCCTTCTAGCCATCAGCTCGTACTCCCCTCAATCCCTTTCACTCCTTGAGCACTTGAATTGCCTATAGGCTGCCTTCTTTCCCCGCACCATGTCCTGGACCTCCCTGGTCCACCAGCAGGGTTTTTGGGCCCTACTGCATTTTCTTCTTACTCTTTCATAGGTGCTGGTAGCATCCTGCACCCCTCTTCTGATGATTTCCCACCTACTATGTATGGGGAAAGCTACTTTGCACCTGTATTGTAATTACAGCTATCTGGCGCAGGTTTAGCTCCATTAGTTTCCATTGTGGAGTGTAGTCTTAATTCTCAGTGAAGTCTTTATGGAACCTCCTCCATAGGAATTGGGCAACATTGGCTGTGAGGTAGTATAATCAGAAGCCTGGAAGCTGAAGACTGACCATTTCTTTAGGCAAGGTATGTTTGTTGTATGCCCTTTGGGGTGGTTTGCCACTTAAAAAGAAGGAGGACAGCACAGATTTCAGTTCAGTAAACCAGGCAGTCTGAAGGAAACACCCCATCATCCTGATCAGGTATAGTAACCTGGGAAGAATTTTCATTTTGATAACATTTATGCATGCCCATAGGGTTAAGGGGAGTGAGGACCATCAAACCAGGTCCTGTTTGATTCAGGCCCAGAGGGTGTCCAGGTTTTGGGTTGGCCATAATCAGCTGCTTTGTGATATTACAATGCCTAGATATTTGATGGAATTTGGGCACCATGTTACCCTCCATTGCATTGTGTGTAACTGATATGTGTGGTGGTTAAGCGGCATGATGCAAGTTTTGGCAAAGTTAGGTTTGTAACCCAATACATGTCCAAATTCCTGAAGGAGGGCAAGGGTAGAAGGGACTGAGAAGGCCAGGTCTGCTAAGTGTAGAAGCACATCATCCACATAGATGGAGACTGTATCCATGATCCCCCACTTTGACACCCTTGATAGAATCTTCCACTAGGATCCTCCTCATTAGGGGTTTTATGTAAAAGTTAAATAGGTAAGGGGAGAGGGGGCAACTCTGCCTGTTGCCTGTTTGTAGCTCAAATGGAGGGGAGAGGATACCATTACAGAGTACTCTGCACCTGGGGTGTGGGTAGAGTAGCTTGACCCAGTCAATGCAGGACTGGGGGAGCCCAAATTCCTGCAGAGTTTCAAATAGAAAGATCCGGGACACCCTGTCAAAGGTTTTCTCAGTGTCAAGGGATAGCAGTACTGCAGGGGCAGGAGAATCCCTGGACACCGGCAACATAAAAATACCACCAACAGCTTAATCTGGTTCAAGGTCAGTTGCCATTCATCTGTATCTCCTTCCCCCGGGTCATGCATGAAAATAGGCAGAATTTGTCTAGTGCACTTACCCTGTCAGCAAAAACTAAATAAATAAATAAATATGGGCTAGCTTTCATAGATGATCAGATTCCAATCTGCCCTGCATAAAACCCCCATGTTGGGGACCTATCAGACTACCCAATACACTACTTAGCCTTGTTGCTAGTATTTTTGCTAGGACTTTAAGGTCCGTGTTATGGTGGGATATGGGTCTATAGCTGCCAATGTTAGTCAGATCCTTGTCTGGCTTTGGGAGGAGGGAGATGAGGGCTCCTTGTAAGTGTGGGTCTAGGTCAGCTTTCTTATTAGCCTCATTAAAGAGGCATGCCATCGGTCCAGATAACTCCTGCCCTAGCGCTTTGTGGAAGTTAGAAGAAAATCCATCCAGGCTGGGTGCCCTGTCAGCCTTTAAGGAGGAGACTGCTGCTTCAACCTCCTGTTCCGAGACTGGGACACCCAGGTTTTTCAGGGACATCTGTGGCATGCTGAGTAGCTGGGCCTGTTGGAGGAATTGCTGTATGTCCCTGATATGGGTGTGTTTCCCTTCTGCATACAGTTCAGCAAAGAAATCTCTGAATGCTGACGCAATTTCTTTGGGATGAGAGAGGAGGTTGCCTGTTTTGGATCGGATTGAGGTGACAGCTTGGCGCACCTCCTGTTGTTTGAGTGTAAGACCAAATTGGAACAAGCCTTACGGACTGCTCCACCACAGTAGATGTACACAACTCAGCCCTACTAGACCTTCATCAGTGGGAGCAGCAATTAGAGAGGAGGCTGGAGGAGCTAGAAAACAGAAATAGATGGAATAACATCCGCATACCAGAGGGAATTGAAACCCCACTGATACCAGCATTTATGAAGTTTTTTTAGGGAGGGGAGGGACACCAGGGGCCATGATATGAGACTGGAGCGAGGAAGGTTCAGGAGGGAGATGAGGAGACTTTTTTACAGAGAGGGTGGTGGCTGGTGGCTGGGTGGAATGCGTTACCTGCTGAAGTGGTATGCAGTAGAACAGTGGACTGCTCCAAACGAGGATGGGACAGGACAAGGGGGAGGGTTAATGAAGGGGAAGGGTGGAAGGGAGGGGCAGCTGCAGAATAAGGGGTGCTAGCTGCACATTCGAGCAGACTTGATAGACCGCTAGGCCTTTATCTGCTGGCAAATTTTGTATGTTCATATTAACTGGCCAGCAGACAAGCCCCTTAACATAATCAGGGCTCACCGTTCCCTGGTGCCCCAGCCGAAAGCCCCAAAAGCGCGGCCTCGGTCAATGGTGCTCGCCTTCCTTGATTTTTAAGTGAAGGAGGAAATCCTCCAACTTGCCTGGAGAAGGAAAGAAATACTTTCTGGGGACTCTCGTTGGTTTTTTGAACAAGATCATACTCTTAAATTGTCGGCAGAATGGCGAAAAGTCCTGGCAGTAGTTCGTGCATTGCAGGCGAAGGGGGTCAAAGCTTCCATCAAGTATCCAGCCAAACTAAGAATCGCCACAGAAAATGGTCAAAAAAGGTTTCCTGACCAGACAACAGCAGCAAAGTTCCTCCAGTCGTTTGATGTCTCCATTGCGAAAGATTTCAACAGCCAGCAGAGGGCGCGAGTGGCAGAGCAATCCTGGCAATCAATAGGAACTAAAAGATCAGGTCGGGGGACAACTCAGACAACTCTGATGTGTGGGACACGGTTCGACTGCATAAGGAACCAGAACCTCCCGAGGTTTGCGATCCAGAGTCGATTCTGGGGGATTCTGCTTCTGAAGTAGCAGGGGGATCCAATAACGGCAGACCAGCCTGAAGAAACACAGAGTGAGAAGGACTGGCTTACTATCACTGTAAATGCAACCTCAAGACATAACTTTTCATGTGGCCTATCTCAGACTGATTGATTTCAGTTGAGAGTGATGGGGGGGCGGATCTTATGCATGCCCACTTGATTCTGGGAATTTCATATTTTTTCAAATCAACAGGTGGGGAAAAAGTCTACAATAATAATTACCTCTTTTTGTGGCCTGGGGGGACGGCTTGGAGCAAACAAAAGGGACAGTTCTACAGGGTAGAAGGCTGGTGCCTGTGACTCCCATGTTGGGGGAAGGGGATCTGGGGTTTGGCCTGGCATCTTCAAGACTTAGCATAAGGCTTTTGGGGGAGGACTGCATGGAAGTCTCAGCCAACGGAGGTTAAGGAAGGCTATGAAGGGGGAATACTCCAACATCAAAATAGAAAGGGGGTACAATAACTAGAATGTTCATCAGTGAAGTGGACACTGGTGGAAGATCCCTGTATATTATAACAATAGCAAATTTATGTAAACTGACAGAAAGAAAGTAAGGGTTCTGGAGATCAGGTTGGTACCCCAACTGGGAGTTGCCACTGACGAAGAACATTACTTCAATTGGCAACGTACTGCAGTAGAAGAGGTTGGAGTGACCCCGAGACTTTCAGCAATTTGCCATTTTGGTAGCTGAGACATAGAACGATCCTCCCTTGGCTCAGATGTCGAGTAGCCCCCAAAGTAAGAGGAAACAGTAAGGCATTGCTGGAATTAGCTATGACTAGGGGGACTCAGCCACCTGGGTCACCCTGGGGGACCCTCTGTCCTGACTGGGGCCGGGAGCTGCCTCCCCTGCCCTTGGGACTATACAACTGGAAGGGGTGGGATTTCCCCCACTTCCTATAAACTTAGTTGGATTGGGGCATTTCTCCTGGGGTCACAGAAAGTTGAATACTCAGTAGCAGTGAAGTAACATTTCAGCTAGGGACAATATCTATCCTAAATTAAAGACCCCTGCAATCACTGGTGCAAGACTTGGTACCTGCCCTACCGGCAAGTGGGCTAAGTGGAGGCTCACGCCGGGTTGAGAACCCAATTGTAGTGGGTGAATCGACCACACCTCAAAGAGTCTACAAACTGTAGTGTGTGGGAAAAGGGCGTATACACCTTGAAGAGTTTTTAGTTATAAAAAGAAAAATGTTTAATAATCCAAGGTTAAAGTTTAATGTTTCATGGTTCATGGTTATATTGTTACAGTACTTGTATGTTTGAAAGAATCGATGGCACACAACTCAGACCTCCCCCCAAAATAAATGACCACCTGGCCCCACGGAGTGAAAATGGCTGATTTTATAGTGGTATCCCTCAATGTGAGGGACATTAACAATCCAGCTAAAAGAACTAAGATATTGCAGGACCTCCAAAGGAAGACAGCCACAATAGCCTTTCTACAAGAGACCCATCTAACAGCACAGGAGCATCTCAAATTGAGACGGTCATGGGTGGGGCAGGTGCTCTCATCACACTATGAGGCGGCCCCACACAGAAGGGGAGTTGCTATCTTGGTCTGAAGGGATACTCCCCTACAGATCACAACAGTCAGAACGGATCCTGAGGGCAGGTATATCCAAATACAGGGTACATATAGGGGGCAGAACTGTACATTGGTGAATCTGTATGCCCCAAATGAAGAGTCATCCCATATACCTTTCTTAGAGAAAGTGATTATGGAAAGTGTTACAGACGCTCATATCCTTATTATAATCGGGGGAGATTTTAATGAGGTGATTCACTTGGGGAAAGACCGTTCTGGAAGAAGCTGGGGGCACCATGAGAACAGGCAGACTCATTAAAAGACTGAATCAGTAGCTGGGCCTAACAGAAAGCTGGAGATTTTTCCATCCAAGAGGCAGGGACTTTACATACTATTGTCCCTGCCACAAGGGGTATTCCAGAATTGATTACTTTCTTGTGTCCACTAACTGGATCCAGAAAGTGAATACCTGTGAGATAGGATACATACCCTCTCTGACCATGCACCGGTCACCCTGGGTCTCTCCATGGCGATGGCCCCGGCAGAATTTTGTTAGAGGCTAAATACCAGCTTTCTTCCAGGGAGGATTTCAAGGAAATGATAGGCAGTACAATACATAGGTATGAGCAGGAGAACCCCAGGGGAGACATGAGAGAAAGTATTGGATGGGATGCTATGAAATGTTGCTTGAGAGGGAAAATCATCAAATACTCAGCCAGAATCAAAAGGGAGAGAGCACATAAAACAGTGCAGTTAGAACATAAAATCGCTGAACTGGAATCACGTCACCAGGACAGGCCAGATGATAACACCAAGAGGGAGCTCGATCAGACTAGGAAGGAACTGAATAGATTGCTGGACATACAGGTGGAGGGCCAGATATGATTTGCAAGGCAAAAGTTTTACAAACACGGGAATAAAGCAGGGAGATTATTGGCATGGCAGCTATGCAAAGAAAGGGCAAGCAGAGCAGTGGTACGAATACGGGAGGGAGGAGGTACACCCGCTATTACTTCCCCAACAAACATAGTGAAATAGTTCACCAAGTTCTATCAAGAACTGTATGACATGACAGTCCCCCGAGACCACCAAACTAAAATACAACGCTTCCTAGACTCATTGGAGATCCCCACACTTGATGAATCTGCCAAAATAATGTTAAATTCCCCAAACATGAAGTATTAATCAAGATTAAACAACTTAAAAATGGTAAAGCCCCTGGCCTAGATGGCTTTTCAGAAGAATTCTTTAAGGAATTTCACCCAAGCATAGCAGTTTCCCTACTGGCAACCTACAATGAGATCCTTACAGATCAGGAACAGGTCCCCCCCTCTTGGAACTTAACACAGATCTCAGTAATCCCTAAGCCGGAAAAGGATGTGGAGCTTTGTAGTTTGTACCGCCCCATATCCCTACTCCCTGTGGACATGAAGATATTTACAGGTATTCTGGCAGATAGACTTCAAACCTGTATAGCCAGGTTAGTACATCATAACCAAACAGGTTTCATTGTGGGATGTTTTCTGCAGGATAATATATGGAGGTTGCTTAATATTATCTCCACCCAACATCACTCCAATATATTTCAAATAGCTATTAGTATGGACGCAGAAAAAGCCTTTGACAGGGTGGATTGGACATTTATGTCCTCCACCCTGTCCAAATTTGGACTGGGAGATAAATTTACCTTGACCATTTCAGCACTCTACCAGAAAAGAGAGGCTCGGGTTAAGGTTAATGAGCACCTCTCTGATCGCATAGCCCTGAGGGGGGCACCAGACAAGGATGCCCCCTTTCACCCCTACTTTTTGCTCTTACCCTGGAGCCCCAAGCTACTTGGATTCGTAATAATCCGGAAATCAGAGAGGTTGAGGTGGAAGGGATGGAACAAAAGGTTGCCCTACATGCAGACAACTCGCTGTTTTTTCTGAGGGATCCCCAACATTCATTGTCCCACCTGTTAGGCACTCTATAGGAATTTGGAACTATGGCTGGATTTAAGATAAACATCTCAAAATCAGAGGCCATGGTGTTGAGTGGGACACCAACAAGGGAGTTTAGGGAAGGTTTCCCTTTTGCCTGGGCAAAAAAGAATACTTTCAGATATCTTGGGGTACAGATATCTGCTGACATATCCAGACTCTTCCAGAACAATTATGACAGATTGTTTAATGCCCTGCAAGCTGATCTGGCCTGTTGGAAATTACTCCCCCTTACCTTATACGGGAGAGTTCATAGAATCAAGATGAATATACTCCCAAGATTATTGTTCTTATTTCAAACCCTTCCCATTAGTATCCCTATATGTTTCTAGAACAAACTAAATAAATCCATTTTGAAATTTATATGGGATGGGAAATGCCCCAGAATCTCACTAAATATTTTACAGCGCTCTAGGGAAGGGGGGGCCTCAGCTTACCTCACTTATATTACTATTACTTAGCAGCCCAGGGGGCATAATTGTGTATGTGGGCCAAGCGGAGAGTTGACTCAGATTGGTACCACTTGGAGGCAGAATCATTAAAAGATGAGAGGCTATGGCCCCTTCCGACAAGTACAATTAACTCTCACATTCGGTCCACCACTTCCAATCCATGGGTGAAACACTCTCTAAGAGTAATAAATAAACTGTGAAGGGTGACGGGCACACCGAACACTATAGGTCCTCTCTCACTCATTTGACATGAAGGAAACTTCACTCCTGCAAAGATAGATTTAGGTTACCAGTACTGGGATAGTAAGGGCCTAACTACATTCTCTCAGTTTTTAGAGGGAAGAAGTTGCCACACCTTTGCCACGCTCCAGGAGAGATTTCCCCTTCAGAGAGAGGACTTCTTTTGATACCTACAAGTTAGGCACTTTATCAATACAAAAGCTAACCTCCAGAGGATTTGCAGAGATAAGACAACCCTGGAGGACTATTGGTGGGATTCTATAAGGATCAGAGACAAACTAAATTATATATCAATGCTATATAGGGTATTGCTGCCCCCCATTAATCCACCTACAGTATCTTAGAGGAAATCAGAATTAGATGGGACACAGAGAGTGGGGAAACAATATCTCAGACAGGATGGACCCATTGGTTTAAATGTGGATGGCAGGTAACATCCTCCTCGGTTTGGAGAGAATTCAATTGGAAAATCATAACCTGATTCTTCAGAATCCCAGTGATCACCAAACACTTTCTCCCCAGGCTTCTCAGGCATGTTGGTGCCTTTGTGGCTCACACAGAGTGACACACTATCATATTTTGGGGGGATGCCCTAAGTTGTCACATTTTTGGACAGATTCATAAAGTGATAGAACAAATGTTAACCTTTCCTTTACCATTTGCCTTCCTAGATATGGTATTGGGCCTCCCAACCCTTTCCAACAAAAAAAGAAAGCAAGCTGAACTGGGTCAGACCCTTAGGGTGGTCGCTCTGAAATGTGTCACTGCCATGTGGCTCAAACCGAACCCCCCCACACACTGGGGCAATGGGTCACGAGGGTAGATGAACTGGAGAGGATGAAAAATATCACCTTTGTGGTCCATCTTGAGACAGAGAGATTTGGAGACATCTGTCATCCTTGGCTGACATGGAGAGAATCCTGGAGAGGGGAGGAGGGATAGCGAGGAGGGGCATAGGAGTGGGGCGAGGCCCCGAAGGAGAGAAGAGGAGAAGATATACAGTAAAGTATGAAGCGAATAATTTCAAAGCTGGATAGAAAATACTAGGGTGCATAGATTGTGGCCATTGGGGGGGGGGGGAAACACCTGTGAAAAGGGGAAAAGAGAGTGTGTCAAATAGTTGAATAAGTTAGTAATACAGATAATCATACTTGGTTTATTTTTTATCTTCATTAGTATGTGACAGTGTTTTCAGGCATAGCCACAATTGTGGCTAGCCTGATTTATGAAATAATAGCCAATGTTTTTATTTAATTTTGTTGTTGTTTTCTTTGTACTTTATGAAAAACATGGATCAAAAGACATGAACATGGATACCACTACATAAGACTGTTTCCATCCTTCCAAATCCTGGACTTTTCGCAGTAGGATATCATAATTCCTTCTTTAATTCTTAAGTACTCTTGGGAGAGAACAAGAGAGACAGTAAAGAAAACAAATAACCTACATTTTTATTAAGTTGGCTTCATGTATAACAGAACAAGATGCGGATGTGTTATTAACTAATTGTTCTATACCCGAGCAATCGGATATCATTTGTACTACCAATAAAAGCTATCTGAGTTAAAGAAAAAAGTAAACACAAAACTAGAGGCTCTGAGGAGGAAAGAACACTTTATTCCAAGGGAAACTAGGAAGACAATAGTGACACAGCTTTTGCTACCTTCACTTGGTTACAGGAGCATAGTCTATTGACATGCCAACAAAACCACCTTAGCCAAATTAGATACAACCTACAATAAACTAGCAAGATTTGTCCTAGGCTGTACATATGACCAGCACCACTGTATGATGTATACAGAACTAGGGTGGGACTCATTCAAAAGCAGAAGCTAAAAATGAAGGGCAATCACTCATTTCAAGCTAAACATGGGTCTCTGTAAGGGCCAAGAGACAAAGGGGCTGCATCTGCCCACAACTTGAGGCAGGTAAAAAAAACAGAGGCGATGCACTTTCCAGAATTGGAACTGCATAGGGGGAAATGAGAATTAGCTGGTGGATAGCAAAAGAGTGGAATGCACTGGCTCCTGGAGTTAGGAAAGCTCCAACAATAAAAATGTTTAAATCTGTGCCAGACCAGCACTTACTAGATAAATGTACCTGTTAATGAAAATGTAAAAAGTGTCAAATTGAATCCCAGTTATATATCGCCTCTTGTATGCCTGAACGCAACAATGTCTGATGCATGTATCAATGGACAATGGTTATGAATTGCATGTAAAAATATTGGGCTGGATATTCAAAAGGGTTGCACTAGCGCAAGTCCAAAATTGTGCCATTCTGCGATATTCAGCAGGAGGCAGTTGCACCACCAAAAACATGCTGAGCAACAGCGCAATGATAATGAAGGCATGCACAACCAAAGGGGGAGGAACCATACATAAAGGGCACAGTGCGATGTTCAAAGACTTGCTCAATGCGCAACAGTGGAGCAAGCGGAAGTTGAGCCATAGCGTAAATGAGCCAAAATAAAAAGGAGCAAGGAAGAGGCGCAAGAACACTACAGGGAAGCCACATGAGGCAGGGGGAGAGACAGGCACAAGGAAACTGTGAGAAACAGGGCAGGCCAGGGAAACCACACTGCAGAAGAGAGGCACAGGGAAGGTGTGTGGTGACACACATACAGAGGCCAGCACAGACAGGTGTACCCGGTGCAGGGGGGGTAGCAGTCAGGACAGCGGGGGGAACAAAGCAACAGCTGCAAGGGGGGGAATGCAAGCCAGGGACATGGCCAGTGCCACCTTCCACATGGAGGCCATAATGAGGGTGGTGAGGAGGCATGTGGCAGGGGGACGTGGCCGTGGAAGGGCCCGTTGGCGGTATGCCCCCAACAGGCAGTACCAAGCCCGCACCAGCTTTGAGCTGTTTACAGATATCGAGATTGTGGGCCGGTACCACCTGAACAGGGCACTACTGAGGCAGCTCTGTGAGCCGTGC
Organism: Neoceratodus forsteri; assembly: GCA_016271365.2. Classification (NCBI taxonomy): domain Eukaryota; kingdom Metazoa; phylum Chordata; order Ceratodontiformes; family Ceratodontidae; genus Neoceratodus; species Neoceratodus forsteri. The sequence continues at coordinate 405,976,869 of CM028135.1, forward strand.
AGTAATGAGATGCAGGCACCCACACGACGGAGTCATGCCCTGTCAGTGGAGACAAAGGTAACAGCCTGCATGTGCTTGCTCACCACGGGTACCTTCCAGAGACCAACCTGGGACACCACAGGCATGACACAGTCGGCCATGTCACGCATCCTCACCCAATTCCTCAGTGCACTGCTGCCACATGCTGCGGAGTACATCCATTTCCCCAGCACTGCGGCGGAGCGCACAGCAAACATACAGGAGTTCCACAGGGTAGCACGTATGCCTGGCATGCTAGGGGCAATAGACTGCACCCATGTGGCCATACACACACCACCTGGTGAGGAGGGGGCTGCATACATGAACCGCAAGGGCTATTCCAGTGTCAACTGCCAGGTGGTGTGCGATGCCAGTGGGCGCATCATCACTGTCTGTGCCACGCACCCTGGGGGAGCACATGATTCATACATCTGGCACCAGTTGGCACTGTGCCACTGCTTTGAGAGTGGGGACATCCCCACAGGACATCTAGTGGGTGAGTATGCAAATGAAATGGACATATCGCGGTCCTGGGGGGCATGGCCAGAGGTGCCATGGGTGTGGCCCACAGGGCTTGGGGCAGTCCGAAGCTGAACACGAAACTAACCTCCACTCTCTGCACACAGGTGACAGTGGATACCCACTCTGTCCCTGGCTGCTCACACCCTACCGGCGGCCCACGACCCCATCGCAGCAATGCTACAATGAGGCACATGCCACCAAATGCAATGTCATTGAGCAGGTGTTCGGGATGCTGAAGACACATTTCTATTGCCTGGACACCTCTGGCGGTGCCCTACAGTACAGCCCCTCAAAGGCCTGTGGGATATTCCTGGCCTGTTGCATCCTGCACAACATGGCCAAAGAATGTGGGATAGCTATACAGGTCGAAGAGGGGGACAGCGATGGGGACGATGGGGATGCCGGTGATGATGGTGATGGGCTGCCTCCCCTTGGCTGATGGGACCCCCGACTGATCCGGCTGGCACAGCTGCACCGGGACACCATCACAGAGGAGCACTACAGCCAACCCAGGTAAGTCATGGTGCCATGCGCAACTACCAGTGGCTAAGGAACAGCCCACAAACATGCATGGAAACACACCAGGGGTGCATGCTGGCAAGGGATGTGGCAGGGCACAGAAGCACACACACACAACCAGGGATGGGTGAACAGCAACACGCCACATGGTCGGACACACACACATGCACACACACAATGCACCAAACGTGCACAGAGAGCAGGAGGGAAACCGAGCCAGAACGCCAACACTAGCAACACACATGTCCATAGGCCACCACGTCCACTGTCTGTCCATGTGCGTGTGTCAGATGCTGGGCACCATTGCACTTTGATGTACAGTGCAATGCAGGCATCATCATGCACACATACCTGCGGACAGCAGCCTGGAGGGTGTACAGGTGGACCGTGTTTCCGCGTGCATGGCCGGGCACCCACCCATGCACACAATGCACACAGGGCAGCACCAGACAGTGCCCATGCTGGGAGACAGGTCATTCTCACGGCACAGTGTCACGGTCACCTCGGATGCATGGGCGGCCCTGCCTAGACCCGCCAGCACTAGCAGGCTGACCACAGGCCTCATGGGGTGGCACCGATGGTCCCCCAGGGGTTCCACTGCGCGAACGAGACCGTGCCCGCACAGGGGTCTGCAGCACACCGAACATGCCTGCACCAGGAGTGCTCGGGATGCCCACAGCTGAACCTGGCATTGACAGGGTGGGTGTCGCATGATGCCAGGAATGGGGAGTGGATAGCGCACTGCATGGTGTGAGCGACGCTTGGGCATCTGACTGTGTGCCCATTGTGGCCATGACAGCAATGGATGCCTGTGCATGCCTGTCAATGGCAGCGGTCACATCCTCCTGCAAACGGTCAATCCGTGACAGGATCCTATCAGTGTCCCTGCTGCGATGCTCCTCTGCCCACTCCAGAGCCACACACAGTGCCTCCATGGATGTTGCAAGCCACATCTGCTGCTGGACCGATGCCTGCAGTAGGCAGGTGTGCTCGTCAAAGAGGTCGTCTACCTCCTCAGCATCCTGTCCCTCAGGGTGTGCATGGGCCTGATGTTCAGCACCCCTTGAGGGTGGGCGCTTCGAACCAGGCCCAGGTAAGGGCAAGTCCACAGGCATTGCACAGACGTTGCCACTGAACCCTGAACCCCCAGTCCCAGTGGGCGACTGCTGCTGCCGCCCCTCCGGCCGCTGCGCCCAAGGGCTCAGTAGTGCCACCGCTGTGGCTGCAACAGTCCCACTGTCCTGACCAGCCACCAGTGCTGCCCCACTGGTGCTGACAGCCTGGGACTGTGCTGACACGCTGGCCTACAAGGCAGCACCATCCAGAGCCATGGGCGCGAGCTGACCTGCTGTGTGTCCATTCCGTGGCACACACATATCACTGCCCATGATGGTCGTGTCTTCATCACTGGTGCAGGTCTCTGCCCCAGCCACAGCCATGGCATGCTGGCATCCTTGGACGCCAGAACGCTGAGACACAGGAAGGGCTTCCCCCACACCTGTCTCAACGACATCAGTGTGGACAGCCAGGCGGCACCACTGTCTTGCCGATCCACAGAAACCTGTGGAAGTGGATGGTCCACACATTCCGACTCTGTCCAACTGTCCTCAGTGGACAGGCCCACCAACCTTGATCCATGCAGACGCTCAGGATCTGTAAGGGAAAGCAAAGTCACGTTACTGCGTGTAACCTAACCAGTCCCCCTCCAAGGCACACCATGGCTTACCATGCAGAGATGAGCCACCACCCATCTGGAAGCCACCACCCGGAACTCCCACTATGGCACTGAGGGCCATGCTTGCAGCAAGCCTGTCCTCTACTGGTGTGAACTGCACCACCTCCAGCTGTCCACCACCTGTTGCAGTACGTGCTGCCCTGATGGCAGCCACCTTCTCCTTCACCCTCCTCCTGTCAGTACCCATCTTCTTCTTACATTCCTGCACGGAGCACTGGTGGCTGCCATGCAGGTTCACGGCACGTGCCACCTCCTCCCATGCAGCAGCACAGGCCGGAGGGGTGCCCCGCCATCCACTGAGCAGCGGCTCCTGATCCAGGTAGGCCTCAAAAAGTGCCTCTGTCTCCGCCTTTGTGAAGTTGGGCTTCCTCTTCTGCCCACCATCATTGTCCTCCTCACCCAGACCTTGATCGGTCATTATTCAGCCTGTAAAGATGGCAGTGGTTACCTGTGACTGTGCAGTCCAAAGCATGTCCCTGAATCCACAGTCCACACTCCCACACAGCATGCAACTCACCAATACACTGCAGTAACCGAATATGGCCACTGCAGAACTCTGTCACACTTTTATAGCACAATACATGCAAATTAGGTGAGAAGCAACTTTAATTAGATGCAAATCACGGTGCTGCGCCATTGAATGGCTGATCGGATGATTAGCATATGACGGCTGAATATCGCGTTTTTGCACTTTGCGCAATTGTGTTGAATGGGCTGAGCCAATGGCGCAGTTCCGTGGCATGCGTAGTACACCTCACTGCGCATGCCCAGGCTGCTGACGCTGGTGTCTGCCGCACTGATGATGTACTGTGCACGATAGTCAATGCAGGGCATGGCCACCATTGTGCCAGTGGCGTTATAGCGAGGGTCACTACATGGCGCTGTGACAATTGGCCTCCGTAGGCGCAATGGCAAAACTGCTCGATAGTCCGCTGTGGCACTGGCAAACAGGCAATCAATCACACTATACGCATAGTCATCTGATGGCGCTGTGCATGGCCTTGCGCCAGAGACCCTTGACCCTGTGCCCGACCTTTGCCCCCTTGGAGCCATGCCTCCTGCATGGCTGCACCTCTATCGTGCTGTTCGGTAACAGCGTGATAGGGAATGGCAGCGCTGTACTGCGCAGCATTTGCACATGGGGTACTGCGCTGCAGAGCGCCATATTGCCTACCATAGTGGTTGAGATGGCATGCAGGAGAGCCCCACAGTGGACTGCCATAGAGTTGGCAAACCTTGTGGCCATGGTGGAGCCACACCATGGACATCTATTTGGGGAGGAGCCACTGGACAGGATCAGGACCCAGGTCTGGCTGGAGGTGGCCACTGACCTTGGGGAGGCCACCGGACAGAGGAGGACCATGGAGCAGTGCAGGCACTGCTATGGGGACCTCAGGAGGAGGGAGAGCCAGAGCTACTTGCCCATCTGCGGTCACGTGCCAGGAGGGGCATGGTGCCTTGTCCAGGTGGGTGATACATCTATGCACTTGTATTGTCCATATGGCTAACAGTGTTTTATGTGTCCAGCACATAGGGAAGGGCTAGTCTAGAGTTGGCTGTGGTGGTGTTTACTGGGTGTGGGTGGGTGGGTCTGGCTGGGGGGGTGGGCACACACATTGGGGCAGGGGGACTTTGCTTCTGGATTGTACTGATGTTCTTCTCTCCTTGTTTCCCCCACAGGCATGGACGAGTGGCAATGGCTGAGGGAGGAGCGGCAGAGGGAGGAGGACAGAGGGCCCAGGAGGGACGGGGACCATCACCGCCAACCTGACCGGCCCAATGAGGGTGAGTGCCATGACTCCATGATTACTATTGCATGCTGTGCAACAGGGTGGGCAGTGGGGCATGGCCACCATCCATGGACACCACTGCCATGCACATGACTTGTGACAGTCAGCACTGTCCAGTGGCACTGCATGTCTGGGAGTGCGTCAGTGGTGGTCCATGCATGCACCGGGCACATGGCTGTGGCTCTGCCTTCCCACGCATAGCCACGTTACTGTACAGCCTTGGTGGTGCTGTGCAGGACATGGGCGGTGGGTGTGCGCAGTAGTCCACATGGCTGTTGCTGCCTGGGTGGGCAGATCTTGTGGACACGGTCACTGTGGGTGGTCGCACACCATCACAGGGGTGTGGCACATGGCTGTATGCCATGCAGAATGGGTGGGCTGCAGGGGGATGGACAGTCACACCTATTGACTCTTCTCCCTCGTTCTAGGTGACCAGAGGCTCCTGCAATTACAGAGGTCTGTCAATGAGCTGCTCCAGGTGGCCAGGGAGGCTCTGCAGCACCTACGGGACATGAATCGGCATGGGCTCAAGAGGAGGAGGAGGAGGGCCAGACAACAGCGCCAGGAGGAGGAGGACAGGGGCAACCGTTGATGTCCCCATGCCCCAACTACCACCTTCCCCCCTTTGACCCACCCTCACACCGCTTCTTCCCTCTCCCATATGTTCACCCCTGCCCCTTGCCCACCCCCACCTTGTTTATGTCCCTCACCTCCTCCTCTGTATATATGTCTGTATATAGTTGATTTTTGATTGTTACAATACATCTATTTTGATATGAATACTGTGGTGGTCTCTGATTTGCAGTGGGCTATTGGTGCTCTGCTGCAGTGGTGTGCATGGCGTCTGGGGTGGTGCAGTCATGGGTATGTATGTATGTCCATGGGGAAGTGACTATGGTGTGGGAGTAGCTATCAGTCAGTGTCTGTGGTGTGTGTGTTGTTCTCTGTGCATTGAATTACTGTGTGTAGTGGTCCATGGTGCATGCTCTGTGTCCATGGTGCCCCTGTCAACCCGTCCATGGCCTGTGCAGCTGACACCCTTGCATGTCTGTGATCTGCAAGGTCTGCTGCCATGTCACTGGTGGCAGTCCATGTGGGTCAGCCACTGCAACCATCACAATGCTGAGTTGCCTCCTGTCACTGGTGTGGTGCATGTTTGCCTCAGGTGACACTGTGGCCTCCTCGGTTGTTGTCCCACCTCCATGCTGTGGCTTGTGTGTGTTGCAGGGAATGTGCACCACTGTCTGTGACTTGTGCTCCAGGCATTTGATGGTGGCGTACAGGTCCACAGTGCCTGCTCAGGGTGGCTGGCACTCCTGTGCCATGGGGGACTGCAGGCTGTGTGTGCACGGTTTCCATGGCCCCACACTGGGGGCTGGGTTGCCACGCTACTGCGTCCCAGTGATATTGTCCCTGGGTATGGGTGTGTTTGTCCTGCACTGTGTTGCATCCGTGTGATGGCGCTTCCACGCAACACTGTGGGTGTCTGTGCTGATTGTTGTGGCTGGTGGGGTCGGGTGTGTCACTGGACTACTGTGCAGGGTGCTGTATCAATGGTGGTGGTGTCAGAGCAGCCCTGTCCCATGTGGTGCCCTCTTGTGCCCGATGCATGAGTCGGTCTCTCAGCTGTGGCTCGGAGGGATTGTGCATGTGGCACTGTGTCTACCGTTGTTGCATTGCCGTGTGCTGCCACCCACTGTTGGGTGCTCATGGTGGGCTGGCTTGTAGGTTCTGTGGTACACGAGGGTTCAGTGTCACAGTGGGGGTGGTGGTATGCATGGGGTTTCCTGCAGTGGTGGTCACTGCTCATGGGGGGGTGTCTGGGGGTCATGGTGCAGGTTGTGCTGTGCACTGGGGGGGATGGTGTGGCACAGGGTGGTCCTCCCTCCTTGTGTGGCAGTCTCAGCTTGCTGGTGGGTGTGATGGGGCACCATGGCCCAGCTGTGGGTTGTTTGCTTGTCCCCATGGGCCAGTGGTTATTCCAGCCTTCCCCCAGTTGTGCTGTGCTTGGGGTGTGGGGGCACAATGTCAGTTCTGCTGTTTGTTCCTGTGCCCATCTGTGGCATGGGTGGTGGGCCCCTACCTCCCTGGTTGTACAGTTACAGTGCTCTGCAGCTGGGAGGCTCCCTGCTTGCGCTATGGCACCTCTGGACTGCTCAGCTGGACATCCCTTGTTGCGCCATAGTGCATCATATCTGCTCAGCTTCCCCTCCCTAGTTGCGCTATGGCACAGGTTGTGCAATATTCAGATGTTAGCTGTAGGCGCAATTTGGCTTGCTCCGTTTTTGAATATCGCATCTATTGCACATGGGTGCAATGGACTTGTGCTTGCTCCTGCTATTGCACACTTTTTGGGTGCAGTTTGAATATCCAGCCCATTATCTATGTCTGATATCTGCTTCATCTAAATGTGTAATCTAAATCTAAATGCAGAACAACTTTGTAAACAGGGTCATGAAAGGTCCTAACAGTTCTATCCTGTTGAAAAATACTGAAATAAATAAATAAAAATAGATAAAAACATTTTAAGTGTAGACCAGCCTTTGAGTATAGTGATGGCTTATTATGAAAAGTGTCATAGTGATTTGTAAAGGTTTTGTTTTCTTTTTTGCACCAATTTGATAAACTGATGTTAATTCTGTTGATAGTAAGGTTTTTTCCTTATGTGCTTTTGATGCTAGCAGAATGCCAGAAATTACAACTTTGCAGCCCCTATGCTTTAATTTTTTTTATCCAAATCTAGCAGATCATGGCAAATATTTTTCTCATATGGAGTTTCCCCCTAGTCATTTCTTCCTAGGTGCAGGACCATGTATAAATTATTTTTTGGTGTTTTGATTTAATGCAGACAAGTCTCTATATCATATATTCTTGCTTGGAGAACACATGAAACTTCAGTATGTATTTTTGTCATTTTTGTATATGATAGATTCAGTGTAGCATACCCCCCGCCTTTTGTCACAGCTTTGAACACCTTGCCTGAGATATGATAACTTTGTAGTCTGCCTCTTTGGAAACAGATCACATACTTGCCAATTTACCCCTGGTTATCCATACCTGAAATGACTCAGTCACAGAAATCATGCAGTATATAAAAATAACATTTTAATACTGCACAATATTTACAAGTATTACAGGATAATACACACTAAAGACTATGGGGAATACAGTATATCTACAGAGATGAAAACAAACACCTTTGGAAAAGATAGAGAAAACACAGAATAACCTAACTCAGGGCTATCCAAATTCTGATTTGTGCAGAAGAAGCTTACCCCAACTGGGAACTTGGTGAGTTATGGCAGACTCAAACCTGTGCTGTTGCTAGTTCAGAATCAAAAAACATAACTAAACTCTAAAAGCAAACGCAGACAAAAATATCTTCAGCCAGCCAGACCACTATGCCTACATCATCATACATGCCTCTGTGACATCACTGACTGGACCATTTTTTTTATCTCTGGGGACCACCCTTTCCAGAATGCATCCAAACTGAATTTATTTAGAGCTTGGCCCTTTTTGTTTTCCCAGCTTGCTAAATATGTGGGGTGCCCTTTTGCTCTGCCGTGGCCCTGTTTATACTCAAACTGTGTATTTTTGCTATGAAACTGGATTCAGCCCTTTGAAGTGTAACCATAACAAAAGGCTTTTTACAGGGCAAGGAAAAATGATTACTTTCATAAAGGCCCCTCTTAGTTGAGTGCCCCAGGCATGGAACTACAATATGAGGCAGTTTTGAATTGTCCAATTACATCCCCCAACTAAAATAGTTTACAGATAGCATAACTAGTAAGAAAAAAAAAATCCTGGGTGTGACCTCTGTTACACATAGTCTTTGGACTGGCTTTTTCATGGTTTCACAAAACACCTGCTAATATTTAATTTAAAGTGCACCACATATGTCAACAAGAGGCCTACACTGCTGTCCTGTCTGGGTACCCAGCAACAGTCTGGGAGCTACCTATAAGGTTTATAGGGTAGAGCTCTGGTACAGTGAGGAGAGGGTAGCACCCCAAGAACTGAAGGGTAAGAGTGACATACTGTATTGCAAACTGTGATGTAGGGTGGGTTGCACATGAAGGGCTGTGCCAGGATGGGTATTTTTAGCTGTAGTCCAGGAAAGTTTTTGTTTGGATGTGCCTTGCCAGGTAGCGAAGATCAGCCGTGGGTTATGTAGGCTGGGCCTGAATATGGTACTGAAAGAGTAGCCATTCATACTTTGTCTACCTCAACTGCTGTTAATGAACCACCCCATTTTCTAATTAGGGTTTACCACCCAAATAAAGTTATATACCCTCTGTTTGAATTCATTTGTCCACTACCAATTTGTTTAAAATGATTTAAATGCATGTTAAGTGGGAACTGTCTTGTCCATGTGTGGGTCCATGGGTGGGCTGAACATAGTGGAGAGGTGGGGAAGTATTGCATCTGAGGGGGTTGTACTGCACTTTCACCAGGTCCACTATACTCTTTCTCTGGGTGGAGGCACTATGCTATTTCTAACTGAACATGAACACCCTTAGGATATAAGAAGATTAAAAGACCCAGGAGTCACCATGAAATCTATGGCAACCCAGTAGCATGGTAAAGTTGTTGTGTCCCACATGCTCATTAAAGAGCTGCTGACACCTCAAGGAAAACTTTGACAAAAATAATAATTAGTTACAATTCAGTCTGCATTCCATACATAGTCTATAGATTTCTCCTTCCCTACTTTAAGTCATAATCCTCTGTTGTGACATCACAGCCTGTTGCCATGGAAGCAACTGTGCTGTCACGAACAGTGCATTATGACCTCAGGCAGGGAGAAAGAAACAGGAATATATATGCTCTTCAGGGGCAAAGCTCCTATTTTCATAAAAAAGACCTCAGGAATAAATAATGAGGAGGAGAAATACAGAGCTAATATGAAATACAAGCAGAACTGAGTTCAAATATTATGTTTTGTGAAAATTCTCCTGAAGGCATTAGTTGCTCTTTAAGTCCTGATCCACAGAAATAGCCCAGACACATGAGAAATGCACATATCCAGGCATGGAGTTCTGCACTCCCAGATTTGGTCACACATCACTGAATTTAGTGCCCCCATCCCTACCTGATTCACATATAGAGAGGTATGTGCAGGGGCTGAGTGTTTCAGAGGGAAGAGATAGACCAGACACGTACCCAAGTTGGTGGCAACATGGATCCCTTGCTCCACATGGACTAGGGTACTGTGGGATATGGCAGTCCTCCAAGGGCTGCCATATCCCTGTAGGGAACTGCACATTTTTAAAACCCCTCTGTATGTCCTCCCTCTGTGGAAAATATCAGGGAGTCAACCTGCAAGCTACATAGATATACATGTGGAAAGGGTTTTGAGTACAGCTGGCAAGCAGAAGTCCCACTGGGGTGCTTAACAGTGCTCCCCATATGTGGAGGGGGCACTTTGCAGCTTTGCAGGCTTGTTACACATGCAGAAGGGGTCCCAACTTCTTTGTTTATCAGGCCCTAAGAACTAACATGGCATCATCAAATTATTGTGAGCCTGAGAGACTGGAAAAGAAGAAGCCATGAAAAAAGCTCAGCATTGCAATCTTCTGGTAAGTCTGAGGAACTCATTTTCTTATATACAGTCTTTATTACTAATACTTTATTTTAATTATTTATTAATGGCGTGGAGTGAGTGAGTGAGTGAGTGAGTGAGTGAGTTAGGTTTTGTTGACCAGGAAAGGAAGGCTAGGCAATTCTGTCTATTTTCAGCCTCATCCTAGGGGTGAGGGGAGGAGGTACAGATGCAAACTGATATACTGAATCAGGTTAAGCTGTTGGTGGTATTATTAGTGAATAGAAGAAATTTGGCCAGGACATGGGGACATTTTCCTACCCTGTTTGAAAAAGTGCAGTGGTATCTGTAATATCCACCTGAACAGGTAGACAAAAGCTTGGTTTAACATCTGATCCAGAAGATGGCACCTCAGGAGTGCAGTACCCCTCATGCTGCACTACAGTGTCTGTACTGGAATTTACTCCATGTTCTTGGTGTGGGAATAGAACCCACAGCCTTCTGATCTTCCAGTCTCAGAGGTGAGTGTGTAACCCGCTGAGCCACTGACACTGATAAAGTATCACAGACAGTGAATGGGGACACAGCCTTTATTGGTCAGACCATCCCACTTCTACAGATGCTGAGGCAGATGTTGCCAAATGTACAGCAGGTTCTGAAGACAGGTGGTGATACTGGAAGCTGAGCCTTAATGGAACACATACTGCATGTCTTGGACTGCAAGACCTATAGTTCCAGCATTCTGCAGCCTGCAGATTTTAGAATATTGGTATTGCCACCATACTTGACCCACAGTATGAATGTGGTCTGTCATCAATACTTGAAGGTGGGTATGATCAGGTCCAAAATTTAACAGCTCTCCTAACAAAATGTGTACGTGAGGCACAGATGCTAAAGTCACAGTTATCTAAAACACAACACGAAACTCAACAGAGACTGGGTGTTGCTACCACCTCACAGGCTGGTAAACCAAGAGAGATACAAGATAAATTCCCAACAAATTCATGTTGGGATGTGTTGTTCCAGATGGGTATTGAAGGCATTGAGGAAAAGATGGAGAATGAGACTAATGATGAGTCAGCAGGACTGCATGTAGTGCAGTGCAAGGTGAATGCGTATATGCAGTCATCATGATATATCTTGCCATCATAGAAGAGCCATTGTAGTGCTGGGGTGGCAAGGTTACTGATTGGCCTGCACTGATCTCAGTAGCCATCAAACACCTCAGCTGTCCACTCTTGAGTGTCAGAGTGGAGTGAGTATTCAGTTCTGTTGATGCAATTGTGCATGACAGGTGTACAAATCTGTCACCTAGAAATGTTGCCATGCTGACATTTATTAAGATCAATGCGAGACACCTTCCATGCAACACAACCATGTCTGTGTTTCTACCACATGAAGAAGGTGGTGGCGGTGAGGATGAACCAAAAGTGCCTGAGGTTGTCAGCATTGGCAAATTGCCTACTACTGAGGCTGAGGAAGCACAGATGGAGAAAGAATTCCCAAATGGAAGCAACTCCAATCTGGAAGACTGTGTGGGCTGCTTCCTTGATGAAGATGATTGAAGCATAAAACACGTCTTCGGTCCATCACTTCCTCCTCATCAGTTGAATCCTTTTTGTAATTATTCAAGTTTTGTTTTTCTTTCATCTTATTTTCCCCAAGTTGTGATTCTTTTCCTGACATAAATCCTATTACATGACTCCACCCTACTATGTGACACCCACAAAGCAGAAAATAAGCATACACTGCATCATAAAACGCAAGATTTGCCAACAGTACCATTGACCACCACCATCCCAACTGCATTCATCCAGACTGAGAAACCCAGACTCTTAAACAAGCATAAATGCCACTGCCAGGTATACCCCTCCAACAGCGACATTTCAACAGCAACCGACACTACAGCGTCAGGTTGCTGTAGTGTCAGCGCTGGACCCCAGCACTGTATTCTGGAGGTCTTGCACCCCCTCCCCTAATCAGCTCTGACTCAGAGTTGATTATATTTAGTGGGGGGATGCAGGGGGCACAGCCCACTGTGTGGGGGGTTTAGGAGGAGAAGCTCCCCAAAGAAAACATGTTAGAATGTGAGAAACTGTATGCTGACTGCAAATGCAGTTGACATGATAGTTTCGCTATACAGTCGTCCGACAAAAAATGTGTCAATGACTGGATGTATATCCCCACTGCCAGACATGGAGAACATGCATCCTCAGCCAAACAAGACCCCACCTCCTCCTCCTCCTCCTCCTTCTATTTCTTGGTCCTGCTTGTATCCTCCACATACACCATCAGTGAGTGCCACTGTTGCCTTCACTACATGCTTCCAGACTGGGAAACTAGGACTGTTAACTTCATGCCAGTATAAATCCGGTTGCAAGGCAGACACCCAATCAGCCTTACAGTACATGACTGAACCCAAGCCTCTAGCCAACCAACACAGTATGCTAGGCAGCAAGACTTGAAGTCAAGAAAGACCCACGTTTGTCTGCTGTGATGGTAAGTTACTTTCACTGTTGATCATATTTCATATAATCACTCAGTGATGGTGGTGGTGAGTCCATCCACGCACAGGACAACAGGTGCTTCCACATTGCTTGCTAGGCCTGAAATTTTTTTTTTTTCCTTATGCCTCCCTTGTACTGAAGGTTTTACTATTCACAGTGACGACTGGCAGGCAACTGGCAAAGCAGGACAGCAAGCAAGGCACAGATTTAATTTGTCTTTGCATACTCCGCTGTATGGAACCATCATGCCTGCAAGTATATGGCCATCATACTAATTTGACAGTAAGTATCATTACATGATTTATTTTTCTTTTTAATTTTTTTCATGCATGTTTTCTTTTCACAGCTACTCAGACAGTGACACAGGGGCCTAGTGATGCTAAATAATTTCTCTTCTTTTCTCCACAGGTGACAAGCGTAGTAAGTACTGAAGTAGCCTATGGATATACCATGTGGCCAGCACAGTGGCCTAGTGATCTCAAATAAGTTCTCTTTTTTTCTTTACAGGTGGAAGGCATAATAACTCTGATACTGAATACCAGATATACCACCCATGCGGTCACCAGCAGTGGCTAATTAAATACAGTATAAATCATTTCTGCCTTTTATTTACAGATGTCTTTCCATTCAAATGGTTCCTCCTCCTCCAGCAAGCAAACCATTGTTATCTTCACCACCAGACTGGTGACGTGATCGATGCTGCCACCTCTTGCTCAAAAAATTGCTGAAAAATACTCCTTAAGAAAGAGAAACAGGAGCAGAAGACAGAGTGGTGGAGATGAGATGAATAACATTTAAGTATTTAAAAACAACAATTGAAAACAAGAAAAAAGAATACTTATCTTTCCTTGTCAGCAACATTGCTAAATTCAAAAATCAGATCCAGGCCTGAACTATGCAGCAACAGGATTTCATCACCCTAGTGATAATATGTGAAAAGAGGAAATTGTTTAACCAGGAGAGGCACACTATGCCAAAGCTTGTTTCCCGGTGCAACCTGGGAGCACAAGGAAGTTAAGTGACTTGCTTAGGGTCACACAGTATGCAAGTGGGGGGGGGCTGTGGGATTCAAACCCAGGTCACCAGATTTGCAGCTCAGAGCCCTAAACCTCTGCGCTATACTGCCTACTGTAGAGAGAAACATTTACAAAAGATGGTTAGAAATACAATGATTTATGAGTCGAAGATCATCATCCAGATCTAGTGCACAAAGCAACTATATCATTTTGTTGTTATAGACTAGATTCACAAGTGTAGCAGTGGCAGCATATGAGTGCCAGGTTCTCACCTCATTTCAGGGCATCATAAGAAAAATTCCAGCCATGAGAATGTACTTTGATTTTCTGGGCACTAAAGTGCATCACAACAGTTGCTGTGGTCATAGACTCACACAGCCCTACACTAGCTAGCAGCAGCGTATATTTATTTAGGTAGCACATCCCATTTCAGGCATCATAAGAAAAAAATCCAGCCATGAAAATTACTTTGACTTTCCAGGCACTAAAGTGCATCATGATAGTTGTTGTGGTTGGAGACATTACACGGCCCAGCAGCTAACAGGAACAATAGAATATATAAACTGGGGGAGCCCATCTCATTTCAGGGTATCATGAGAATATTTCCAGCTATGAGAATTTATTAGACTGTGAATTTCTGGGCATTAAGGTGCATCATACTATTGTATAATGAAGGGACTTGAGAATGTTATATGTTGTGCTTTAAAACTAACTGGCCACTACAGTGCTTTACAAGAGGTGCTGGGGGGAGATACTCACAAAGCAGCAACAGCAACAGATAGACTCCGCTAGCAAATCTAATTTCAGGGCATCATAAGAAAAATCTGCAGCAGTGTGTAGCTTCCTGACTTATCTATTCTGTCAGTTGCCAAAAACTCTTGGAGTACAGAATGTATTTATATGGGGGCTATTCTCCATGGTGCAGAGTGTCTACACGCCATGTACTACTGGCGGCCCATAGATACTAAGTATTTACATGCCCATTTCTCACAGGGCAGGTAATGCCTCGATTCCCTGCCCCACCAGTGATCCCCTCATGAGGGTGGTCCGGGGGGTGGTGCAGGGGGCATGCCTGTGCTCCACACTATTCTTGAAAGTGCAAAGTGCTGGGAAAGGGTGGTGCAGGCTAAACCAACAGGTCCCAGACATAGCTGGTACACCCCCCCCAGGATGTCACCAAGGCAGTGAAATAGGGGCATAGGGATCCCCCCCAATATGCCATCCCGGACCTTGGATTCCTCATGGAGGGCCAGGGGTGGCTGACCGGCCACCTGTCTGCCCTGGTGCCATGGCCACCAGTATGCTGTGGCACCCCATGGGCACAAGTGATCCAGTGGCAGACCGGGTCCGAGCATCCCATTGGATACCCATCCATATCTGCAGAAGGGCCCTCATGTACCAGCTCTACGGAGGCATAGGGCCATGGATGGGGGCCATGCAGTGACTGAGACTTCGGCCACTGCCTATCATTCTGCATGTGCTGGACTCTGCAGGTGGGATACATAACTCTGGCACGTTATTTCTGCCCCTTGGAGAATCCCCCCCATTGTGCTTTTCACACAATTTTAACTAAAGTGGGATACTAGACCAATGCTGGGGGCAGTAAAACACTGTGCAGTACCACAGTAGCCTAGCAAATTCCCAAAGGGCCTGGGTGCAAGGTGATGTTACAGGGCCCCTCCCCAGTTTTGAATAAACATCAAAATTGTGCTTTGGGCCCCTCAAACCTCATTGGCCTGGGTGCCACTGCACCCCTTGCACCCTTGTAGCTACGCCCCTGCAGTACCATGCGGCTCGAGATAGCAACTTGTCAAAGTTATTTGAGTACTTGAGAAAAATTCTGGGAGAACAGAATTAATGTTATTTGTGATTAATGCACAATTAATACATAGTGTGTTTCAAAAACAGTGTTGGGTGTTGGAGCAGTGACACACTATGCAGCATCATGTGGCAGCATGTAGCAACCTGTCAAATTTATTTGAGTACTTCAGAAAAATTCTGAGAGAACACAATTAATGTTAAGTGTGATTTACGTTCATGTAAGACAATGTGCGTTACAACAGTGTTGGGGGCAGTGGCACACAGCACAGTACCATGTGGCACTACTAGCGACCTTAAGCAGCCTAACAAATTTATTCTAGTAATTGAGAAAAATTCAGGAAAGAGCCAGAAATAAAGA
Source organism: Neoceratodus forsteri (assembly GCA_016271365.2). Taxonomy (NCBI): domain Eukaryota; kingdom Metazoa; phylum Chordata; order Ceratodontiformes; family Ceratodontidae; genus Neoceratodus; species Neoceratodus forsteri. The sequence continues at coordinate 405,992,700 of CM028135.1, forward strand.
AAAATGAAAGGTATGACATATTAGAGTGTCATTAAAGAAATATAGATAGGAAATAGACATTTTTGGCAGGTTTTTTTAAGTTAGTAGTGAAAGAGTATGGAAATACAAACAAGAAATGATGAAGTGAAAAAGTAATAGATTAGTTACTGTATTTATTTATTTCATTTTGGTAACTGGGTAGGCCCACTGAGACCAAAGGTCCCTTTTGCAGGGGCGAACCGGAGTTAATTACATACAATAATAAATACAGTAGTACAGACAATTAATTACACACAGAGGTATAGCAGCTTACATACAGTAGGCTTTTTAATTATACACTACACAATATACAAAGAGACTGGGTGGTCATTAGACAGTATGTTAACTCAAGGTACTCAAGGTCTGTTGCAACTGATGTGACATAGGTTGACTGGTAGATCATTACATACAGAAATATTCAGAACCAGGAGTACTACTTTTGTTATAATCCCCCCCCCCATCAGGGATGACGGAGACAGGTGGGGGGAGGTCATAGGGAGGTACAGTAGGGCAGGGGGCCATAAGTACTTTGTATGTCAAAAAAGGAGGGATTGAGGGCCCACTGGACAAGGACTAACGGTAACAGCCACAGAGACCCTATCCCATCAGGTACACTTTCGAGGCAGTTGGTCCTTGTAAGAACAGATCCAGAAGCAAATAGTTTGATACCTTTTATTGGACCAGCATAGATGTTACAAAAAGAAAACAATGTCTAAGCTTGCGGACCAACCAAGTCCTTCCTCAGAGACTTGAATTCCTGGGGTGGTGATTAAAACACATGGACCTTTGACCTATGCAGTTCGTGTTGGACAGTGACTTGTTCACGTACATGTGAATCACCCACTGCATTCCAAGGTTCCAGCAAATTCAGCAAAAGATGTCACTCCAGCTGAAGACAGTCACACAGAGGACTTTGCTCCTACCCATAAAGTTCCACCGAAGTTGGTGCCAAATAATAATAAAACACCTGTTCCACCAGCAGTGGTTATTCCAGCCCGCAGATATCCCCCGAAGCACCAAAGACCACAACAAAGACTTGACCTTTAAAGTCATGTACTAAACCTGTACCTCTGTGTAACTGAACTCTCATTTGTGCTGTTACTTAGTTAGTGACAAGTTCTACCCAAGGGACAAAATAATCCCTTAAAATTGCTTCTGGGTAACAGTCTACTTCAGCCCAAAAGTTAGAAATATTACTGTTAAAGTATTTTAGACAAGTTTCTGTCTAGGGGGGAGGAGTGTAGTATATGCATGGATATGTATGGTAGTATATACATGGATATATATGGTAGGATGTATTGTCATAAGTCTCTGAGGAAAGACTTGGTTGGTCCGAAAGCTTAGACATTGTTTTCTTTTTGTAACATCTATGTTGATCAAACAAACAGTATCAAACTATTTGTTTCTGGATCTGAAGTGAAAAAGTAAAGTCAGATTCAAATTTGTTATGTATTTTTAATTATTTTATTATATTGTATTTTTTTTAAGAAACAAGTAAAAAAGTTTGAAGGAAAGACTAGAAACAGAACAGGAGGGAGTTAAAGTTATATAAAAAAATCAATTGCCAGCAGCCCACCAGTGCAGTGGTAGCGCTGCCACCTGTGATGGCAACAATCAAGGTACCAAAGCAAACTCGGGGTGTCAGAGGGCCAGCCGGGGAGAGGAGGATTGAGCATCCATGAGACTGCTCTCCTGCTCTAGGGGGGAGAGTGAGCAAAGCTCAGCACTTGCCTGGCACCTGACAGAAACTGAGGGAAAGGCAGCCTGGCCCCAAACACCAGGGAGGTGTGGCAGACATCGGCGCATGTCATGTGTGGCATGCTTACTGAAGTCATTGCACACCATGGCTACCGGGGCACCAGAAGGTGGGAAAAGCTAGCAGCAGGATAGCAACAATTGCTTGCAGGCCCCATACCTGACTAGCTGGGTAAGCCAGCCCAAACTGGATTCAGAACACAGAAGGGGTTGGGGAACTCTGCCAACCCTGCCAGGGGGTAAGCCCAAGGGGGAAGATGACTGGTGGTAATTCCCAGTGGAGGCTGGGTGACAGGACTGGGGCATTTGTCTGAAGGGGGCCAACCAGTGGAAGATAAACAGTATATAAAAAAAAAATCTAAAAAAAAATAGTTACCATGGTATTCCTCAAACTCACTGCCCACCACTTCCACCAGCACCTGCGCTGCTATGGTGAATCTTGGCCATGCCTTCAAGCACCCTTTCCAGATTTGCAAGAATCAGTTGCATCACCTCTTCCACTGTTGTGATGTGCCGGAGGTCCCCCACTTTCTCCCTTAGGCCAGCAAGCTCCTCTACTGTTCTCCTTGCTGGAGATGGTACTGGTGCTGCTGGTTCTGCTGCTGGAACCACAGCAGGTGCAGATGCATCAACTGAGTTTGCATGCTGCCCTTCCATGTGCCGTGAATGTTGGCAATGCCCAGTGTGTGCCACATACAGCTTCCCTCTGCTGCAACTCCCACTGCTCCTGGTGCCATGTTTGCCCAACAGTACCCAAGTTGTTGCCTTTCTGGCCCTTGCTGATCTGGCTTTATAAAGCTTGCAAATGATGACACTGTCATCACTAGGATCAACTTTACAAACTTCCCACACCAGGGAAGATCTCTGATACTGGTGGCTCTGGCAAGCTGCTGGTAGTGGAGGAACAGAGGAACCTGAGCATGACAAGTAGGACTCCTCTGTTAGAGGGGTGCTGGTGCCAGTGGTGGAGCAAAGACAGGAGGTGCAGAGTGTTCTGGCTGCTCAACCTCAGGGGGAGCTAGGGGCTGCTGTTCCTCCACATTATCTGTTGTTTGCTGCTGCTAGTGCAGGTCCTGGGCCTACTGCATGCTTTCACTCACCTCCTGCTGTGGACACTGCCCTATTGGAGGATTGGGGGCTGATGCTGTTGCACTTGCTGCTCCTGTTGCTAGGGTGGGAATATCTGTAATGGGAGGGAATGCTGAAGTGCTATGGGGGGGCTGGCTCTCTGAAAAAGCACTGCCAACACAGCTGTATGGCACTGCCATGGGTGCAAACCCATCCTTATTTCTACATCACCAAAAAAAAAGACATAGAGAAAGACATAAAATGTTCCAGAAAAAAGGAAAATGAAACTACCAAATAGGTCAAAAAATATTCAAAACAAATTTTAACACTGGCAACAATGGACCAAGTGAAAGGTTCCCCCCCCTCCTGTGATATTTTACTGTACCTATTTTAGTGCTAGCCATTTATGTATGTGTAATTATTGTAAAAAGTTACCGGTGCTTTTGTGTAGACACTTTGGCCCAGATATTCAAAAGGGTTGCTCCATGCGCAACAGGGTTGTGCATGCGCAAGTCCCACATTGCGCCATTCTGCGATATTCAGCAGGAGGCAGTTGCTCCACTGGCAACAGGTTGCTCAAAAGAGCAATGCAAATGAATGCATGCTCAACAGGAGGGAAGGAACCATGCATAACCTGCACAACCCGATATTCGATGGGGTTGTGCAGAATATGCATGCGAACCCCAACCTGCGCCTGCACAACCTTGAGCCAAAAAAAAGGATCAATTTGAGGGCCACCCACAGGTGAGCTGCTGTATTGCAGGGTGCAACATAGCAGCTGCCACCCTGGCTGGCCCCTCAACTCGGTCCCTCAGTGGTTTCGACCAGCCCGATCCGGCACAGAGTAACATGAACTCATTTCGCCAGATTCGGAAGCTCGAGTCGCTGGGCAGTATATGAGCTGAAATCTTTCACTATTGTTTCTCATTGCTGACAGTGAGCAGAACGGTAGTGAATTTCGGCAGCCATCGCGGCAGACTGGTCTTCCCGTCCCGTCTCAGGTCCAGGACCGAAGCTCTATCGCATCACTGGCCTCAACATCTTCCTGGTGTTCAGTGTTTCACCATTTGTTTCTCCACCCTTTCAGCGGGCGACAGGCCTTTCCGCTGCGCCCGCCGCTTCCGGCCTGATTGTCCGCTGCGCGCTGGCAGTTACATTACGGGCGTGGAGTGCATAGGTGAGATCCAGACTTGTGAATGAACACCATCTGGCAAATCCGACTGTCATGTACGTGCAGGCTGCATGCCCATTGGCTGTAGCTCTGCACCAATGGGCGGCAGCCCTACCAGACAGTCAGTCAGCGGGCGGCGGGCGGCAGGCGGTGGATGCTGTCCCGCCGCCGGGGGGAGGGTGGAGGGGCTCTGCGGGTGGGGGGACACTAGACACCAGGGAGATGTTTGGGGGTTGTGATGTGACATTCTGCCCACGATCGGGCTTTATGGTCCACTGACCACCAGGGAGATATTTGGGTTGGGGGAGGGTTACCCGGCCCGCGATTGGGCACTGGGGGTCTATATCGCCTGCCCGCGACTGGCTGTGGGAGATGTGGTGGAGGGGTTTCATGTAACTGTACTGCCCACGATCGGCTTCGGATATGTGGGGGTTTCATGTACCTGTGATGCCTGATCGGGCTGCATTGTGCGCCAGTCCCGACGGCTGCTGCCTGGCAGGGTGGCCAGGAGCAAATCCTCGGGGATCGGCGCACCTACATGCAAATGGCATGCAAATGGGGCCATAAATAGATGCAAATGGCCCCCCTGCTCCTTGCATAAATTATGGCCCCATTTGCATGTCACCTTTGAATATCGGAAATTTGAGCATGGCGCAATGGTACTTGCGCCACCGCAAGTTTAATGCTCAACTCTGGCAACTAGCGGTGGCGCAGTTCCACTGCGCCATGCTGCAAGTCAGTGGCTGGTGATGATTATACGGAGTTGCTCAATAGCAACTCCTTGAATATAACCCCGGCCACACCCCTGCGCAACTATTTTGAGCAGCGCAGGGGCTTGCGCCTCAGAATGGCGCAGTTTGAAAATCTGGGCCTTTATGTTTAAATCAGTGAAGCAACGTTTTTATTCCTGTTTCTTTCATTTTGTTCTCCCACCCCTCTTTCCCTTACCTATCAAATACCTTGGCAAATATCAATGATATTTTTCCCCATGCACAGACCTACTGTAAGAATTATCAGTGATATTCTCACTGTTGGTCCATGAGTGGCAAAATATATCAGTAATATAGTGTATGGGAGAGCTCTGTTAACCTTTGTTTTTTTATCCATTTACTAGCCTGTTGTACCATCACGGTGATGTCATGATGTTGTTATACTATCATGACTTTGCCACTGCGATGGTAAAATAACTTGGAATGCCGCATGCACTGCTCTTGCCATCTTTGTTCACAGTGCCAGAGTTCAAATCATTGAATGGCATTGATTACTGCCGCAGGTACAGTACAAGGACAGCTGTCAGCCACTGTGCCATGGAAGAACCAAGAGACACTGTCGACACAGCGCAGGAAAATCAAGGTGGCTTGTTCAGTTTTATTTATAAGAAAAACGGAGTCATTCTGAGCGGGGATGAGAATGCAACTCTATCATGGGAGGAGTGAAACAGCCACATTGCAGAGGGGAGGCAGACTGGAGAAGGTTGTGCACAGGGGAAAAACACACCAAATAATAGAATTCCTCAAGAAATATTCCATTATTGTTGTACTGTTGCCCATACACTATAAAAGACAATGGACGGGCAACAGTAAACAACAACTCTGTTTTCACTTCTTGAGATTGTATGACAACCGAAAACATTTACATGGTTGTCATGACAACCTCTCAAAGTAAACAACAGTGTTGTTGTTCATTATAATATGGCTATAAAAAAATCCAGTAATCTGACTGGCTGAGGAGCTCGGAATCCAGTGCTGATATCCCATGACGACAACACTGGAAGAAGGTCCAGTAGCCTATTCACAATGAAATCAATAGTACCAGCCATTCCTGGGTGCCATCACAAATGTGGCTGTCACCTTTACTTACTAAAAACCTTCAGTTAGTCCATAAAAATAAAACTGTATTACATTTATAAACATAATAATTAAATGTTATTTGCCCTCATAATACTCTTGTTACACACGCATACATAAGTTAGAAAATTAAGTACTACAGTACTTAGAATTATAATTTATGGTGTTTCTTTGCTGACCATGAAAAAAAAAACTCCTATCCTCACCTGCTTACTAGGGAAATTTATGTCATTTAAGCTGTTACAGATAAAACAAAAGCCCTGGTTCCATCAGAAGCCTTCTGTTGTGCACTAGTGGGAGTAACATTCTGCCAGCAGAACTGAGCAGAGGTTTGAATTCTTGCATTCTGTCTCTAGTAAACATTCCATCTCTTGAATGTTGGCAAGACAGAAAATAAACAAATCAGAGAAAAGGGAGGGAATATTATAAAGAAGAAGAAAGAAACGTGAGGTAAAAGGGGATGAGTTGGGAGAAACTACAGGGTTTAAGAGCTAATTAAAAAGACATGAATTTTGCTGTACATAATATTAAAACCTGAGATGGCATGTCAGTGCTGGGATGTGCTGGGACTGTTTTAAAAAAGCCATAAAAATGTTTCTTTTTTGATTTTGTGCATTTCTTCACCCTCCCCCCCAAAAAAACTTCTTGAACCCATTTTAACATCACAGTAGGACACTCCAGGGTGTACATTGTGCTGGGGTACAGCACTTCTTGGGTGGTTGAAGTGAAGGCACTTAGCGATGCCTCATGAAACTCCCAGGGTGTTTCACTATCCAACCACAATGCACACCCTGTCATGTCTTTTTGTTTAATTTTTTTTTCTGTTTATTAGGACAGTCTTCACTCCTGTTAAAAAAAACATGGAATCACAGAAAATAATGATATGGATGCCTCTGCCACGGCACAATTGGTCTCCATAGGAACACTAAATGAGACTGTCAATATTAATGTGTTGAATTCTACAAAGTGAAAAATGAGATAAAAGCAGGAGTATAAAATATATTGGTAAGCTCAAAGTAATAAAATCAGCTATAAAAAAGACAGTGTAAGCAATATGGAGGGATACAGTAAAGATCTTGAAGGGACTATTTTATCTCTGTTTTATGTCTAAATTAATTATAAAAAAAAGTTGTAACTTCTGATGTGTTTCTTATGTCTACTGATTAATCATTAAAGTCTTTTCTGATTTTTTATAGTCATATTATAATCACAATAAGGCACTCCAGGGTGTGCATCGTCCCTGAATAACATCACACCTAGGGTGGTGGAAGCACGTGATGTTATTCAGTGATGATACACACCCTGGAGTGCCTTATTGCTTAATTGTTGCCCATCCTTTATCTTCTATATTCTCATTTAGAATGTTCGTCCTCAGTAGCAGGACTAACCTTATTCAAATGCGAATAACTTTAAAATGAAAAATGACAAAATGACAGCATGGTATTGTGAGCACAAAAGTTGTTCCGCACAAAAATATCTACAAAATGAGTGGTGTTTCATTTTTAGCTACCTTTGGTTTTTTTATAATTAGCAAAAAAGCAGCAGAAAATGCTATTTTTTTTTTTCACTTTTTGCAACAAACAAATGCAAATAATTTTAAAATGAAAAATAATAGCATGGTACTGTGAGCATGAAATGTGTTCAGCACAAAATTATCTACAAAATGAGTGCTGTTTTATTTATAGATCCCTTTTAGTTTTTTTTATAATTAGTAAAAGACAGCAGAAAATTAAATTTGTTTCACTTTTTGCAACAAACAAATGCAAATAACTTTAAAATGAAAAATGAAAGCATGGTACATTGAGCACGGTAGACCATTAGCGCAGTGACTACATTAAGGTGTCACAATTAGTGTGCCACAATGAGGGTGACAGTGACAAGGGTGATCTTGATTTTAGATCACCCCTCACTCATGCCGTCTTTTGTGCCCACACAGTTTCTGCCCCCTCCAGGGCATCCCCATCCTGAAGGAGGTTATCTTTAATTTGGGGGTGTTCAGGGAGTGAAGACTCCCATAAAACAGGACTGTTTCCTGGGACAGTGCTTTGGCTCTATACTTCCTGGGGGCCACAATGCCTGGTGAAATAATGCCAGGCAGCATATTTCCTTCACCCATATTGGCATTGACAAAATGACTGTCACACTGATATAGGTGAATCATTGAGCACAAAACCTGATCAGGACAAACATTTCTGCAATGTGCATGGTGTTTCTTTTATAGATAGCTTTTAGATTTTTTATAATCAGCAGAAAATGGCAAGAAATTTCGTTTTCACTTTTTTGGAGGTTTGGCATAAATGGAATATGCTACCCCTCCCCCACGGGAAATATTGTCAATGTTTTTTGATCTTGTGCCAACTGACCCAATGACACCATGAGTGACTTTGCCACTTGTGATGTTATTGGGTCAACTGGCACTCAAACAAAAAATATCAACAATATTTCCAGTAGGGGAAAGCTTATCCCTTATATACACATACACATAGATATTTTGAATATTGTATATTAGAGGGTTTATTTATGTGGATAAAATTGGGGGTTTATATAACACTTTATGTAATCTATGTATTTTAAATGTGATATAAATGCATGTATGACTTTTACTGAGAGTCTTGCAAAGACAACAGGTAACAAGCCTCCAATTTATGCCATGAGGAAGAGTACAAGTTCAAAAATATTTGGCGTTACCTGAGAGTGCTGCTATGCCATAGTTTTAATATAAAGCTTGAATCAGACAACCAGACATGATTGTGAGATTCCCGAGTGTGCCTGAGCACAAACTTTTTGTTTGTGAAACAAATATTAATTATAACAAGAGTGTTACTAAAGTAATAAAACAAAACTGGAAAAAAAGCAGTAAAGAAATTGCTGGAAACTAGCTGTTTTAAGCAGTTAAGCAGTTCTCAGTCTCTACCAGTAGATAGTCTCCTTCTCCTCTTTCTGTCTGACTAGCAATGCAAAACTGAAAGTAAGGCATAGTCCATGTACAGTGATGTACCATGTGACCTGCAGAAGTGCTTCAATGTGACCTTAAGACAAGTTGTTTACCAGAAGCCTCATTTTGACAAAGCTTCACCTCAGGAACCCCCAAATGTGGAGTTAATGCGAAATTGCAAAAAAAGTTAATTTTCACCGTAGCAGCAAAAATTTGTGAAATTATATGTGAAGGTGAATTTGTGACATCTGCCTTAATTTCACGTGTGGATTTAACCCTTGGTCTGCCGACAGAATTAGAACGTATAGGAATTCTGGACTGATATATCAGTCCGCAGCACAGCAAGGGTTAAACTTCACAACATCTCTAACTGCCATTGATCAAGTGTCATATTTTGTTTTGCAGGTGTATAGTTTGAATTGTTTTTGGTCATATATATTTCCTACATTTAGATGTACTGGAGTGCATTACATTTGTTTGGGAAAGTAAATGTAGGAACAATGCCAGCATGTTGGGGAGGAGGAGCGATTGGGAGGGGAGAGGAGGGGAGGGTTGGGAAGGGAAGGGGAGGGATAGAAAGCAAATACAAGAGAGCAATGATGAATGGCAGAGTTTTAGAAGAGCAGAGATCAGGAAGGGAATGGGAAAACAAGAGGTACAGAGCTGCAAAGATATAGCAAGAAAGAGAGGACATTGGGGATCAAAGATGGTGTAGAAGAGAAGTCGAAAATAAGTACTGAGAGTGTTTTTTTGTATAGTGACAATAGTGGCATTTTACGGCTGAAAGTAGATATGGAGGAGGGAAGAGATAGAGGCAGTGGAACATGGACAGTAATGTGAACTACTGTTCAAAGTGGTAGTATACAGGCAGAGATGGTAGGGGGAGGGAAGATGAAGTTGCATAGAGCAGGTACTGTAAAGTATGAGAAATTGAGAAATGGCAGAAGGTGGGGGGAGGAACAGCGAGGGGTGGAGAGCAACTTCCAGAGAACATGTGATGTATACACAGAATGGCAGTATGTTGTGGGGGCTCAGAGATGAGTGATGGGGAAGATTGGGGGGGAGAGGCAGTGCTGCAGTGTGGCTAATGTATATGGAGAAAGGTAGCGATCTGGGGGGAGTGCAGACTGGTAAGGGGAAGAACAGAGATCAAGTGGTGAACAGCAGATAATGTGAATCTTCCTCATGTAATTTCTGAGGCAGTCTTCCCACTTCCTTAAAATCCACCCTCCTACCCGGTCCAGTAGTGCTGAGGGTTGAGGCGCTGGATGCCACACCTCAAGCCATGCCAGTGACTCATGTTTGGGAACAAGCACAGGCCACCAGGGGTCGGCAGGGGAGGAAGAGGACTGAGCATCTGGAGGAGACCTCTCCTCTCCCGGGGAGGGTGGACTGGCACTCCCACCGAATGACTACCCCCAGGTGGAGGCTGGAGAGTAGTGCAGGTGAGAGGGACCAGACAAAGGGAGGGTGCTGCAGAACTTCTGCGGATGCACACATACCTCTACGTGCACTATGCTGCATGTGCACCCCAGCAATGGGAAGGGAGAAAAATGGAGAAAAAACACCTCAGGCCGTGGATGATGACCAACGTCTCACAGGCTCTGCACCCGGTGACTGGACAGGGGTAAGTCCCAGTAATATCAGGGTGACAAGTCTTGGCAGGTCAGTCAGAAGGGGGCAGCTGGGGGCAGAGGAGCATAAAGTGCAAATAAAAAAAAATCCACCCTCCTACGGTATAATTGCACACAACAAAAACACACATGACCCAAAAGTGTCATGATTGATCATAAGTGTGAATAGTAAGAAATCTGCATAATGCTAGGGATAGCTTCTACCTTTCAAAGAAATAGTACAAATTATTAGCTATAGCACTAGTGTCAACAAAATGTTTAATTCTAAAATATTGGAAAGAAACCAATGAGCAGAAATTATTTCCTATTAAGGAATGGAGGAATCTACTCTTAGACACTATATACAATAAAAATTTATTCACCAGTAAATATCAAACAGATGGTCCATATGCTTCTAAGCTCACAAGCTGGAATAGAGACACCTTCTCCTGAAAAGGCTATCATATTTATCATATTCCTGTGGGAAGAGACATTAATATACACAATTCTGTATGGAAAATGTACTACAATTTAGTATCGAAAAAATTAATTAATGTGTGATGTTGCATGATATAACCTCTGTGTATACTTACAAGAACCTCCAATGAAATTTTAATTGCTAAAAAAAAGAAAGAAATCTCCATAATGCGTCCCACCAGTTTGTGATGGTTGGGTCATCTGCAGCAGCAAAGCAACAAGCGTTAAAGTGACAGCTCTGCTTGCATGGCTGATGAGAATAACTTATTTCTTTTGAGAGTTTTACTCTACACATGGACAAATTGTGCATAGACTAGTACAGAGAAATTTGATAGTAAACACAGCATGAGTATGAGGCATCTATTACATACAAGCCCACAATCATGCACAGACAAAACATGGATTGACTTAAGTCAAGTTGCTTGCACAGTAGTGTTGCTTTGATAAGCAGAGAATTTAGATGGCATGTCCTATCCAAATGAGCATAGTGTTCTGCTCTGTTTTAGACAATTGCCCCATTCAGGTCACCACTGGCCACCACTTGCAGAAATGTGATAGCCATAGCAACTGAATAAGAAAAAACGTGTACACATATACACACATTCTCCCCTCATCATATAAATTCTTGAACAAAAATGGGCATAAAAACATTTTATTCTGACAATACTAAAAACAGCCTCACGTTGACATTGACACATTGTCATTTGAGCTTGAACTGGAGTTCAGTTTGAGCAAACCTGCAAAGGCCTGAACTAAGCGATTACACAGCAGCTTTCAACACAAAGCACTGACTAAAAAAGTCTAACAGAGTTTCAATTCAGTGAGTGCTTCACGTTACAAATTGGGCACATGCACACAAGCAACCCTCAGTGATCATAATGTGTTCAGTGACCGGCTGTCAAACAAAGCAGCATTCACTAGTGTTCAGCACATGTCTATGAACTGGTGGGACTCACATTTTTAAACATGCTGATCCTGGTCAAGGTCTGCTAACATCATGGACAGAAAAATATTAGCAATTAAAAACCTGTATGGAGAAAGGTAAAAAAAATGCAGTTTATCATTTTAAACAGTCCCTGACAACACTATTGGTAAAATAAACAATTCAAGTAGGATACACCACTGCTTTAACCTTAAGATGTCTATTCCAGTAAACCAGATGCATCTCTGGTTAGATCTAGGAAGGTGTGGGACTCAAGAAAGGAGCACCATTTAACAGACTGTGGCAGCCCATCCACCAGAGTAGTACCCGCCTCAGAGGCCTCATTACTAGGACTAGGTGGTCCAGATCAACTGATAGCTTGACCCACTGAACCCATATGGTCTATTGGGGAATGCACATGAGGAGACATGACAGAGGTGTCATGATAATGGCAGAAGCCATCATTCCTAGTAATATCAGCATGGATCTGGAGGGAACATGAGACTTGATTGGGACTACAGTGCTGGGACAAAGTCTGAGCTAGAAGATGGCAGATGTCTGCTGAAGCTGTTGCCATGGGGTGTATAGAGTCGTTGAGACATTTTACCACTGTTTTATATTTTAGAGAGGTATGCAATCTATGCTGAGGGAACTCAGTGGTCTTTTAAGCAATATACCCCGACAGGGTGTGGGTATACTAGAGGATTTACCACGGCTGGTGTGGTTCGGTCCCGAGGAGCAGCCAAGGGACTTAACCACACCAGTAGTGGTAAATCCTCCAGTATGCCCACTCCCTGGAGGGGTATATTGCGATTATACAAAGGCCCCCCTTGTTTTTTTCACAAAAAAAAAAAAATTAAATGTTTGTTTGTTTTAAAAGTTGCTGCTCATTTGTTTTTCACTGCAGCGATACTGCTTGGATTTTTTTGCAAGTTCTGTGCATGTGCCGGAGGATCGCAGATTTCAACCGCCACTGTTCCAAATTTTTTTCAGCTTCTTTGCTTTGGAGAGAATGAACTGCATTTTCTTTCCGGTGCTTCGTTTTTTCGGAATGGTGCGGCAGTTTTTCTGAACTTTTCAGGCTAGTGACAGACTATCGGATGTGGAGTAAGGACAAGGTAATCTCACTGTCATCTGTGTGTTTGGCAGTTCTGTGTTTGCGAGGAACGGAGGGATTTGCCAGGGAGTTCCTGATGCGGCTGAGTGGTGGCTGGCACCTTTTCCAATGGGTACTCTGGAAGATTTACAATGCTGGAAAGGTGCCAGCCAGCCAATCAAAATGCAGGATTCTATCTTTTTTTTTGCCCGTTGTATAATTATGCATTTAAAGTGTAAGGCTTCTTTTACCTTGAATTGGAGTTGTTTTGTTCCCTCAGCTTTTTCATTTGAATTCCTGACTGTGGCACTGTGAAGACATGGGATATCCTGACTGCAGAAATGGTAGTGCTGTGGATATAGCTTCAGAGAATAATGCTGGAGAGTAACGCTGGACAGAGAGAAGAAGGTGGCAGCTAGAATGGCTAAAGTAGCAGGGTGAAAACACAAGACACAGACATATAGAGCATGGTGGAATGGATCGAAGAATAAGGGTGAGCAACCCAGAGAGGACTTGGGTTATGGTGGTACACATTCAAAGAGCCTTAAGCCCTGAAGTCCTGAAGTTTTAGTCATCTGTACTGAGTGTTTCAAAAGCGGGCACAATTAATTTGAATGGTTTCCCTGAGTAAGGTCCAGTGTATGGTTAGTGGCTGTATATAACATGAAGCTTCCATAAGGGTTTTTGACACTCCAAGGTACTTCAAGGTGTCTAGGAATATATTTGATGCTATTCTGGTCAAGATTGTCTGGTGTACACTATGGGGGTCAGCTGGGTTCATGTGGTCCAGAGTGTGTGGGTTTGTGCAAAAGGAGCTGTGCTAACTTCATTCCTACAGCTTTATTTTACTTTTATGCAGGGGTGGACCTAATTTTAAAATGCACATCTTTTAAAATATATGACTCTGTTGCCATAACAGGTGTTTTCCCATTATTGTTCCAAAAGGGTTTTCTTGTTAGTTAGGACTTGGGGTTTACCACTTAAAAATTTTGAATTTACACTCTTATCTGACGTCATCAACTTGAGTGTCAAGGAGCATTAAAGCTGAGGAATTTCAACAAGCATGCAAGGCATTTCAGCTCACAGAACTGCAGACATTGCCAGCAGTGCTCAGCTTGGCATGTTCCCATTTGTGTTTGCCTTGTGAGGCCTTTTTATGTTTGCTTGCACGCATGTGCAAGAAACATAGTGCCATCATCTGAGTTTTTGGAGGTGTGGCAGCCCTCTTCCAATTCAGTCAGTGTGTTTGCAGGTGCGGCTGCAGTTTTCCAATGCCTGCTGGGCTGTCTATGACAGCAGACAAAATCTGATGGCGTACGGTTGAAGGGGAGCTCGCTCAGTGAGCAGCGATAAGATATCGCTTCGCCCGCGCCGGGCCTCCCCTACACCCACACACACCCATCGCACGCAGACGCTGCATGCTCGCCCACTTCACACACTGTATAGCTGATGGGAGGTGCCCAATCCCCGTCGGCTGTGCTCGCCCCAAACACAGTTCCATATGCCATGCTGGGTGCCCACCCCAGTGTGGCTACGACGAGCAGCCGACGGGGGTGCCCAATCCTCCGGGCTCCACTGTCTACCCACCCAGAGCACAGGGTGCCACACTGGGAGCCCACTCAGTGTGGCAACAGATGCTATAGCTGATGAAATTGCCCAATCCCCGTCAGCTCCACGCCCCAACCAGTCATCCCTTCTGCCCGTTGGGAGGCCACCCCAGCGTGGCAAATGTCCGCCGTGGTCATTAGAAAAAAAACACAAAACTCAAAAGCGATTCCCTCACCTTGTGTCTGCCCACCCGCCCACCCACTCGCCTCTGCCTCCCACACCACCCATCCCCCCCACCCCATACCTACCTCCGGACTCGGCACGCGATCTTGCGTGGACCGGAACACGCCTGCACTCTTCAAAGCCGACCACAAACTGAGAAATGCCGTAAGCTGTATAATGGGATAGATAGGGTTTTTTCAACTTTGCTGCATATCTCAGCCATTTTTTGGAATTTTTGCACCAAATTTTCAACATGGGGTTTTTGGGACCCCTTCTCATGAATGCTTTCACTGTCATGACGTTAATCAGGCCCAAAGGGTGATTTTGCAGTCACTGCACGAAATCACCTTTCAGGACCGAGTAACGAAACAACACTGCCACTGTTCGTAAGGTGGGCTCTCAAAAAGCCTATGTTGAAAATTTGATGAAAAAATTCCTAAAAATGACTATTTTATGAGCGTGCGTTGCTCAGTTCCTACGCACGCTCGTAAGTTTGTGAATTTTCTATATTTTCACTCCAGATTTTCAACATTGCCATTTTATTACACTTCCTTATGAGCAGTACAGCTGTCATTTTTCACATCTTGCCCAAAACATGTTTCCTACTTTGTGTAGTACAATTGACGAAGTCGGTGTGTGAAATCAATGTATGGGACACATTAAGAAAATCACAGTGACACTGTTCATGAGCAGAGGTTTTAAAATGGCTATGTTGAAAATTTGGTGAAAAATTCCTAAAATGACTGTTTACTGGCGTGCATTGCGCGGTTCCATACGCTACGTGAAGTTTGTGAATTTTCTATATTTTCACTCCAGATTTTCCATTGACATTTTATTACACTTCCTTATGAACAGTACAGCTGCCATTTTCATATGTCGCCCAAAATGTGTTTCAGACATGTAGCGCATAATGGTGCAGTCGGTGAGAAAGCAATGTTTGAGACAGATTAAGAAAATCACAGTTACATTGTTCATGAGCAGAGGTCTTAAAATGGCTATTTTGAAAATTTGGTGAAAAATTCCTAAAATGACTGTTTACAAAGGCGATGGTTCATGGCTCGCACACTCATAAGTTTGTGAATTTTCAATGTTTCACTCCAGATTTTCAACATTGCCATTTTATTACACTCTTTACGAAGCAGTACAGCTGTCATTTTTCACATCTTGCCCAAAACATGTTTCCGCCCATGTAGCGCACAATGGCGCAGTCGGTGTGCGAAATCAATGTATGGGACACATTAAGAAAATCACAGTGACACAGTTCATGAGCAGAGGTCTTAAAATGGCTATGTTGAAAATTTGGTGAAAAAATTCTTAAAAATGACTGTTTTACAAGCGTGCATTGTGCATTTCCTATGCACGCTTGTAAGTTTGTGAATTTTCTATATTTTCACTCCAGATTTTCCACATTGCCATTTTATTACACTTCCTTATGAACAGTACAGCTGCCATTTTTCACATGTCGTCCAAAATGTGCTTCTGCACATGTAGCGCACAATGGTGCAGTCGGTGTGTGAAAGCAATGTTTGGGACAGATTAAGAAAATCACACTTACATTGTTCATGAGCAGAGGTCTTAAAATGGCTATGTTGAAAATTTGGTGACAAAAGTCCATAAAATGACTGTGTTATGAGTGAGCATTGCACAGTTTCCATGCACCCTCGTAAGTTCATGACTTTGTAATATTTTCAGTCCAGATTTTCACCAGTGGCATTTTTCCACACTTCCTTATGAACAGTACAGCTGTCATTTTTCTCAACATGGCCGAAATGTGTTTTCACACTTTCAGCGCAGAGATGCGTGGTCGCTGTGGGAAATCATTGTTCAGGACAGATAAAGAAAATCACAGTGACACTGTTCATGATCGGAGGCCCCAAATGCCTGAGTTGACAATCTGCTGTAAAAATCCCCAAACTAATTACATTACGGGTGTGCATTGCACAGTTTCTATGCACGCTCATGACTTCACCAGTTTTTTTAATATTTTTACTGCAGATTTGCAACATTGCCATTTTTATACCTCCCCATGAAAGTACAGCTGTCATTTTTCACATCCTGTTCGGAATGTGTTTTTGCACCCGTGGTGCTAAATGCCATAGTCACTGTGCATAAACAGCTTTCAGCTAACAAACTGATATTCCCCCTGTTCATGAGGTGGTGGGTCTCAAAAAAAAATGTTGAAAATTTGGAGTGAAAATACCAACGAATGCCTCAGGTGTTAGGTTTCCAACCATAACGCCCACCCTGTAGAGAATGACAGGCATCAGGGTGTGACTTGGGATTCTTGCCTGTAATGCTCATACCATTCCACACCCTGCAGCCAGTGAGAGGCATCGAGTATGCCTTGGACTCTTCGCCCCAAAGTTCACCCCATTCTCTATACCGCACCCATCTCACCATATTTCCTGATGGAATGGGTGCGCATAAGGGCCAAAGACCCCAAGGCACACCGTGACACTTGTCGGTGTCTGCAGGGTAGGGTGTGGTGAAATGGTGTGGCCGTTATGCCTGATGACCCAAAGGCACACCCCAATGCCTGTCACTCTCTGCAGGGTGGTGGTGGGGTTGGCTTCAGTTCAATACTTCACTACCATTCCTATTATGCAGCTCTGTAACTTCTACACTACCAATGCCAATGCCAGCAAGCAAACATTCGGCATTGACAAATGCTTGTTTTAAAAGCGTGTGGTAAGTACTAGCAAACTCATCCTTTTTGAAATTAAGCTAAATTAACGTAACCGTATATTTTTCTGATTTTATTGGCAGTGTTTGTCCATGTGAAATTTTGGAAACTAGCATTTATTTTGCGGGGTGTGAAGGAATAACAGTCATGATCTTCTATTTAAACTGCGAATAATGATGTACATTTTTTTGGTGTCGCTTCCTATCCACTGTTTCAGAAGCACTTCTACACACATTCATTATCCTTCCTGTCCTTGTTGTTTTAAGGTCACAGAGTGTACTTGGAATTACCATAAGGGACCCACATAGCCCAGTAGCATTTGAATATACAAGTAATGTATAAGGTTGGCATCTCCCAGAAGAACAGCTTTTCTAGTTCTTATTATTTTTGGTAGTACATATGCACAACATTGGAAATTTACTGGATTTTTATTAACTGTGAACTATGGCATGTCTGCAGAAGATTTTTATTTATTTATTTATTTTTTTAATTCCCTGAAATTCCTTTCTTGTATGATAAGAGCATTATTGTATTATATTAGTGCTATTACTCACTGGAAGTGTTGGGTTGTTCGATTTTCTTGTGTATTGATTTATGCTTGGTAAGCCTTTTCTGAGTGCCTGCCAGTATGATAGTATGAGAGCAAATAAGAAAGTTAGCCCTAAGGGCAGTGCAATTAAAGCAAAACCAGACCTAAAGAAAACTACAGATTTAAACCAAACTGATAATTTAAAGACAATTACCAACTATTTTGTTACCCCCTGCTCCCAATTGGACATTGTAGGGCTGAAAAGTATTGTCAGGATAAAAGGGTCCCTGGTCCCTAAAAATACTTCACCCCCTATCAAAGGAGGTAGATCATTTCCCTTAAGTATGAAGTAAAGAGCATCAAGAGGAATGGGACCACAAAATCTAGTGACCCAACAAAAATAGTGAAACTGCAGAGAAGAAACAGGCCTTTCTTGTTACCCCAGTTATTGACCAAAGTCATGGGAACACAGAGGAGTTGGGCAGCCTAGATTATATAAAGACAGAGGCTAAGAAAGATAAAGTTAACTCTAGCCCTTCTTCCAGAAAGGCATTGTTGTTAGACTTCAAGAATTGAATTTCTCCATATATTGAGCATTTAAGCTTGGACTCCCTCCCCCAACGACATCCCCCTGATATTCTACACCTTTGGAGTAAAGAGGGTTCCAGTCATAAACCTGAGGTTAGAGAAAAAACAATAAAATATGGAAAGACTCATTTAATGAGAGTTGTTTTACAAATAACTGTGATATCAAGCTGAAAATGGTACAAGTGGTTCCACATGAAATTAAAATGGAGATCAGGAAAAATAGTGATTATTTAGGGCAGCTTGTATCTTTTATGACCTGGTTAGTGGAAAATAAGGAGAATCAGAAGGTTAAAGACAAACAACAAATCAAGTCAGAGAGGAAACCTCTTTTAATAAATAACAACATTCAGATAAAAAATTACAGAACAAATAGCTAATCAAGGAGGGATAGCCATTAATCACTTAGTTGAAAAGCTGCAGGGACAGAGTAAGAAAGCTGTAGTGGAGGAACCTTCTGCCTCAATTAAGAGTAAAACAGTAGGAACTCAAACTACAGACAACATGATAACCCACAAGGAAGTAAAAAATACTGCTCAACATGACAATAAAAGAAAGAGCCCTGCCAAGAATGAGACCAATAGGAAAATGAGTTACAGGTCCATTGTATATCTAGGTGCCAATTCAGACAGTGAACTGGATATTAAGGATCAGGTAAAAGGGAGGCGGGATAAGTGGAAAGGGGAATTTGGATAGGTAAAAAGAAATTGAATTAGGCTTAAGAATTGTCCATGATATTTTTGGATGGGGTGCATAAAGAGAGGAATGAAAGCCATACAACATTACATATATTGACTTATAATATCTGTAAGGGAGTGCTTGGAAATAGATTTAACTGGAATGACATTTACTCAACATACATATACATATACTGTATATATATATATATATATATATATATATATATATATACATAAATATATATATAGTAGGATCCATGAAGGAGATGATATGTTTGGATTTAAAATTCAAGAAAGATAAGGCAAGCCCTTCTTGAGATGAAACAGAAGTTCAAGGCTTTGGGAACCACTCTTGCTGCTGCTTTAGCAAATATGAGATCATTAGAGTCAAGTAAAAAAGACGGGATTTATAGTAAAGACAAGAGGGAGAAAAAGCAATCTGATTCCAAATTCAAGTACAGATTGTTAAAAAAACATCACAACCAGGATAAATTATAAACCAGGATCTTAAACCAGTGGAATTTATCCACGCTTTAGAAGGGGGCAGTGTGTTTGCATCTTGGAAAGAAAGGAAAGGAAAGTAATCAGAGGTAGGACTGAAAAAGGGGTGAGGATCAATAGTAGCACAGTATTAGAACTTTCATCTGCCCAAAATGTGCAGTGTATACTGGATGCTACTTTGTCACAATTACAAATAGACCTTCCAGGAACCCCTATTGTTGTAATGGGAAACTTTAATACACATATTGGAGCAAAAATTGAAGCCTATTTCCAGGAATGGCATCTTGATAACACACATAATATCCCTATTAGGAATTTTAGGGATCAAATGATGAATAACAAAGGCCTCAAACTATTAAAAGTTGCAGTATCCAACAATATGTGCACTGTTAATGGTGGAGTCCACGGTCATTTCCTAGGTGAATATACATTTCCAACTAAGTCTGGTGGTGGTGTTTTGGATCTATGCTTGATAGACATATTTTCTTTTAATAATGTTATTAAATTTATAGTTCTTCCAGTTTGGGACAGTGACCACATGCTAATTCCATTAGAAATAAAAGGTGAGCACAGAAGTAATAACTTGGTTCAGCTAGACCTTCAGAATGCTGATGAAAATATGATAATCAGGATTAAAAAGCTAATAAAATGGGTTCCTTATGTGGAACCTAAAGTCAAAGAATTATTGTCTAGCGTAAGCAATGTTACCGAAGGGCCTTTTTCTAAGGCCTTAGTGTCCAATGATCCTGTTGAAAATTATGAACAGATCATTGCAATCTTGAAGTCCAAACTTGCTACACAAGCATGTACACAATGTGATTCAAGAATGACCAAGTATAAAGAGTGGTTTGACAAAGAATGCCAACTTATGAAAAATACTGTGTACAGAATGGGTAGGCAAGCTAAAAATGCAATTGACCTTGCCCTTAAAAGAGCCTTTAAACTAATTAAACATGAATATAGGAGGCTGCTTGAACATACATAAGAAAGCAGTACATAAACATAGTTTATGGCAGGCTTTGCAAGAAGCAATAGTGGGAAAAGATAGTCATAGCTTCTGGGACCTAGTGGCCTTTGGGACCAGGAATAAGCAACATAATACAAGTTCAGTGATACTGTCTACTATATGGCAGGACTTTTTTTAAGACAAAGAATGAAGCCATTAAAATAGCTCCATCAGACCAGGTGCATTTATCAATGCAATCCGAGTGTGAGGAGGATGATATAATAATAATATCAGAACCTGAGGCATTTCGAGCAATTTTATCCCCAAAGTGAATAAAACCCCAGGGCATGATGATGTATCTGCTGATATTTTTTGGCCTTCCCAGAATGGTGAACTAGTTTTTTATGTAATCTCTTTAATCATGTAACTCCTGGGTTCCCCCTTGGGTTAATAGAACCCTGTTAGTTAGTGTTTTTTTAGGTAAGCAGCCTGGGCAGCAAAGAGTTAAACTTCTAGGGCTCCCTTGGCAACTTCTGTCAGTCACTCTTGGCAGAGGTTCCACGTGGGAGTGGCCTTCACAGCAGAATAAACCACAATAGAATGTTGCTGTGTCAGTCAGTTTTCTACATCATCGAAGTACAGTTAGCTTGGAGCATTGACGGAGGAGAGCCTCAGGAGAGGTGACACCTCTTTCTTGACCCTTTTCAGCCCCTAGCTGGTTCACAGAAAGACCTGCATTGAGTCATGGCAGCGGCCTTCTCCTGGGCAAAGCACCTGAAGGGGTGAAAATCCATAAAGACAATGGGTCCTGTAACCATGAGTAATATGTGGGGTTCTCTCCCATTTCTGAGAGACGTTTGACTGGAAAAGTGCTGTACTGTTTCTGAAATGTCCAGGTTTTGCCTTCCCCTTCAGGGAATTCTGATGTGTTTGGATAATTTTACCTCAGAAACTGTTGGAAGACTGCTTTACTACTCAAATGGTGCCTTCACAGTGATGAATTTGCTTGGAAAAAGAGTTGCCTCCCCTCTGCCTAAAATTTGGTGCTACACACTCGCTTCTGTCTGGGATATGAGGAGAAGACCTTTTCTCAGTCTTGGGAATGCTTTCTGGAACTGCTTCTCCTAGATTTGAGGGCATGCTCTGTCCCATAAAAGACTTTGTGGAGACAGACTTTGGTAATGGGGGGAGCCCAGCATTGCCCAACTCCCAGGAAATGTGAACCCAGCGTTGTTCATTTTCTGGAATAGAATGGAAACTGTTAAATTGTGAGCCTAGCATTGTTCACATTAATCTGAACAAGCTCTGTCCTGTGTCCCTAGCCCAGAAAAGGGATGGATGGGAATCTTGTTTCTTGTACCCTCTAAGGTGGGGGCCGAGGGGGACCTGAACAAATGTACTGGTAGTAAATCGCTACTGTGGATTTGTAGACTTTGTTGTACCTGTTCTGCACCTGCAGCCCGTGTGGGAAGTTTATTCTGCCAGTCCACCATGTCAGAGTAAAACCTATCACTTGGTTCTAGTTCTGATTATGGACATTCTTCTGTGAGTGGACTTTGTGTTTTAATGATGCCCCCCAGTGCTATGGCCCACTCGGTTCCCAGTAAAAATATAAATGTGTTTTTTTTGTGCCCTTCCTCCCAAGACCAAGTCAGATAAACACCCCAGCAAACAGAGTGTGTGTATTGTCTGTTGCCAAAGTACAAATAAGAGTTACAATCACATATGTAAAGCACATGTTCTTCCAGAAAAATGGAAATATGGCCTGATTGTGCCGTTATTTAAGAAGGGCTCTCCCAAAGATCCTGGGAACTATAGGCCCATAAGTTTCTTACGCATTGGCTTAAACATCTTTACATGTATTATTTTGAACAGACTTAATTCATAGGTTTTGGACAATAATCTTTTATCAGAAGTGCAAGCTGGTTTCCGTAAAAGCTATTGGACTACAGACAATATGTTCATCTTAAATTATTTGATCAAAAAATATGCCTATTAGGAAGCAAAGGGTATTGTATGTAGCCTATGTAGATCTAAAATCAGCTTCTGATAATGTGAACAAGAATATATTCTGGGAAACATTAAAGTCTCATCTTTTATCTATTTTAAACTTGCTCTATAGTGACAACAAAGCATGTGTAAGAGTAGCTAGAGATAGCTCTGTTTCTAAGGAAATTAAGATAGAAAAGGGGGCTAAGTAGGACTGTTTGTTAGCTTCCCTACTTTTTAATCTACATTTATAGTTAAAGAATTACACAAACTGTAGATACCTCTGCACCTACAGTAAGATCATGGACTGTAAGATTAGTATTTTGCTTTATGCAAATGGCATTATGTTGTGCTCTCAAACCCCTCTTGGCTTAAAAAGAGCCATTAAAAAAACTTTAGCCAGCTGGCCCAGTGGCACTGAGTGTTGAGGCACTGGACGCCACACCTCGTGCCACGCCGGCAACCTGTGTGCAGGAATTAGCACAGACCACTGGGGGTCGGCAGGGGAGGAGAAGGATCGAACATCCCAGGGACTGCTCTCCTTCTCCAG
The DNA here is from genome assembly GCA_016271365.2 of Neoceratodus forsteri. NCBI lineage: Eukaryota > Metazoa > Chordata > Ceratodontiformes > Ceratodontidae > Neoceratodus > Neoceratodus forsteri. Next base: position 406,015,835 of record CM028135.1, read on the forward strand.
GGAGGGGGGTGCCAGTGGTCAGTGAATGTCTGTCCCCTAGCGGAGTCTGGGAGCTGCATGCCAATGCTGTCGATGTGGGTGGAGATGGGGCAGATGAGTGAGTGTGCACACTGCCACTGCTGGCGTCATTGCATGCTCCATCTCCGAGGGGAGAAAAATCTGGAGGAGAAAAGGTTGCTGTGGTGGATGATGGAGGACACCTCGCAGGTCCCACCCTGACTAGCCACAGTGATGGCCACACTGCATCCAGTCTTTGTGGGGGTTGGGAAGCCCAACCGGCCCTGCCAGGGGGGGAATCCTGGGGATATCAGTCAGCGCTGGTCTGGTAGACGTCGAGGGATGGGACTTGGGTCTCCCTCCAGAGGTAGGGCAGCAGCAACAGGGGCAGAAACTGGGAGCAAAACAACAAACATTAGCTGAGTTTGAGAAACTGGACCTTACTGTAAATGCCAGAACATCTAATATTATTTTTGGTTAGTCAGGCCAACAGCATATAACACCCTGGTCATTTGGTAATATTTAATTCAAGATGAAGGCTGAATATAAATACCATGGACTTGTTTTTGATAAACATTTCACTTTGAAAAATCATACATCCTATGTTAAAAAACAAGCAATACAGGGATCAAGGGCTATTATTAGATTCAGCAAATTATTTGCAAGCATCTCTTACGTTGCTTTAAAACAGGCATTTGATGCCAAGGTGATTAATGCTTTGTTACATGGCTCAGAATTGTGGGCCTTCAGCAATGATGCTAGAGACCATGGGACAGATTTTCAAAGGGCCCTTAGAATGACACAAGGTGCATCAAACATCCACCTTGTGTCCAATCCAGGTGCGCCAAACACTGTGACCCTATTTTTTAATTTTTTTTATTTAGTTGTTTAACCAGGTATAGCACACTAAGCTGAAAGCTTTTTTACAGGAGCGACATGCAAGAAACATGGGGCTCAATTTTCAAAGAGCCCTAAGAGCGCCACAAGTTGTGGAGATCTAGGGCTGCTACACACTCTGGGTGCATCAGGGGCAATGCATCCAATTCTGTTAAATTGGGACTCCCTGCACTGAAGACCTGGGAGTTGCCGTAACTGCAGGGCTATGCCAGATATTGGGCACACCTGCAGAGTTTAATGGAGGGATCTGTCACCCTCCCACACACACACACACACACCTGCGCAGGCCCTAGAGTTGGGGAGGGGGAAAACCCCTGGCTGGAAGGTGGGAATGGGCTTGGTGTCATAGGGCATAAGGGGGGCACAGTGGCAGGTATAGCGAGCAGAGGAGGTACCTGGCAGAAGTGCCATAGGGCATATCCATACACCCTATGGCACCTCTGTCAGGTGCCCCTCCACTCTCTATAGCTGCTGCCATGCCCTCATTGTGCCCTATAGTACCTTTGGTGCCCCAGCAGCCCCCATTCCCCACCTTCCTGATCCCATAGCTCACTCCCTGCCCTGCCAATCAGTGGTGCTTGGCTGTTAGACTACCTCCTGGCTGGTCTAACTTGAGCCCCTGCTTGTGGCCATGGCAGGGCTTACGGAATCCTAAATGAGGGGATGGTGCAGCCTCGCTATGGTGCAAGCCCTCTTGTGACCAGATGCAGGGGTGCATTTGCCACAGGCATCCCGATTTCACTGCAACCGGCATTTGAAAATTGGGATCACCCAAACTATGACACAAGGTGCCACTTGCTTCATACACCTTTGGCACAGGCACCTTGCATCACAGATTTTCTTTAGAAAATCAAGCCTGCGTTCTGTATGGCAAAGTCCTCAAAAATGATGCAAGAGGTCAGATGCATCAAACATATGACACATGGGGTGAGAATGACACAAGTTGAGAATGAGGCAAAGCTGAGGCAAAAATACAATGCACGGAGTGAGATGGAGCAAAAATGACAGCAGGTTGAGTCACATATATGATGCACAGTGAAAATTATACAAGTTGAGCCAAAAACATGAAGCAGGTAGAGTAAAAAAAAATGAAAGAAGCTGATTAAAAAAATTAAGCAAAACGAGTCAAAAACGGCATGCATGGAGAGAAGTGATGCATAGCCAAGTTTAACAATGACATAAGTAGAATCAAAAAACTGAAATAAATTGAGTCAAAAAAACAGTGCATGCAGCAAAAATGACTTAAGCTGGATCAAAAATTACCGCAGATGAAATGGTCAAGGCAATGGCATGTTACACTCCCAAAACACTATCAACTAGCCCTGCAAGAGAATGCTGGCTCTATAACCAACCTCCCACATAATCTACCCTCACCTTTATAAGCTCCAGTGTCAGTTAGACCAGCTCTGGCTGGTCTAACAGCAGCATGCATCTTTGGCACACTGTCAACAGCTTCCACCTTTGAAAATGCAAAAAAGAGGATGGTGCATCATTTTTTTTTACACAAGTCCCATTGTGACACGATGCATCCATTTATTTAATGCAAGCCACTTTGGTGCAGGCAGTTCTGCTTTTGATGCAAGCAGCATTAGAAAATCAGAATTGATGTAAGTTTTGACGCAGCTTGTTCCTTGCGTCATTCTTTTCTGGTGCAAGCACCTTGTGTCATTCTTGGCCCTTTGAAAATCGAGCCCCTAGAGTCTGTCCAAAATGTGTTTTACAGACAAGTCTTTAGCTTATGTAGAGGCATCTTAACAGCTTTTCTGAGAAACAAATTAAATCTAAAATCTGTTGTACTTATGGCACAAATAAGAGCCCTCAAATTGTGAAAGAAAATGGTTATTATGAATGAGGAAAGAATCTCCGCAAAATGTTGGTTGGAGGCAAAGACAAACAGAAGCTCCATAAGGTGGTTTCACTAGCTAAATAATGGGTTTAAAAAAGTGGGGCTTATTGAAGTTTGGGATGGGTGTGCATTAAATAATATAAATCAGTGTGTTTGTTCAGCAATGCAATTTGTACAGCGCTTTGGTTCTTTGAAAAGCACTTAAAAAATAAAATTTTACTTATTTACTTACAGAGATCAGAAGACTCCTTCTTTCAAGTAGAATTTGGGAAACTTACTGATATTCCATATTGTCAAGTCTATTACCATCTTAAATGTCCTAAGAAGGCAGAAACTACTTAAGATGTTGTGAAAGGGCAGAACATGGGAATGTGTACTGTAAATTTCGAGTGGGTATAGTTATGAACATTCGTATCTTTGATGGTTGTGGTCTATACAGGGAAATGGATCATTGTTGTGAATGTGATATGCAAACAAGACTGTTGATTTATCACCTAATTTTTGATTGCTCCCTGTTAACTAATGTAAGGGACAGATGGCTTCTGCCCATTTGGAAATACATGGTATCATGTAATAATAGAAACAAAATAATGGATTGTATGTTGTTCTGTGATATTCCTAGCCATATGTTTGCCATGGCAACTTTTACATTTTACTCTTTTTAATATAAAGTATAGGGATATTCAGGGAATACTCTGGTTTTTTTATCTGTTTTCATATGTGTTGGAATTGTTTTTAATTGCTAAATTATTGTATGCGATAACTTTGTTTCATAAATAAACTTGAAAACTTGAGACTTGTTGGAAATCATGTGAACCTGGTCTGACATCTGCTCAATCCTCTGGAAGGAAAGCATGTGCCACAGATGTATTTAACACTGCTGCAATATACTGGAGATGTTGACATGGGTTTAGTACTGAATCTGGTACATTGACAGTAACCCCCAACTGACTGAATAGTTGTGATGTGGAACCTTTGTAAATGAGTCTGTGACTCAAAGGTATTCTCTGAATCTGAAATAAAAAAAAAGAGTCCTGGAAAAGGTGTATGCAACTGCTTCCCTGGATGGGCCCTTCAGAAGTCCATTAACCAGGTAAGGGAAAACATACATTCCCTCCGGAGTGCCACTGCCACCGCTGTAAAGCATTTGGTGAAATCCTGTGGCACCAAGGATAAACCAAAGGGCAAAACATGAAACTGGTAGTGCTGGCCATCCAGCAGGAATCTGAGGTAATTCTTGTGATTGCACCAGATACTGACTTGCAGATATGCATCTTTCATGTCCAGGGTACAAATCCAATCCCCTTGCAGTAGCATGGGAATAGAGACTGCAGCAAGATCATTCAAAACTTTGTATTCTATGAACTTTTTCTGATCATGCAAGATAATCAGGATAATATGCTGCAGTGTGGTTGCTGACGGGGACTCCTCATTCGAGTGACATTACTCCCATGCTGCGCAAACTGCACTGGCTGCCTGTACAGTGGTGGATCATCTTCAAGGTCAGACGTCTGATCTATCAGGCCCTGCATGGACTGGGTCTGAGCTATCTGCAAGAACTCCTAACTCCCTACAGCCCTGGCTGTCCTCTCCGCTCAACTGACGAGGGGTTGTTAGAGGTTCCCAGGGTTCATCTGAAAATGTTTGGGGCCCTGGCTTTTATGTATGGTGCCCCCACCCTGTGGAACTCTCTACCTCATCAGATTCGAGAGTGCAGGACCATGGAGAGCTTCAAGGCAGCCCTAAAAGCCCATCTATTTCAGCAAGAATTCAGTGATTATTTTATCTGATTTACTTGAATTCTGTATTACAAGCATATTTATGGACTGTCTGTTTATTGTTTTTATGTATTTTAATTATGTACAGCGCTTTGGTTTTTAGAATTGTGCTATACAAATAAAGTATTATTATTATTATTATGCATACATTGCATTGCAGTACTGGTGTATTTTTCAGGATAGGTCTGTTTCAGGTTGTGAGGTATAGGCTGTTATAAAACTAGGAGCAGGATATTGTTTGTCTGCTTTCCTAGGAACTGCAAGGAGTATACCGGGCCAGTGCCACGTAGCCATTGTGGCACCCTCCAGTGTTAGAAAAACTGGACATGTTACAACAGAGGTTATTGCTGGCATCTCTAAAATATCATAGAGATACCTTTTAGAGGAATCATCTTCCTCTGTCATGAAACCCATGGTGTCTTGCACAGTTCTGAGGAGTGCTTAAAAGAGGCATCCTCAGGAGGGGGCCTGGGGCTGTATACAATAATAACTTCACATTAGGTCGATAAAATGGAGGATGAGCCTATGGCTTCATAGAGGTCTAAATCTTCTCCTAACCCCACAAATATTCTTGGTCTGAGAGGTCAGGATTGTATTCTTCCTCCTCTGTAGGGTGTTGTATAGTGGGTTCAACAAGTACCCCAAGAATCAATGGCTACTGAGACGGAGCATTGACAGTGAGGGCCAAAGTACCAATTGTCATTGAAGGACACAGAACTTGCAGCAACACTGAGGCAGTCTTGACCAGTAATTTAGGTAGAAAATGGCTGACTAATTCTGGCAAAATTGCTAGCACTACTTATGAATCGACAATGCCTGTAATAGGAGTTGGAGTGACTATCATCAGTGGAATGGAATCCATCAGCGAAGACCACCACTAGTGGGGAGATTGTCAGAGTAAGACATGACCTAGGCATCACTGGGATGGTTGGAGGGACAACAGGAGCAAAGGATACTGATGTGGCCGTCTACTGAGATTTACCATCCATCAATCCTGAACAATGCAGAGACCTGGACAGGACAGGAGGTATCAGTACCTTCTGGTTTTTGAAGCAGTGTTCTTCCAATGATGAAGTCTTCATTGTCCTTTCCTTTTCTTTTTTTTCCATCAATGTTGACAATGATGAACACTTCAGGGAAGCCACTGCCACTCTCCACAAAGGTTGCTGGCTTGCATCAGAACTGGATCAGGCAGGAGAAGTCAGAGTACAGCCAAGGGTTTTCCATGAGACATCCATGTTTTTTTCCAAGAAAAGTTCCAGAACTTTGAATCAGCATCTCTTGTCCACCTGGTGGACTCCTTGGCAGGTTAAGCAGATCTTTATGACATGGGCTAGGCCCACACAGCAAACACATATAGCATGGTTGTCATCCTTCAAACTCTTTAGTCTGAAGCAACAGAGCCAGAAAAATGGAGTTTCCGATGGTGGCATACAATTTTGGACAACGATGAGTGATTGATGAGAAAAATTGAGGAAATAAGCAGCATTCTTTCATCTGCTATCCAATGAGCTTAAAAATGGTGTGAGAAAGAACTGAAGAGGTGTGAGGCCAACCATGATATATAAGCAACCTCGGCATACATCAAAGTGGGTGGTCCCAGCTCGGCAAAATTTTCCAAGTGGTACTGATGCTGATGGCCTTAGACCAATGCCCATTAGACAGACTATTCAAGCCAGGAGCAACTGTACAGTATTTCCTGCTGTGTGTGTTCAGGTATTTACTGCAATCCTCATCCACCTACTCTAATGGTACTGCATCGAGGTTCATCTCACCATGTCTGCAACCACCAGACTCTGAACACACAAACTGGGAGCTCCCAAAGACACTTTGGGGTTAATTAGTGCACCAGTGGAGGGGAATTTGAGACTGTGACTACTCACCAGAGGATGGTGGGATACAACCTGGGATGACAGTGATATTCTTTGAAGTGTTTGCATTTAACCCATTCCTCTCCTCCATACAGATATTTTTCCTGTCCCCAAATAAACCCCATGCATTAATTGACTATATTTACTGTGTACTTTTTGTTACTGTTGAGTAACTGATTATTTGCATGCTTAAAGTGATAAGTGGAGAGAGGGACTGTATAACTGGGTACCCTTCCACTGAGGGTTGGCCTTGTATATATTTCATGTGAGGAAGCACCCTGACAGCACACTGTCAAAAGGATCCCTATACATGGAGGCACTGCAACACTTTGTGTGTTCATCCAACACCCAAACCCAGACACATTTCACCTAAAGGCCTAAAGGACTTTGCCCTGAGACCATTGCACAGGCTTAGTTATGCACCTTATGGGTGAGGGTTGTTACAGACATCCCCCCCCCAAAATAGAAAAGATCCACTGTAATGTGAAATTTTGCAAAATATGCAATTTGTTCAATGATAATGAACTTTCTTTGACTTTCACAAAAGCTTTGACTTTCACTTGTAAGTTTTCAGAAGATGAAACTTTTCTTTGCAAATCCTTAGGAGGGAGGCAGAGAGAGAGAGAGAGAGAGAGAGAGAGACACACACACACACACACACTACACACATATATAACCCTGGGTCTAGGGATTCTTCAGCAGACCTTTTTATACCCTATGTAAAGGTTCTAAGGAACTTACAGTGTCTGTCATGCCCTGAAGGGGGAGTGGTTGACAGTTGGAAGAGTTTAAAAGGTAGGTGATGTTTAGGAACAAGAGAGAGAGAAAAAAAGGACAGAGAGAGTTGAAGGAGTGGAGATAATGTTTGGAGACAGACACTCAGATAGATTCCTTGTAGTGCCCATCCTAATTCCAGAACCATTCTGAGGGTAGAGTACCAAACAATGAAGTGGCGGAGGCCACTAGCATCTTATTGCCCCTCTAGAGGAGTAATTTGGGAAAGAAGGATAAGGAACTAGAAGACCAACTCATCGGATTTAGAAGGAAGAAGGGATGGACTGGATTTGGAGTGTTACAAACTGGCATTGGTCCCTTGGGGTCCAGAACTGTGCATGTACACAATGTTTTTGAGACTAAGACATTACTGCATGTACTATAGGAACCTTATATTGCCTAAAATCTTTTACGTGAAATTGGATTAGGATTCTGGGTCCATGATCGGGTGTTGATTATGAATTCAGTTGATGATTATTTCAACTGAATGGCACGCCCAGCATGATCAGACATAAAATTAGGGCTACAGAGAAGAACAACAAAGACTTGGAGCACACAACAGTTTATTTTTTTTTTAGTTGTTTAACCAGGAGTAGCACACTAAGCTGAAAGCTTTTTCACAGGAGCAACCTGGGAGTACAGGGAAGTTAAGTGACTTGCTTAGGGTCACACAGTATACAAGTGGAAGCTGTGGGATTCAAACCCAGGTCTGGTCTGCTGGATGTCACCAGATTTGCAGCTCAGAGCCTTAAACCACTGCGCTATACTGCCTCCCAAAGGAGTTTTGACTGTTAGGAGCTTGTCTGGTGCATGACCACCTGAATAAGGGAACATTACGGTCTGGAGGGAAGAATTTGTGTGGCATTAAGGGACTGGTCCTGTGTCATATTTGACATCACCCCAGACTCTGGTATAGGCTGTGGGGCAGAATCGGGAAAAACTAGTAAATTTGAACAGGGTATGTTTACCTTAGATCGAAGAAGCCCCAGAACATCAAGAAACCCCAAGTCTGCAGCAGCCATGTTGCTGGAAGGGGTATGGTTTGTATGGAGCAGTGTCAGCATGGTCTGTGTCAAATAACAGTGGTAAATGTAGAAAGTACTGGTTCCCCAGAGAAGATCACAGTCCCAAAAGTCTCACTGAGAAAGAGTGGAGTGTGCATCGATTTTATGGGTCATGGAAGTGTAAGCACTAGATTCGTCTCCTATGGGACAGGGACCAGATGGGTTTAACAAGTATTCTTCTCATCTTGGAATAGACATCTGGGATGCCCTGGTGTAGTGCAATATCAGACCAATCAAGCTGTGTGCCCATTGTTCACAGTCTCTGAGGCTGACTCAGAGCGTGGTCCTCAAGACAGGTTTGGGGAGCAGAAGAACAGTGATATGGCTCAGACAGATCAGGAGGATCTGCAGGTATAGTGACATGTCAGTTCCTATCGCTGGATGTTAGCAAGGGCCACATGATGGGCTGAAGACACCGTGTCAATTCCCATTCCAGCAATGTAGGTCAAAGTGAATGAATGTATGAAGGAGGATTACATAGATTTGCTGCACCAGATGCATACATAGCTGTACTTTTGCCATCGTAAATTATGGAGAAAAAACACAGTATTTCTTGATCAAAATGACAAAAGTCACTTCTGAGCTAACCTTTGATCCCAAAAACATGCACAGATGGTCCTACCCAATGGCCCAACAGAGAGGGAGTGAGCCTGGGGAGCTGGATTGAGTGGAGGGGCCCTGGACTGGGGAGTGCTGCCAAGCACAGTGTCAACCTGCCCAGGGAGGGAGGGAGGCACCCGGCTGATACCCAGTGCCACAGTGGCTCCTCAAAGTGAGCCTGAAGCTTGCTTCTCCATAAGGGGTGGTGCATGTCCAGTAGGCACTGATGTGTGAAAGGCTGCTAGAGGCTGCACTGGCACCCGGGGGGGGGGATCCTCTGGAATGGGAGATGTAACTAAAAACAAATACCATGCCTGCCTATATGACAGCACCAGCACAATGAGATTCTGTCCCATGATGCTCCGCATTGGCCACTGGCCTTGATGACAGGAAGAGCAGCAGAGGGGGCTGGGAGGTCATCGGGTGTATGCCTGATGAATGGAGCAGGTGGCAAGAGGGTGTCAAACAACTGATGAAAAAAATGTGTACACACAAATAATGGTCTAAATATTGTTGTGGAAATCATGCATTTTTGTAGTAGACATATCATTTCACATTAGTTGAAAGTTCTTTTGCCATACTGTGTATTTGTGCTGTGACAGTCTTTGTATGTGAAATATGATACCGTATATGGCTGTGCCACATTTTAATATTTGTGTAATGACATATTATGTCCTTTGTTATATATTCGCTGTTTTGTAATAGCAAAATTATGTTGTGGATACAGTGCCAGTTTTTTTATATATTTTTTTCAGGAAGATGTTTAACCCTTCCTATAATAGAATGGTTATTTGAGATTTACTGTCCTGAATATTTCACCCAGCTCTACTTGTGTAGGCTCCCGGAAAAAGCAGAATGGACAGTACACAAATGAAAACTACCAGAGCAAGAGAAGTATCTCCAGAATGAGTCAGATCCTTTCTAGTTCATGCCAGAAAAGCCTCTGTACTGTACTTACTGACAACAAACTGAAATAGATATGAATCCTTTTTCTGTGAGGCCTTTAATTCATAGGGACAGAAGCACAGTTTCTGCTTCACTGTAATTTAAAAAGAAAGAAGTCTCATTCTGATACTTCTATATTTTTCAAAAAAGCCTATATTCTTTTCACTGTGCAGTGTTGTCCAATTTGTCATTCAGTATCAACTGTGAATAAAAATTCATTAGCATAACACTAAGTGGAATTTGCACAAAACGTCTTTCCATTACAATAATCATACTATAAAATCTATAAGACTGGCATCAAATAAATTTCACAGTCACATATGATTACTATTTGGCCATCTCATATAATACTTATTCTGATGGCACACTGAAAGTAGAAAAAAAAACATTTTCACCGGTTAGTGTGCCAGAATGCGGCTCCTTAGAAATGACTGATGCAACATGTTACATTATATATGTCACTGAGCACAGTACCACAAAGTAGTGCAATGGCAACAGCAAAGAACAAACAACTAAAAGGTTATTTTTTCTTTTCATAAATGCTGTAAAGTTATAATTGTTAAATTACCTTGGATCTGCATATTTCCAGGGAATTATTAACCAACAAGGTTAAATGATTCTAGGCTTCATGTTGGTATATCAACTCCCCTTCCCATAATATTCCCAGTTACCCTGTCCAGTAGGTACTTACCAGGTTGGTAACAGAATCCAATGCACCCAGAGATCCAGCTGGAAATGCACTGCTTGGAAACAGTTCCCCCTTATTTTTAGGGACCAAAGGAAACAAACATTTGGGGAGACTGCCTGATGTCTTTGGCATGCTCCAGGTAGAAACTGAGCACCCTGTGGATATTCAGAGAATATAGGAACACCTCCCCTGGGTTCTTAGGAATCACAAAAAGAACACTGAGAGGTTGATGACTGGCTTTAAAGTACTCTTAGACAGATTTGTGGCAGAAATATAGGATGGGTCATAAGCACCACCCAGTCCTAATGAAAGTTCAAGTAAGGCAAGTCAACACCAAAGCCTGTCATTCTAAAACCCTGCGAGCAGAGGTGAGTGGCAGCTTTCCATGTAGGAAATTTAAAGTCACAAGAACCAACTGGCTCAAATGGAGACGCTGTCAGGGCATCACGGACCAGGTTAAGGTTCCAAGCTAGTACCAATTTGTGAACGATGGGATATGTGTGAAGGGTGCCTCCAGATTAGCAAGTCTTCCCCACAGTGGGTTTCATGAAACACTGAAGTTGTTGATGAATACACCTTAATGGACTAACACTGTAACCCTCACTGGGAAAAGTGGAGCAGGTATTCCAATACCCTCTGGACCAGACAGTGAAATGGGTCTAAGAACCTGGACTTACACCAAATACTGAACTGCTTCCACTAAAGGGAGTACATGTGTCTAGTGGGAGGCTTTCTGGCCACCAGAAGATGAATGACAACTCCTGAGAAATGTCAAAATGGGCTACCTCTACATCCTTTTGAGTCATGCATGCAGCACTGAAATAAAAGATCAGGGTGCAGGGGTCTGGCCTGAAATTGAGGCTACAGCTCTCAGTTAAGAGAGAACTGAAATGGGACTTCACAGCTAGTTCCCACAACTGTAGAAACTAGATATATCTTGGCCAGAGGGGCTACCAGAATCATAGTGGCTAACTCATTCATTAGCTTGCCAGCATCCACTGGAGCAGCAGAATCAGAGAGAAGGCGTACTGGAAACATCCCCTCCAACAGAAAGACAACATACTGTATCTTGTCAAAGAACTCCAGGTCCTGGAGCAAGCAAGCAAAAAATTGGCAGTTTTGCTTTGTGTGGAGATACTAAAAGGTTGCACACAGCCAGAACAGTAATTCCGCTATGTCACCTCTGAGATCCAGTTTGTGAGACTGTGTTATATAGTAGCTGAAAGTGTTGGTGAGCATGTTCTGTAAAACCCTGCCAGGTACATTGCTACTAGTGTGCTCCATGGTTCACTCACAAACTCTGATTGCTTCCCTACAATGAGGTTAGGAGTGTGCCCCACCCCCAACTCCCATGTTTATTCAGACAGAACATTACACATTGATTGTCCATCTGAAGCAGCAAGACCGTGTCCCTGAGATGCAGAGTGAAGGCCCAAAGCCTGTACAACACAGCTCTAATTTCTAGTAAATTGATCACCAGAGACCAATCTCCCTGAGTCAAAGGAGATCCAAACTGAGCACAGCACCCAAGGTTGGATGCATCCATTGTTAGGACTACTTGAGGAGGGGGGTTCATAGAATACACTGGCAGTAGATTCTTCCTGAATGAAAGACAATTCAGACACACCTCACAGGACAGGTGCAGCCAGAAAGCCATAAGGTTAGCAAGTACAAAAAAGAAAAAAAAAAAGGTGCACTCACCAGAATGCTTGTATAGCAAATGTTATTGTGGCATAACAATAATTAAACCAATGCAGGTAATCTCCCCTACATATTGCCCTGAGTATGGATCGTCCCCAGAATCTGCCTGGACTGCCAATTTAACAGGTACATCCGGGGGGGGGGGGTCATTCGATGTGGTGTTTTAGTGACTGTCATGCCCCTGAGTCCCTTGTGACTGTACAGTAGGATACTTTGGGGACCCCGCATTTGCAGTCGTGCAGTGGTACCTCACAAATGTATACCATGAGACCCAGTAAGCTGAGCACTGTCATGGCCAACACCAGCTCAGTTCTGGTCACCAGACCCACCTGAGCTATCAGGGCATCTGCCCAATCTCCCAGCAAGAAAGTTTTGGCCTAAGCTGGGTCTGACATGGTCCCAATGTACTGGAGCCTACGGAATGAGATTATGGCTGACTGTGGCTCATTGACCAGCACCACAAGCTGGTCAAACAGCTGCCTAGTACAGTCCAGAATGTGAAGCATTGACTTAGTGGCTGGTCCCTTAAGGAGTCAGTTGTCCAGGTAGGGAAAAACATGTTGTTTCTTCCTGAGTAAGAATGCCACCACCACTGCAAATCATTTGGTAAAAGCATGCAGTGCCAGGGATAAGCCAAAAAGCTACAGTCTAAACTGAAAATGGGAGCTTTCCAGACAAAAATGCAGAAAAGGCCTATGGCATGGCATTTGTGAAGTTTTAAGTACATATGCATCCTGCATATTTAGAGCACAGACAGTCTCCCTGGACTAATAGTAAGAGTAGGGACCAGAGAGTAAGCATGTGAAACTTCTTGTATGCAATGTGCTCATTCAAAGCACAAAGGACTAAGATGGGACGAAACCCCCATCTGGTTTAGAACCAGAAAATACCTAGAAAAGAAGCCCTGATTCTGTTATGGTAGGGGGACTTCCTGAATTGCACTTTTCGGCAGGAGGGGAGTCCACTTCCTCTTGGAGGACCACTAACAGTTTTGGTGGATAGGTACAAGGCCTGGGAAGGTTTAACAGAGGCTGAGAAGTGAATGCCCTGGGTGCTGTGGAGCATTCCTACTAGGCAGACACACTTAAGATCAGCTCCATGCTTGAGATTGATTAAACCTAAAAAAAGTAATTTTATTGAAAAGCCAGAAGAAAAGTAAAGTAATAATTAAACAGACCACGTTATCCGGTGTCAGTTGGTGCCAAAAAGAATGATGGGTTGCTCTCAGAAGGCAAGTGGAAGCAGTTCTAAAATTCCACCAACACCAGCTACACAGGCCGCGACCGCCATGTTGATAATTGCCGGACCAGAGTCCCCGTGGAAAGTGTTACAGGCCTCAATGCAGACAATAGACTTAAAAGTCGAGTTGCTTTTACAAAAGTTTTCGGACCAGGACACTAAGATAGAGGTAGTGTCTCTAACTGCCTCAGCAGCGGAGAAAATAGCAACCAAAGTTCTAGCTACATCAGCTAAACTGGTGCAAGAGAACAATCAGTTACGCTACCAATTAGAAGCCCTGGAGAATGCCAATAGGGCTTCACATGTCTGGATTGTAGGCCTGCCAGAGGGAAGCAAGGAGTGAGATCTTCTAGGATTTCTACAAGGATGGTTTCCTGCAGCACTAAATCTACCCCATTCTGCAATTGCGGGTCAATTGATTAAAGCTTACCGCATTACAGCACGTGTAGCAGGGCCAAGGGAAGAAGTTCCTCCAAAAATTCTCATGGTCACGGCAAGCTCCTCAGTGCGGGACTCTATCCTTCAGGTAATCAGATTGATGGAGGGTTTAAACTTCAATGGAATTACAGTGCGTCTATTCCTGGATCTCATTCAATTCACCACCAGGAGCCGTTGAAAGAAATTTGACGCAGTCAGGAAACGTCTCTAAAGTTTAGGGATCACCCACTCCTTGTTAATGCCAGCCCACCTTAGAATTCATTATGGGCACCATACCTATTAGTTTACTGACCCAGTGGATGAAGGAAAAAAGGTTGAAGCAATAAACAAGGAGTTCCACTCAACGGAGGCCCAGCTTAGCTCAGAATCAGAAGAAGAGACTTGATCTGTAAATATAACCCAGTTATAGGGACTGTAATGTATACAACTTTTTTCCTCTTCTTGAAATGGTTTGGAATTGAGAAAGCATTCTGAATGTCTTTCACACCATAGAAATAGATGATAAAGTAATTATGGCTTTTTCTGTGTTGCCAAGGTTAAGTACAGTGTTGTTTCCATAAGTGCTTAAAATGCTATGTATAACAGTTTAGGAGTGGGGTCATATTAACATTAAGGGTTGAGTTTAATATTTCAAACTTTTTCTATATTGGACTTGACCACCAAAACCTTTGTAGGAAGCAGCTTTGTGGACTATTAACATTATGGGACTAATTTTTTCCTCATTGCCTTATGCCAAGCTGTCCAGGCTGCTTGTAACCTGCTACATTGTATGTATTTGTAAAATATGTGTGATGCCTGACAGAATGATGTACTATCTGTAATTGCAATTTTTCAAATGCAATAAACATAAAGTTAAAAAAAAGAGAATTGAATACCAGAGAGTAACTCAAATATAGGAGTGCCAGCATCCTTTTGTCAGAGAAAATATGCTACCATTGGAACAGAAACATAAGAAATATGTCCCTACCTGAATGCCTGAGTGAGAGACAAGTGGAGCTGTTTCAATTCCAAAGAAAGTAGAAGTGGTGAATTGCTGCAGGCTTCCATCATTTTGACCCTTAGAGGCCTTGTAGAAGGCTAGTCACTCCTCAGTGAGTTTTGCTTTGTGCCCATTTTAGTCAGAAACATAGACAATGATGGCAGAAAAATACCATTGGTTCATACAGTCTGCCCAGTTTTGATCTACCCTACATTGTGACCTGTTGTGTAGATAGGGTAATCACCCTTGACTCCCCTCCCTTTCCCCCTGCCTTATAGCTACTGCCTGCATAACTAATAAGTACTTTACTCTGCCCCACTATGTGCTTGAATACATTTATGGTTTTTGCACTCACCACCTCTGCTGGTTGGTTGTTCCATGTCTCAGTCATTCTTTCTGTAAAGGAATATTTTCTTACATCCCTCTTAAATCTCCCCCTTACAGCTTCCACTCATGTCCCCTGGTTTGTGACCAGTTACTTCTGTTGAATAGTTCAGTACATTTTGCCTTTTTTAGTCCTTTCAGGAACTTATCAGTCTCACACGTCACCCTCTCCCTCTAGCCTCCAGCGAGTGCATGTTCAGTGCCTTGAGCCAGTTTTCATAGGACCTGCCCTGTTGTTTCTGAATCATTTTGGTTACTCTACACTGCACTGTGGCCAGCCTGTTACTGTCTCTCTTCAGGTAGGTACTCCAGAACTGGGCACAGTATTTTAAAGGGGGTCTCACCAGTGATCTATAGAAATGTAGTATTATTCTTTCTTCATGCTATTGAATCCATTCCAGTGCACCCCAACATTCTGGTTGCATTGCTGTAGGCCTTATTACTTGGTTAGTTTGTTTTCGGGCATTGCTTATAATCACTCCCAAGTCCCTTTTCTCTGAAGTAGTGGCCAGATTAACCCTTCCCTTCCAGTATTCTACCCTGGGGTTCTTGTTCCCTATATGTATCACCTTGCACTTTTTGGCATTGAATTCAACTACCAGATCTTGGACCACCTTTCTAACATGTACAGGTCCCTCTGCAACTCCCTTACCTCTGCCTTGCTGTCTACCCAGCCACAGAACTTAGATTCATCTGTGAAGAGACGCATCTTATCCTATATTCCTTTTCCTATGTCATTGATGAACATATTGAAAAGGTCTGGTCCCAAGACTGACTCCTGGAGTACCCCACTTATGACCTATCTTTTCCAGAATTTGACCCTGTTTACCACCATCTTCACTTTCTGCCCCCTAGCCATCTTCCAACCCATTTAACCAGGCATTTATCTGCTTCCAGATCCTCTAACTTCTTCAGCAACCTTCTGTGTGGCACCGAGTCGAATGTCTTGCTGAAACTGAAGTAGAGCAAATCTACTACTTGTCCCTTATCCACCACTCTTGTTACCCAGTAAAAAATACAATCAAGTTGGTCTGACAAGACATCCCTGCCAGGAACCTGTGTTGCTTATTATTCTGGAGCCCACTTCTCTCAAGGTAGTCCACTGGGTTTCCTTTAACTTGTGTCTCCATCAGTTTACCTACAATGGAGGTCAGACTGAAGGACCTATAATTTCCCAGTTCCTCCATGCCCCCTCCCTCGTGGAATGGCACCATGTCTGCTGTCCTCCAATCTCTTGGAATCACCCCTGACTGCAGTAAGCTATTGAATGGTAAGAACAGAAGTCACGCTGATGTGTAATGGGTTGTTGTCATATTTATTTACATTTTTACAGTTACATACTTGGAAATACAGTTCACAGAATGCTCTCCTGGTCAGCACTCCAAAGACAGGCTACATCCTTACTCCAGACATAAGTCATAACCACCAGTTCCCTTAATAAAGGCTGTACCCTTTACACCTCTCTTCATGGAAGATGACAAAAGAGAGAATAATCAGGTTGAAGAACGAGAGGAGTAGGGTAAAAGAAGATGAACAGAAGGCTAAAGTACCAAACGCTTATTTCTATTTGGTATTTACAGTAGAAGAAGGGAGACCACTGGCAGAGAGTAATATCAAGGCCTTCAAGGGGGGTTTGGGGAAAATGGAACTTGTGCAGATCACTGAGGATAGGGTAAGGCAGGGGCTAGCTGCACTAAGGGTGGATAAACTGTCAGGGCCAGATGGCCTACACATGGGGATTCTGACAGAACTGGGCCAAGAGTTGGTGGCCCCTTAATGGATCTGTTCAGGCGCTGTATGGAAATGGGAATGCCAAATGACTGGAGGAGGGTGATGGTGGTGTCACTACACAAGGAGTTGACAGTGAAGACCCAGGAAACTGCAAGCCTGTCAACCTGACCTCGTTTGGGGGAAAACTCATGGGGACCATAATCATGAAACAGGTGGTGAAATGGCTAGAAGTGAACAGGTTACAGAACAGCAAACAGCATGGGTTTGTAGTGGGAAGATCATGTTGGGTAAAATCTTTTTTCTTTGACTCGATGTCCTATACCCTGACTTAAAGGTGATACAGGCCCTCCAGTTGTTCTTTTATTGGCTACCCAGTATTCTGATGTGTGTTTGACCTTTTTTGTTAAATTAATATTCTAAATTTGTTGCCTTTGTAACTACCCAGAATCCCTCTCTCCACAGCAGTTGCTGCTCTCTCTTTTCATATTGCCTGAACATTCTATGATATCAATAACACCATTCCAGGCCATTCAGATGAACAGCATGAAATGGGAGTTATTGATGTCATAGAATGTCTTAGAAATATGAAAATCAAGAGCAGTAGCTGGTGAGGAGAGTGGAACTCTATGTAGATCTGAGGACACCTCAGAGCTATATTATGTATTTATCAAAAAATCATCAACGCGTATCAGAATGCATAACTGACATTGAAAGGAAGATGAAAGGGTAGTTAACTATGTAAAAATCATTTCCTATCTCCTTTAAGTAAAGCCTTCAAATCTGTGCAACACAAAAGGTTCCTGAAAAAGATGGAAGATTTGCAGTTAGGGAAAACTGACTAGATGGGTGGGAAAAAGGTTAGGGGGAGACAACAAAAAGTTGGTGGTAAATGGAAAAGAATCAGAGGCAAGGGAGGTCACATGACTGGGGTTCCACAGGGATTAGTCCTAGGACCAGTTCTGGCAATGGTGCTTCAGTGCAAAGAAATTAAAGGTGATGCACATTGCAGAGAAAAAATGTTGCATGTAATACAAGATGGGGGGTGAAGCTACGCATGACTGGAGAGGAAAGGGACCTGAGGGTAATAATGGCTTCTCATGCAACCCTCTCACTATTTTGGTTGCCCTCCTCTATACCACCACCAACATTTTAATGTCTTTGCCAAGGTGTGGCCTCCAGAACTGGACTCAGTACTCCAGGTGGGGCCTTACCAGTAAGCAATACAATGGCAGCACCACCTCCCTCCTCCTGCAAGAAATCCCTCTCCCAATGCATCCCAGCATCCTGATAGCCTTTCCCACTGCTTTGTCACACTGCCCAGGTACCTTGATGCATCAGATATGATGACTCCTAGGTCTCTTTCTTGCTTACTCACTGTAAGCTCCACTCCCCCCATCTCATACACAGACCCCGGGTTCCGTAGCCCCAAGTGCATAACCTTGCACTTTTTGATATTGAAACCCAGCTGCCACCCCTAGACCATTCTTCTAGTTTCCTCAGATTCTTTTGCATTCTCTCCACTCCTTCCTGCATGTCAGCCCTGTTGCAGATTTTTGTATCATCCACAAAGAGGCACACCTTACCCTCAAGATCCTCCACAATGCCACTTATTAAGACATTGAAGAGGACCAGTCCCAGCACCGAACCCTGTGGCACCCCACTAGTCACTCACCTATTGCCTGAGTGGCTACTGTTTACCACCACCCTTTGCCTTCTATCCCTTAACCAGATTGATATCCAGCTTGCCACTTTCTCCTCCACCCCCAGGCTGCTTAGTTTCTTAACTAGCCTCCTGTGAGGCACTGTGTCGAAAGCCTTACTAAAGTCCAGATAGGCCACATCCCCTGCTCACTCTTGATCCACATCCCTGGTAACCCAGTCAAAAGAAAATCTCTGAGATTAGTTTGACATGCCCTCCACCTATGGAACCATGCTGCCAGTAGTCCTACAGCCCTTTTGCCTCCAGGTGCTCCATGAGCCTCTCCTTCAATAGTGTCTCCATTAACTTCCCCACCATTGATGTGAGACTGACGGGTCTGTAATCGCTAGTATCCTCCATATAGCCGATTTTGTGCAGAGGGACTACATTGGCCCTCCTCCAGTTCTCTGGAACTTCCCCTATCTCCAATGAGGTGCTAAAATGCACTGCCAGAGGGCAGCCAGCACCATGCCCAGTTCCTCTAGGACCCTTGGATGAATCCTATCCAGCCACATCGTCTTATTCTCCTCTAAGGCTTCTATTCCCTTCCAGACCCTCTCCACTGAGAATGGACTTGTGTCCACTCCTCCCTCTCCCTGGTGCTTACTGCAGCATTCTGGTCCATTCCCCCAACCCTCTACCATGAAGACCGGGCAGAAATAGTCATTTTGTATTTCCATGTTCTCTTGATCTTCCTCTGTACAGTCTCCCCCTGCCCTTCTGATTCTCACTCCTCCCCTTGTCTTCCTCTTTTTCCCACATACTTGAAGGTCTTGTCCCCTTTATTACCTCCTTAGCTATCCTCTCCTCTGTTAGTGCTTTAGCTGCCCTCAGCCTCCTTCCTGCCTCCCTTTGTTTTTCTAGCTATACCTCCCTATCTTCATCTTTCTGGGTCTCCTTTTACTTTCTAAATGCTGTTACTTTCTAAATGCTGTTTTCTTCTCCTTCATTACTTTTGCCACCTTCTTAAATAACAACAGTGGTGTCTTCCTCATCTTTCCCTTGCTCACCTCCTTCAAACAGTATGCTGTTGCCTAGGCTATACCCGCCTTAATCTTTCTCCATTGAGCCTCCACTGCCCCTCTGCATTCCCATAGCATTGAGGCATGCTCTGAGGCAGTTTTCCATTTTTTTAAAATCTGCTCTCCTGAAGTTCAGGACCCTCATCTTAGTGTGTTTTTTCCTATCCTATTTGTATGCCAAACCACATAGTACAGTAATCACCCAGACTTGCCTGCCCTGCCCTGCCCTTCTCTTTGCTTCCATCAACCTCTGTGAACTTTCTTCTCCCTGGGTTAACCTTTCCTGTTGCACTAAGAGGGGAAGTCTCTGTCTCTCTCAGTCTTTTTGCCTCCCCCCACCTTGGCTTTTTGAAATGCTCATCATAGCAGCATTGAAACCTTCCACCCAGGACTGCTGTTCCCCTCCTAGATGGAGGCCATCTCCCTTGTACAGGCCTCTATCCCCACAGGTGTGGCCCCAGTCCCAAGTGTAGCCAAAGAGCTCCTCCCTACACCATGCCTTTAACCACTCATTGAAGGGCCTGGTGTGGAGTTCCCTAGCCTTCCCTCAACTGTGCACAGTTATCACCTCAGTGAAGGCCACTCTGTGAGTTACCTGCTTCACGCCCCTCATCAACTCTCTAAACCTATCCTGCACTACCCCTACAGCTTCCCTTGCCAGATCATTTGTTCTTAGGTGGACCGCAACATCCACTTCTCTCCCTACCCCTTATTCCCTGGCTATCTCCAAGATCCACCCTCCAGTCCTCCCTGCTGAAGCATCTGGAATGCACTGCACTACCCTATCCCTCCCTTCCCCTGCCCCCAACTCAGTCCCCCTGACTATGGAGTCCCCCACCAGTAACTGCATCCTACTTGGCCAGGGGACTCTCCTACCCACCTTGGGGCATGTTCTCTTGAGGACCCCTATCTCATCTCTTACTCCTGTCTTGGGTGCCTCCTCCTGGCTTCCCCATCCCACCAGAATGGTGAAGAAATTATGCAGTGATGAGGTCTGAGGCGTCTTCTCCCTCCTTCCTCCACACACCCTTCTGGAGCCACCAAGGTCCAGCTGCTCTGCCTCCTTACTGGCATCCTGTGAGGGAGTGATGTCAAACTAGGGAGCCCCTGTCTGAGGCAGATGGTTCCCTGTACTTGTGTTAGTTCATCTTGGAGTCCAGCAATCTCTGCTGTCAACCCAGAAAGGTGCCTGTATATGGGGCAACACCTCAGTCTCCAGAACATGTCTCTGAAGAGTGCAGCCCTGGACCCATTATACTGCACTTCTCCCATGTCTGACGATTTGTTTATCCTCCTGACTTTTTGCTTCCCTGACTTTCCCTTGCCTTTAGGCTTCCCTTTTCACTAACACCCCCTCCCCCTTGGCTTCCCTTTACTTCTCCCCTTCTGAGTTTATGTTTGATCCCTTACCCTAGATAGGGTTTTCCTTCAATTCCCGTTTTTTGGTCCCTTGCTAACTCAGGACAGTTTGCTTCCTATACTCACTTTCTCCCCTCCCTAGGTAAGGTCTTGCCTCTATTCCCACCTTACTGTGTGTTTCACTTGCCCTTAGCTTGACCTTTGTAGGTCTTACACTCCCTACCTCACAGTGCTGTTTACCCTGTCCCACTGACAGTACACACTTTTAAACATGCAGCAACCAGTACACAGGTAGTCTATCTTACTTTACTGGACTTAAAAATTTCCCTGCATTCTTTCTGTCACCTGCTGGTGCCTGCTGAAGCCTGAGATGCAAATCTTACTCCTGTTCCACTCCTTCGTTGTGTCACTCACTCGCTGGGACATGAACCATGTATAGGTCTCTCTGGTGTGACCACGCCTTATGTACCGTGTCTGGTTCTGGAGGCTGTACCTTAAAATGGAGGTAGTGCAGAGAAGGACCACAAGGATTATCCAGGGGCAGCAAGGAAGGACATATGAGAAATGGCTAAATGACCTCAATATGTACTCACTTGAGGATAGAAGGGAGCAGGGGGATATGACAGAAACCTTCAAGTTTCTTAAAGAGATGAACAGGGTGGATGAGGGTACCTATTCACCAGGAATTAAACATGTTAATATAGAGACATGACTAGAAATTGGGGGTCGATACATTTACAGTAGGTGAGACATCATTAAGTTCTTTTTTACTGAGAGTGTGGTGGAGCAGTGGCATAGGCTGACATAGGGAGTGGTGGAAACAGAGACAACCAGTGGATTTAATGCAGAGTGGAACAGATACAAGGGTGTTTAAAAGACTAAAAGGGAAGCAGAGATCAAGAAGGCCCAGTCCGGTAAGGTGCCAGACCTATGGAACTTCACATAATTGATAGGCATCAGTGGACAGGCTCGATGGACTATGAGTCTTTTTCAGTGTTGGGTAGTAATGTTACAAGTAATGTGTTACAGTAGTTTAATTACATTGCTTTAAAACTTGTACTAGCAACTGATTATTTATACAAAGATGTATTGGGTGAAGTTACTGATACTTTGATACTTTACATGCTACTCTGCAGGGGGTTGTGGGTGGGTGAGCAGGAAGGAAAAATCTGCAAGCAGGACCACCCCAAAACAGTACACAGAAACATAGAAATAAAGAAGCTGACAGCAGATAAGGACCGCTAGGTGCATCCACTCTTCCCATATACCCTACCTGTATCAGCGGCCACTGACCCTACTTGGTCATCAACTTTAGTTTCTCCTTCCCACCTCTAGGGTTCCCTTATTCCTATTCCATGCATGTTTGAACCCTGCCACTGTGCTCACTCCTACCACCTCCTGGGGAAGGCTATTCCATGCATTCACCACCCTTTCTATGAAAAAGAACTTCCTCACAACATTACCCCTTATCCTGCCCCCCTCCAATCTCATATCATGCCCCTTGTTCTTGTACCTCTCCTGTACCGAAATATGTCTTCCACTTGCACCTTGTTTATGCCCTTAAGATACTTGAAGTTTTCTATCATATCTCCCCATTCCCCCCTCTCTTCCAGTGTATACATATTGAGGTCTTTTAATCTCTCCTCACAAGTCTTCTGTTGCAATCCCTGCACTATCTTAGTCGCCTTTCTCTGAACTGCCTCCACCCTGTCTATGTTCATACTTCTCAACCTCTCAGCAGTAAAAATCATAGCACTGGCCTTCAAAAATCATAGCAAATGGCCAGAATGGGGAACACTTTCTTATTTTAAAGAATAATATGTCAACAAATAGTGGGCCCCATATAGTTAGTGATAAGGAATGTTTCTATCAACCTAGTTCAATTATTTTATAGTGTGAGTGTCCAGAAATAGCTATGATATTATTAAGAACATCAGTAAACTTATGAGGAGCAGGGGTAAAACAGAGAGTGAAAAACATAGCGCTATGCAAAATTCAAAGCAGTTGAGAGGTACTGTATGTCTACGTCCTTATGAAGATGCAGCCTCCAGAACTGCACACAGTACTCCAGATAAAGCATCACCAGTGTTTTGTAAATCCAGCATTTGTTTCCTGCAGTGCCCCCAGGGCCATGTGAGAATGGACAAGGGGTTTCTGGAATGATGAGTGTGTGATGGGGTGGTGGGTGTCACAAATCCACTCAGCAGGTCAGGCCCTCTACTCCCAAAGTGCCAACCTCTGAGCACAGTGTTGTGAACAGTGTAACAGACAAGGTAACCCTCTTGTCTGTTTTTGTGAGTTCGGATCAACCTTTGGTCTCAGTTCTGGAGGGATTCAAACTGTAACCTCTTGCTAGCATACCCAATGCACAGGCTCAGATATATCTGTCTTTGGGGGGCCAGATATCTTTGCCTAAGGGCACCTAACCAGGTATTCAGAGATGAACCCTTTAAAACTTTATAAAGACCTCAGATTTAAAATGCTTCTGTTTCCAGTTTGGTACCACCTTACAAGCTATATGTCTGCTGAACCATGAATATTTCTTAGCAAAAGAAAGCAATTCAAAGACAGACCAGGTTTGCTCTAAAATTTGAGTTTTTACTAAAATATATATAATAATATGTCAAACATACAATACAGAACTCTTATAACACAAGACATACATATCTTTAAACAAAACAAGGTTTAAAACAGTGCAATTCCTACAACTATATTTAGATTTTGTCTAGCTTTCTAAATACCTGTTTTCAGTGCTCAGATGTTTTGCTAGTCAGTGTCAGATACAAATGCATCTCTATAGTGAAAGAGAACAATATTTTCAAACAGTATTGGCCAATCCCTTTTGGATAAAGTCATCCAGCCCCTCCTCTGGTCAAATATCTAACAAAAATATTTTTTTATACAACCACATGATGTACTTTTATTAATCTATACCATACAGCTATACAGGATGTATTAATTCTGCAACCTTAGCATAACTCAAGTTTCAATTACACCTCTTTTGATCTCATGCTGTACCCTCTTCACACAGGCTTCATAGGGTCATTTACAACCTTACACCTCTATGTAACATCCTAGCTTCCCTTATTTTAACATCATAAACCTAGTTTATGATTTCTCTCTTAACAAAATTAACTTAGCAACTCTGTAATTAGCTCAGAGAAACAAGATTCTTAATAAAAGTCTTCCAGTAACACATTGTCTCTAAAAAACTGAGTGTGTGATACATACTGTCAGCAGTTCTCTTGGCCTGCATCTGTCAGCTGAAATCTGGGGGAAGAGAGAGGTCATTCCTAGAGCATTTTAATTTTCAGCAGAGACATTAATACATTTTATATAAAAAAATATTATCCAGCACTCAGAACTGGCTGTCTACATCACAGTGGGGACAAACAGGTTTTTCTTCACATGTCATCTGGAGTGTGCTGTGGGGTGTTTTGTGCAGCCTGTGCTACTGCTATTGGCCACTGATTCAGTCTGATTTTGACTGATTGTATGAGAGGGTGGGCAGCTGTGTGGAGTTGACAGTCTAACTGGAGGTTGGGAGGAGGAAGAGGAGTTGTGAATGAGAGAACAGACATGCACATCACACAAGCCCTATTGGTGTCATTCACCATTTTGGGAGCTGAGAAAGTTTGCTAGAGGTGTGGACCCAGCCTGTGTCCTTACTGCAGCTTCCACTACCAGAGTGCCAGTGAGCCTAGAGCAAGCTCTACCGCCAGATTAGGGGCAGCAGCAGGGAGGTCGAAAATTGAGGCCGCATACAAATAAATAAATAACATTTTAAAGCCAGCAGCCATTGCCAACCACAGACAGAAGCAGGTATCCACCTGCACTGCCCACCTCACTACTGCCCTCTATAATAGCTAGGTCCAAAAAAACTAGAGTCATACTCATCAGTGCATCACTAGCAACAAACGGTCCAGATGGGATGTACTGTCTGTAAGCACTGAGACCACTACTAGAGAATAGTACAACATATTACTCAAGTAGTAAGTAAAAGAAAAAAAACTAAGAAAGTTAAAAAAAAAAAAGATAACATTTTATTTAATCTCCAGTCTGCATGGGTCGGTGGGGTCAGGGTGTGGCTGGGATAAGGGCTGTGGTCTGGGTTCATCAACATTGTCGGGTTGAGGCGGCCGATTTCTGTCTATGGGCTGGTTAATCAGTAGCAGCAATCTCTACTTTTTTTTTCAACTTCACTGTTGAATGTGAATGTGACACATACTGTGTAGAGCACTCAGGCCAGACAGTTTTTTAAATAAAAAAAAACAGTTTTTGTGAGCTTATTACTTTAGCTTAATAGGACTAGGAGCTCACTCACTTTTCTTTTTCTGTACCTAATATAAATGTTGGTTAATGCTGGGACTAGGAGAGATCATTATTTGTTCAATGTGAACAGTGAAATGTTAAAGTTCAAGTTCAAGTTAATTGAGCAGGAGAACTCAATTGAGCAAGCTCAATTACAAGGAGGACCTAAGAGAGACACTTAAAATACATACAGCATATGGCATTGGTACAACAATAAACAGGAAGAGCAATACAGTACAGAGATGGATAATAACACTGTAACAATCAAAAAGAGACAGTGTGCATATAATACAGTGAATGATGAGCATCAGTGCAAAATGTACAAAGGACAAAACTTGCAGTATTTATATGATATATACAATCCCATAAAATTTAGGTACAAGTGTGGAGGCCAAAGTGCATGATATTTATAAATAAATCGCCAACTCTAGAATCGTGGAAGCATTTCAGCAGTAGAAACTCACAGGGGTGGGACGTGGGACAGACAGTTAAGAACATGAGACAGGGAGAAATTAGAGGGGTAGCAAGGGTGAAGTACAGAAGGGTGAGAGGGATGGGAAGCTGGGGAGAGAGCATGGAAGAGGTGAGGTGGAGGGTAAGAACCACTACCTGGAATGACCGTTTTATTTCAACAGACATAATCAGAGCAGAGAAGAATTAGTGGGGGTAAGGGTGAGGTCAACGATGGGGGTGACATGTGCAGGAATTGTGTAATTTGATTGTGACTAAATGTTTGAAGATATTTAGAGGTACCAAATTTTGTAATTTGAGGGTAGGTTGTGATTTGTTCCAAGCATCAGGGAAAGCATGGCTGATGGCCATTTTGCCAAAGAAGGAGTGAGATTTAGGGACATCCATCATGATATAGGAGCTACTCCACAGCAGATAGAGGCAGACAGTGTGATGGAAGGCACCCAATATATATGAAGGAAGTTTTAGTAGGAAGGCTTTGTAAAGCCGTAAGAGTGAGTGTAGAAGCCGTCTGGTGGACAGAGAAGCCCAGCCCAAGAAGCATAGAAATTGCAAGGATGAGTGCAAAGGTGGACATTTGTGATGAAGCATATTGCCCTGTGGTAGAGTGTGTCGAATGACTGCAGTAGGGTATCTGAACAACAGCCATATATCACATCTACATAGTCCAATCGAGGGATGAACGTGATCTGCACCAGTCTCAACCTGGCTTCTGTAGGGAAAAGAGACCTGTTCCTAAAGATGAAACCGAGCCTTTGCTTCAGCTTTTTCACAAGTGAATCGATAAGAGCAGAAAAGGACAGGTGGTGGTCCAACAAACACCCCAGGTACTTAAATTTTTCGACAACTTCTAGGTTGTTACAGAGTAGGATTTTTATGAGAGGCAGTAAGGATAAGTTTTTAGGGAAAGAGGTAAAATAGAGTGGAAATACATGACCTTAGTTTTTTAGCATTCAGAAGGAGTTTGGCCTGTAACAAATTATGCTGAAGGAGGTCAAATTTGGCCTGAAGTTCTACACAGACCTCATTCAGCAAGGATTTGGAGGTATAGAGGACAGTGTTGTCTGCAAATAAGTGGATTTTTGATTTGTTCACATTAGCATTGATGGAACTTATATAGATCATGAACATAGGAGGTCCAAGAATCGAGCCTTGAGGTACTCCCCTTGTGAAAGGGAGAAGTGGTGAGAAACACAGAAACATAGAATTTGAAAGCAGATAAGGACTGCTTGGCCCACCCAGTCTAACCATTTCCCAACCTAATGAATAAGCTGCAGATCCTAGTTAACCAACAGCCTACTTCCTCCTACCCCCAACCCCTAGAATTGCCTTATGTCTGTCCAATGCATTCTTGAATTCCCCCACTGTTTTTGACTCCACAACCTCCTCAGGAAGTCTGTTCCATGCATCCAAAATCCTCTCCATGAAAAAATACTTCCTCACATTACCTCTGAGCCATCCCTCTTCTATCTTCAAATTGTGCCCCCTTGTTCTTACACCTCTTTTTCTGAAAGATGCTACCCTGTTGGACTTTGTTGATTCCCTTGAGGTACTTGAAAGTTTCTGTCATGTCCCCCATCCCTCTTTTCCTCAAGGGTATACATATTAAGCTCCTCAAGTCTCTCTTCATATGCCTTCTGGTGCGGACCCTGCACCATTTTAGTTGCCCTCCTCTGGACTGCCTCCATCCTGTCTATGTCCTTGTGGAGATTGGGTCTCCAGAACTGCACACAGTACTCCAGATGGGGTCTCACCAGCTGTCTGTACAGAGGGATAACAACTTCCAGTTTTCTACTGGTGATGCCTCTTCCTATACATCCCAGTATCCCTCCTGTCTTCCTTACTGCCCTCTCACATTGCTTGCCCACCTTTAGGTCATCTGATATGACTACCCACAGGCCCTTTCCATTTTTGTTGTTGTTAGTATCTCACCCCCCACAGTGTACTCTTCCCCTGGGTTTTTGTTTCCCAGGTGCATTACTTTGCACTTCTTAGCATTGAATCTAAGCTGCCATACATTTGACAATTCCTCCAACCTTGCCAAGTCCCTTCTCATCCTTTCCACCCCACCTTGTGTATCAGCCCTGTTGCAGATCTTTGTGTCATCTGCAAAGAGATATACTTTTCCTTCCAGTCCCTCTACAATGTCACTTATAAAGACACTGAAGAGGACTGGTCCTAGAACTGAACCCTGCGGTACCCTACTAGTAACCCCCCTTTCTTCAGAATGGACTCCATTTTCTATTACCCTCTGTGTCCTGTTCTCCAGCCAATTTTTTATCCAGGCTACCATCTTGTGACCCACTCCCAAGCTGGCTAACTTGTATATTAATCTTTTGTGTGGGACTGTGTCAAATGCCTTGCTAAAATCTAGGTAGGTCATGCCCACAGTCCTTCCCTGATCTACTACTTTGGTCACCCAGCCAAAAAAATCTATTAGATTCATCTGACATGACCTACTCACTGTGAATCCATGCTGTGTTGGGTCCTGTGCCCCTCTGACCTCTAGGTACTCAACAATTCTCTCCCTTAGAAGTGATTCCATCATTTTCCCTATCACTGAGGTCAAACTAAAAGGTCTGTAGTTTCCTGCCTCTGCCCTGCTTCCACTTTTGTGAAGTGGAATCACATCAGCCCTCATCCAGTCCTCAGATACCACCCCATCCTCCCATGATTTGTTAAAGAGGGGAGAGTGAGCCTTCCACTTTTACCTGTTGCATCCTACCTGACAGGTTGCTAGTAAACGTGCCTGGTCAGTTATGCTGTGTCCATTTAACCTGATTAGGAGTAAATCATGGTCGACAGTGAATATGGCACCTGAGATCTGTTCTTTGTCCATGAGAAGGATCCAGTCATTTGTGACAATGGCGAGGGCAGTAGTGGTACTGTGAACTGGCCTGAAACCTGACTGAGATGGGTTCACTAGGTTTGACCTATCAAGGTAATCTCTTACCTGAACATTTATGAGTTTTTCTAAAGGTTTTGAGAGTAGGGCTAGTACAGAAATTGGTCGGTAATTATTCAAGTCTATAGGGTCTCCTGATTTGAATAAAGGATGAGAATAAGTGTATGTTGTGCATTACATAGTCTTTTATATACTTAAGTCCAGAACTCTGCAGTTTGTGTTCTAGGGAGAGTGGAGACTGTGAGACTTAGCTGCAAATGCAATTGAGTTTCCTTGCGAGTCTGTGTACAGTGTGGGAGGGATCCTGGGTGCTCAGGGGGGCCTGGGTGCTCTAAACCTATGGATGGATGGCTGGATGGATGGATGGATTGACAGACAGTAGAGAATCAATAGTGTCAACATGCAGTTATTTGGCAGTGGCACAGGAGAGGGCACAGCATCACCCCTGGCCATTGCCTGATGTACTGAATAGCTTGGGTGGATGCTCCCCTCCTCCGGGAAGGGAGCACTGCTTTGTCTCACTGTGTTATTGCTGCCACCTCCTGTAGATGTATGGCTTGATTGGCCCTGGTGTTGGGACAGTAGTTGATTCAGACTTTGGGGGGGACATTTGGCTGAGTGTGTGGCAAGGCATGCACACACGATGTGTGCACTTCTGCTAGAAGGAACTTTGGTCCAAATGCTGATACCCGTCAGGGGATGTGGTTTTCTGGAAACAGTATAGTTCAGCAAAGGGTCCACATTGCCCTTCCTCTCATGAGAGTAAAATATTCAGGTCTTGAGTCATCCAAAAATGATAACTCCAATATGGTAAATCAAATAAGTGGATGTACACTACATATATCCCACAATCTTTAAATCTTTTTAACTTCACACAATATACGGGCAACGTTTTGTGGCCAGGTCAGTTCCTCAGGCCTACTATGCTTCCATTCTGTCAAAAAATATTGTACAATAAAATATAAATAGTAACTCATTCATATAAATATGTACAGCACCACTACAGTGCACTCCAGAACCCCAAACAGTACGGAGGCACGCTTACACTCATGTCATACCATCACCGTGTCTACTGCTATCTCCCTCTGAAAAAAAGTTTTTGCCAGTTCCCCACTGTTGGACACTGTTATACAGATGATATCAGCTTTTTAAACATTTATCAGACAACACCAACTTCTTAATTCTATTAATGTCATCTTTTTATCTGACACTTATTCTTAGCTTTTAATATAGCTATCCTTGGAGGCTGTACTTGGCTTATAGTATTTTCATCTTTCATTCATCATATTTCGGCTAGTTCACCCATGACGGCGCTGGGGCAATGTGGGCGAGGTAACTTAGGGCTCAAAGAATATGTCGCCCAGCATTAGGGCAGATGACATTCCAGCACCCGAAAGTTACAGCGCCAAAGGACTGTCCTGCGAAAGAGTTAGGCTTCAAGTATGGCCTCAAAGGACAGCTATAATAAAAGTGAAGAATTAAGTCTCGGATAAAAAAAATGACATTAATAGAATTAAGAAGTTTGCATTGTCTGATAAATGTTATAAGTTCATATAATCTGCATCACTTAAATAAGAGCATGAATTGTATAATTCACAGCGTCCAACAGTAGGGAACTGGCAAAATCTTTTTTAGAAAGACATAGCAGTTGATGCGGTTATGGTATAACACAAGGATGAGAGTGCTTGCACTGTTTTGTGTTCTAGAGTGCACTGCGGTGGTGCTGTACATATTTATATGAACGTGTTCCTGATTAAATTTTGTTGTGCAATATATTTTGACAAAATGGAAGCACAGTGGGCCTGAAGAAGTGGCCTGACCATGAAACATTGACTGCATATTGTGTGAAGTTAAAAATGAAAGATTTAAAAATTGTGGAATATATGCTGTGTTCATGCTCCTATTTGATTTGTCTTGTGGAAACAGCAGCCAGGGAAAGTTAAGGCTAGATCCCTTCTGTTCATGCTTCATGATAGCCAAGACTGGCCAGATGGCAGTATATCCATCTCACCGGACATGGGAAATAAAATTACTTATTTAAAACAGCACTGCAATGAAAAAGGTTTTTGCCAAAAAATCTAGCTTCAGTTACAGTTAGGAAAAATATTAGCATACCTGTCAAATGTACTTGTCAAGGTACCTCCTGTGCTGCTTACTGTCAGTCTTTTTTTATTTTTTCAATCCTAACCCTGCCATCGTTACAATCCTATGTCTATGTAAAATGTGGCAGCCCTCTTTTTTTTTTTGAGAAAAAAAACTATGCTAAAACATTCATAAAATCCTTATACTTTGGCAGAATTAGAAAATTGTACCACCAAATTAAACTTCAAGATGTCTGAGATCTTTTAAAATGAAAAAAAGGTAGGGTCACATTTTTTGCCTAATTTTGTTGTACTGCTGCTTTAAAAATGGGCTGGTGGTCAGTGGCTGTGCAGTGCCACTGACACTGCATTGTACTAAAAAACACATTCTCAACCACTGACATAGGTTCAGGGGAGCTCTTGGGACACTTGTTTGGTGTTTGGGAGGTGCCAGCACTCACTGACAATGGCAGCGCTCCCTACAGCTGGGATGGATGGTGCCAGGTGTGTGCCTGCCAATGTAAGGACACATTGCATACATGTAGCAGTACCTAGAGCAGTGGATAAGCTCCCTGGCCCTCTACCTGGAGTTGCTACAGTGGTAGACTTTAGGCAATAAGAGTTCACTGCTGCAGCAACCCCAGATAGAGGGCCAGGGAGCTTGCCCTCCTGTGAGTACTGTTCCATGTATGCGCCCTTGCATGGCATCAAGTGATGGGGAGGTCAAGGGGTGGGACTTTGCAAGTGGAGTCCTGAGGGAGAAAAGTAACTGGGGGTTGGGGGAATACACAGCCAGTCAGATGATGGCGACAGTGTTCCTGATGGGCTCCATCCCATGGACCCATACCACATCAAAATTAGGGTGAGGTTAGTGGAAGTCAGGACATAGCTGCTGGTAGGGTATGCTGCCATAGGGGGGTTCAATAGGGGATGGAGTATGTCCCTGAGGTTTGGAGGGTTATAGCAGTGAAGGACAAAAAGTTTATTATTAAATTGTTGCAAGTAACAAATGACAACTTTTAAAAGGTTTAAAGTTACAGTTCATTTATTTTAATATAGAAATGTAATAAATCATGTTGCACAGAATTAGAGACAAGAAATATCTACTCCAGCCTCTAGGCAGGAGTTATTTTGGTTTCCATACTTTTAGTGACAGCTAAAAAACTTTGTACTGGTGTGCTGGCCTGGCTGATGTAACAACAGTCTTGCCTCCTTACCAGCGCCCCTTTCCCAAGCAGGCCTATAACTCATTCACAGGTGCAGACCATGTGTCAACCATTCTGCATATAGCACTGGCACTGCAGCCAGCCTAATCTACAGTATTAGTGTGTTGGTTTCCACTCCAGGTATATAATGGCACCTATGATGTACACAGTACAGTATAGAGGTGCAGCAAAATAACTATTTCAGATAAACTGAATTAAATAACCTGTCTCCCAAAGACTTATTCAGATCATCTGAGTCAGACGCAAATACTGCCCAGTGGCAGTGGGATAACAACAAGGTGAGCATGCCTCCACTGTCTGCCTGCCACACCAATGCAGCTACTTTTTCGCAGAGTCGAGGACCAGGGTCAGATGGGGCTGGGTGGGTTAAGGAGTGTCCTTTTTCTTGGGTCATTTCTTACTTGTTATTATAAATATTTCAGTTATTTGCAATATTTATAGTGTGTGCATCAATTGTATACAGCCAGATTGCTCCTTAAAGGACAATTCATTAAGGATTAGAGCATGAACTTGGGGTGTCATGGAGACAGAAGACAGAAAAGCATACAGTCTTGAGCAGCAGGCAACATCAGTGCCAGCGATCAGAAAAGCAGTACTTTTTGCGCTTGCTTGCACACATGCGCAAAGAACGTCTTGAAACAATATGACTTTTGGAGGTGTGTGACCCTCCTAGCAAATGCAGTGCTCCATATTGCAGGCGCGACCCTACCAGACCCATACTTGCCGAGCTGTGTATGACAGCAGTTCGGCTGTGTTGGTCTTCACTTCAAATAAAAGGCCCGCTGCAATCAGCGGTTGTAGCATGTGTGAAATTAGCATACTGATGTTGACTTTTCCCTCCATGAAATCCCTCCCGCTTCCTCCCTCTGCTGATGTCCTCCCCGCTCCCTCGTTGTTGTCCTCCTCAGCCCCCATGTTGTGTGCGAGGGGTGCCCAATCCCTGTCGGCTGCAGCCCCCAACAAACAACAGGTGGCATGCTGGAGCCCACCTCAGCATGCTCATGCCTCCCCATGCACACTGTATGGCCAACAAGGGTGCCCAAACCCTGTCAGCTCCAGTCCCCCCACAAACACATAGGTGGCATGCTGGGCCCACCCAGTGTGCTCATGCCTCCCCATACACTGTCTAGCCGACGGGTGCCCAATCCCGTTGACTCTCCAGTCCCCCCCTCAACAAACACGTAGGTGGCATGCAAAAAGCCCACCCCAGCGTACCAAAAGTGTCCCGCGGCATCTTTGTATTTTTTACAATGCTGTGAGTTTTTTACAGTGCTGTGAAAGAAGAAAACAGTCCCTCGGTGAGTCACTTGCCCTTCCCCCAACCTGCAGCCACCCTCTGCACACCCCACCTCCCTACACCCCCTCTCACCCCATACTTACCTCCGGAGCCCCGCACGATGATCTTCAGTGGATCGGGAACACATCTACACTCTTCAAAGTCGACCGTGCACTGAAGAAATGCCAGTAAGCTGTATAATGGCATAAATGTTTTTTTTTTCCAACTTATGTGGATATCTCAGGCATTTTTGGAACTTTCGGCACCAAATTTTCAACATGGAGTTATTGGGACCCCTCCTCATGAAAGCAGTCACTGTCATGGCATTATTCAGTCCCAAAAGGTGATTTTTGTACTCACTGTGAAGAATCACCTTTCGGGACCAATTAATGAAACGACAATGTCAATGTTCATGAGGTGGGCTCTCAAAAAGCCTATGTTGCAAATTTGATGAAACAATTCAAAACAAGAATTTGTCAATGCCGAATGTTGCTTGCTTCTATGTGCTGTTTAGGAATTTGGAAGTCATTGGAGTGCAAATATTGAAAATTCACGAACTTACGAGATTGCGTAGGAACTGCGCAATGCCTGCTCGTAAAACAGTCATTTTTAGGAATTTTTTCACCAAATTTTCAACATAGCCATTTTAAGATCTCTGCTCATGAACAGTGTCACTGTGATTTTCTTAATGTGTCCCATACATTGATTTCGCACACCAACTGTGCCATTGTACGCTACATGGGCGGAAACACATTTTCAGTGAGATGTGAAAAATGACAGCTGTACTGTTCATAAGGAGGTGTGGTAAAATCACAATGTTGAAAATCTGGGTGAAAATATTGAAATTTATAAACTTACGAGCGTGTAGGAACTGCATAGCGCCGCAGCTAAGTAAAACAGTCATTTTAGGAATTTTTTCACCAAATTTTCAACATAGCCATTTTAAGACCTCTGCTCATGAACAGTGTCACTGTGATTTTCTTAATGTGTCCCATACATTGATTTTGCACACCGACTGCGCCATTGTGCACTACATGGGCGGAAACACGTTTTGGGTGAGATGTGAAAAATGACAGCTGTACTGCTCATAAGAAGGTGTGGTAAAATCGCTATGTTGAAAATCTGGAGTGAAAATATTGAAAATTCACGAACTTACGAGCGTGCGTAGGAACTGTGCAACGCACGCTCGTAAAACAGTCATTATTAGGAATTTTTCCACCAAATTTCCAAAATAGGCTTTTTGAGAGCCCACCTTATGAACACTGGCAGTATCATTTCATTAATCATTCCAGAAAGGTGATTTCACGCAGTGGCTGCGAAATCACCCTTCGGGCCTGAGTAACGCCATGACAGTGCAAGAATTCATGAGGAGGGGTCCCAAAAACCCCATGTTGAAAATTTGGTGCAAAAATTCCCAAAAATGCCTGAGATATGCAACAAAGTTGAAAAAACCCTATCTATCCCATTATACAGCTTACCGGCATTTCCTCAGTTCGCGGTCGGCTTTGAAGAGTGCAGACGTGTTCCCGGTCCACGAAGGATGTCGCTGGACTCGGAGGTAAGTATGGGGTTGGGGGTGTGGGGAGGCGGGATGAGCAGTGGGTGGATGCAGGTTGTGGAGGGCAAGGAGACTGCGTGGGACCGTTTTTCTTTACAGGTTTTTTAAATGGCAGCCTTGGGGCGTTTGCCATGCTGGGGTAGGCTCTCAGCGTGGCAGAAGGATGGCTGGGGGGCATGGAGCCGATGGGGGATTGGACACCCTTGTCGACCATGGCATCTGTTGCCATGCTGGGGTGGGCTCCCAGCGTGGCCCCCCTGTACTGGGGGGGACAGTGGAGCTGATGGGGGATTGGGCACCCCCATCGGCGACAGCATTGTGGGGGAGAGACAGTGGAGCCAACGGGGGATTGGGCACCCCTGTCGGCCATAACATTATTTTGCCACGCTGGGGTGGGCTCCCAGCATGGCACCTGGATGCTTTTGGGGCGAAGCCGATGGGATTGCACCCCTGGCCGCCAGACAGTGAGGGGAAGAGTGCATGAGCACGCAGTGCATGCGCGTGTGTGTGGGAGGGGAGAGCTCACTACTCAAGCAGAGCTCTCCCTTTCAACTGTATGCCACTGCATTTTCAGCTTGTCATAGACAGCTGCAGCAGAGATTGGGGAACTGGGGCCGCGCCTGCAAACACACTGACTGCATTGGCAGACGGGCTGACACACCTCCAAAAACTCGGATGATGGCACTATGTTTCTTGCACATGTGTGCAAGCAACATAAAAATGACTTTTATGAGCATGGGTTACGTAGTTTCCATGCACACTCATAAGTTTGAGAATGTGTAATATTTTCACTCCAGATTTTCAACATTTGCATTTTTCCACACCTCCTTATGAACAGTACAGCTGTCATTTTTCACATCCTGGCCGAAATGTGTTTTCCCACTTCCAGCACAGAATAGCACGGTCGCTGTGGGAAATCATTATTTGGTACAGAGTAAGAAAATTACAGTGACACTGTTCATGAGCAGAGGTCCTAAAATGCACATGTTGAAAATTTGGGGACAAAAGTCCATAAAATGACTGTGTTACGAGCTGCATTACACAATTTCCACACACCCTCGTAACTTCACAAACATTTAATATTTTCACTCTGGATTTTCAGCATTATCATTTTCCACACCTCCTTATGAACAATGCAGCTGTCATTTTTCACATCCTGGCCGAAATGGGTTTTCTTACTTTCGGCGCTGAGTAGCGCGGTCACCATGGAAAATCAGTTTTCAGGACAGATTAAGAAAATCACAGTGACACTGTTTATGAGCAGAGGTCCTAAAATGCCTCTGTTGAAAATTTGGAGACAAAAGTCCATAGAATGACTGTGTTACTAGCATACATTGCGTAGTTTCGATGCACCCTCATAATTTCGCAATGTTGTAATATTTTCACTCCAGATTTTCAACATTGACATCTTTTCACTCCTCCTCCTCCTTATGAACAGTAAAGCTGTCATTTTTCACATCCTGCCCGAATTCTGTGTTTGCGCATCTGGCGCACAATGGCATGGTAGCTGTGGGAAATCAATGTTCGGGACAGATTACAAAAATCATACTGACAGTGTTCATGAGCAGAGGTGACAAAATGCCTATGTTGAAAATTTGGTGAAATAATTCCACTAAATGACTGTGTTACGAGCATGCATTGTGCAGTTTCCACACAGGCTCGTAACCTTGAGAATGACCAGGGCATTAGGGTTCCTAACACAGGCACTTAAGAAGTATGAGGCTGAAATGTAAATCAGATGCAAGAGGAGTTGCAGAGAGGTATTCTGTTGGGACATTGATGCTGAAGAGACATGGATACAACTTAGGGGGGGGCCCTGCATAAATGCCAAACACCACTGTAAATACCTGCAAGCAAATGTTTGGCATTGACAAATGCTTGTTAAAGCATGTGTAAGTAAGCTCTGTGCTTTAAGCCACACAGTAGAGCAGACTTAATGAGTTAAAACTGTCATGTTGTAAGATTGGTCCCTGACTTTCATGTCCTTCTTCTTGATTTTTTTAAAGGTATCAATTTCCCTGATTTGAGAGGAAGGATGTTGCTGAGATGCATGCATTAAGGGACTTACCTGAATCAAATCACTGGCTATATGAAATAATGACATGAAATGTCACATGAGACACTTAGCAAATATGGCCATATATTGCAGTAGGGGGCTGCATCAGCTCAGTGCACAGCCTTATGTTCTTCTGCACAGCTACCGACACAGTGTCATATTCAGATAATTGGCGCACTCCAGTCAAAGAGCGCTAATTATCCGAATATCCTCATAACACAACCAACTTCACTGCATCTCATGTGACATTTGTCACATCATATGATATAGCCTGTGTGCTTTGATTCAGATGAATTCCTTTAATACACGGGAGCAAGCTTGGGCTACCGGGGGTCGGACGGGGAGGAGAGGATCGAGCGTCTGGAGGACAGCTATCCTCTTCTGGAGAGAAAGGGTTCAGGACTCCCCAGCAGCAGTGACTCCCAGTGGAGACTGGGAGTGCATCAGCCAGGGGGGGGGTCGCACATGCAAGGGGTGGAGACATCGGCAGATGTCTGCAAGAGGGGTGCAGCAGCACACTCAGCTCACGCTGGATGTCACTGCACTTCCGCATCTCTGAGGGGGACCTTCATGATCACGTATAAGAAAAAGGAAAAACCCCTACTCCTGAAGGAGATGATGGCACACCAGCCCTACTGTCGGACCTCGCCTTCCCAGGTCCCAATATCCTCTGACCTACACCAGACCACTGAAAGAGATTGAAGGAGTGCCCAAGGTAAGAGGAGGGCAGCCCCACCCTGGGGGGCACAAGTCAGGGGGCTACCATTGTACAGGGTACTAGGTCAGGGTTCCAGGGGGAACCTAGGTTAAGAGGAGTCTCAGGCTGGGTGGGACAAGCTGAGAATGCCTGAGGGATGCCTCATGACCGGCAACCGGAGGGAAAAAGAAGTAGAAAAAAATACATTTCAACAACATCCTTCCATTTAAATCACAGCAGGATGTTTGAAATAGTGCTCTCTGCATGTCACACAAATACAAAACTGCCAACAGGTGTGCCACTCACCTAACTCAGTAGCGGGAGTCCTGCAATAATTTAAAAAAAAAACAGTCATTTAAAAAAAACTATCTTGGTGATCCTTCCATTTTCAGACTCTCTTAATGAAGAAGCACTTTCACTTTTCTTCCTCTAATGTAGCCTAACCGAGCGCTGTCAATAGTGATAAATGACATGCTGGCAGAGATTTTAAAAAAGGCACTGTCTGTTGTAAAAGCAAGAAAACTGTTCTTTAAGTTGAGTTTACTTAGCTTTGTATATAAAAAGTCACTGACTAGTGAGAGGAGAGTGAGCGTGGAGTGGGCGAGTCCACGGCCTCAGTAAAGTGGATGCAAGCCCCAGCAACCGTTGCTATAGCAACACATGCTCATTTTGGTGTCTGCTTTTCTGAAGCTGTTCTCACTCTGTACTCATTCTGCTCTCACTACAATCAGTGGCTTCTTTTATATAAAGCTAAGTAAACTCAACATAAACCACACAGACTTCTTAACTTTTGAAGACAGTGCCTTATACTAAATCTCTGCCACCACATTATTTATCGCTATTAACAGCGTTCAGTCATGCTATATTAGAGGAAGAAAAGTGAAAGTCCTTCTTCGGTAACACAGTCTGAAAAAGGCAGGATCAACCAGATACGTTTTTTAAATGACATATGTTGTATAAACAGAACATGACATGGCCTGACTGAAGATATCATATTTATCTTTACTCCAGGCCAAAGATTTCATGATATCATTGGCCTCTCGTGAAGATAGATATGATATCTTCAGTCAGGCCACGTCATACCCCCTATTTATACAGACAGTTAAGTCAGCTTTACACTAGCTGCCTTTCCAACAAATGTCATATCTGAGCATCACTTTTGTTGCTGTTCTGCTGTGAACTCTTTGACCTACTAGTTTTTTGTAGCTAATTCTAAATGTTTGGTATATAATCCAGCCACAGTCAGCCATGTCTGTTGGAGTTGCAGGCAAAACCATGTGATGTGTCTGTGGGACTGCTAATTTAAATGACCCACCATCAGTCCAGTCGTAAGTAGAAAACAAGGCGCATTGTGCCACGCAAACAGTATTACTTCATAATTTCCATATGCAGTTGTAATAGCTCTACATGTAAGCAGTAATGTAGCTGTACTGTTAACATTCATTGATTTGTTAGACTACACGGTTTTCCAGTGTCAGTGTGCAGGGTGTACCTGTGGTCACTCAGTTTGGCATCACCCCCGGGTCCACTCAGGCTAAATGTATTTCATTTGAAGCAAGCAGAAGCACTGCATCCGAATGATTGCAACTTGTATGGGTACAGATACTATAAATTTCTTCAATGTTTATTGATATCTTTTATCTTATAACATTGGCAAATTGCTGTAGATAACATACAGGTGCATCCTGCTCTTTGTCCAAAGTTGTTAAATAAGTTAACAAGTAAGTAATACAAAAAAGCCGTAAACTTGAAACAGACTGTAAACTATACAGATTTAATCAGCAATCTAACTTAGAAATAACATGTACAGTACAAACTTTTTTTCAACACAATGTCATGTTTGTCACTCAACATGGGTGAAGAAGAAACAGTAGACTCTGAAGCTGTACAACCTGAAACATCTCAAATTGGTTCGTCCTTCTCTTCTCTTCTTCATCCTTCTCCTTGACTCATAGTACTACTAGTGTTACTGAGTTGTGGTCAACAGAGCGAGACTGTGTCAGTTTTCACGGCTGCATAACAGAGCTGCTCTGAGGTATTTCTATTACATAGTAGAGAGAGGGTACTGTGGAAGCACATGACTGTTACCTAGACTGTGTCCTTCCACAGTAGAATTGAAGCACATGTGATCCTCTCCATTGACCATAGTGCTGTCACCCCCCTCTCCCCACCGGGCACCCTATTTTCCTACTCAGCCCTCACTTCCGGTTCATTTCCAGGTTCAGAGATAGGAACCACCCCTACCTTCCAATCACCTTCCTCATTATTTTTGTAATGTTTCCCTGGTGTCTAGTGGTGCCATCGGCCCTCTGATCACCATCACCATATTTCTGTATGTTTCCCTGGTGACTAGTGGCACCCCCCCCTCCAAAAAACATTACCATATTTCTGTAATGTTTCTTCTGGTATCTAGTGGCACCCCCCCCCAGTCACCATCCCCTATACATCTAATGTTTCCCTGGTGTCTAATGGTACCCCAACCCTCTGATCACCATCCCCATATTAATTTTAGAAATGTGAGCTGTAATAAAGAAAACCTTCTCTTGCTGTTTTTTTTTCCTTCTTTAAACCCATAAAAAAAATGGTCACTCACTGATCTGACCCCTGCCACCCCAACCTCCCACCCTTTGATCGCCATCCCCATTATATATGTAATGTAGTGGCACCCCCATCCTCTGATCACAGTCCCCATATTTCTGTAATGTTTCCCTGGTGTCTAGCGGCACCCCTGCCCTCTGATCACTGCCCCCCCCATATCTAATATTTCCCTGGTATCTATTTATTTATTTATTGAAATGTTTCACCAGGAAAGGCACACTGAACAACAAGTTGCTTGTCTCCTGCTGCATCCTGGAGGAGAGGGGAACAGGGAGATCGTAATATACATATATACATTCGATCAACCAAACAAAAGATAATTAACATTATGCAAGACAGTGTACACAGCACTGGTGAATACAGCAGGTAATGTACAATATAAGTGCAGTCAAGACAGTATATAGTGATAATAACTTAGGGAACAGGAAGTGTTAGCTACTAGTGTACAAGATTTTACCAAGTGGAGATACGTAACAGTGGACAGCAGCAGGTGAAACAGAGCAGAGTAGGGGTTACAGGGAAAGGGGAGCTAGCTACAGGTACAATTTACCGAGAATAAGTTATGTAGGGCTGAAGAGAGGGAGTGGGGTGAGGATGAGTAGTGAATCTAGTGAGGAAGGGTGTTCCATAGTTTCAGGAAGTGATGCAAGAAGGCCAGCTGGCCTACCATGGTTGATCGATAAGGAACTACCATTAAATGAGAGTCGTAAGATCTAAGGGAGTGGGCTGGAGGGGGGAGGATGGATAGTGAGGAGGTAAGATAAGTGGGGATCATGCCAAACCAAAATTTAGACACAAATTTAACTGTGCCCCCACCCTCTAATCACCATTCCTATATTAAGTTTAGAAATGTGAGCTCTAATAAAGAAAACCATTCCTCACGGTTTGTTTTTTCCCCTCTTTAAACCGGCAAAAAAGAAAACAGTCCTTCGCTGAACTGATCCCCTGGTGCCCCAACCTCCCACTCAGCAGTCACCACCCCACACCCCCTCATTCACCTGAAAATGTGCCAGGGTGAAGATCCATTCTTCCCATTCTCCAATCGAAGACACGTCTTGCTGATGGAACCGGCCACTGCAATATGAGAAACTAAGATAACTGCAGTTCAATGTATTTAAATGGAGTTTTGAACTCTGAGGCATAACTTTGTCATTTTTGCATATTTTCTCCCCAACATTTCAGCATGGCCTTTTTGGGAACCCCGCCTCATGACCAATGGTGCTGAAATTATGCAAATCGGGCCAGAAAGGTGTTTTGCAGTTGCTTGGCTAAAATCACTTTTTGTGTGGATTTGACACAATTATTAATTGCTCATGAGGTGGATTCATAAGAAGGCTATGTTGAAAATTTTGGGTCAAAATATGTAAAAATGATAAAGTTACAAGTGTGCTTTGAAAATGTGCTATGCTTGCTCATTACTTTGATAAATTTAAATATTTTGACCCCAAATTTTCAACACGGCCCTTTTTCCACACCACCTCATGAACGTGACAGCTGGCTAAACTGTGTTTTTGCACCTGTGTTTCAGTTTCAGTTTCTTTATTTGATCAATCAAGATACTGCAGTATCATGATTTTTTATAACATTTAAAAAAAGAATTATGATACAGACTAAACATGTACACAGTGTCAGTGTCAGTGGCTCAGCAAGTAGCACACTCGCCTCTGAGGCCGGGAGATCAGAAGGCTGTGGGTTCTATCCCCACACCAGGCACTTGGGTTAATATCCCAAAACTGACACTGCAGTGCAGCATGAGAGGGGTGCTGTACTCCTGAGGTGCCATCTTTCGGATGAGACGTTAAACCGAGGTCCCATCTGCCTGTTCTGATGGTAGTTCAGGTGGTTGTTAAAGATCCCATGGCACTTCTCGAAAAGAGTAGGGGAATTTCCCCGGTGCCCTGGCCAAATTTCCTCTCATTCACTAAAAATACCACCAACAGCTTAATCTGGTTCAAGGTCAGTTGGCATTCATCTGTATCCCCTTCCCCCGGGTCATGCCTGAAAATAGGCAGGATTTGTCTAGTGCACTTACCCGGTCAACAAAAAATAAATAACAGTAAAAAAAAAAAAAACACCTCAATACAATAGACGATGTTTCTCCTCCAACAACAGTTAAAAACATTGGAATTTTAGGAGTATTATTCCAGCATTACTTATAATATCATACCTATCTCTACTTTTGGTTGGACATTTTATAGTTTCTTGTTTTACTTTTAAGTATAGAGCTCAAGAATTTTGCAATCAATATGGCATCATCTGAACTTTGAGGATGCAACAAGATGACAATCAAGTCATAACTAGTATCTGCATAAATTTCCAAATAATCCTTCAATAATTGGTCCCTGGCCTTTTTACACAAGGGGCATATCAATATCATATGTTTTACAGTTTCTTCATGTCCCTTATTACACAGACAAAACCTCTCTGCCCCTGTTACACCATCAATAGCACCTTCCCTATTAAATTACATATATTTTGAATTAACTAACCCCACCCTCATCCAAGTAATGGCTTTTCTGTATGACGGTATCAGGGAAAAGGAAAGGTACATCTCTAATGCCTGATCGATTTTGTTCTCTTTGTACCATCCAGCACATTTTTGCTTTCTAATTGCTGTCATATCAAGGCTTTTCCCTAAAGACTACAGTTTTTTTTCTTAATAAGTTCTCTATATTGAGGTAAAATTAAAACCCCTCTAATATGACCATTCCATAAGTGTCCCATTTTTATCCTATCTAATTTATTTCTCAGGGCATTAAGCCACGGTGATGATAAACCGTTATCTGCCCATTACTTTTTTTCTTGGAAACAAATTTTTGGAAGTATAGTCTTCCCAGGGTTTATTATCCCAATACAATATGAAATTAATGTAAGATCTTTAAAACAATAAATCGGAACTCTTCCCAGTTCCGCCTAACCATAGCATTAGAGGTAGAGCTAGGGACTTTAAGGAGTGCTTTATAATAGTATGACAGGGGCTTCTCTAACTCCTCCTTATTCACATGTCCCCAAACTTCAGCTCCATAGAACAAAAGAGGTTGAATTTTTGCCTCGCCAGCCATAAGAGCAGGCATGACCAAATTTCACCCTTAAACAAAGTTAAACTTCAGCAAGGCCCTTGTGGCAAGCCTTGCTTGGTTTACCTGATTAGTGATATGGGCAGACCAGGAAAATGTGGAGACCAATTTTATACCCAGATAACAATATTCTTTAACCATGTCAATATTATCTTCCCCAATTCTAAATCTATAACCTTTCAATTTCTGGTTGCAATTCCCAAAGACCATTGTTTTTGATTTTTTTATATTTATTCGGAGTTCTAAAGAC
The DNA here is from genome assembly GCA_016271365.2 of Neoceratodus forsteri. Classification (NCBI taxonomy): domain Eukaryota; kingdom Metazoa; phylum Chordata; order Ceratodontiformes; family Ceratodontidae; genus Neoceratodus; species Neoceratodus forsteri. The sequence continues at coordinate 406,059,353 of CM028135.1, forward strand.
CTACATTTCCTATACAGAGTATCAATTTTCCCTTGTAGCCCAGATCTGGTTAATGAAAACATTACTAAATCATCTGCATATGCCAGAGAATGAATTAAAGTGCTATTTATTTTAGGAGAATCAGAAACTTCAGAATCCTGATATACCAGCAGTTCATTAATATACAGATTAAATAAAACAGGTGCCAACAAACAGCCCTGTTTCACTCCATCATTTGACTCAAATGTTTGAGTTAGCCTACCATTATTATCATATCTAATACATGTAGATGTGCCTGAGTATAACTTTTGAATTTATCTAAGGAGACAATAATCCATACCCTTCTGATATAAAAGATCCCGCAACTTTTCCTATTTACAGAATCAAATGCAGATTCAAAATCTATGAAGACTACATATAACTTTGATTTCCTCAGGAATACGTACTTTTCAACCAAGTGTGCTAAACAAATCACATTATAAACGGTGGAGAAACCCTCCCAAAAATCTGCCTGAAAGGTAAAAATTTGACAGGTTGATTCAGCCCACTTATTTAATCTGCTCGATAAAAGTCTAGAAAATATTTTAGAACTTATATTTAACAGACTAATAGGACGAAAATGTTTTGGGTCGTAGACCAAGCCCTTCTTATGAATGGGGACAATGATATTACTTGTCCAGGAAACAGGAATAAAGTTATGTTTTGCACATAAATTAAAAAAACACTGTAAGCAAAGGAATCCAAAATTCATTATGTTCTTTATAGACAGAGGGCAGAATACAATCTGGGCCAGGGGCCTTGCTGTTTTTTAGCATAATTATAGAATCTTTAATTTCCTCAGCAGAAAAAACTAAAGGCATCCCAACTCTCCTCGAACCATCCATCAAGTGTGAATGTGAGAAGAATGAATGTGTAAAACAGTGAATGTCTGAAGAGTGAATGTGTACTGAATGTGTAAACATACGAACATACAAACATACAAAACTGCCAGCAGATACAGGCCAAATGATCTGTCACGTCTGCTCGATTGTGCAGTACAGAGGATAGACTCCTGCTGCTGCCCCCACCCCTTGCCCCCTCCATTGTTTTAAGAGATACCAATTCTTCAGGAAGCACATTCCATCCGCTACCACCCTCTCTGTGAAGTAATGCTTCCTCGCCTCCCTCCTGATTTTACTACTTCACCAACTTCAGGCTGTGCCCTCTAGTAATCCTTTCTCCCTTTAATCGAAACATGCCCTCTGTACTAACCCTGTTGATGCCCTTTAAGTACTTGAAGGTTTCAATCATATCACCCCTTTCCCTTCTCTCCTTCAATGAGTACATGTTGAGGTCCCTCAACCTATCCTCACAAGGCTTCCTGTCCATACCTCTGATCATTTTAGTCACCCTCTGCTGTACCCCATCCAGTATCCTGATGTCCTTCTCTAAGTATGGGTTCCAGAACTGTACACAGTACTCCAAGTGTGGCCTCACCAGTGACCTGTACAGTGGCAGAATGGCTTCCTCACTCCTAGAGGTGATTCATCTAGCAATGCACCCCAACATTCTCTTGGCTTTTGCTGCTGCTTTCCTACATTGAGATGAGTGATTCATATTCTTTATGACTATTACCCCCAAATCCTTTTCCTCCTCAGAGAGGGACAGTTAAACCCCTCCCAGATGGTAACTGTACCCAGGAATCCTTGCTCTGAAGTGCATGACCTTGTACTTCTTAACACTGAAACCCAGCTGCCAAGTGACTGACCACTGCTCAAGCCTTCCCAAATCTTCTTGGAGGCCTTTTCCTCCCTCTACCCCATCCACAACTGCCCTTATCTTGGTGTCATCAACGAATAGACTGATTCTGCACTTAACTCCAACTGCTATATCTGCTATGAAGATGTTAAACAGCACCGGCCCCAGCACTGAACCCTGTGGGACCCCACTGGTGACTCCCTATGAGTTGAGAGTCCCCCCCCAACAACCACCCTCTGATATCTGCCCCCCAACCAGTTACCAACCCACTTAACCAGTTTCTCCCCTGCTCCCATGTTCCTCAATTTATTAGTTAATCTGCCATGTGGTACCAAGTGAAAGGCCTTGCTGAAGTCTAGATACAGGACATTGACAGCCTGAGCAGTGTCTAGTTCTTTTGTCACCCAGTCAAAAAAGTGAACCAGATTTGTTTGACATGATCTCCTGGAGACAAACCCATGCTGTTTGTCGTCCATATGACCGTTCACCTCCAAGAAGGTCACCAACCTTTCCTTTAGGATCATTTCCATGAGCTTACCCACATTGGATGTCAAACTGACTGGTCTATAGTTACCAGGCTCGTCCTTGGGTCCACTCTTGTGCAGGGGTACCACATGTGCCATCCACCAGTCCTGAGGCACGCACCCCATCTGCAGGGAGGTATTGAATAAGTCTGCCAGTGGTGCCACCAGGACCTCAGCCAACTGCCTCAGGACTCTAGGATGCAGCCCATCTGGCCCAGAAGCCTGGTCCTTGTTCAGTGACTTAAGGCCCTCAAGCACTCTGCTCACAGGGATCTCCCCATCTGTTATCCTATCTCCTCCCATGCCAGTGTTGCCCTGCCCCTGCAGTATTGGCCCATCTCTCTCCCTGATAAAAACTGAAGTACTCATTGAGCACCTCTGCCTGTTCAACCCCCTTCTCTACCCAACCTCCATCCTTCTTTATCCTGATGATTTGCTCCTTGCAGTTCTTCTTCTTCTCCTTTATGTACTTGAAGAAGGCTTTGTCCCCTTTCTTAATCCCCTCTGCTAGCCTTAGCTCCTTTGAAGCCTTGGCAGCCCTCACAGCCCTGCTTATCTCCCTGGTTTTCCTTGTGTACTTCTCCCTATCCTCCTCTCTTTTGGATCCCTTCCATCTTTGGAAGGCTGTCTTTTTCTCCCTCACCATTATCTGCACCTCCTTTGACCACTAACATGGCTTCTTGGTCCCTGCCTTCTTACTGTATTTCTTTGTGCCTGTGGCCACTCACAGGTCTTCCTTCAAGAGGGCCCATTTCTGGATGGTATCCATGTCAGGGGTGATGCTAGCCAAATGCCCCATGAGGATGTCAGCCATCCTGCAGAAATCAGCCCTTTTGAAGTCCACCATCTCCCTCCCTCCCTCCTTATCCATATCCAGGGAGGACCACACTGTTCAGTGCTCGCTACCTGCTAGGGGGTCCTCAGTCCATATGCCCTGCACATAGTCTCCATCAGTCAACACAAGATCCAAGATGTTCCCCTCCCTTATTGGTTCCTCCACCTTTTGTGAAAGGAATACATCCTGGAAGGCTTCCAGAATTACCTGCTCCCTGGTGCTTGTGCTAGACATAGTTTTCCAGTCCACCCCTGGTAGACTGAAATCCCAGACCACCACAGTGTCACCCCTTCCACAGTGTTTCCATAACTGGTCTGCCAGTTCTGTATTGATGCCCTCTGACTATGAGGGTGGCCTGTACACAACCTCCAGTCTGACTCTTTTACCTTTATTGTTCTGCAGTTGAACGCATAAGGCTTCCGGCCTCCCCACACCTCCCTCCTCCATACTGCTCACTATCCCTTCCTTCACAAATAAAGCCATCCCTCCACCCTTCCTTTTTATCCTATCCCTGTGATATAGTCTGTATCCCAGTAACATGATGTCCCAGTCATGGTGCTGGTTGGCCCATGTCTCGATGATGGCAGCTATAGCCACCTCCCCTTCTGCCATTAATGCTTACAGCTAAGGTATTTTATTCACCAGGCTCCTTGCATTTAGTGACACCACCCTCCAGCTGGATCCCCTGCTTACCCCAGTACTCCTCTCCCCGCTACCTCCTCCACTTTTTGACTGCCCCCCTTTCCCTCCTTGCTAGCTGGGGGGGAGGCACATTGTCTTCCTCTCCTTTTGGCTCTGGCTGCTGCCCAGTGCTAAGCCTACCCCCCCTTAGTCAATTTAAATTGCACTTGGCTGTAATGAACTCCCCCAGTTTCTGTTTCAAGACACAGGAACCCTCTTTGCTCAGGTGAAGCCTATCTGGTGAGTAGTGGTTCTTGTCATCCCATGTTGCCCCCAACCCCCTACTAATCCAAACCCCATAGTTCTACACCACTCTGCCAGCCATGCATTAAATTCTATGATCCTCTGTTTCCTGGCTGTGCTTGCCCTGGGTACTGGTAGGATCTCAGAGAATGTGACTGTTTGCCCCTTAATGCTGCACAACCTGCCGAACTCCCTGAAACTGTCCTGCACTTCCTCCACTCTGCTGCCCTCCAGATCATTAGTGCATAAGTGCATCACTATGTGGGGCTTCACCCCCTGTCTTCTCACACATTTAATGACATGCTGTCCTACTCTACCTGCCGATATATCTGGCATACATTCCATAGAAACATAGAAACATAGAAACATAGAATTTGACAGCAGATAAGGACCGCTTGGCCCACCCAGTCTGCCCATTTCCCTACCTGATGGATAAGCTGCAGGTCCTAGTTAACCAGCAGACTACTTCTTCCTACCCCAACCCCCTAGAATTGCCTTATGACTGTCCCATGCATGCTTGAATTCCACCACTGTTTTGACTCCACAACCTCCTCTGGAAGGCCGCTCCATACATCCACAACCTCTCTGTGAAAAAATACTTCCTTAAATTACCTCTGAGCCACCCCCTTCTATCTTCAAATTGTGCCCCTTGTTCTTGCACACCTTTTTTTAAAGATGCTACCCTCTTGATTTTGTTGATTCCCTTGAGGTACTTGAAAGTTTCTATCATGTCTCCTCTCCTCCTTTCCTCGAGGTTATACATATTAAGCTCCTTAAGTCTCTCTTCATATGTCTTCCAGTGCAGACCCTGCACCATTTTAGTTGCCCTCCTCTGGACAGCTTCCATCTTGTCTATGTCTTTATGGAGATTGGTCTCCAGAACTGCACGCAGTACTCCAGATGGGGTCTCACTAGCTGTCTGTACAGAGGATAATAACTTCCTGTTTTCTACTGGTGATGCCTCTTCCTATGCATCCCAGTATCCCCCAGCCCTCCTTGCTGCCCTCTCACATTGCTTGCCCACCTTTGGTCATCTGATATGACTACCCCAGGTCCCTTTCCATTTTGTTGTTGTTAGTAGCTCATCCCCATTGTGTACTCTTCCCTGGGTTTTTGTTTCCCAGGTGCATTACCTTGCACTTCTTAGCATTGAATCTAAGCTGCCATACATTTGACCATTCCTCTAACCTTGCCAAGTCCCTTCTCATCCTTTCCACTCCACCTTGTGCAACAACTCTGTTGCAGATCTTTGTGTCATCTGCAAAGAGACATACTTTTCCTTCCAGTCCCTCTGCAATGTCACTTATAAAGACATTGAAGAGGACCGGTCCTAATACTGAACCCTGCGGTACCCCACTACTAACCCCCCTTATTTCAGAGTGGACTCCATTTACTATTACTCTCTGTGACCTATTCTCCAGCCAATTCTTTACCCAGGCTGTCATCTTGGGACCCACTCCCAGGCTGGCTAACTTGTATGTTAATCTTTTGTGTGGGACTGTGTCAAATGCCTTGCCATTCCACCCAGATAGAACTCTTCTTGACTCCTTTGCCCCCCACCTGCTACCTTTCACTATTGATTCACCAAGCATGCTGACTCTCTGTTCTAATCCCTGCATCCCCCCCAGTTTTCTCACCCATAATCTGCTCTCTCACCATGCTGTCCCACCCCTCCAGCAGTGTCATCATCCCCTGTTGTCTCTGCTTCTACCATTGTTCTCTCTCTCCAGGGAGTGTCTCTTTTCTCTCACTGGCGTAGCGTTTCTCCTGCTACTCCCTCCTGTCTCCCATGATCCATGTGCTCCCTTCCCTCTCCTATATCCCGGTCTCCCAATCCAGTGAGCTTTTCCACTCCATCATGCTTGCCTCCTGGCTGGCCTCCCCTTTGCAGGCCACATTCCCCATGCGGGTCCTTGTTCCCCATGCCCCCGTTTCTTCCTACTCTACCTATTCCTCCATCCCCCCTGAAGCCTTCTTAAGTTCCGATGTACTCCTGACCCCACCCATGTCGTATCACCAGCTGGCTCACTGTCATCTCCACTTCCCAACCCTCTTGTCTGTCCTCCCAGGCCCCCATCCTTACCAACATTACCACCTTCATTCAACCTCTTCCCACCATCTGCTTGTTCACCCTTCCCTAATGCCGCCGTCATCTCACCCACTTCCTTAGCCTCTGCTATCCTACTTGTATCCTCTGACACCCTGATCTTGCCATCAGCCATGCCGATAACCACTGTTGTATTTCTCCTCCCCCTTGCTATTGCCTCCACCTTGAAACTCCTGCCCTCTAGCTCCTTCAGACTAGCCAGCACAGAGAACATGTTGCTCTGCTCTCTCACCTCTCCTTGGATTGTCCCTGATCTTTTGTACTTAGTGTTCCAGTTCCATTACCTCCCAAGTCCATGTCTAACCCTTTTTTGGACCACTGTCTACCCCTTTGCCCCTTCCTCTAATGGCTCATGAGGGTACAGTGGTGCTGGCCCTTTTCCTCCCCCTACCTGTTCAATTTTGTGCCTGCGGTCTGTGCCATTTGAGTATGCCTTCCTATGGTCTCTTGTTCCCAGCTGGCCCCTCCACCCCCTTTCCTCTCTTCTGCACAGTTTCCTCCTCAGCCATGCAATTTCCTCCTTTAGCTGCACAAGCTGCTTGCACTTCAAGCACCCCCCTTCCCTCCATGCAATCTTTAAGAAGATGGCAGTTAACAATCCTTCCTACATCCCCTCCTGCACTGTTCCTGCTCATCCTCCCTAACCCAGTGCCCATCCCCACTCCTGCCTCTGCCCCTAAAGCCTGCCTGCCAATCCCCTGGTACCACAGTACTCTTTACTAACCTAGTGTCAATGCCCCACAATCTAGTACTGTATCCTAACCTGATACCATTAAGATATGATATCTTCCTTTAAGTCTGTTGCACAGCTCAGACCATAATGTTACATCGATACCTGTGATTGTCAGGAAGTCCCTTTCTCCTCCAATCAGGAGGCAGCAGCTTCACTATAAATGGAGATAAGCTCGGGAGGGAGGGTTGGAGGAGGGTGGTTGGAGGAGGGTGGTGTGGGCACCCCCAAGTCTCTCACGAGACAATCAACCCCCTCATAGTAAATAGCAGCAACCCTTGGCCATTTTATTCCTTGTTGGTAAAAGGGGAAAAAAAGTTAAAGTTCACTTCCCTCCAAACTGTGCTCCTGCCATCCTCTGCTGTGCCTGCTGTGCCTGCTCTTCCCCACTGCAAACTATGGCAAACAATCCCAGCTCACCTCAATTTAAACTCAGAAACAGAACAGCATTACCTGAAACAATTACATCACCCACAGAGGCTTTCAGAAGTGTAGCCTGCCCTTTCCCCACTGCAAACTGTGGCAAATACTCCTAGCTCACATCAGTTTAAACTCAGAAACAGAACCGAATTACCTGAAGCAATTACATCACCCACAGAAGATTCCAGAAGTGTAGCCTGCCCTACTCTCACTGCAAACTGTGGCAAATTAATCCCAGATCACCTCAGTTTAAACTCAGAAACAGAACAGCATTACCTGAAGCAATTACATCACCCACAGAAGCTTCCAGAAGTGTAGTCTGCCCTACCCCCACTGCAAGAATGAAGTGTGAATGTGTGAAGAGTGAATGTGTATTGAATGTGTGAATAGTGAACATGTAAAGAGTGAATGTGCATTGAATGTGTGGAGACTGAATATATAAAGAGTGATTGTGCCAGGCCCTGTACTTCTGTAGGTGGAAGGAGTCCTCCCACAGAACACGGCCCTAAAGGCCCTGCACATCTGCTCCTGTTCACACACTGATGACATTTTCAGCTTTCCTCGGGTCTGAAACAGCCTCTCTCACTTTTATGACTGCAGCAATACAATCATTTAGCAGCCATTGACCAGAGTTTGTTCAAAAATGGTATTTGTGAGAGTTTTTCACTGTGAAATCTGAAAAGGGTATAAAACCTTTTATATCAGTGTAAAATCTGTATGTTGAAAGTAAAGTTTTTATCAACATCAAAAAATAATACTGTCCAAGCCATTCAAATGGCATGGTCCGGTGGATTTAGGAATGTCCCATTTAAATGGTCATCTCATATACTGTATGTGGACATTGCTAAACTGTTGGTTGATTATGCTTTTCACTGAGTCTGGTGGTCTAGTGAGCAGTCATGACTGAAAAGGAAGTGATTAGTGCAGAATACCATATGTAAACTCTGGATACCCAGAAGGTTCTGATACAGTGGCTGCTCAAATGCCCAAGGATTAAGCAGTAGGTTACTCTGTTTTTTTTTTGTTTTTGTTTTTTTTATTCTGAAACAAGGTCAATCTGTGTCAGGTTATGAAGCAAGACTGACTGCGTGAAAAGATTTCATGGGTACAGACCTTGCTAAAGTCAGGTGGTGTAGTGTGCATTTGTTACTGAAAAGGGAGTCAGGTAATGAAGCAAGACTATCTGCTTGAAAAGATTTTGGGGATGCAGACATCACTAAAGTCAGGTGGTGTACTGCACATTTGTGACTGAACAAGGAGTGCTTAGTGCAGCGTTTTCTTTCTTACATTATTCTTTATTGTTTTTTGTTAAAATCAGTAGGGTATGTGAGGGATAAGTTGTGTGTTTTGTATTTGTGCTTTAACTTACTTCACTTCACTTTCACTTCAGTCACTGTGGTGCAGAGTCATCTGTAACATTGGTTGCATTTTCTTTCTCATCACCTGTGGCTCCAAACAAATCTGTAATTTTCTTTTGTTTGCTTTCTTTGATGGCTTGTCAGTGTATAACTGCCTCAACATCAAGCAGTTTCTCCCAGCTGGTTACATACCCTTTCTGCTCTCACCATTTCATGGCACACTGAAGACCAGTACAGTGTCCACAGTGGGGACCACAGTTTCCTCCTGGGTGTCACTCTCCTCCTCACCTTCTGTCTCCATCTCTGTCTCAGAAGCCCTGCGAGCCACCACAACTACTTCCTCATTTGTTAAGTCACCTTCTGTGGGCTCATGGGCATCCATCTCCACAAAAGCAGAGAAAGTGGTTTTGTCCATAAATGCTAGGATGGGCAAGTCTTCCAGCACTGAAGTGTGATCAGTAATTTGTCCAGGTGTGTGCCCTGCAAAACCAGCCTTCTCAAAGCAATGCTGGATAGTGTTCGGTTTCATGCTGGACCATGCTCTATGAAACATGTAAACTGCCTCCAGTAAATTCACTTTCCTGGCAATCTCAGTGGCATGAGCACTGTTTCCCTCATTATTCATTTTTATAATCTTGCTAGCAACAAGGGATCTTTAGTGGCCTTTCATATTTTTAATCACCCTCACCCCACCCCCATCTATCAGTTGCAGCATGCTGGTGCTGTTCGGAGGGGTGGGGGAGAAGGTGAGGGTTATGTTCCAAAGCTGTCAGCTGAGATTGTGAGGGTAAATATTGCAGTTATCCAGAAACAACAAGATTTTTCATCTGCATCTGTGAGGCTCACCCTTCCAGGTCAATAACCAGTCCAGAAAAATTGGCAATGTCATCCAGGTATTAGAGGAACTCATGTAGAACACAGTGAGGTCCTTTTAAGCCCTTAGGCAGGCAACTCAGTGTTTTGCTCTTTCTGATCACTAAGAGCCTTTTTTTCTCCATTCTAGTGAGGTTTACTTAACAGAGGATTGTGATACGGTCCTTTGCCTTTTTTCCTCATTAGATCCTGGTCTTTTTTTTATGGTATACCGTCAGTCTGGGTATTCTTTGTAAAAGAGGTAAGTTTCATCTGCATTAAAGATATCTACCTTCCTGACACCTGTCAGCAAACCTGGGAGAATGTCAGTCACCCAGGAATCAGCAGCTGACAAATCAGCATCCTGCTTCTCCCCATGCTCATGCATGAAGATGATGTGGTGGTGGATTTTCTATCTTGATAGCCAACCATCTGTTGGTTCAAAATCAGAGTGCTCCATCTGTGCAGCCAAATCATTGCCCTGACATTTGCTTATTTTAAACTGGCTGGCTATAGCAGACAATGAGCAGGTAGGGTTTTCCAAAGCTTTGAGAACTTTGACTCTGTCAGTGAGTGACAGCTCATTCCTGGGGAGTGCCATGTTACTGTTACAAAGGTTGCCTAATGCATTGTAACAGCAGAATCATTTTTGAAAGCTTAGCAGTTATTTGGGAGCTAAATTGAATGTTTATCAAGTGTTCAGGCTTACTAGCTGAGACAGTTAGCATACAGTACTCAGCGACTGATCATCCCACTAAACCAAAGTACAGTGCTGACACTGTTTCCCTAAAGCGTAAGTACAGTTGATTGTTTTCAGTAGGTGTAAATCTGTTCCCTAGCAGGCATCCTGCTAAACTGGCTGTCCTGCTTAGCCATGTCCTATCTATCTGACATGTACTGTATGTCAAGCTTGAAAAAACATATGGAACACATCCGTCCAGCATCTTCAGAGAAGTTCAAAAAGTTATGCCGCAGTAGAAGTGATAGTCCACCAGCCATCACCAGCCATGGTCAGAAAAGGATATGAGGGGAGGAATAAGAGAGGGAAGATGAATTCTCTACATCAAGCAGCAGCAGTACTTCATGGCCAGTGACATCTTCATTATTCAGCAAGATGAAAAAAAATGTTCTCCAACAATTATTTGATTCTACAAAGAGTTCACTTATCAGTCAATCTCAAGTTAATAAACTTATTATTCAGTTTGTAATTGAAGATCTACAGTCATTCAGTGTTGTTTAAAAGTCTTTGTTTGTCAAATTAGTTACTGATCTACAAACCAACAAAAAAGTAATGACACGAAAAACATTGACAAACCAAACAGATAAAATGAACCAAAACTTGAAGACAAATTTGATATCTGAATTCAGCAATGTCAGCCATATATGCACCACTGCAGACATTTGGTCTGCACATAATGGGGCTACCTAGGTGTGACAGTGCATTGGATTAATCAGAAAGCATTTATTAGAAAGTTAGCAGCACTGGCATGCATCAGATAGTCTCCTGTAGGCTGTTGCTAGCCTTGCTTGTAGAGCAGAAAGCAGCTAACTAAAAGAAGCTACATTTTCTTGTTAATTTAAAACTTATATCTCAGCAGGAGTCAGTGTCAGTTAAGATTAAGTAGACAGATAACTTTATTAGAAGTAGAAGGGCTCTTATTTAGGGTTAAAAAAAGAAAGAAAAGAAAGAAAGGCAGTGTGTGTTCTGTGCAGGGAAAGGTACTGTATCAGGTGACTTTGCTAAACCAGTAGGAGGAAAGAGAGCTTACCTGAGCATGTGGTTTAGACACTAGAAAAGCAGGTGGGTCAAATTACAACTTCCTGTTGCTAGCCTTGCTTGTAGAGCAGAAAGCAGCTAACTAAAAGAAGCAACATTTTCTTGTTAATTTAAAACTTATATCTCAGCAGGAGTCAGTGTCAGTTAAGATTAAGTAGACAGATAACTTTATTAGAAGTAGAAGGGGTCTTATTTAGGTTAAAAAGAAAGAAAAGAAAGAAAGGCAGTGTCTGTTCTGTGCAGGGAAAGGTACTGCATCAGGTGACTTTGCTAAACCAGTAGGAGGAAAGAGAGCTTACCTGGGGGTGTGGTTTAGACACTAGAAAAGCAGGTGAGTCAAATTACTACTTCCTGTTGCTAGCCTTTTTTCTTACTAATTGCCCTCCATCCCACCCACCCAAAGCCAGTTCTACTTTTATAGCCACTGGATTTGACTGTCAACAGGAACTTCCTGTTTGGCAGTAGGAAGGAAAGGATCATAGAGAAACATTGGTTTTGTCAACCCTAAAGTAAAAAAAAGTAGCTCACTCTCCCCTAGCTGCTGGTGGTCTGATATTGAGCAAGGAAGAAGGAGGCTACTGAAGAAGATAGGAAGTTGCTGTCCCAGAACAGGAAGGGTCAGAGTTGTAAGGAGAGGAGAGAGTAAGCATCCAGAGAAACAGTAGAGAGGACACAAAATAAGACATGATAGGAGTGGTGCAGTGCAATGGCTGTGGGGGCAGTGTTCCGGGAGACATTCTGGAGGCTGCGATGCTGCCCTATTTTCAGGCACCTCTCTGGTCTGAGAGAGGAGGTTGCCCATCTCCAGACTGACCTGGCTAGGATTGAACCTCCTCCCCACTCCAGGGACCACCAGGGCCAATGCCACTACCTCAGAGGTTGCCAAGAAAGAGGAGAGGCTGGACCAGGGTGGGCTCAAGGAGGAGAGGGTGGTGGAACAGAGTTGCATCCTCCAGCTGTACCTCTCCACAATTCATTTGCTCTTCTGGTGGATAGTGGTTCCTCTATGGAGGCACCTGCAGTGGAGACCAAGGAGGATGCTGGGAACCTTCACAAAGGAGACCCACAGGAGGGTGTGGAATGGGACCCCACAGGGGAAGGAAACAACTCCTGGTGGGGGACTCAATCATTAGGGGGGTAGAAATGGGGGAGGAAGGGGAGAGGGAGGTAAGGTGCCTTCCTGGCACCACGGCTTGGAGGGACAGGAAACGAATCCTCAGGATTGTGGGAGGAGCTGCACAAGGAAGGAAGCTGGATGTCATTGTCCACCTAGGGACAAATGACCTGGCTAGGAATGGTATCAGAGCAGAGCAGTGCAAGAGGAGTTTATAGAGTTGGGAAGGGGCCTTAGACAAGTAGCGCATACGGTAACCTTCTCGGAGGTGCTGCCTATCTATGGCAAGGGAGATGCTAGGGCACTTCTCACCAGGGAATTCAATGAGTGGTTGAAAAACTGGTGTGGAGCTCAGGGTTTTGGCTTCATTGGGGACTGGGAGCCATCTGAGGGATGCAGACCCATACTGGTGCGATGGTCTGCATCTGTCCAGGGGGGAACCAGGATCCTAGGTGAGAGGTTTAAATGCTTCATTGGCAAGCATTTAAACCAGCCAAGGGGGAGGCACTGAAAAGAAGCAGGAAATCCCAGCCTCCCCCACAAAACATGGTGATTAGTGAGGTAAACACCAAGGTACAGAAGTTATTAGGAGCAGAACAGATTTAAATGTAAAAAGGCAAAGGCAGTAAGGACAGAAATGGGGCTAAAGGGCTAAGGCTATCAAAAGTGGAGGGTGATGAGTACCAATGCCCATAGTCTGTTTAACAAGCTCCCTGAACTAGTGGCCTTGATGGAAGAGGGTTGCCTGGATATTGTGGCAGTCACAGAAACATGGTACACAGAGAACCATGACTGGGATGTCAACGTACCAGGATACACAATCTACAGGAGGGATAGGGAGGGAAAGAGGAGGAGGGGTAGCTCTCATGTAAAGGAAGGGATCAAAGCAATATAATTAAAGAGTAAACAGGGAGCAGATGAGGCACTTTGGGTCACCCTGAGACAGGAAATGGCACTACAATCCGTATGGGGGTTGTATACAGACCCCATCTCAGGGGAGGGAATGGACAAGGAAATGATAGAAGGCTTTCTTAGAATGGCAGAAAAGGGGAGATATTGTTGATGGGGACCTGAATATGCCAGATGTTAACTGGAGCACCTTTGCTGCAGGCACATCCAAGAGCAGGGTCATTCTGATGCCTTATAGGGGCATGCCTCAGACAGCTAGTATTGGAACCCACTCGGGAGGGAGCAATCTTAGACCTGGTACTCTCAAATGGGGACGGAGAAAGAATCTCAGATTTAGAAGTGGGTAGCCATCTGGGAACAAGCGACCACCAAACAGTGTGGTTCACTATAAACACAGCCATACAATCAAGCCATACAAAAGCAAGAGTACTGGACTTTAGGAGGGCTGACTTTGGGAAAATGAGAGAGTGCCTCAGAAAAGCACTAGCAAACAGGCAAGAAGGAGGGGTGGAGGAACAATGGGGAGTGATCAAAACAGCCATCACAGAGGGAACAAGCCTTGTGTAAAGCAAATCAATAAAACACAACGTATGAAAAAACGCTATGGTTCTCAAAAGAGGTGGCAGGAAGGTTAAGGAGAAAGGACAGCATTCAGGAAATATAAGGAAACACAGAAGGAGCAGGACAGAGAACTTTATCAGTTAAAGCAGAAAGAGGCTGGGAACGCAGCAGAATAGCAAAGGCCCAAACCGAGGAAAGGATAGCCAATTCTGTTAAGAAGGGGATAAGATCTTTATAGGTACATTAGGGAATGAAGAAAGACCAAAGGAGGGATACTGAAGCTTAATAAAGGGAGGGAATGTGGGTAGAGGGTGACAGTGAAAAGCAGGATACTGAATGAATATTTCTGCTCAGTATTCTACAAAGGAAGAGGAGGGGAGTTACCTAAACCAAGCAAGAGAAACACTCAAGACGGGGTCGATACACAGTCCATTTACAGAAGAAAGGGTTCTGAAAGAACTGATAAAATTGAAGGTGGACAAAGCAATGGGGCCTGATGGGATTCACCCAAAAATTCTAAAAGAACTAAGGGTAGAACTAGTGACACCGCTGACTACTCTCTTTAACAAATCATGGGAGGATGGGGTGGTACCCGAGGACTGGAGGAGGGCAGATGTGATTCCTCTTCACAAAAGTGGGAGCAGAACAGAGGCAGGAAACTACAGACCAGTTAGTTTGACCTCAGTGGTAGGGAAAATGATGGAATCATTTCTGAAGGAAAGAATTGTTGAGTACCTAGAGGCCAGTGGGGCACAGGACCCAAGGCAGCATGGATTCATGATGGGAAGGTCATGTCAGACGAATCTAATAGATTTCTTTGACTGGGTGAACAAAGTAGTAGACCAGGAAGGGGCTATGACATGGCCTACCTAGATTTTAGCAAGGCATTTAATACAGTCCCACACAAAAGATTAATTCACAAGATAGCTAGCCTTGGAGTGGGTCCCAAGGTGGTAGCCTGGATAAAAAATTGGCTAGACAACAGGACACAAAGGGTAGTAGTAAATGGAATACACAGTGAAGAAAGGAGGGTTGTTAGTGGGGTACCGCAGAGTTCAGTACTGGGACCGGTCCTTTTTAATGTCTTTATAAGTGACATTGCAGAGGAACTGGAAGGAAAAGTATGTCTCTTTGCAGATGACACAAAGATCTGCAACAGGGTTGATACACATGATGGAGTGGAAAGGATGAGAAGGGAATTGGCAAGGTTGGAGGAATGGTCAAATGTATGGCAGCTCAGATTCAATGCAAAGAAGTGCAAGGTAATGCACATGGAAACAAAACCCAGGGAAGTGTACAATGGGGTGAGATACTGACAACAGTAAAAATAGAAAGGGACCTGGGGTAATTATATCAGATGACCTAAAGGTGGGCAAGCAATGTGAGAAGGCAGTAAGGAAGGCAGGGGGATACTGGATGCATAGGAAGAGGCATCAATAGTAGAAAACAGGAAGTTGTTATCCCACTGTACAGACAGTTGGTGAGACCCCATCTGGAGTACTGTGTGCAGTTCTGGAGACCCCATCTCCGCAAAGACATAGACAGAGTGGAAGCTGTCCAGAAGGGCATTCAAAATGGTGCAGGGTCTGCACCAGAAGACATACAAGAAAGACTAAAGGAGCTTAATATGTATACCCTAGAGGAAAGGAGGGAGAGAGGGGACATGATAGAAACTTTCAAGTACCTCAAGGGAATTAACAAAGTCCAAGAGGGTAGCATCTTCCAGAAAAAGAGATGTACAAGAACAAGGGGGCACAATTTGAAGATAGAGGGGGGACGGCTCAGAGGTAATGTGAGGAAGTATTTTTTCACTGAGAGGGTTGTGGATGCATGGAACAGCCTTCCTGAGGAGGTTGTGGAGTCAAGAACATTGGGGGACTTCAAGAATGCATGGGACAGGCATAAGGCAGTCCTAGTGGGGGGTAGGAGGAAGTAAGCTGTTGGTTAACTAGGATTTGCAGCTTATCTGTTAGGTAGGAAAATGGGCAGACTAGGTGGGCCAAGCGGTCCTTATCTGCCATCAAATTCTATGTTTCTATGTTTCTCCCTTCATGGTGAACTGTCTGACCACTTCACCAGGCAGAGATTACCTGTCTACACCAAAAAAGTACATAATTTAAGCTATACCAGATGTGTATGGCCACTTCCCTTTGCGTAGAGTGCTATGTGTGGAAGTGTACTTTTAAAATCTTTGCAGTGTCAATACAGTTTTATTTGTGACAAAACTGAAAATTTAAATGATGGATTATTAACCCACAAAGAAAGCACTTCATGTGATATTTGTTTTTAGTATATTTGCTTCAGCTTTGCACACCATAACCATAGCAGAACAAATTAAAATGAAAAATTTACAGCTATAACAGTCATGAAAATGGTTTCGCTGGACAATGTCTACCTGTGAATATGCTTAATATTGCACATATTTGAAAAGCAAAAAAAAAGTGATATGACTGTTACCATATTTTGTTTAGAAAACATGAAATAAAATAACATACAGATTCATTCATTGCCTGTGGAATCTATTTTAGTTCTTTTTATGATTTCTGGAGTTTCATGAGCTCATAAATATGGTTAATGAGTAAACATGACTGACTTCTAAAAAGTAACAAAAGGTAATATGAAAAGTAATATAAGTTACTGTTACTGATTACTTTCCATGACACAGTAATACATAACTGTAACTGATTACATTTCTTTGAGAGTAACTAGAAACTGTAACTCATTACTTTTTAAAATTAACTTACACAACACTGATCTTTTTCTGCCATCGCCTTCTATGTATCTATGGAGCCCAATTACTGCTTTTATTCCTCACTATTCACCAGTGGGTGAGGTTATACCTCTGGCAAGAGCCTTCCTACTTTGCCTTTTGAATTTACCAGATCTTCGACCTTGCTATATGGTTTGGGTTCACCCAGTTTCTCATATACTACTTGATACCGTGGCATCAGTTCAGTTGTTGTACAGGAGGCAGCACTGCTGTAAGGATTTTTGAATCAGGCATTCCTGGCTAATATCCACTCCAACTCTGCTTACCTCTCATTAGCCAGATCTTTACTTTCAATGGAGAGTGTGCTGGGCACCAGCATGGCCACAAATACCTCAATCTGTCCTCTGGCAGTAGCTGGCAATCTCCCCAGACCTTCTGCCAGAGGCAGTATCTCTGATATATTGTACATCCCAGCTTGGGATTCCACATTAATACTAGTCCCATCTCCTACCTGTATCAGCAACTCAACATCTGTCACCAGAGTGTTCAACATATTCAGCACAACTGGTAGCATGTCCCTCAGACACAGGACTAAAATTGCCCCCCAGAATGTGAACACCCACTTTGGTGAGATCTTCCATGCACCCCAAGGTCACCAGGGATTTCCTTTGAGGATCAAAATAAAAAAGCAGAGTATACACCGAAGCAGCATTAATAAATTGCATTGCCAAGGAACAAAAATACAAATCAACAAAGAGAGAAGACTGGTGATCATAGTGACTCTGGAGACACCAGGAGAGTAACTTTTTTAGAACCACAGGGGGAGGAGGAGCCCTGCCAGGAACAGGCCCAAACAGAGGGATAAGGAAGCAGAAAGGGCAGACAAAGAGGGACAAATGACCAGGTGGAGCTCACCCCCCCAAGGTTAAGAAGGAAGAGACAAGCCAACAACCAGTGTAGAATTTGTCCAATTAAGAACTAACCACAAAACAACTAAATATCCTGTCTAAGGGCCTTTCCTTCATCCTCACTTGTAACATCAGTCATTTTCAATTAGAGGTGGACTTGTACAAATCTTTAAGAAAAATTTATCTCAAATATTTCTATATAGAAACAGTAACAGAAATTATCAACAGGACACTCCACAGTCCAGTCTCAAAGCCAGAACTGAATTTGGACTTTGCCTTACAATTGCTTTATGAGGAAAATAAGGAAGGTATGGACAACATGGAGGACAACTGTAATGTGAACTATACAGAAGAAGTAGCCTTGCTTATGTCCGCAACAGAAGACTCATTTGATCAAAATGTGTACCAGAGGGGGTAGGGAAATGAGAGTTCTATTGAAGAGGCCAGTGAAATATTAATCGTAAAAGGCTACATCGCAGGACTCAGGGCTAAGAGTACCTTTTGTCCAGACTAAATGAGGCACCCAACTATAAGGTCTTTGAATATATTGTGAAAGATTATATTACAAAACTTGCAGCTACTCCCTATCCACCACCATTCACCAACTTGTCTGTGGGTAAAAAACAAGGCATTAAGGAACTTCAGTCCAGGAAGAACATAACCATAAAACCAGCAGACAAAGAGGCAATGGTGGTGGTTCAGGATATTATCCAGTACACCAAAGAGATTAATAGACAACTCAGTGATGATACCTGTTACAAAAGGCTACCCTATAATCAAACAGTAGCATTTAAGGTTTTATTGAATGATCAGATTGATAGGGCCTTTGCCTTATTACTAACTGACCAAAATGAAGTCATTTTTTTAAACAGATCATCTGAGCTGTCTCACTTTTTACATGCTCCTCAATGTCCAGAAATCCATGAGGGACCCTCCTGGGCCAACTTGTAGTCTCTGGCATTGGGTGGCTCTGCAAGGGTCCTTCTGGATATGTGGACCACTCTATGAAAATGATGTTGCCTAAAGCCCCAAGTTACATCAGGGGTACTGCCAATCTCATTAATAAAATTGAAGGGATCAAATGGAGAACACAATATTGTTCGTCTACTGTTGATATTGTTAGCCTCGATACCTGCATTAACCATGCACAGGGAATAAAAGCAGCTGAGGAAACACTCCTGCTAGATGAAAATCTTTGAGAGGCTCAACACACTTTTATCCTTTCATTATTTTCCTTTGCCCTACACCACAACTAGTTCCAGTTTGACAAGAAATTCTATTTAGCCTGTACTTTGTACTTTCTGATAATGTATTCCCTCTCTGTACATAGTTCTGTGGTATGTTTGTGTTTCTTTTTTGTCATGTGTTCTTGTACTGTCTGTTTTATATATTCAATAAAGCATGCTATTATAAAAAAGAAGTTCTATTTACAGAACCAAGGGACAACTATGGGTGCCATATTAGCACCATCACATGTTAACATTTTCCTGTCAGCTTGGGAAGGAACAGAAAGTAGTGAACAGTGAAGACAATCACCACCTCAGAAACATTGTTCAGTGGTATTGATTTATTGATTATATGTGTCTGGGGTTGGTATGTACAGGAAATTCCATTCATAATCGAATGGCTTGGTGACAACCAATTGAACTTGAAATGTACACATTGTGCAAATGCCATGGAGAGTAAGTATTTGGATATTAAATTGGGAGTCAGTGAATGTAACACAGTCATTTGCTCACCCTACAGGAAACCCATAACTGGGAATTCCCTGCTTAGAGTAGAGAATTCTCATCCTTGAGACCTGGTCAACAGCATCCCTTACAGCCAAGTTTTGATGATCAAGAGAAATTCTTCACAAACAGAAACATACAAAGGAAGGCTTGGATGTTGCCAGCCAAGTTTCAGGATAGAGGTTAATCTGCAGAAATGGTATAACAAGCATACAAAAGGCTGACAAAATCAACCACCTAGCTCTGCTCAAAATAAAAACAAATGGTGGGAATATTAAATTAAAACAATCTCATCATGGTTTGGGATTTTAACCATCAAGCCAATGAGATCAGAATATTATCAAGGAAAGATGCAAAATTCTCGCAAGGGATCCTGAAGTAGGACTGCTAGTGGGTAATAGCCCCAGAGTTAACCTTCCAGGAGAGGAAATCTGCAGGAAAAACTCACCACAGTCGTTTTGTCAATGCAGCAACCATATCTAAACAAAATAGACCAGGTTTTTGTTGTTGTTGTTGTTGTTGTTGTTGCAGATGTTGCAATGTACGCAAATATGTGAATACAGGTTTATATTTTGAACATCCCATTACCAAAAATAAACATGAGCTTAGACAATACATAAACCTCTGCACTCCTTTTACTGCCTATGTGGGGGGGAGGTCCAAGTAGCAGTGTATATGTGGGTCTTACAATATAACCATTGAAAGATAGAGTGCAGGAGCATGTGAGAGCCATCATGAGAGGTAAATAAAATAATGCACTCAGATCCGACTTTGATGTACAACATAACTGCACCCACTTAATTTCCATTTAAGAGCCCTGGAGCATGTCCAGCAGCTTCAATATGGTAAACATTGAAAACATATTTTACGCCAGTGGGAGACTTTCTGGATTTCAATTTTGAATTCATCACACCCTCATGGCCTTAATGAGTAAATCACCTTTAAAACATTTCTGGGTTAAATGTATTGTGGTTTAAATTTCTAAGAAGTCTGTCTTCCAGCATAACTTGAAACTACTAGTTCATATCAATTTGTGTTATAGTAGATGATCTCTGACAACTACTGTATATAGCACAGTCAGGAAACAGTGTTTCACCCTCGTATAGAGCTCCTTCTTTCTTTTTCTCCTGTATGTAGGATCATTCCCAACCCCCCAACCTCCCACCTGTTTCCCACCCCCATATCCAATTTCCTACCCTCCTCATTTACCCTCCCCTCACACCTGTATCTCTCCCACCACTCAGTTGTTCCTGTCACCTCCCTTATCTCTATATCCCTGACAGTCCCCTACCCACTTTTCTGTCTTCTTTTTCACCACTCTTTGGACACTCACCTTTGTTAATATTCTGTGCCTCACAAACTAGTCATGGCCATATGTACAGACCACAGGTCAATTTATATGTTGCTCCATGAGTTATTTGTCTACCACCTGACTGATTTAAAATGTGAGGCACTAGAATATATTATCTTGCACTTTATGCACTTTCAATACCAGCCGCTTTACAGCATGATAGTTGATCAATTCAATTGCTGGAATGTTCCTCCTTGCTATCAATTATTTGGCTACATACAATGAGGGCATATGCACGATTGCCACTTTGGAGTTTTGTGTAAAGATTTTGGTTGTATTTGGACTCTGTATTTGTAATATGTGATTTTTTTAATTTGCACTTATGACTTGAAGCACTATTTTCACTCATTAGTGGGGCAGTGATTAGTTAATGATTTTTTGAATGGGTCATGAATATACAAATGTACTCCACTTAAAGTCATAGTCTTGTGAGCTACGGCACACCTTCTGATGAAGCCCCGTATGAAGACCAATGCATAGGGGTGCTAGCCCCCCATCTTACACCACTTGTCAATAACATTTATTAATGCTCCTTCACTGTGTGCTGCACTTTTTTTTTTGACTATTTGGTACAGTTACAGTATGACAGTGAGAGCACCTTTTGAGGTGGAAGTGCTTGCTATACTCACTTCCTTCAAGAAATCCCCTTATACCCCCACCAGAAATAATGATGCTCTATGCTGAATGATCTTCAGACTCCAAATCCCCAGCCATCTTTCTCCCGGTGTCTGTACCTGGAGGTTACCAGATGACCAGTGCCATCGAGGCATAGCTCAGGAAGCATAGGAAAACAAAGAGCAGTTATAAAATTCACACGTATCATTTTTTATTATTTCCAATAACAATAAAATAAAAAAATGTACAGAATGATTTTTAAACATAGGCAGTTCAAACAAAACAAAGTCCTTCCTCTGAGGGTATCTCTATTTCTAAGTTTCAGTCTCTCTCTCTAACAAATATTGCTGCTCTTTTTATAAGAAGTCTTTGCCTGGCAATTCATTTTGATATCCTGAGCTCTTTAAGAGACATTCCGTTTTCACACAAAATGTATCAGAGATCTTGTCAGTTTCTTTCTTGCAAGTGAACAAAACAGAACATGGTGCCATAAAACTAATCTCCTGCTGACAACTCTGTAAAAGAGTTTGTGGAGGTCAAATTGTATCTCAAAGTTAACCCCCTAAGTTATAAATAGGGTTTTGCATTCATTTCAACAGTATAACTATATATATTTTCCAATCAAAGGATCCCAGTTTCACTCACAGATCCACATAAAGATTCACATGTATTTTTATAACCACAGATAAACAAGGAGAAAGAAAAGACAGAAACAGCAAGTGAAGACAAAGAGATAGCAGGAAGTGGAGAATCAGGAGACCATCAGAGTGATCAGTTCTTAGGTTTTACAAGAAAATTTGACTGTGCAATCAGACAACAAGAGACAGAAAAGGTGAGGATAGAACAGATCCTTACATTTAACTCTTTCTGCATAACAAATGGAACAGGGCCTTATTCAACTCTGTCATAACCAGACAATTACATTCTGCTGTTCTCAAACACTGAATCCACAGACAACTGCTTCAAAAGAGAGGCTCTTGCCTCCTCCAGTGGCCTGGCAAGTGACCAAAGGCAAGTGTACCCTGAAAGCACATCTGTACCTTCCTATCACTCTTGATACAGACTTTGTCAGCACCCAACAGCTGGTACACTTACCCAACTCACTGGCTGTCAAAGGCTCTACCAAGCAGTAGATTCCATGGTCCAGCATTCTAGTAAACAATCCCTCCCCTTACTGGCAGGAGAGGGTTGTTACATACAGTATGTGCTGAAAATGCCAAATTTGGATAGAGTAATATGGCCAGGAACTGAAGATTTTCAAGGACTCAAGAGACAAACCAGTGCACTTTCAAATTTTAGAGAGTCTGATAAATGGGTTAAGTTTTGGGTCTGTTCCAAAAAAGCATAGTGTCAGTTTCTTTTGGCTGAGTATCAATTTGTATGAAGGGAAATAATTCTGTAAAGAATCATAGCTTTTTGAAGTTGAATTTGGAGTTCCAAAACTGAGATACATGAATTATATAATATTGTATCATATGCATATAACATAATGTTTTATCCTGGACTAGTCAAAGGAAGATCATTGAATAATATTGAAAATAAGAGTGGTGGACTCCAGCCTTAATGGTAGAAGGACTTGAAATGGTAGAACATATTTCTAAATGTTGTTCATGGTTCCATTAATTAAACCATTTTAAGGTATAATCTACAACACCAAACAGAGACAGGTTTTGAAGAGAGGATCATGATCCATGAGATCAAAGGATTTGGTGACATTTTGTAGGCAAAATCTGATCAATATGTAGACATGATCCAATCAGGTTTTAGGCATTCATATAGTGAGGTAAGACTGTTCAATCATAGAACTAGTTAGTCTGTGAATCTCTGAACTTGAGCTAAATCCTAGTTTTTCGTGCAACAACAACACAAACTAGACAGATAAATTACAAAGAAAACAGATCATAATTTACTTGATAAAGACTGCAAGAGAACAGGACCTATAAAAAGAAGTGAATTTCCCATTTATGTATTTTTGTACCATTCTTACACACAGGAGTGGCCAAAGTCAGTTGTTTGATATTTACAAACATTAGATAATCCAATACTGAAATGCAAATTACTATAGCATTGCATCGTAGGCCTGTGTATTTATTATGGTACACTATGATCAATGTCTTCCTGCAATGAGACAGGATAACTTCTAGAATTACTCTGATACTTGAAGGTAAGGATGAGTCAATCCACACTTTTTATTCAGCGATATTGGAAATATATGGGGCAGGATTCACAAAGCAGATGTGCTAGGCTCAAACAGCATAAACAGGATGCACCCACCAAAAGCCGAGCGATTCACAAAGGGATGTGCCACAGGATGCCCCATGCGCAACCCCACTGTGAATCAGACGTGATGCACATGGTACAAGTGGAGATGCACCAGTGCATCTGTGATGCACAAAACCACCTGGGGAGCAGAACAGTGAATAAGGAGCAACCCAGCAGGGAATGTGGGAGCAATAGGGGACAATGCAGTGGGACAAAGGAGATAGGGACACACGCCCAAAGGGACAAGCCAGAGTGGCCAAGGGCCCAACAGTGGCCACAGCAGATGAACTTCACAGACAGGGCATTCAGAACAACACCCAGTACCACAAAACACAACCCACACAGGACCACAGCAGGCACACAAGACAGGCACACTGTCACCTGCAAGGTGCCACATACCTGCGGGGGACACCATGCAGCACAGTGGTGTCCAAAGGACAAGGCCACCACCACAGGTGCCCAGGGATGTGGGGGTGTATGAAGCCACACAGACAACACCAGTGCATAGGCTGGGTGGCACACAGGAAAACCACTGCACCACACAGGCATGTCACACCCCCAACCACAGTAGACCGCACACAGGTCTGATGACTGATAGTGCAGCAGTGCAATGGATGCATGCCACAGGCATCACACACAGACCAGGGGCATAGACATGTGCAGCAGGACAGAAGGCCCACCCACAAGCCACAGGCAACATGGTGGGCACACAGCAGGCAGGACATGGCGGGGGGCAGGAGGTAGCTGTCTGTACAAACACATGTGCAGACAGGAGTATGGCAGCAAGGGGACAGAGGACAGCTGCAGACAACAACCAAACCCAAGAACATGGTACAGTGAAGGACCACAGACAACTGTTCAGATAAATAACAGTTTAATAAAAGCACAAGAAAAACAACAGCAACAACTATGTACAAGAACAATGCAAAACAGGGAAGGGGAGTGTGGGACTATATACAACATCATCAACTGGGGAAAGTAAGGGAGGAAAGTGGGAGTGGGAGTGGCTAAAGGGGATGGGTGGGGACACCAATGCAAAGTAGGGAGGGGAAGCAACAGAAAAAAAGTCCAATATCACCCCATGGGGCATGCCAGGGGACGGAGCACACGTCTCTGGCCCCATGTGGTGAGGAGACAAATAACATCTGATAGTGCCCTCAGCAGACAACCCTGCCTCCGGAACAGTGGCCTCTAAGAATTTCAGAGTGTGCACCGCACTTGTAGTCACAGGTCCTGTGGTGCCTCCTGCCAATGTCCCCCATGGCCACAACCACCAGTATGCACATCCTGGGGACCTAGAGTGGGGAACACAGAGAACAGATACTAAGTGCCATGTACCAAACAACACCCCAACCCCCCAGTGCATAGGCTGGAGGCATCCACCATGGAAATGGCTCAGATCCCACCAGGCACAATTCACAATGCACCAGGCAGGCCCAGGGTGCCACACTGATTGTGCGCAGGAACCGAGTGGGCACATGTCCCACATGTACAGACAGTGGCCCATGCGGGGGGGCATAAGGGCAAGCTGCATGCAACACATGCATAAAGCAGTGGCCTGAACAAGCATGTAGGCTCCATCAGGACACCAATGGGGTGCCATTGAGTGGCCACAGTGCACACAGCAAGCACACATGGTTGTTGCCGACACAGGGACCATGTGCACCATGGCACAGGCACATGCTGCACCAAAATTACCAATGGGCCCATGCGACTAGCAACACATGGGCAGGCATGGTGTGCCAGCAACACCCACCCAAGCAGACACCCACCCCACCTGACAGACAGTGCATGCATGAAAGAAGCACTTACCTGCACCAACACAGCCATCACCCTGTGCACCTCCAGTAGCCCTCCACTCCTGCAGCTCAATGGCCTCCACGGCCCACCACCAAGTCTCCATCCCTGCAGGAAACACAAAAGCAAAGAACGACATTAGGAGATGCAATGTGAGACAGCCCCCCTCCCCCACCCCACACTGGTGTGGGCATGCAGTGAAGGTGTCAACAAACAGTGCACCAGTGTTGAATGGCCTGGCAGTGTGCAGTAGCACACAGCACCCTGGCCTGTGGCCCCCCAGTGCACAGCTGTTGGCATGCAATGCAAATGGCAGTCCCACCCCATGCATGCCACAATGGCCCCACCCCATCCACGCACCAAAGTAGACAGGCCCACCCCATGTGACATGTGGTACCTGGCACCACAATGCAAGTGCAGCCATGTCCAATTGTGTGTGTGTGTGTGTGTGTGCGTGTGTGTGTGTGTATATGTGTGCCCCTGTGAGTGTGTTGGTGTGTGGTGCAGCTGCCACAACTCCCATGTGCACGTCCTGCAAATGTACGAGTGTGACATACCTGGTCGGGGCACTGCACCCCTGTGTGCACACACCCATAAGTGATCCAGCCGCACCCTGTCCCTGCATTGCAGGTCCCTGTACCTGTGTCTGCACTGCTGTCCTGTGCAGGGTATACCTGTGAGGTGCACCAGCTGGCCAGCAATCCAGGTCCATACATCTGACCTGGGTTCCTGCAGGTCATCCTGGCTGAACAACTGGCCCTCCACCTGCATCACTAAGACTACAAAGTGGAGGAGCTCAGCCTCGGACCAGTTCATAGCCCTGGGGCCTGCTCTTCTGGCATATGGCATGGCTGAGCTCAGTCTGCACAGCACTTGGCTCCTGTGGGACCTGTGCTGCTAAGATAGTCTAATCGCTTTCTGTCGCCCACTAGGCCATGTACGAGTCACCGTGCACAGCATGCTGAATCGCAATTGGTGCCAATGGTGCTGCCGCACGCATGTGCAATGACATGGTGGGAAAGTGGGGTCAGGGGTCATGGTCAGGTCACACATGCGCACAACATACAAATCCACCATGTTGTGTGTGTCATGCATCATCACGTAGGGCAACGGTGATGCGCAGTAGCCCACAGGTGCAGAAAGGTAGTTGTTGTGCAATCAAGGCACGACTAGGATCAGGAATCACAGTGGGCATCATGCACATGGACGTGCATGCACATACAGATGTCGCCACACATCGTGCGTGAGCTGCATGTTGGTGATGCGACTGTCATGCCAATCGTGCAGCCATGGTAATGCACCTAGGGATTTGCGTCAGAATCAGGAACATGCCCCAAACTCACTGCCCATGAACGGACAATGCACCATGTGGAGATGCACCCAACACAGCAGATGTGCCCTGCTGATTGGGATGAGCTGAGGGCAATTATGCAATTCACAGAGATTGCTCCCAGTTCAGCCATTACTGAATTCAGAGGCATCTCACCTGTTTAGCATCTCATTATACTTGCCCCAAAACTTATTTGCATGCCCTGAGCCATAAATACTCCTAACTCAGCCCACACTGAGCATAGATGACTGAGAGGTTTGACAGCCTTGAATGTAAGTTCTGTTTACATTTCCTGTGCCATTGTAGCTGCTACAAATGACAGTATGGGCCGTAGACAGCCTGGTAACATCCAGACATGTGCAGGGATAGCAGTCACACCCCAGTGTGTGCCACACACTGTCCCACAGCCCACCCAAGGCAAGGCGGGGGGGGATGGTGGAGGGTGCTGTGACTGAACATATGTGCCATGATGTCAGTGCCAGGGATGGCATGGATCAATGTACAGCTGGTTGCAGAGTGTGGTTGTAGTCCAGGCACCTGTATGTGTATCATGCCATGCAACACCTGTGGCATGTCCAGGAACATGCATCTGTCTGTGGCATTGCACCTGGTCAGGGTGATCACAGCACAGACTGCCCTGACAGACCATGATACTGTCCCCAACATGTTGTGTTTACAGGTCATTGTTGGGCAGGCAGTGTGCCAGTACACAGCGGCCACTGTATGGCAGTACAGGTCACTCGTGGCCCTGCATATGGATGTCTCATGTCTATGTTTTCTATTCCACAGTAGCCATCATGTCTGAAGAAGACAGTGCCACTGGTTGCAGGCAGCCTCACTTCATGAATGATGAGGAGAGAGCCCTCATAGAGGCATACAACCTGCACAGGGATGTCCTGTCTGGCAGTGGTGGCAGCCGTGCACTGCAGGATGAGGGCTGTGAGGCAGTGGCATGCCATGTTAATGCAGTGGGGAAGTACAACTGGACCACCCAGGAGTGTAGAAAACATCTGAATGATGGGAAGAGGAGGGCCAAGGAGAAGGTGGCACACATTGAGGCCTCTCCGAGAGGGACAGGGGGTAGTTCACAACTGGGGGTGCATCTCACCCCAAATAAGGAGCTGCTCATGGCCAGCATTGCTCATGCAGCTGCACAGGGTGTCCCTGGAGGGGGGGTTCCAGATGGATGGAAGCCCATCGCAGCACTGTGAGTATACATGTCCCTGACACATGTCAGGCCATGTGTGTGCATCATGGTTGCCGTGACAGCCCGCTGTGTGCTATGGGTTGCCAGTGTGCCTGTGTGCAATACCATGGTTGGCTGGCACCCATATGTAGTCCATGCTGTGCACGGCTATATCTGCCAGCCCATGACCAGGGGGTCACATGTGTGGTTGTGCTGCCCATCAGACTAGTGGTGCCATCCAACTGTTGGATGGGCATGGTGTAGCACTGTCCCACATGGTGCCATGTGGGCATGTACAAGTACTGGGCAACTCCATTCACTGCTGGTGCATGGCTGCAGTGGTGGCACGGGCATTGCCTGTCTGTGCCAGGGACTGTCATGCGCAACCATGGCATACCACTATGACACACTGTACTGGTATGTCTACCACTATTGTTTCCATTGAAAGTGACCATGTTTCCCTTCTTCCTTTTGCAGCTCCATCATGTCACACAGGTGCAGCTGAGTCCACGGCTGCACGGGATGCCTTAGCGGGCAATGATGCAGACCCATCACACAGGGCTAAGGGCACGATGTCAGATGGTGCCATCCCTGGCCCGTCCAACACAACAGTGTCTCCAGCTGCATCACCAGTGGTGGTGAGCCCATCAAACCCTTCAGCTAGTGGTGCCACTGCTGGCAGGCATGACACCTCTTGGCTGGAGAGTTTCCTGGGTTTGGCTGATGATGACACAGGAGAACACAGTGGATATTACTGATGCCCTGCTGGTCCTGGCATCTGGCACACAGGGGGCACATAGCAATACCCCTGATGATCCAGATGCCATACAGATACCGGGGAAAATGGTAGACAGGGGTGCACACAACACAGAGGTGCCTGCACAGATGGCATTTGCTGTCGTTGGTGGCCCTGCCACCCACAGCATGCCTGCAGAGCCCACGCAGCCCCCTACGGTAATGGGTACTATACCCTCTGCACCTGGTCCTACTGTGGCAGCAGGGTCAACCAGCGCTTCACGGCCAGGTGCTGTGGGTCACACGCAGATGGCACTAGACCATGATTCCACCATGCCTGGATGTGATAGGGTTGTGCATGCCCATTCCCCACCTATGTCCCAGCCTGCCGAGGTGTGCCCACCACCTTTGGATGTTCCACAGCAGGCTAGCACACCACCCAGCTGTCGGCGCCGTCACTGTGAGCCTTCACCCACCAACGTGATTGAGGGTTATGTCCACCTCCTTCTGGACACTGTGGAGGGGCAGATATCCCTACAGGTGGAATTCAGGAGCCTTCAGATGCTGCTGGCCCTTGAGTATGAGCCGGTGGATGTGTGGTGTGCCCAGATGTTGGCAGAGGCACACCTACTGCGGGTGGGCATGTCCACAGCTCTGGAGCAGATTGCAACTGCTGCTGAGGCCATGTGCACATCAGATACATGACGTGGTTGCCGAGCTCCAGCCATACACCCAGAAGTGCCTCACACATGCCCGGGCAGTGGCATCAGGTGGACCTATTGCTGCTGATGCCGTCGCTGCACCTCACCATGCCCAGCATCCCTGAACCTGACATGGCTCACAGGGCCTCCAGCCCCAGTGAACACCTGTTCATGATCTCACTGCAGTACCCCTACAGGGGTGCTGGCAACACCTCCTATGACTGGTGGTGCTGAGACACCATCCACCAGTGGTGGGTGAGGCCGCCCACATGTCCATGGTGGCCATGGTGCCTCCCTGTGATGTCCAGGTCCCCAATCCAATGGCCACTGCACCTGCTACCTGTGTGTCCCACTCACCTGGCTAACACTGCCTGGGGTGGCATGGGTGGCATGCACCTACCCCAGTGCATTACCATTGTGGGCCCCCTGTGCAGTGCCACCCACATGTCCATGTGTGCCATTGTTGTGCTATGTGGCATGGGCATGATGAGTGCAGTCCTGTGTCTGCTGTGCACATGTGCCAGAAGCTGTACATTGATCCATGCCATCCCTGGCACTGACATCATGGCACATGGCTGTGTTGAATGTGGCCTGCGTGTGTGTGTGTGTGTGTGTGTGTGTGTGTGCCACATGGACATGAGCATGGCTGCCTTTCACTGCAGCATCACCACTGCTGCGTGGCCTGTGTTGTGTGTGTGGCTGTGTGGTGCTGTATGTGTGGTGTGTGCCCTCCATGCAATACAAACCTGTGTTACTCACCTGCTGTCACTAAAGTGCTCCTCCACAATTGTGTCCCTGTACAGCTGGGCCCTCGCAGCCAGGCATGGATCATGACATGCCAATGGTGGTCCAGCCCACTGCCCTTGTGGTACTATGTCCTTATCCCCACACTCCTCCTCCTCCTCCTCCTCCCCCCCAGAACTGTCACCTTCCACAGCCTGGACAGCTATTCCACAGTCCATGGCCATGTTGTGTAGTATACAATAGGCCAGGAATATGCCACAGGCCTTCTCAGGGCTATACTGTAGAGCTCCACCTGACCTATCCAGGCACCAGAAGCGCATCTTCAGCATGCCAAAGACACTCTCAGTGTTGGTGTGTGCCTCATTGAATCGCTCCTCTGCCTCTGTTCCAGGTCAACTGAAGGGGAAGAGTAGCCAGGGTCAGAGCGGGTATGCTGTATCACCTGTGGGGAGCAAGTGTGGCTGTTAGTCCACTGATCACATGTGCAACATGATCTCCCCCCCCCCGCACCATGGTGCTCTGCTGTGTGTGGTGTGGGTACACCACTGACAGTGTTATGGCCTTCCCTGCCTTCCTACCTCCCCCTCCTACCTGATGAGGTCTGGCTCTACTGCTGCTGTCTGCCCATGCTATTGCTTTCCACACATGCCCCAGCCCCCATTGTCCACCCCAGTGTGCCCAGCAGCTGTGCCTGCCTATCTGCATGTGGTGCGCTTGGCCCTGCCACACGTGCCCCCTGTGGCATTGCACCTCTCCTTTCATGCATTGTACTTGTGCCACATTGTCCCACTGTGTGCACATCTGCAACATTGTCCTCTCTCCACTGTCCCAGTTCTGCTGACCCCTCTTCGCATTGTGCGTTGTGCTACCTGCACACCTGCCCCTCATCCTATCCTGTGCCATGGTGTCCTGTTGTTCTACAGGTCAGCATGTTCCACACACCTACTAAATGTCCGCTTGGTATATCCCCTGCCTCAGATCTGCAGCAGAGGGTGGACTAGTGCCAAATGAAGGCATCATGTGTGCTCCCAGGGTGTGTGGTGCAGACACTGCTGATGTGCTCTGTGGCATTGCACACCACCTGGCAGTTTATTGAATGGTACCTCTTGTGGTTGATATAGGTTACTGCATCTTCACCAGGTGGTGTGTGGATTGCCACATGGGTGCAGTCAATGGCCCCATGACACCTGGTATGCATGCCACCCTGTGGAACTGCTGCATGGCTTCTGTCTGCTCTGCCTGTGTGCTTGGGAAGTGGATGTACTCCGAAGCATGTGGTAAGGAATTGTGTGAGGAGACAGGAGGTGGATGCCTGTGGTGTTTCCAGCTGGCATCTGGAAGGTTCCTGTGGTGAGCAAGCACATTACTGTTGCCACCTTCATCTCCACAGCTATGGCGTGACCTCATCCAGTGGGTGCCTGCATTTCATCATGGCACAGCTCACAGGGCTGCCTCAGAATGGCCCTGTTTAGGTGGTATCGGGACGACTGTTTCTGTGTCGGTGAGCTGTTCAAATATCAGTCTGGCATGATACTGCTGTGGAGCTGGCTGCCTACAGTGCCTTCCACCACCATGTTGCTGGTCCACCCATCTCCTCATCCCCATTATCATGCCCACCATCAGGAAGGGTGCACCATCCATTTTTGCCTTTCTGCTGCCTCTCTCCTCCTGCTTGCTCCTGCTATGCTGCTGTTGGCCTGGTGGGGACTTGCACTTAAGTCTCCTTCTGTTATACTTATCTCTCCATGGTCATTTCAGCCTTGCACCATGGATGCTTCACACTTATGCATTCATTTTGCACAGTGAATGGCTCTGTGTTGTGTATGCAGGTGTACGCCCCCTCGATTTGTGTCACATATCATTTCATTGCATTTCCAGTGCATCCTGTTTGGTACAATGCATCTGGCTTGTGCCAGAGCAACCACACTGTCTGTGAATGGCTCCATGGCGCATTTTCAGGTTGCGTGGGCATATCTCATTTGCACCCAGAGCATCTGCTTTGTGAATCCTACCCATGGTCTGCTTAACCTTTGCTTCTGCCCAGGTGATCTTTTGGGCTACTTCAGGATCACTTCAACCTTCTTCCAGTTAATTAAAAAAACACTTTAGCCCTTTCCAGATGACCTGGGATAGTCCCATGATTACTCCTTCACCCACCCCAGTCATTTTCCACCCTCCTCCCTCCCAAGACATTTTTTCATTAAAAAAAATTCTGGCTCATGGAGTTGTGCAAGACGCTGAATGAGTGTTTTTTTTTTTTATCTGACTGGTGGACCGGAAAGGGTGAAAGAGGTTGACATTGACAGGGGTGGGTGAGGGGTGGTTAAGGGGTTCTGCTTATTCCTATTCGTAGCCTGCTAAACCCCACTATGAAGGACCCAAAGTATCTTTGACCAAAGTGCCAAAATGGAACTGAAGGCAGTGGGTCTGAATTGAAGCTAAGTGTAGCTGCCAATATCCACATTTGCTCACTCTTACTTGAATGTAGTACAGTGCCAAAATTCCATGAAGCTAAATTGTACAGAACACCTCAGGAATTACAGCATATAGTTCTGCTGAATATCTGGTTAAAATGCCGCATCATGAATAGCGCAGTGAAAACTGTGCTTCATGAACAGCGTCTGTCTTGACAATGACAGCGACAGGGGTAGATTAGCGAACGCTAGTTACTGCTACCACTGTCACTGTTAAGGCAGGGGAGGAAGCGGAGAAGCAATGAAAAAGCAAGGAGACTGGACAAGCTGCTCCCATGGTGGAGAGTTCTAAGGCACAAGCAGCTTGGCTAGTACAGCTTGGGAAAGCAGGGTTCTGTTCCCAGTCTCCCGACTCTTGCAATTTCACTTTTCCCCCCGCCCCAAGTGCATTTCTTTTTTTAAGCTGGAAACAAAAATCCCTCCCCCCAAGTTTTACTTTTCTTTGAAATTGGTCTCTCCCCTCAGAGTTCATTATTTAAATATTGGGGCAGAGGGAGGCAGAGTCGCCCACAAAACTAAAGTGTACATTATGTTTTTTTATCTATGGTAGCGGTCGTCGGTGTGGTTTCTGACTGCTACCATTGGCACTGTGTTGTCCTATGGTATGTTTTAACTGGTGCTGTTTTTGACAGCGGTGTTTATGCTGCATGGCTCTTGACAGCACTTTTCTTGTTTTCGCTGTTGTAACCTAGTGCCATACTGCTGTACTGTAATTAAGAACAAATAGAGCAAAATGATTGTAGTCAAGTGGAGGGTCCACAATTAAAAATGAATTTGGAGAACACTGCATTGTAAGAATGCTAGTGTATAAGTGGTATACCAGTGAAGGAAATACTTTAATAAATTCACAGCCAGATGATTATCTTCAACCAGGTGTCTATTTTACTTTATTGCAGTACCTGCCAAATACTGCATCAACATTGCCCTTCATTTAGTGACAGAATTAAATATCTTTTAGATCACATATTTGTAATCCATTTCAGGCTGCTGCTCCGGGGCAACAATCTGGAAGATGAGCATACTTATGGATAAAGCATGCAGGCAGTTAATAGCTGACATTTCAGCATTATATCATATGCCTTTACAGGAGTTCAACAACGTTGAAATGTCAGCTGTTACATGCTTCCATGCTCTGGACATGCATGCTCTATCACCCTGACTGCTCCCCAAGTGCTGGAGCATGAAACAGATTACAAATGTGTGTTGAAAAAGACATTTAACTCTGTTTGTCATGAGTGAAGGAGAAAATTGACGCAATGCCTGGCAGATTGTGACATCTGGGTGAAGGTAGGTATCTGGCTATCAACTTATTTAAAGTATTTTCCATGCTGGCGTGCTGTGCACTATGTTTGGTAGGCAAAATGATGTTTTTTCTCTGATAGTATACCCTTGATGTGTGCACTTGGACAGAGTCACATCCATAGTATTGTGGTGAGTGTAGGACTAGTGCAGTTTGTTTACAGTACTACATAACACATTCATAGCCTTCTTTTTTTATTTATTTTAGTCTTTGGTAACCGGGTAAGGCCCACTACGCACAAGTGCCTGTTTTCAAGGGTGACCTGGGAGCACTGGGTGATTAAGTGACTTGTTCAGAGTCACACAGTATGCAAGTGGAGGTTGGGAGAATCAAACTCAGGTCTAGTCTGCTGGATGTACCAAGCTCATTCACACCTCGTTCCTCTAACCTCTAGGCCAATAGTTCTCAGACTTTGTCACAGTGAGCCTCCCCAAATCCATGGAAAAGATTTTGAGCCTCCCTCAAAAATTGAAATAATCTTGGGCCTCCCCAGAGAAAAATAACATACTGTACTTTGCTCAGTACACCATGACTAAATTGAAACCCCTTTGAGTACTTGGATCACATTCAGTTCTTTGTCTTATACTGACGTGGAACCTTTGAAAAAGAGCTCTTGTGCTCAAAGGTGTTATCTGAATAACTAATAAATAAAATAAACAAATATTATTATTCAGCTTATTGCCCCCCCCCACAGGCGAACCTACGTACTCTACTACTTTCATTCTTGAACCATTGTTACCCCTTGTTGCAGTACCTTCATGGGTCAGACTACTTCCTCTGTTCCTCTCTATATAAAAAAAACCTTCCTACATACTTTGCCTCTCCCCATCCTTCCCTGCTCCTAAGCAACTTCTCAGGGATTACTTTGCTCCTCCCTGCTATTGTCCTTAGCACTTCTATGCTCAACCCTTGTATTTGGGCTGTTCTGCCATCAGGCTACAAATTGATCAATTACCACCTCTCATTATTAGTTTATTGTTCATATGTGTTTGCACTATTGTTCATTGTGTATTTCTTGATTATTATGCAGTTATCTTTTGAAATGTATTAACTCCCTACCCTTCATTCACCTTCCCTTGTCACCTATTAGTAAATAAATAGATTAAATTCACCTACTATTATCCTCTTTCAGTTTGTATAATCTCTTCACACAAAATATATAAAACTCAAACTTTAAATACAGTACTTTTTCAGACTTGCTTGAGCCTCCCTTGGAACAGGTTGGGGCCTCCCAAGGGAGGCTGGCCTCACCATTTGAGAATCCCTGCTCTAGGCTATACTGCCAGCCCAATTCTTCAGCCTAGAAAAATTACTTGGGTGAGAATTAAGGGTAAAATGTCCCTATACCTGAGATTCTGTAATCTGTCTCAAGAATTTATGGGCATGACACTTTTGCTTCTGAAATCCTGTAATGTAAGTTCAACAACAACAGCATCTTGGCAGCTACAGCTTCCAGGATATTTTGAACAGCTCAGACATGTTTTTCCTCTATTAAATTGTTAATGGAAGACAAATAATACAATACAACATTGCTGATAATAAACATAAGACATCTACAGTTATATTATCTCCATACAACTTATAATATCTCCACACAACATAGTAAATAAGATGTAACACTTGAAGCAGATGATATAGTGTGTCACTTTGTTAGATAGCTAATTATTTATACACTAAAATGCATAAAATATTATTATATAAACATTTTTAAAACATTAGGTTCTAAAAGATATAGAAAAATGATAAAGCATGGAGATAGAAAAGGATAAAACTTTGTAAAAGTGTACTGTAGTATAGTTTTACTACTATAAGGTGTAGTTTTTATTAGAGGTGATACAGAATAAAAGTGTAAGGTAAGGGATGTCTTTTGGATTTTCTTATATTTTCCTTTTATTAGGTTCTTTGATTTCATTTAGACAAAAAGTCATGAATATTTGTTTTGTTTGGGCCTGTGTATTAAGTAAAACAAAAAAGAGGGTGAGACAGGGGTAATTGCTATGTATTTGTGAATGTCAGGAACCTGGGTCCCCTGGATTTCAGCTTCTTCAGTTGAAAGACTTTCTAAGGTGGGGCATTTATAAGAGATGCTATATTAATATCCTATGGTCAGGATATTTGTAGATCCAGATTAGGACCCACTAAATATTTGCTCCAGGACCTAATTTGGCCTGGAGTAAACCAGTGGCATTTTGGAACATGCAATTACACTTTGCGATTGCTAAAGGCATGTTCCAGTATACCAGCCAGGAACTAACTGGATTGCAGTCGCAAACCCTAACTCCCTACTGGCCACAGCTGGACTGTTAGGGCCCACTAAAGGCAATGGAGAAAACTGCCACATTCATATCTTAAGATGCAAATGATCCCATAGCACTAGCAAGGTGCTATTATGCCATTTGCATCTCCTTTGGGCCTCATTACAGGTCAGGAGCATATGGTGTTTGCGACCCCACTAGCAACAGTCTGGGCTGCCTCACTGGTGGTTCAGTTGTCCCCTACAAGCCACTTGACTGTAATTTGAACTCTAGCCTAGTGGCCCCCACCCCTGAACACCCTCTGTACTTTGTTCAGTATCCCTGGTGTCTAGTGGTCCATCCTACCCCCACCCCGATCACCCCTGGTTGTAATTATTTTATATCTCTGGTGTCTAGTGGTCCCCACCACTGAACACCCCTGACTGTATCTTGTTCAGAATCCCTGATGTCTAGTAGTTCCTCCTGTCCCCAACACCCCAACTGTAATTATTTCAGTATCCCTGGTGTCTAGTGGTCCTCCTACCCCAACACCCCAGCTGTAATGCCCATTATCCCTGATTATAGCGGTCTCTTCCCGCTCCTCCTTCAAATCCCACTGGACCCAGCACCCCTCAGGTCAGAGTCCTCCACAGTAACTGGCACAGATCTCCACTCACCTCCATGGTTAAACGCTGACTGACAGTTCTTTATCATGCACCTACTGTAACCAGCTGTGATTACAGTACATGCGTGATCTAGAACTATCAGTCAGTAGCTAGCAGTGGAGGTGAGCAGAGGGTCTGTGCTGGTCACCATGGATGGAGTCTGACCTGGGGGTGCTGGGTTCGGTGAGGCTATTTGAAGCCAAGTGATGGAAGGGACCACTGAACGTAAGGCATACAGAGCAAAGTACAGTCAGGAGTGTTAGGGGGTGTGAGGGACCACTAGATACCAGGAATACTGAGAAATTGGAGTCAAGGGGCACGGGACACCAAGGACACAGAAAATATGGCAATAAGGAGTGTTTGGGAGAAGAAGGCTATGGATAGGGGACACAGAGGTCATAAGGACTGGTTTTGGGAAGCAGCAATTAGTGCAGCACTGATGGCTACTTATCACATCCTCAAACGTGCCAATATCCTGGTGCACCTATATGCAGGGTGTTATCAGCTGCTTTGCATAGTTGCACCAGCATATTTTAGGGCCATTGCTAACAGGTTATTGACTCACTAACCATGACATCCAATATGGCATTTTACGGTCCCTTACTGAACTTGGCTTGCAAAGTGGTCATAGCAAGTTGCTAACCTGTTTAGCAATCTCTAGCCTCTTTCAAATATCATGACCTATGAGTTTACTTATTCTTTGTTTCTGTTTACAAGGAATTTATGCAAGGATCCCCACTTAGTTTAAAATATTCTGCAATTATTTCATAAGGAATGTGCTATTTTCTCCATTCTAAGGGTTTTAATTAGTTCTTGTTTCTATTCAATTAAAGCGGAAGATCTACTGTCAATCCAAACTTTAAGGATAACCTTTTGACTGTGGTTCATATAATAGCTATTGTGTGTGCTGATTCCATGCCACATGTTACTGATTTGTCAAAGTGGGCTATTAGGCATGACTCTAGTTTTAGTTTATTGTTTAAATAAAGTAGTCCACATAGAAAGTCATCTACACCCTTCCATAAATCATTTATTTTCACGCAGTTCCAGAACATATATGAGCAGAGCCGGGCTCGTGAAATTTTGTAAATTTGACATTTTCTAAACTTTTGCCATTGGCAAGATTGGAATCTTCTGAATGTGTTTGGTGGATTTTCGTCCTGTTCCATGGAATTTTTTGGCTGAACTGTGGAATAATATACATGCACTGTCGAATGACAGTTCTGAGGAATTTTATTCTGCAGTTTAATGGATTATTCCGTAATACATGTAATTATTCCGCAGTTCAGTGATCAGTTCTGCGGAATTTTTTTCTGCAGTATAATTCATCAATCCACAATTCATAAATTTGTTCTGCAGTTCAGTGATTCATTGAACTGCAGAATGAGTGTATGAAAGAAGGTTAGAAAAATGTTGAGATTTTAATATGTTACACATAAATAAAAAACATTCTACACATAAGGAGTGCACAAGCATCAGTTTGCATTGTCTCTAACAGTTATGACATCATGGCTACACAAAAAGCATGCAAAACATTTTGCATTTAAATAAAAGAATATAAAAATAGTACAGCATATTTCTATTAACCAAACATCACTCTTTTGTTCAGAGCTTGAGATTTTATATACTATAGCTCTGCTCATATTAAATAAAGAAATCAAGCCACTAAGCCTATCTTGGCATAATATGCATTCACATTTCCAAACATGTATAATGAAATTGTTCTGAGGTTTTATTTTGATGAGTTTGGCAGAATAATTTCATAATACAAGTTTGTGAACACACGTCTAACCATAACATTGGACTCACAAGTACAGTTGCTCAATACTAGATGAACAAACAGATTGTACCAAATGCAGATAAGTCACTTTCACACTAATAACATCCTTTCAAAATAATAACACTGATAGGTGAGGAAATGGACAAGGAAATGATAGAAGGCATCCTTAGGATGGCAGAAAAAGGGGAGCTATTGTTGATGGGGGACCTGAATATGCCAGATGTTAACTGGATGACCTTTGCTGCAGCCACATCCAAGAGTAGGGTCATTCTTGATGCTCCAGAGTGGGCATGCCTCAGACAGCTAGTGTTGGAACCCTCTTGGGAGGGAGCAATCTTACACCTGGTCCTCTCAAACAGGGATGGAGAGAGGATCTTGAATTTAGAAGTGGGTAGCCATCTGGGAACAAGTGACCACCAAGTGGTTCACAATAAACTTAGCAATAGAGTCAAGCCATAAAAAAGTGAGGGTACTGGACTTTAGAAGGGCTGGCTTTGGCAAAATGGGAGAGTGCCTCAGAAAAGCATTAACAAATGGGAAAGAAGGAGGGGTGGAGAAACAATGGGGAAACATCAAAACTGCCATCACAGAGGCAACAAGCCTTTGTGTGAAGCAAATAAATCAAAATGAAGGAAAAAAATACTATAGTTCTCAAAAGAGGTGTCGGGGAAGTTAGGGAGAAAAAGATAGCATTCGGGAAGTATAAGGAAACACAGAAGAAGCAGGACAGAGAACTGCACCAATTAAAGCAGAAGGAAGTGGGGAAGGTAGTCAGAGTAGCAAAGGCCCAAACTGAGGAAATGATAGCCAACTCGGTTAAGAAAGGCAATAAAACCTTTTATAGGTACATTAGGGAGTTAAGAAAGATGAAGGGAGGGATAGAGAGACTTAATAAAGGAGACGTTGGGTGAGCAGAGGGTGACAGTAAAAAAGCAAGGATACTGAATGAACATTTCTGCTCAGTATTCACAAAAGAAGAGGAGGGGAGGTACCTAATCCACTCAATAGAAGCACTCTGATAGGGGCTCGATAGCAGTCCATTCATTAGAAGAAAGGGTTCTGAAAGAACTCCTAAAACTGAAGGTGGACAAAGCAATGGGACCTGATGGGATTCACCCCAGAATTCTAAAAGAACTAAGGGGAGAACTAGACCTTTTTAACAAATCATGGGAGGATGGTGTGGTACTTGAGGACTGGAGGAGGGTGGATGTGATTCCCCTTCACAAAAGTGGGAGCAAAGCAGAGGCAGGAAACTAAAGACCTGTTAGTTTGACCTCATTGGTAGAGAAAATGATGGAATCACTTCTGAAAGAAAGCACTGTTGAGTACCTAGAGGCCAGCGGGGCACAGGACTCAAGGCAGCATGGATTCACAGTGGGAAGGTCATGTCAGATAAATCTAATAGATTTCTTTAACGGGGTGACCAAAGTAGTAGACCAGGGAGTGTCTGTGCACATGGATTACCAAGACTTTAGCAAGGCATTTGACACAGTCCTACACAAAAGATTAATAAAGGCCACGTGAGCACCATGGTGTGAGCAGACTGAGTGGCGTGAGTGCCACTTGTAGAGAGGAAATTTGCTAGGAAGTAGCTAGTAAGTTGAATGTGTTTTAATAGTAGTTACAGTAGCTGTTTGAAACCTTGATAGTTTTCATTTTTATGAAAAGTTTAGAAATACAGGATGCATTTAGTTAATATTATGTTGGGGTGGCTATGCCTGGGATCTTATTTGGTGCAAATGTCAAGAATTAATGATCAGAATAAAGAGTGGAACATTGAAGCACTAAGGGGTATGCCACAGTTAGAAGAAACTCCTGCAGTTAGAAGACGTAATTCATTTATGAATAAATGGAAAATGACTACTAGATAATTTTGTTTTAAACAAAGGCTTACTTTAGGGGGAGGAAAGGGTAATAAAGAAATGTGGTGTTTGATGTTCCTGTTAGTTCAGAGCGGAGCCATAGAAACTAATCCAGGGCCAGAAAAAGATAGGGGGTTAGTAGTAATCCATGAAAATGTGCAGAGTCCAGTAAATAAAAATAGATAAATACAGGGTATGGGTGGAAGAAGAAAAACCAGATATTTTGGCAATGTCTGAAACCTGGTTACATCAGGGAATTTCAGATAATGAAATTCAATTAAGCAGATATTCACAGCAAAGAGTAGCTAGAGAAAGGAGTGGAGGGGGTTATGCTTTATATTAAGGTTACTTTGGGTCCTTATAGAACCATATTATCTGAGTCAATAAAGGGAATTGAAAGCTTGGTAGTGGAATTGTTAACATTAAAAACTATGATAGGAGTTTTTTATGCACCACCAGAAACAAAAATGAAGCACTTTGATATTCTATCAGAAATTCTACTAGATAGAATTCAGGGCCAAAAGGCAACCCTAACAGGTGATTTTAATGCTGAGTAGTCCTAAGATAGAGGTTTAAAGTTGAAATCAACTTTTGAAACCCTAGGACTAGAACAGATCACCTTAAGTCCAACTAGATGTTCTAAATACAGAACAACAGGATCAGTTCTAGATCTGGTTTTTGTTTCCCAGGAGAAAAAGTATTAGCTTGGGAAATAATGCCTATGAACATAGGTGACCATAATCCTATTAAGAGTAGTTTACATATTAAATTTTCAACTAAAACAATATTAGAATCTTATTGGATCACAGACTTTAAGAACTTTAAAATCAAAGCTTTTAGGGATAGCCTAATGAACCTTAGGTGGGATAGAATAATGTTAATCCCTGAAATTAATCTTGCAGTTGAAGAATTTACCAAAAATCTGAATGAAATAATCTAGCAACATGCTCCAAAAATCCAAAAAAAAAAAGGAGAAAACAATGCCATTTATGGCTAACAGATAAGTTAAAAACTAATTTGAGAATAAGAAACCGATTGTGGAAAAAAGCATGAAAAACAAAAATAGAAGAGGACTGGAATCAATTTAAACTTTGGAGAAAACAATTTAAAAAAAGAAGTTAAAAGGACTAAAAAAAGCTATTTTATAAAGAATATTAGTGCAGCAATGGATTCTAATATTTTTTGGAAATGTGGTACAAAATTACAGAATCCTATTGGAACTAGGATCCCAATAAAAATTCTGAATGACAAAATGTTGGTGGAGGGCCCAGTGGAAGCATCAAGATTACTTAACTCTTACCATTCAGAATTACCGGATTTAAATTTAAGTAAACCAAAGTAGAGGACTTCAGATACCTCTGTATCTCAGTTATTGAAAGACAAAGAATCTAACAGTGAACAACTGAATATATTCACATTTAAACAAATTAAGGTTAAAGATGTAAAAAATGAAATGTGTCGGTTAGATGGCTCTAAAGCAGGAGGGAAGGATGGAATTGAAGGGTATTTTTTAAAAATAGCTGCAGATATACTGGCTCCCATGGTAACCTATCTCTTTAACTGAAGTTTGTTTGAATCTACAGTTCCTGATATATGGAAAGTGGGGAAAAACATATCAATTCATAAGGGTGGAGATAATATAATTCCTTCAAACTATAGGCCAATAACTTATTACTTATATTATCTAAATTACTTGAAAAACAAGTTCATAGGCAGCTCTATGGATATTTGGAACAAAACAAAAAGCCTACTGATTGTCAATACGGATTCAGAGAGGGCAGGTCCACAAGCAGGTCCCTAGTAGATTTTCATGACTTGGTGTCATCTTTTTTGAACTAGGGCATGAAGGTTGGGGCAGTGTTTGTGGACCTGAGTAAAGCATTTGATTTGGTGGAACATTCAAAAATGCTGAAGAGGTTATTTGATACGGGGGTACATGAACAATATTTATATTGGTTTAAATCATACTTTTCTAACAGACAGCAGTGTGTTACGTGTGGATTCATAGACTCAGATTTCATTGAGATAAACAGAGGTGTTCCACTAGGTTTGATTTTAGGCCCTTTGATGTTTAATATTTATGTAAATGATCTTTCAACAGTTATAAATAATAGTAAAGTCAGATTATACGCAGATGATACTGTATTGGTGGAAGTAGCTGAAAGTCACAAGTTCTTAGAATACAAGCTCCAGCAGGATTTATGGAGTATGGAGAATTGGTTTAAACCTTAGAGCTTCAGGTCTTTTATTAAATGGTAAAAAAATCAAAGTATGAATTTTTCAGTTGGAGCTCCTATAGAGAGTTCTGACCCAAAACTGGATGCAATCCCTTTAAAAAGTGTTAAAAATTATAAGTATTTGGGGGTCTTCATTGACCAAAGGTTGACTTACAGTGATCATATTAACCAACAGGTTAAAAGAGTTAACCAGAGGCTGGGGGCATTGAGACGAGTATTGAAGTGTCTGGAAATAGAAGTAAGAAAGAAAATAGTGGGACAACTGTGGCTACCAGTGTTGGAATATGGTATCTGATTGTATATGAATTCGACTAAAATATCCCTAAATAAAATAAATCAAATTTATTATAGATTAGCCAAATTTATAACAAAAAGAAGATATGATGCTCACCACTGTGATATTTACAGTGAGTTAAATTGGTTACAACCAGAGGGAAAGAAAGTGTATTTATGGCTTCTATGGTCTCATAAATTGGTTTATACTAACAGAATCCATCCACTTGCTAAATATATAACATTAGATCCCCCTAGTAAGAGAACTTTGATATTAAGGAATTTCAGAATTCCAGTGGTAAGTTCCCAGAATAGATTAGGAGATTCTATGTTACAAAAATGTTTAGCAATTAGTTGGAATGCATTACCACAAGAACTAAGCTCTTTGATAAGTTTACCCAAGTTTAAGAATGCTCTGTATAAATACTTGACATCTATTTGCACATGTTATGTATAATTTTATGAGTTTAATGTATGTTTTGTACTAGTTCTTTGTGTGTTAGTTAAGTTATGTAATTATTGTATGTATTTTTGTATAACACAGAACATTGTTGTAAATGGGGGTTACACCCTAATCAATTTGTATCCTGTATAAAATGAATTTTAAACAAACAAACAAGTTAGCCAGCTTGGGAATGGGTCCCAGGGTGGCAGCCTGGTTAAAAAATTGGCTGGACAACAGGACACAGAAGGTTCTAGTAAACAGAGTGCACTCCAAAAAAAGGGGGTTACTAGTGGGGTACCGCAGAGTTCAGTACTGAGACCGGTCCTGTTTATAAGTGACATTGCAGAAGGACTGGAAGGAAAAGTATGCCTCTTTGCAGATGACACAAAGATCTGCAAAAGGGTTGATACACAAGGGGGGTGGAAAGGATGAGAAGGAACTTAGCAAGGTTGGAGGAATGGTCAAAAGTATGGCAGCTTAGATTCAATGCAAAGAAGTGCAAAGTAATGCACCTGGGAAACAAAAGCCCAGGGGAAGAGTACGCAATGGGGGGGAGGTACTAACAACAGCAAAAATGGAAAGGGACCTGGGGATGGTCATATCAGATGAACTACAGGTAGGCAGGCAATGTGAGAAGGCAGCAAGGAGGGCTGGGGGGATACTAGGATGCATAGGGAGAGGCACCACCAGTAGAAAACAGGAAGTTGTCATCCCTCTGTACAGACAGTTGGTGAGACCCCCCATCTGGAGTACTGCATGAAGTTCTGGAGACCCCATCTCTGCAAGGACATAAACAGGATGGAGGCAGTCCAGAGGAGGGCAACTAAAATGGTGCAGGGTCTGCACCAGAAACCATACAAAGAGAGACTAAAGAAGCTTAATATGTGTACCCTCATGGAAAGGAGGGAGAGGGGGGGACATGATAGAAACTTTCAAGTGCCTCAAGGGAATCAACAAAGTCCAAGAGGGTAGCATCTTTCAGAAAAAGAGATGTGTAAGAACAAGGGGGCACAATCTGAAGATAGAGGGGGGGACAACTTAGGAGCAACGTGAGGAAGTATTTTTCATGGAGATGGTGGTGGATGCATGGAACTCCCTTCCTGAGGAGGTCATAGGGTCAAAAACAGTGGGGGATTTCAAGAATGCATGGGACAGACATAAGGCAATTCTGGTGGGGGGTTAGGAAGAAATAGGCTGTTGGTTAACTAGGATCTGCAGCTTATCCAATACGTAGGGAAATGGGCAGACTGGGTGGGCCAAGCGGCTCTTATCTGCTGTCAAAGTCTATGTTTCTATGGGTAGCTGTACATTAAATACTTGCATCTTGAAAACTCAGCCAGAATGGGATATCTAAATATCTCTCCACTATAAACAGCAGCTTTGGAGAAAACAAAATGAACAACTGTCTCTTTACAAGCGTCTTGATTTCATATGTTTGTAAACAAAGAACACACGCTTTAGGGAATATCCTCTGAGCACAAAATTGAGTAC
This sequence comes from Neoceratodus forsteri, assembly GCA_016271365.2. Classification (NCBI taxonomy): domain Eukaryota; kingdom Metazoa; phylum Chordata; order Ceratodontiformes; family Ceratodontidae; genus Neoceratodus; species Neoceratodus forsteri. The sequence continues at coordinate 406,104,010 of CM028135.1, forward strand.
AGATGTAGTTACCCAAGTGTATTTTGTCCTGAGATATCTTAAAATTCAGATCCCCATCCCAAGAAGCGCACTGTTCATGTAACAGAGTTGCAGTGTGAGACAAGACAGCACATAAGATGTGGAACTACTCCCCCCAATAAAATCAGCAGTTTAAGGGAGTGACCTCAGGAGAGGCACATTCATCACCAGGGAAGGATCTGCACAAGCAAAAACGTGCCCTCTTTCAAGTCTTTGGAGTTGTATTTCCAACTATGTCAAGGTAATCCACCGCAAACTGCATGGCAGCTCCCACAACAGTTTCTCCTTGCAAATGGAGGTTTCATGTTTATAAGTTCAGCATTTTCCTTGCCAAACTGCTGTGGTCTCACACTCCATCTTTCTCAGGACATGCATGCAGATGTAGGGAGGCATAAAAGGACATTGTAGGCATCAAGGATGCTCTGTGTACAGACTTTTTTTCACTTACAACACTTCATTGACCCTGTACGCCCCTGATATGGTAATGGAGTGTCTTGATCTTGCCTTCTGCCCTGGTCCCAAGAGCTGAAACTCAGTAAGGCAAAACCATACATCATTTCAAATGTCCCCACACCGAGGGAGGTGGAGACCCTGGCAGAAAAAAAGCAGTCCAGCTCATCACTGGGAAAGTAAAGTGCAGGCACAAACGCACATCCTTGCATTGCTACTGTAAAGCACCAAATTCCAACTTATTCTGATGACTGACAGAGATGAGTCACCCCTTCCTTAGTTTGACATGTACAGATGGTGCAGCTGCATGGATGACTGCAGACTCACCTGCAGAAATCAATTCACCCATTGACAGGCACGAGACAAGCCACGCACAGAGGACACATCACCAATCATTGTAGTCATCTTGTTTGCAGCTCAGGGGGTCACCGCTTTCCATATTTCATTTAGGGATTTGGAAGACCAGAAATTGGTCAGCAGATGTAGCAGCTCAGGAGGTCCACAGGGCGCTTCAGCTTTCACTCTCTTCCTATACTCCTTCCTGCTCCTCCATCTGTTGGCATTAGGAACTCCTTGGCCATTGGTCTGTTTCTCCTTCTGCTGCAGCTGTTGCCTTATTACAGCCCTTACTACTGCCCATTGGGTAGCTTTATTCTGTTATTGAAAACTTTAAAAACCTTCACAGGGTTAAGTTTCTGCACTCCTAGCAGCACTACATCTGCTACAAAATTAAGGCAAGTGCAGCAACTGTTTACTCGTGCTGTCAGTCAGAAGAAACAAAATGGCCCCCGAATGAATATATAAATTGTGAATTAATGTATTAAACTGCAGAAAAATTTTGCAGAACTGACCACTGACAGTGATCAGTTCTTCAGAATTCTTGTTGGCAATTTAATACAATAATCCTCAATTCATACATTTATTCCACCATTCTAAGTCAGAATTTCTGTGAAAGTTGCCAAAGTGCATTCCAAAATTTGATGAAAGCAAAATTCTGACTTTCGCCAAAATTCCGCTGGTGGAAGTTTAACTTTGCACAGCCCTACATGTGAGGCAGAGGATTCTGCCTCACCACATTTGGGACAATTACTGTTAGCTGTTATACTTATTTTATGTTTTTGTGGGAGTAAGATAAAAATGTGTGTAAGAACTTAAAATGGATAAGTTTGACATTAACAGACTAGAAGTACTTAGTGGAGTTCTTCCATATGTTTGACCAGTCCCAGTTTTCAGTACTTTTCTTTAATTGCTGAGACTTCATCTGCTGTTTTCAGTTGCCTAATCATGAATTGTATTAATTAGTAAATTGTAGAAGTTTGAAATTGAGGGTTTTAATTGAATTACTCTGATGAAATTTTTTTGTGTATTCTGTGGTACCACAGACTATTTCTGCCATGCCAAATTTGTCCTCTAAGCTTTTTCTCAGTATTCTGTGAAAATGCAGATATTCTGTCTCTAAAGTATACCTTTCCTTTACCATGTTATCGTCAATATGTCTGAAATTATTTGGTTGCCTTTTGTGTTTCAGTTGTGTTTGATTAGATGCAAACCATCAAATATAAAAATTAGAATTGTACCATAAATGTTGGAGGAGAGGGCTAAGCAGGGAGAAGGGGTACCGGAAGTGGAAATCACAGCAGAGAGAGTGCGGGAAGCCCTCAGCTCCCTTAAGATGGAGAAAGCACCGGGGCCGGATAAATTACATCCCAGAGTGCTGAAGGAACTTGCAGATGTCCTGGCAAAACCCCTGGCAGAGCTTTTCACCATCTCTCTGAGGACAGGGTGGGTGCCCCAAGACTGGAAGGTGGCGCATGTGATGCCTATCCACAAGGGGGGATCAAGGGAGGTGGCAGGGAACTACAGGCCTGTCAGCCTGACCTCGGTGGTGGGCAAGGTGATGGAAGGCATTGTCAAGGAGAGGCTGGGGGGGGACCTGGATAAGTCAGGGTGCCTGGATGATAGACAGCATGGATTCATCCCGGGGAAATCGTGTCAGACAAACCTGGTGGAGTTCTATGACTGGGTGACAAGTGCCTTGGACCTGGGTAGACCAGTGGATGTCCTCTTTCTAGACTTCAGCAAGGCATTTGACTCTGTTCCTCACATGGGCCTGTTGGATAAGCTGGGAGAAATGGGGTGGGGAACCAGATGATCAGATGGATAGGCAATTGGCTCCAGGACGGACCCAGAGGGTCGTAGTTGGCGGGATAGTCTCATCCCCAAGGAGGGTCATTAGTGTGGTCCCACAGGGATCAGTCCTTGGGCCCCTTCTGTTCAATGCCTACGTATCTGACATAAGGACAGGAATCAGGAGTGAGATGAGTCTCTTTGCAGATGACTCGAAACTGGGGGCGGTGGTGGATGGGGAGGAGGGGAGGGTGGCCCTGCAGGGGGACCTGGAGGCTCTGGAAAGATGGTCTAGAAAGTGGAAGCTGAGGTTCAATGCAGGGAAATGCAAGGTACTCCACCTGGGGGCCAGAAACCCAGGTCAAGTGTACACCCTGGGGGAATGCTACAAGTCTCGATGGCTGAGAGGGACCTGGGGGTGGTGGTGGATGTCAAGATGAACAACTCTGAGACTTGTAGGAGGGCAGCAGCCAAGGCCAACAGGATGCTGGGATGCATCGCTAGGGGGATCACCTCCAGAAGGAGGGAAGTGATACTCCCTCTGTATAACTGCTTGGTGAGGCCGCACCTTGAGTACTGCGTGCAGTTTTGGAGGCCACACTTAAAGCGGGACATTAACCTCCTGGAGAGGGTCCAGAGGAGGCAACCAAAATGATTTGGGGCTTGGGGGACAGGACCTATGAGGAGAGGCTCGAAGAGCTAAATATGTACACATTGGAAGAGAGAAGGGACCGGGGGGACATAATAGAGGTCTTCAGGTACATAAAGAGGGTAAATAGGGGAGGAACAGTCGGGTGCTTGAAGGAAGGAGGAAGGGGCCACTAGAGGGCATGGCTGGAAGCTGGAGGGGGAAGATTCAGGGAGAAAGGAGGAGGTGCTACTTCACTGAGAGGGTGGTGGAGCCATGGAATGCACTGCCTAGGGGCTGGTGGAGGCAGAGACAGTGGAGGGGTTCAAGAGGGGGTGGGACAGGTACAGGGGAAGGGTTCTGGAAACAAAATCCAATGCAGCAAGAATATCCGGAACTGGGAAGGGAGAAGCCAGAGAAGGCGAGGGGGACAGCAAGGTCAGCACCCAGGTTGGGAACTGACCAATGAGCAGACACAAAAGACCATTAGGCCTATTCTGCTGGCATTTTACTATGTTAGTATGTTAGATCTGTCTAAATTTATAGTGAGTTGCCTTTCTTTTCTTTTTTTTTAATAATCTTTTTCTTCCCTACTAGAATACCCATATTTGCTAGACACCCCAGCCCTGATACCTCGATGTGCACTGGGACTTACCTCCCAGTCTGTCTTCCCCCAGGGCTTTTTCCCCCACTGGGGTTGATGGGGTTCCCCAACTCCCATCTGAAACAGGATCTTTTTGGCTGGTGGTCCCAGCTGGTTGGCTGCAGGGCCTGCAGGTGTCTGGCACCCTCTGCCTGCCAATATTTTCTATTTTCCACCTAAGAGGTATGGCATGCAATGATGCCATGACATGCACTGCACACTCCCATGCACTGCACATAGGAACCTGCCACACCCTCCTTACCCTCATGCTAGTCATGGGTGCTTTTCCCCTAGCTTCTGCTAGGGACCAGACAATCACTGGGTTCTGCAAACCCCTCCTCCCAGAGGAGGAGAGCAGTTCTTTGAATGCTTGATCCTCCTCCCCCAGGCTTCTGTTTTGATGCCCACAGTTTGCTTCTGAACTCAGGTCATCGGTGCCATAAGCAGTAGCTCTACAATTGCGCTAGCAGGCCATCATTATAGTGAGTAATTTTGACTACTGGGAGATCTGTCTAGTAGTGTCAATAATTATTTTGTTTTTGGAGGGGTGCTAACTATCAGATATTGCCATGGATATGTGTAGTTTATGTTTGTTAAATTAGTCTGATTTAATTGACAGCCATTTAGGTGTATAATCATTCCTTTCTTGTAGTTGTATTCAAGATGAGAATTGTTGGGCTCTGCAGCCTAAACAATAGAGGTAGAAATCAGGACTATTCTGTCCTCTCTTTTATTTGATTCTACTTAATGTGTTATATGCTAGTCTGCTCTTTCTATTTTTCCAGATGGAAGAAAAAATCACTGAGTGAAGACTACTGAATCAGGCTATAGGAATACAAAACGGTAGCAGAAAAAATTAATATTGCCCTTGGAAGTATATTATATTTGATTCTTTTAGTTCTGCCCCGTGGTCCTAATGGTATTTTGTTCCACTTCTCCAGGCCAGATTTAACTTTTTTTTTTAAAGTTTTAAGTTTGCATGTTACATTTTTGTTGTTGGATTGGTATATTTTAATTCCTATGTATTCAATGTATTCTGTAGCCCATGTTATACCTAATTTGATAATTTTGTCCATATTACATTTGCTATTGAGAGGTAGGAATCCAATCTTCTCTTTAGTTTATAGCCAGAGCTGTATTCAAATAACTGAATTGTGTTAAGAATTCTGGGAATGGTTTTCTGGGGTTAGAAATTGACATTAGGATGTAATCTGCATATAGGGTATTTTAAAGTATTGTTTACCATGTACATCAATGCCCTTGATATCCTAGTGGACTCAAATTTGTGGATTAAGGGGTTGATGGACAAGTCAAACAAGAATAAATATAGTGGACATTCTTGTCTTGTCCCTCTGCCTAATTTAAAGAATATGAGAAGCCATTTGTTATTGTTGCAGCTGAAATTTCTTTGTATAGTATTTTTATCCAATTTATAGTATGTTCTTTTCTGGCATTCAATATTTTATTAAGACATTTGTTAGATGTGTCTATGGTACTCTGTCAAATGCCTTTTCTGCATCTAATGAGAGAGGTCCTATTGGTATATTAGATTTTTCAGCTTCAATGAATAGGTGAGCAATGTTCCTTGTATTGTTGGAGGCTAAGCTAGTTTTAGAAAGTCTGTTTGACTTGAGTTTATGAGGGGGAATGATTTTTCTAGCCTACTTGCTAGAATATGTATGAGTATTTTGGTGTTAGGGTTAATTAGTGAAACTGGGTGATAGTTTTTACAGTTGTCTGTACCAGGTTTTGGAATAAGGGTTATTAGATCTTATGTTACTGGAGGAAGTAGTTTTCCCTATTTATATGATTTCATAAATTATTTTACTATTGGCACCAATTTATTGGAGAAGGTCTGGTAGAAATAAATGAAATGTCATCTCACCCTGGCACCTTGTTGTTGGTCAATTTTTTATGGCAGAGCTAACTTCCTCAGTGGTTATTTCAGCTCTAATTCAGGATAATTATCTTCAGCCACTTTAGGAAAATCTACTCCACTACAATAAGTGTTAAGCTGTATTTGAGAGCAATTGTTTTCTTCTGAGTATAATGTGGAGTAGTAATCTTGAAAGATACTATTTATTTTAAGGAGGCAGGTACTGGAAATTCCATTAGAAGGATTTTTCATTGAAAATATGTTAGTATTGTTATTGTTTTGTTTTAATCTTATGGCTAGTATTTTTGCTGCTCTAGATTGTGAATCTACATAGTTACATTTAGATTTCCTGATGGCAAAATATTTTTCTCCTCTTATAATATCGAAATATTCCATCATTTATTCCAACTTTCTATGGAGTCTATTGGGATCGCTGAAGTGTTTGTTCTATTTATTTCTTCTAGCAAGTCTTTCTTTTTTTTTCTTTTCATTCTTAAGTGCTGAATTAAGCTATCAGATGACCTCTGATCCAACATTTAAAACATTCCCATGTTATAGATCATAAGGTGTTTGCAGGTTTGTTAAGATCAAGGAATTCTTTAATCTTATTTTTAATGTTTTTTGAGAAGTCTTCATTTTCTAGTAGAAAATTGTTTAGATTCCATCAAGATTGTCTAGTAGTAGTATTGTTTTCTTAAAAGTGCAACACTACATGTGAAGGTCACTGATCACTTGAGCTGTAATTTTTGTGGGTTTTTTTGCAGTTAATTTGTTTGTACTCCCTTGGATGTGTGCCTGTACATCTTGCTGAATCCCCCAGCCCCATCCCCCACTCGCAGCTCACCTTCCAGCTACCCCACAGCTGAACCCTCATGGTGGGGCGGTGGGTATCCCTCAACCCACTGAATGCATGAATCCAGTGCTGGAGATTACTGCCATTTGTGGGGGCAGTGCCTGCAGGGATTGGCTTCACTCTGCTGCACCTGGCCACTTTTTCTCCTCCTTGTATTTCTCCCAGAGATAAGGTGTGCAATGACGCCTCAGGAGACAGTGCACATGCATCTGCAAGCCCTTCTCCAAGTGCCTGCCTCATCTCTCTCTCTCTCTCTCTCTCTCCCCATCAGAATTGTGAGCACACCAGCCCCCAGCCACCATTAGGGGCTAGTCATGCACAGACTGCAAGTGTCCCCCCTACCCAGAGAAGGAGAGCAGTCCATCAGACACTCAATCCTTCTCCTCCCCTGTTGACTCTCAGTGGCCCATGCTCATTCCTGAACATGGGTCACCAGTGTAATGTGAGGTAAAATGACCAGCGCCTCAGCCCTCAGCACCACTGGGCCAGCTGTAATTTCTGTTTTATATATTCTATGTCATATGTTTGGTGGGAAATGTACTTGAACTCATCTTGAGCCAGACTGATGGTGTGATAACAAGACCCCCCATCCCCACCCCAGTAGGTACTGTCCCACCACCCCACCACCCCATCCCAACTTGAAGGCCAACGACCAGCACAGCCCTCTGCACACCACCACAGCTGGCCACAGACTCAGCTCTCAAGGAGTGCCTACTGTAACAGCTGATTGTACAGTATGGGCTCCATGTGAGCTCAGTCAGCAGCCAGTCACAGTGGTGAGTGGAGGGCTGTGCCGGTCACTGGCTCTTGGGGTTGGGATGGGGAGCAGGGTGGTGGGACAGTATCTGATGGGGTGGGGTTCTACTAGACCACCAGGGACAACTATATACATGGTACAGGCAGTTTGGGGTTAGGGAGGGGGGAGCACTAGACCACCAGGGATTACTGTTCTCTTATCTATGTGGGAATCAGGGCTTGGGAGAGACCACTGGACCACCAAGGATTACTGTTATTTATTCTATGTGGGGATTGGGGCTTGAGAGGGACCACTAGACCACCAGGGAACCCAGTCCTTGATGGTGCCTGGACAGGGTGTTGGACACCCAGCCTCTCTGTGCACCATTAAGGGTTGGGTTTCAGAAACATTAAAGTGCAATATGCCAGTGGCTGTTTAGTGCTTCTGGAAACTTTTACTATTGTTCTGCACTGTATATGCATGAGAGATCCCTCAGTTGCATGTGCACAGTGAGGTTTTTTGCTCAACCGCACTATCAGGGAGATGCCATGGATAGGTGGCTTTTGAATATGGGTGCACTCATTACAGCCAGTGTTATTCTGAGTTAGTGCAGTGCACACCTAGTTTGTGTTACAGTAACCTTTTGAATATGGAGCCCATATTCTCTTATTACAGTTTACTGTTTACTTGAATAAACTGATCTAGTTCATCTTCAATTATGCTGTTGTTTGTAAATCTTAAACCTTTCTTATGAAGAATTAGGACATCTGCCTTTTTGGCGCTAATACCAATGCCATATATCTGATCTACCCACTCTCTACACATCAAATCAATGTTTTCTCTTTTTAAATGTCTCTTGCAGGAAGTCTATTGTAGCATTAAGTCTCTTGAGATGTGGTAATACATAGTATCTTTTAACTCAGTGGCCCAGCTGTCTGACATTCTAAGTGATTAAATCATGTTCAATTAATTGACTGTTATCAAGTGATGATTGTACAAATATTTAAAAGAATAAAGTAGTGACCAAGAACATTAAGAGGGCATTTACAAACCACTAAATCTATGTTTATAGGTAACACCATTGGATAAGGGAAATCCAAAGAAGAAAAGGCAGCTGAGGGAGTGGAAGACCAGGAAAAAGAAGAAAAAAAATCAAGAAAATTACAAAGGAATATCTTTCAAAGAGTTGTTTCCAGAATACAAGAATCCTTTTCCATCAGCTGTCTGCTCAGATTCACATTCTGCTTTCCTGTATCAACAATTAAGACATTTATGTGAACATTTGTATCTGAAGTTTTTCTTACAAAATATGGTGTTGTTGAATTAATTAACTTCAGAAAGCCACCCACAAGCCCTAATCATCTTGGAACAATGTAGCAGTGCATTGTAAGCCCCACCTCCATGCACATATTTTAAACTGCCCATTAGGTGATGAATTTGTTTGCTACTTAGACTAAAAATAGCTAGATACAAATAAAATACAATTGCAGTGCTAACTATCCTTACCAGCCCTATTTAATGATGTTAAGAGTGAAAAAAGAATACTGATATTGTGATTGTAAGTTTTTTATACAAAAAGAAAAACTATCATTTATTAAGAATGGAATCTCATTTTTATAGCCCAAAACCTGCAGGTGATCATCCTATAACAAATCTGTTTACTTTCTTATCTATCTATCAGATGTTAACTTTAATATATGAATAAGTTATCCCTGAACTGAAGAAAAGGAAACCTGTTTTGGTAGCTTTAAGAATTAGCAAAGGTTAGCTTTGGGAAACCCATTCAGATGTAACCACGAACTAAAGGTGAGCAGTTCTGATACCGTAAGAATGTAAGTGAGACCAATCTTACAACCGTAAGAGTGACCAATCTTACAAATGTAAGAGTAATCTCCGAAGTGTATCCCATCAAAACCGCACAATGAAAAACAGCGTGGATCAGCGTGGATCGGATAAACAAACTTTGGGTGACTAGTTTCACAAGATTGTTTGAAAAACTTCCAATTTTCAATTATGAATTTGTTTCAGGAGGATTTTAACTAATAAACTTTGCTAAAAACACTTGCAAATTCCTGGTAGTTTTTCTTTTCACTGAGCAGATATTTAACCACACTGTTTTTGGTTTCATTGATTTGACATGGAATCTCTCCACGGTGGTATTAATATATTATTGACTGAGCTTGATGAATAATATATTAATTTTTAAAAACATCTTACCTGAACGGGCCCGTTACCAGGTCAGCTGCAAGTGAGACACACTTCACAGAATGAGTGTCTCCCACACAGAGGAAAGGAACACTCAGATTGGTCAGAGTGTTTCCTTGATCAATAATTATATATATATATATATATATATATATATATGTATGTTACATTTATTTTTGATGTCAAGGTATCAGGTAATTTCTTTAGAGATTTCAAACATCAGAATAAACACCAGAACAACAATCAGAGCAAACATTAAACAAAAGATCTGTTTTTATATTCAAGTCTCAGTGCTCCTCTTTCTTGGTTTATTGTTTCAGCTTAAGTTAGAGCATATTGGTACAGATTCAGATTTGAGGCTTAAGACAGTTTGGCATGCAAACTGAAACAGTATAGGGATTAGCATGAATTATGCACCCCGTGTTGAATATCCCCCCTTTACTTTGTGAGGTAACTAGTTTTCTGTAGATCTCAGTCTTTAGTCATGTCCTTGATTATAATAAAGGGACAATACTATCTTTCATTTTTTTATGTAGTGGGTACACATCTTCAAGAAGAACTGTGCTGAACCTGAAAGTCATTTTTTCCCCAGAATAAGCTGTTGTTTAAATACCGATTTAAATTCTGTTACTGTTCCATCCATACTGGCCTTTAATAACCTCTCTTGGAATTTCTGATTTGCACACTGGTTGTTAAGTACCATTTTAGAACTGTGTGATGTAGTTTTATGTCCCTCTCAACTACAGAGGTCTATAATAGAACATGGATGCATTGTGCCAATAATAGAAGAGCTGAACAAGGGACATAAACTGCATCATACAGTTCTAAAATGGTATTTACTGCTTGTGTATAAATTAGAAGGATCTGCTATTATGCTTGTAGAGATGTAACAGTAACAGAACTGGAACCAGTATTTAAAAATAAGTTCTACTGGGGGAAATGGCTAACTGGTTCAGTGCAGTTCTTCTTTAACTTGTTAGCAAAACTGAGTCTCTGCTTTGAACTGAATCTCCAGATCAGATTGAATATCCATCTTCAAGTAATCCTGGGAGCACTCTAATTATGCACAAGTGCTGGGATAAGCCCGCTACATAAAAAAATTGAACGGCTCAGACATGTCCCAAACATTTTCCAAACTTGGCTGTGATTGCTTCTTAGCTCTGAGAACTGCAGTTTTCCATTTCAGATCCTGTAATCTAAATTCTAAGCCAGAGATACCACAGGAACTGCAGCTCCCAAATGCACTTTCTTTTCTGGCATAGAACTGATACTGTTAAGTTTATGTGACCAGCTACAGAAATCCATAAGTAAGAAAATCTACATTTTCCAAGAATGTGAACATACTTGAGCTGCTACCAATGCACCTTGTCTAACCTTTCTACAGAATCCAGGCTTTTGATTATTTTTTTTTTCAATTGAACCCCAAACAAAGAAGTTTGAAATAGGCAATGAACATCCAGGGAATATCAAGGCCTTCTGATAGCTAAAGTTCTAAGACAGTTTTAAACTGGAACTTGGTTTACAGAATGTCAGGCAGAAAATGATGGTTCCCAGAGCTAATCAGAAAGCCACAACCTAGAAGAAAGTGATACCGATACATTTTAAAGATACAAGGAAAAAAATAGCTTCGGGTCTACTGCTTTCCTTGGTTGATTATGACTTGATAGTTTGCATGGGGCAGCTTATAGTCTGTTGTTGAGGGAAGGGGTAACCTTTGACAAGATTTGTTATTTTGTATAATACCCTGATTATCAAAAGTATCATTGTGAAATGTATATTACCCTAGATTGGCTACTCCTGAAATGCCCATGGCCAGTTCCAGATCAGCCTCTGGGCTATGATAGGTGTTAATAGTGTACTTCCCCCTGAGGTTGCCACTGATTATACTCTTATGACTGGCATCAATGGTACTAGGTCTATAACTAAAGGGAATTTGAACCTTCCAAAAAGGACATCTTTGCTTGGTTAGAAGTCCATTCTTTATTGATCAATAATATATTTGAACACTCTTCCACATTTGATATGGGAAGCTGCAAAATTGTTGGGTTTAAAATATATTTGATCACAACTTCATTGAGTGTATGGAATGTGCATGTTTTACCCAAATGAATGTATTGGTATTCATATTTACTGACAGTTGTACATTGTTTTTGCTTTGAATTTTGTTTAACTTGAACATCTTTGCAAACAGTATTATCTGCCCAAAGACATTCCTAATAAAATTGAACAAGAATAGCACCTGTCCAATGGGCCAGAAATATAAACAGCAGTCTGGTGCAAACAATGCATTCATAACATAATCCATTAGTTTAGCTAACCTGAAAATGCATAAAAAACTATTTGATTTGTCAGATGCATCTATATTGAAGTATCCACAAAATTAACTTTTCATTACATCACAGGTTTAGGTGAATCCTACCACAAAGAGTGGAGAGCAAGCATGAACTATGCACATGCATGAAAGCTGACATGATTATGTGCTAGTCCATATTTTCTTCAGGAATTGCATGCTCCTGTTTCCACTGGGCTTAAACACCAACCTTGTAACTATTCATGATGTGGGTGGAGCAGGCAGGGCCACATGCACACTCTTGTTGGATGTTTGTAACACAGCTTCTGTCTCTTGCAAACATTACCAACACTAGTTAGGAGCCCCAAAAGTGACAATAATGCATATCCACCACTGAAAGGAAAGAACAGTTACTCACCATAACTGTAGATCTTTGAGAAAATCTCCTTCATTGGGCCACACTTTTGGAACTGCAAGCCGTAGGCATCAGGGCCACTTGAAACTTTCTAGCTGGGGCCACCCACAATGATTAAATTTAATTTTATTTAGGGTTATAACCATTCAGCAGAGTTCATTTACAATGGTGACTAATAGAAAACATAAAACAATATGAATACACATCTCAAATACAGTATACATACATGAATAGTCCCAAAATACATAATAAAAACACAACATAGCTTGACATTTAAGCAAAGCCTAAAACAAACATTACAATGGCACCCTCCGAGTGCTGAGACTGATTGCAACAGTGGCACCTATATAATCGTGGGTGGCCCCATTGCTCTTCACCTCCCTGCCGAAGATACGCTCAGATGGCCTCTTACCATGAGGAACCAGGAGACCAAAACCAGTACAGGCACACAAGGAAAGGAATGGAACTGGAAAGAACATACACACAAGGCACTTATGGACACCTATAATAAGGCAGTGGACAAATCTACCAGCTGATACCTCAGAAAGAGAGCTGCAAAGTGGGTGCACTGTGGCACAATGGAGGGAATTTTCCTGAAGATCTACTGTTGTGGTAAGTAACTGTTCTATTTTCAACAAGGATATCTCCTCCATTTTGGAATTATTCCCAATCGCTACACAAGGTTCCCATGGAGGATGGCAATGTCTAACAGAAGGGCCTTGCAACACTGCAAGACCAAAGTCAGCACGTCTTTGAGAGATGACATCATGACTATAGTGTTTATTGAAAGTTTGCCCAGTGCTCCATTTGTCATCAGTACATATGTCAGCTGCAGAAACTGTCTGAAAGCAATCAACAGAAGTGGCCATACCAGATGTAGATTGGCCATGCACAGCACCAGGAAGTTCCTTACTGTGCTTACTATAACAAAATTCAATACAGTTAGCCAGAAATTTGAACAAGCACTGTTTAGACATGGGGGTGCCCTTTTTCCCAGGAGCAAATGAAACATGAAAGTTGAGCAGAGTTTCTGCAGTCCTTAGTGCAATCAAGATAGAAACATAGTGTTCTATGTATATCAAGTGTATGGAACAATGCCTCACCTTTGTTAGCATGTTCTGAATAATACACAGGGAAGTGTATGGTCAGATTCAATGTAAAATCAGACACCACCTTAGCTAGAAAACAAGAATTGGTCTGCAAAGAAACCCTGTTGGTATGTAAAATCAAATAATGAGGCTCATGCAACAGAGCCTCAAGCTTGGCAAGCCTACAAGCAGAAGTCATGGCAACCAAATACAGTATTTTTCATGGAAGAAAACACATCTCACAGGTTGCAGCAGGCTCAAATGGAACTAGAGTCAGTTTCTCAACTATGAAATTTAGATCTTGTGGTGGAATCAGTTTATGAATCAGAGGATGCAGGTGCAGAATTCCCTTCAAAAACTTAGAGGACATCTCTAGTTGTGCTGCCATGCACCCATCAGTAAGGGTATGGGAGGCCAAAATGGTAGCCAAGTGCACCTTTATAGGTGAGTACTGGAGACCAGAGTCAGCTAGAGACAAAAGGTAGTTCAGTACTGTATTGACAGGACACATAAATGGGTCCACTGAGCAGGAAGCACAGCATATGGAGAAGCACTTTTATGTCAAAGAATATGTGTGCCTAGGGGAAGGCTTTCTAGTTGCAAGCAAGAGACCATCCACCGAAGGAGAACCTCATAATGAGCAATGGCTGTGTCTTCACAGGCCATGCATGCAGGTGCAGGGACTGTAGGTCTGAATGGACCAGGGATCCCTGAGCCTGCAACAGAAGGTCTCAACAAAGGGGAAGTGAACAGGAGGATCCACCATCAGAAGTTGCAGAAGCTGAAACCAAATCTGGCAAGATCAGAAGGTAGCCATTAGTATTAGGGTAGCATGCTTTGCTCACATGTTTGAGGAGAATGGTGGACTTGACCAAGGCATTTGATCTTATTGATCATAACAAATTTTGTGACAAACTACAGTGTTTTGGTTTTCTTCCAATGTAGTTTTTCTGGTTATTGGTTACTGCATTACTTAACTAATACTGTAGGTCTCAGTTTGTGGGCATTGATTCAGTTTCTTCTGATTACTGTGCTATAAGTAAAGGGGTTCCACAAGGGTCAGTTCTTGACCCTTTAATGTTTACTTTGTTTATTAATGAATTGCCTTCTTATTTTAAATACTGCAAATCTTTGTTGTATGCTGATGATTTGGTTATTTACTTTTCTGGTAAAAATGCGGTTACTGTCTCCAAATATTTGGAATGTGATTTTCTTTCTGCTTGTACATCGTTTCTAAACAATTCATTGATTCTCAACTCTAAGAAAACAGAGTTTGTGTTTTTTGTTTCTCATGGGATGATCAGTGTTCCTCTACTCTTATATTTAAGGGGTAGCTTTCACAATCTAATTGAACAGATATCACAATTTAAGTAATTAGGAGTGTTATTGGACCCAGGGATGTCCTTCTCTGAACATGTAAAAATGGTTTATTGGACAATAGATCAAAAATTTGGAATGTTATATAAACTGAATTTTTTTTTCTTTGGAAACATGGAAAATTATTTCTAATGGGTCTCGATTACTACATTTTTGACTGTGTTGCAAGTCTTTTCTTTCGGTTAGGGGTCAAGGAATTCCCAAGTCTCTCTCTTGTATATAATACATGTCACTTTGTTTTGTTGGCACCAATTCATACTCAACATTTCAGTTTATATTCTCACCTTGATTGGTTTTCTCACTCCTTACATATTAAATATTGTTTAGGTTGTTTGGTATTTAAAAGTGTTTTTTTTTTTTCTCCAGCCCTCTTTCAGATAAAGTAAATTGTAGGTCAATGCTCCCTATCTCGAGATCAGCTAAAGGGGTTGTTTTAGCAGAGAAGTTATGCAAATCTAAGGTTGGTGTTCATGATTTTTCTGTAGCTCTCCTCAGGTTTGGAATGGTCTTTCTATTCATTGTATTCTGCTTCCTCCTTTTATATTAAAAAAACAACTTTTTACAGTATCTGTGTAGTCAGTGTAACTGTGTTTGTAATTTTGATTAATGTATTTTGTTTCCATTGTATTATTGTGTTATGTTTTTGTATGTATTGTTATTGAAGTTTCTGCTCAGGCAGAGTCTGAAAAAGGACCCAAAGTCCAACACTCTTTCCCAATTATCAAATAAATAAATAAACACTCTGAATGAGAGGAATCAGAGGAAAAGTACAAAGGAACCTCAATTTCCAGAACAGGGACAAAATGTCTTGCTAAAAAACTTCATCTCATGGAGCATGCGAGCAGAAATGCAGCATTTTTGCATTGTGCGAGGACACAAAAAGGTCCAACTCTGGATGACCCCATCTAGCAGTTGACCCCATCTAGCAAATAGGTTGTTTACCACAGAGGTCAGCAATTCCCATTCATGTACCAGGGACTGAGACCTGCTTAACATGTCTGCCAAGATGTTTTGAACACCTGAGAGAAACCTGGCTGACAACTGAAGGCTGTGAGACATCACCCAATATAACACTCTCATTGCTTCCTTGCACAGTGGATAAGCATGAGTGTTCGGGTTCAGATGGTCCATCCACCAAACTAGAGCACAGTGGAGAGGAGATTTGATGAGGTCCATTGTTCTACCTCATCTATCAGCTGATCCCGTTGTACCAGAAGAGTCCAATATGGTAAACACATGTGGAGATGGGCTACGGGAACCCTTACTATGGAGCAGCCATTAGTCCCAGGAGACTTAATACCATGTGAGTGGACACATAATATTTCCTGTCTATCAGATTAATCTGGGCAACAATAGCCTCTGCTCTGTCTGCAGACAGGAAGGTACTGGCCACCAAAGCACCCAGCACTGCACCAATATATTGGAGGTGCAGACAAGGAACCTGTACAGATTTCAGTTCCTCATACAATTATCCCATTGTGGACAATGTGTGCAGAATCACTTCCCTGGATGGGGCTTTCAGGAGCCAGTTGTCCAAATATAGGAATGCATAAAGTCCTTCCCTCCTAAGGGCTGTTGTCAGAGCTGGTAAGTATTTGGTAAATACCAGTGCTGCTGAGGATAAGCAAAAGGGCAAGACTTAGAACTGATAATGATTGTCCTCTAGCATGAAGTGGCAGTATTGCCTGTGCACTTGTGAATTTTGATATGAACATATGTGTCCTTCACATCCAGGGCACAGAGCCAATCTCCCTTTTGCAGCAGGAGGATGAGATCCTGAAGAGACACCATTCGAAACTTTTTCTATTTGATGAACAAGTTTAGATCTCTGAAATCCGGTACAGGATTCAGATTTCCTGTCCACTTGGGAACCATGAATTAACTAGAATAGAATCCTTGTTTCTTTCTTTCTTTGGGGAGGAATGGGCTCAATAGCCTGTTTCAGAATGAGTGACTGAACTTCCTCTAGCAGAAGGAATAAGTGATCTGGAGGACACTGGGAAGCAGGCAGAGGATGAACTGGAAGGGTAGACAGCAACTTCAGATCATACCTTTTCCGTTAGTTCTAGGACTCACTCTTCCATTGTGATCGTCCTCCATTTTGACAGATAAAGGGAGATCCATCCCCCTATCTGTACCTCTGAAAGAAACAGTGGAGGGGTAGGGAGTGGGCAATCAGAAGGCACAGGGCAGCAGGGGCACTGCCTTGACTGATACCTTTGAGTGCTTTTTCATGGGCACCAAGAGGAAGGGGACCACAACCATGGTTTTGTGCACAGGGCTAGTGACAGGTGGCATGGCCACCATAGGCAGCAGGCCAGTGAAATGAGCCCCTACTGTGCCCCCTGGTGGGTTGAGGGGTCAGAGATCTAAGTGACCTTACAGTCTTCCTGAAGGACTGAATCTCGCATACAACATTTTTAACACCACTTCCAAACAGCCTGGAGCCTCTGAAAGGGGCATTCAGCACAGCCTATTGTACATGAGTAGCACATCCTACTATCCTAGGCCAGGAATATCTCTAAAGTCATATACCAGAGGCAGCAGCCTGGCAGAAGCATCAGAATCATCATATGCAGAGTGTAACAGATGTGTTTCAGTATCCACACCACCTGATTCAGCTTGAAGCAAGTCAGCCTTGACAGGACCATCAGGAAGAGTCTGAATGGTGGACATAGCAGATTCCCACAGGCTATTCTGATATTTAGTCATGTATGCCTGGTAGTTAGCAATTCTTAAGCCTAAGGATGTGGAGGCCTAAGTTATGTTTCCCATTAACATCCAGACTCCTGGATTCTATGTCAGGAGGTAATGTGCTCATGTGTCTAGGGGCCTTAGAGTGTTTATGAGCAGCCATGATAACCACAGAATCAGTTTCAGGCAGGTAAGCATAGTAAGGCTTAACAGATGGAGTAGGCTACTCCTCACCCCCTACTGATACCTCGCTCTTCCAATTCAGAACTAGTCCCCCCCAAGAGGCCAAACCCTACTTATCCAGAGTCCTGGGTAAGTCCTGGCATAGTGGGGACACTTTAGACCTAAAGCTCCTTCACCTGGCTCTGGATATAGTTCTTGTCCCACTTACAAAAATTCTTAACTTCTCTCTCTGTCTTGGCCAGTTTCCCTCCCAGTGGAAAGTGGGTGTCATCATGCCTATCCTCAAAGTAGGGGACCACATCTCTCCAAATAACTACCACCCCATCTCTATTCTTCCCCCTCTCTCCAAGGCCCTGTAGAAAATTGTCTCAGACCAGCTCACTGACTACCTGACTAAATATAACCTCCTTTGCAAAGAACAGCATGGATTCAGGAAGGGGTACAGTACCTCAGTTGCACTGCTGGAATGCATTACCTTCCTACACAAAGCCCTAGACTATGGACACCTAGTCGAGTTTGTGTACATAGACCTGACTAAGGTGTTCAACACAGTCAATCACCCTCTCCTACTAGAGTCTCTCCTCACTCTGGGTCTTGCTTCCAAACTCATCTCCTGGTTCAAGAACTACCTAAGTGGTAGATCACAGCATGTCAAAATAAACTCCACTCTATCAAACAGCTAGCCAGTTTGCTCTGGCATCCCCCAGGGATCCATACTAGGGCCACTTCTCTTTGGCCTACTTCTAAATTCTGTCCGAAAAGCATGTTCTGGCCAAATGCTTCTATATGCAGATACACAGTTATCTTCTGCAGAAAATAGTCAATTAGCTATGGCTAAATGCCTAAAAACCCTACCGATGAATTCAGCATGTCAGTCTGATGAATCAAAGGTTACAGCATCCACAAATGACCTGATAGATATATCTAGCATATCAGAATCACTCTCTACTAATTCAGTACCCACCACTGAAGCCTCATTTACCTTAAACCCAGCCTCTACGATTACAACTGCAGGTAGCCAGAACAACTGCAGTACCAGAAACGTGATAGGGAAGCTGATGATGAGGACGAGTCAGACTCAGAATGGGCTACAGTAACATCAACTAGGGTAAGCAAAAAGGGAAGAAAAGTTGATATTTTCCAAATTCCAACCATAAACAGCTTTACTTCACTAATGGCCCCTGAAGAAGAACCTGGAATAATGGGCTAGGTGACATTAAGCAATAGCGAGCACATAATGGACCAGGCAAGTGCTCCATCAAGTACAAGTGTACATGTGTTACTGAAAACTCCAAACCAATTTAGCCCCAATACCCATAATACAAAAGGGGGCTCCCTTAGCCCAAGCTCAATTAAAGTCCAACATGAGCGAACTACAAATAAGCACATAAGAGCCAATAAAATAGGTCAACCAAACAATGAGCTACAATCTTTAGGAGCACATCATATAAACACAAGTATGATTCCAAACTCGACAAACACTATTAACATAGAAAAGATTGTTCAGAATATGGATACAAGTTCAGTTTTACAAAGTGAACTTAGACAGGTATATGTACTGGGGGACTCTATGATAAAACACCTAGATAGAGCTGTATGTAATGCAAACAAGTCTACTAGAACCTGCTCAAATTTTAGAGGAGCTAAGGTCGGAAATATATTATGTATGATCACAAATATACTCAAAGATGCTGGTGACAACCCACTAGGTATTGTACATGCAGGCACTAACAACTTTAGGGATGCTGATACTGAGTCACTAAAAAATGACTTTGTTGCATTAAATAACATCTTAAGTGAACATGGATGTACTGTTTGCTTCTCAGAAATTTTACCTGTTCCCAGAGCTTCATATGAAAAAAAAACAGTGTATCAAGGAAGTTAATAATGGTTGAGAAAGTGGTGCTTTAGACAGAACATCATGTGCTTTACTCACTGGGAGAACTTTGCAGACAGACACCCCTTGTTTTGTTGGGATGGCCTACACCTCAGTAGGAGGGGCAGTGCACTACTTGGTAAAACATTTCAAAATGCTATAAACACTAATTTAAACTAGGACTCAGGGGGGAGAGGAGGCAGGTGCCTTCTTTTCTAACTGGGGGCACCAGTTGTACTAATACTGGTCAATTTAAGGTACTAATGCTAAATGCCAGGAGTCTGAATAAACAGAAAATGTCAGAAGGGGCCAATCTAAACTGATGGTAGGGAATTTTTACAGACCTCCTTCAGCAGATGCTATCTACACAAATGCATTGATTAAAGAAATTACAGAAACATCTCAAAAAGGAGAGGTCCTAATACTAGAGGACTTTAATCTACCTAAAATAGATTGGCTAACATTGCAAGGAACATCTAAAGTAGAAAACTTCTTCGCAAGTGAAATGCTTAGCCATGGACTGGAACAATTAGTTATGAGTCCTAGAGGCAATAATGTTCTAGACCTGGTCCTAACTAATATTGAGGACAAGGTACAAGGCTTAGAAGTAAAACCCCAATTGAGCAACAGTGATCACAATACCGTGCACTTTCAAATAATTTTGAAAACCACTGTTTATAAAAACAACCTTGTCTATAAGAAGTACTACAAGGAAAACTTCTCTGAAATTAATAAACACCTCCAACAGACCGACTGGGTTGCTTGTTTTAAAAATCTCACAACTAACCAAGCCTGGTCAACACTAAAGACACTATTTGTCAGTTACAAAAATCATTTGTACCAGACATGAAAAAATACAATAAGAAAGGAAAGGTCCCCATGTGGTTTAGTAATACAATGCAAAAAACTTATCAAAATGAAAGAAAAAATATTTAAAAAAACTAAAACAAAATAGCAGTGAAGAAAATATCAAACTTTATAAAAGTGCACAAAGGAAACTAAAAAATCAATATTACAAGTAAAAATAAGGGCTGAATTCAAGATAGTACATTCAGGCAATAACAAAAAAGCATTATATTCTCACATGAATGGCAAAAAAGGAACAAATAGAAAAATAGGACCATTAGTACATAACAACCAAGAAGTACTAACTGACAGGGAAACAGCAGATCTTTTTAATTCATATTTTTGTTCTATCTTCTCCTAAAATATAACTGTGAATACATATGTGTCATCTAAAGAAAATAAAAAAAATGTACTCAATCTCCCAGGAAGAAGTTTTAAATGCACTAGGCACACTAAAAAGCAATACCAGTCATGGACCAGATAATATACACCCAATGTTTCTAAAAGGTACAGCCCCTCTAATCTCACTACCACTGTCCAACATTTTTAATAAATCCTTGAATGAAAATAGTATTCCACTGGACTGGCTGTTGGCTACAGTGACCCCCATATACAACAAATATTTGTCAATGCTGAATGTTGTCTCGCTGGCATTGGTATTGGTAGTGCAGGAGTTAGAGATGCATAATAGGAATGGCAGTGAAGTATTGAACTGACACCAACCTCACCCCCACCCTGCAGAGACATATTTTCAACATAGGCATTTTGGAACCTCTACTCATGAACAGCGTCACTGTGATTTTGTTAATTTGACCCAAAAGTTGATTTCCCAAAGCAAACATGCCATTGTGCGCCACAGGTGTGAAAACACATTTTGGGCAGGATGTGAAAAATGACAGCTGTACTGTTCATAAGGAGGTGTGAAAAAAATGCCAGCATTGAAAATCTGGCATGAAAATATTGCAAAGTTGCGAAGTTACAAGGGTGCATGGAAACTGTGCAACACATGCTTGTAACACAGTCATTTTATGGCCGTTCGTCACCAAATTTTCAACATAGGCATTTTAGTACCTCTGCTCATCAACAGTGTCACCATCATTTCCTGAAACTGTCCCAAAAACTGATTTCGCACAGCAACCACGCTATATGCTGAATATTGTCTCATTGGCATTAGCATTGGTAGTGCAGGAGTTAGAGATGCATAATAGGAATGTCAGCGAAGTATTGAACTGACACCAACCTCACCCCCATCCTGCAGAGACATATTTTCAACATAGGCATTTTGGGACCTCCTCTCTTGCACCGGATGTGTGAAAACACATTTTGACCAGGATATGTAAAATGACAGCTGTACTATTCATAAGAAGGTGTGGGAAAATGGCAATTTTGAAAATCTGGAGTGAAAATATTACAAGTTCATGAAGTTACGAGCGTGCGTGGATACTGTGCAATGCATGCACATAAAACAGCCATTTTTCTGGATTTTTCCCACCAAATTTGCAAAGTAGGCTTTTTGAGAGCCCACCTCATGAACAGTTGCACTGTTGTTTTGTTACTCAGTCCCAAAAGGTGATTCTGCGCTGTGACCGTGAAATCACCTTTCGGGACCAAATAACACCATGACAGTGACTGAATTCATGAGGAGTCATCCCAATAACCCCATGTTGAAAATTTGGTGCCAAAAATTCCCAACAATGGCAGTGATATGCAACAAAGTTGAAAAAAAAACCCTATTTATGCCATTATACAGTGTACCGGCATTTCTTCAGTTCATGGTCAGCTTTGAAGAGTGCAGACATGTTCCCGGTCCACCGAAGATCATCGTGCAGGGCTCCAGAGGTAAGTATGGGGTGAAGGGGGTGTGGGGTGAGCATAGGGTGGATGCAGGTTGGGGGGGCATCAGACTCGATGAGGGACCGTTTTCTGTTTCATAGGGGGTAAAAGGAAAAAAACATTGCAGGACTTTTTTTTATTTTAGGGACATTTGGTACACTAGGATGGGCTCCCAGCATGCCACCTGAGTTGTTTTGTTTTAGGGGGGCTGTAGCTGATGAGGGATTGGGCACCCCCATTGGCAAATACCAATGGGGTGGGAGAGCCAAGGGGAATTAGGCACCCCCCTCAGCACACAACAAACAGGGGGGCTTTATGCCGATGGGGAGTGGGCTCCCTCCTCAGCAGATTGAACTGGGAACGAGGGGCCTGAAGCCAACAGGGATTGGGGCCCCCATCAGCAAAGAAAGACTGTTTTGGGGGAGCGCATGACACCAAGGGGGATTGGTCATCCCCTCAGCACACAGTTGTAATGGAAGGGGGACATTATGCCAACGGCATTGTGACCGGACTGCCGCCGCCATGTTTTTTGGAATGCTTCACCAGGAAGAGCATGTCCGCTGCATGATGAGCTTGGCTGTCATTGCAGCAGACCTTTGCTTAGATTTGAATGCCACATTAGGTATGCCTGCTGTCAGTGCCTGCAGCTAGCTTATTGGAGAATGAGGGACGCACTTACTAATGCGTGTCCTGCATTCACCCACGGTGACCGCACCTCCAAATCTGCTACTACTGCAATATGTTGGCTGGCGTGCAAACTTGAGCCAACATAAAAAGGGAAGTAAAACCTCAATACAGAATTATAGGCCAATAAACTTAACCACACTCATTTGCAAACTAATGGACCGGATAATTAAATCCTATTTCAACAAAGAAATTGTAACATTGGGTTTAACTGATAACTTGCAACATGGCTTCAAAAGTAGCTACTCATGCACCACTAACCTAATCTCATTTTACAACCATATCAGTAAAGGATTAGACCAGGGCATACCTATGGATGTAATTTTACTGGACTTCAGTCATGCCTTTGACAAAGTGTCACATCACATCTTGATAAAAAAAACTGTACAAACAGGGATTCACAATAAGTTTGATAAACTGGATAAACCAATGGCTCTCTAATAGATTAAGAAGGTCAGACTAAATGTCACTTTGTCCAATAGCGAATTGGTCAGTAGTGGGGTACCCCAGGGTTCGGTCCTGGGACAAACCCTATATGGAATATTTATAAGTGACATGAATATAAGTGGTAACAACATGTTATTAAAGTTCGCTGATGACACAAAACTTGGGGGCAAAGCAGTTACAGAAGATGGGAACTTATCACCAGAACAGAACCTACAAGAAATAGAAATATGGGCAAAAGAGAACTATATGGAGTTTACTATTGACAAGTGCTCCATCATACATCTGGGGAGTAAAAACAAGAAAAACAAATACTACTTAAATGATAGAGTAGTAAAAGAATCCACATGTGAAAGGGACTTGGGTATAATGGTCAATGACAAACTAACCACATCAGACCATTGTGTTAAAGTTACATGCATAGCAAATAACTTGTTAAAACAAATAAAATACACCTTTATAACTAGAACAGAAGAATATATTATCCCCTTATTTAGAGCTTATATCAGATCACACCTTGATTACGGCTCACCATTCTGGAGCCCTTACCTCAAAAAGGACATCGATTTGCTGGAGAGAACTCAGAGAAGGGCCACCAAATTGGTACCTAATTTATCATCCTTAGATTATGAAAATAAACTCAGGAAAACTGGTTTATTCTACAGTAATTTCAAATAAGAAAGTTCAGAGATGACCTTCTCTTCATCTATAAAATACTGAACTCAGAGAGTTTAATGTGGCCTAGGGTATTCAAACAGGCAACATGTTCCTAGACTTCACCAACAACAATTAGTCATTGACTGGGCTAGCACTGCCAAGAGAGATTCCTTCCTCACAATTAGGGCAGCAAAAGCGGAGAATAATACTCCAAATGAAATCCTTGACTCAAACACCTTTAATACATTTAAAGCCAGATTAGATCATTGGCTGAAATACAACCAGCATTTAATTTAAGTCCCACTTGTTTTGGGGACAATCATGATGGGCACATGCCTTCTTTTGTCCAAACATATTAAGTACTAAGTCACCGTGACCTCCCCCCCCCTTCAACTTGCCCTCCAGAGTCTTTTCTCTGAAACTGAAACATGGTTCTCCACCAATAAACTGGTGTTAAATTACAAAAAAACAAAGTCTATGGTCTTCACTCATTGTCAAAACAAATACAGGGGCACACCATTGTGCATATTTAACTGTCAAAACTCACAACTAGAACAAGTGACTTCCTTGAAATATCTGGGTGTTACCCTTGACTCCTCACTAAACTATCATGAACACATCCATCACCTTAGCTCTACCACAAATGCCAGAATTGGTCTCTTTTGCAGGAACAAATGGTGTATGCCTCCTGCAACCCTCCATCTAGTGGTTACCTCCTCTGTCCTTTCCCTATTGGATTACAGAATCATCTTCTATGGCGTAGCTGACAATACCGCACTTTGCAGAATTAAGGTCACCCTGAATAGGGCCTGTTGTCTTGTCACAGGGTCTGATAGGATGGCTCCCACCTGTAACCTTTATCGGCTCTCCAACCGGCTCAACTTTGAGGGCCATCTGAAATACCACACCTGCCTCCTTGCCAGGAAGATTGCCAACAGTCAGTCCCCCACCAGGCTCCTTAACCTCATTGAACATGCACCTTCTACAAGGAATACTAGAGGCTCAGCTAAAGCCATATTGCTTCTGCCGTTCTGCAGAAGGTCCTTGGGGCAACGTGCCTCCCACTGTAGGGCTCCACTCTGGCTAAATGATCTGTCCCCTGATACCTCATCTGACGAGAACCTTGGTAGTTTCAAACTCAAACTCAGAGAGCAACTACTCACTGCCAGTACCTGTGACTGCCCCTGAGCTGTCCACTCATGTAGTCACCCCTGTTTTACTGGTGTGACAAGCCAAACTTATGTGCCTTCTGCCCTCTTCCCTCCTCTCTCCTCTCCCTCTACTTTGATTGGTTCTTGCAATGTATTGTGCCTTTATCTTGCATATCTGTCTTATTGGCTTAGGAAACCTTGTATCACCTTTAAAATTTGAATAGAAGCAATAACTTAATTTGCTTGAAACCTTTGTACCATGCTTGACTCTAGGTTGTTTTACCCTCTGCATTCAGATGAAATACTTTTCAATAAATTGCTCATTACCTTTGTACCATACTTGACTCTGGGTTGTTTTACCCTCCGCATTCATTTAGAAACATAGAAACATAGAAGTTGACGGCAGATAAGGACCGCAAGGCCCATCCAGTCTGCCCATTTCTTTTTCTACCTTATAAATGTGCCATCGGCCTTTGCTCTGTCAGTGACCTATCTATTCATAGTCATTTGTATTGCTCCCTTATGCCTATCCCATGCCTGTTTGAAGCCCTGCACTGTATTCGTAGCCACCACTTCTTGTGGTAAGCCATTCCATGCATCTACCACCCTTTCTGTGAAAAAGAATGTCCTCACATTTCCCTTAATTGGCCTCCCTCTAATCTCATGCTGTGTCCTCTTGTCCTGCTATTTTTCTTATATTTAAACATGTTAGACTCTTTCACCTTGTTTATGCCCTTAAGGTGTTTAAATGTCTCGATCATATCACCTCTCTCCTCCTTTGCTCAAGGGTATACATATTGAGTCCGTTAATCTGTCCTCATATGTCTTCTGATGCAGTCCCTGCACCATTTTGTTGCCCTTCTCTGACTGCCTCAATTTGGTTAATGTCCTTGTGAAGGTGTGGCCTCCAATACTGCACGCAGTACTCCAGATGGGGCCTAACCAATGTCTTGTCAGAGGAATTATTACCTCCTCTATTACGACTTGTGATAGTCTCTACTAATACACCCTAACACCCCTAGCTTACCTACTGCTTTAGAGGTCTGCTTGGATGATTTTAGGTCATCAGTGATGATGATGCCCAAGTCTCTTTCTTCCTTTGTGACTGCTAGCAACTCCTCCCAGCCTATAAGTGGCTTCAGGGTTTCTCTTCCCTATGTGCATGATTTTGCACTTCTTTGCATTAAATCCCAGTTGCCACTCTTCTGACCATTTTGCTAGTTTATCCAGATCTCTTCTCATTCTGCCCACCCCATCTGGATCATCTACTCTGTTGCAGATCTTGGTGTCATCTGCAAACAGACAAGCCTTACCCTCTAGTCCATCTCAGAGGTCACTAATGAAGATGTTGAATAGGACTGGCCCCAGGACTGATCCCTGAGGTACCCACTTGTGACTTGCATCTCTTCTGACTGTATACCATTTACCACCACTCTCTGTTTTCTGCCAGTCAACCAGTTTGCCACCCAGTTGACCAACTTTGACCCACCCCGAGCCTACCCAGCTTATTTATCAATCTTCTATGTGGAACAGTGTCAAAAGCTTTGCTGAAGTCAAAGTAGGCGACATCAACTGCTCCCCCTTGGTCCACCACTCTGGTTACCCAGTCAAAGAAATCTATGAGATTAGTTTGACAGGACCTTCCTTTTGTAAACCCATGCTGTCTTGGATCCTGTGCCCCTATGGATTCCAGGTGTTGCACTATCCTTTCCTTAATGAGTGCCTCCATAATCTTGCCCACTACTGAGGTAAGACTGACTGGTCTGTAGTTCCCTGCCTCCTCCCTGCTACCACTCTTGTGGAGCGGGATCACATGAGCCCTTCTCCAGTCTTCTGGGACCTCTCCTGTGCTCAGAGACTCACTAAACAGTTCTGCTAATGGCTCTGCTAGTTCCTCCTTTAGCTCCTTAAGTACCCTGGGATGTATGCCATCAGGTCCCATTGCCTTATCCACCCTGAGCTTAGCAAGCTCTTGTAGGACCCTTTCTTTGTGAAGGGGTAGTGCTCACCTCCCTCCCCCCTGTGTCCATGATGCTGAGCTGTGGGCCCTGCCCTACCTTCTCTTCAGTAAATACTGAGCAAAAGTATCTATTTAGGATAAATGCCTTTACAGGGTCCTCCTCCTCACATGCTCCCTTTTCTCCGTTAAGCTTAGCAATACCCCCTCTGGACTTTCTCCTTTCACTAATGTATCTATAGAAAGTCTTGTCACCTTCTTTTACTGTTCGTGCTAGTGTTTCCTCAGTTTGGGACTTTGCCTGCCTTACTGCCTTCCCTGCTTCCCTTAGGGCAGTTTGGTATGCCTCCCTATCTTCATCCCGCTGTGTTCCCTTATATTTCCTGAGGCCAGCCTTTTGGCTCTGACCTTTTCTGCTACTGTATTTGAGAACCAAAGTGGTTTACTTCTTCTTTTCACTTCCTTTTCTGTCTAACACAATGGGATGTTGCTTCAAGTATTGTATCCTTAATGCTTGCCCACTTTGCCTGTACCTCCTCACCTGTGTTTCTTTGCCAGGGCTAGCTTAACTCTGTTGGCCATCTTATCAAAGTCAGCTCCTCTGAAGTCCCATATTTTTGCCTTGGAATGGGATGATTTAGATGTAGTAGCCAAATTGAACCATACCATGTGATGGTCACTGGCCCCCAGGTGACCTTCTACCTGGAGATCTGTGATCCTTCTTTGTTAGTCAGTACTAGATCTAGGATAGCCCTGTCTCTTGTGGGTTGCTGTACCAGTTGTTTGAGGCCCTCCCTGCAGGGAATCCACTATGAGTCTAGTTCTGGCAGATGTTCCTGCTGGTATTGACCAATCTGTATCTGGCATGTTGAAGTCTCCCATTATCAGAACCTCCCTTTAGCTGTCATGTTTTGTATATCTTCTAACAGTAATGTGTCTATGTCCTCCCTCTGGTCTGGGGGCCTGTAGACAACCCCAGTTCTTATGGCTGTCCCATTTCCTGTTTCCAGGGTGACCCACAGTTCTTCTGGCTCCTTATGTGTATTCTGAATTTCTGTAGCTTTGATATTTTCATTAACATACAGGGCCACTCCTCCCCCGTTTTGCACCTCGGTCTCTTCTGAACAATACATAGCCAGGTACTGAAGTCTCCCAAGTGTGGTTACTGGTAAACCACATCTCACTAATTGCTACTATGTCCAGTTTAGCCTCTGACATTATTGCCTGCAGGTCTGGGATCTTATTTCCCAGGCTGTGAGCATTTGTGTACATGATTTTCCATTGGCCAGATTTTGGTGTGTTAGTTGTTGGGTGAGATTTGGCATTACCCTGGCCATCGTATGGGGAACAAACCTTTTTTCTTACCTGGTGATGCAAATGAGCGGCAAACACGCTGAATTCCTGTTTGACCACTAGCTGAGGGGGGAGGGGTGTTCTTCCCATTCGACGTATGGGGTGCTGCACCCCTCTCCCCATTTGCTAGTTTAAATATTCTGCAAAGATGTCAAACTTCTGCCCCAATGCACTGACTCCCTCTTTAGTCAGATGCAGTCCATCAAATTTAAAGAACTTTATAATACCTTTCAATGTATTGTCCATTTCTCTTGTGTTGTACTTCCATGATGTGGAGCCTTTGCAAAGGAGTCTCTGACTCAAAGGTTTGTAATTTCAATCTCTCAATAAATAAAAATAAAAAAATAAAATGATCAACCTTCCTAGGCACTGCAGGCAAGGTATTAAACCTATGCCAGGCTGCGAAGCTATGGCAGCTGGAAGTATAGCCTAGAGGTTAGAATAACAAGCTGTGAATGGGCTTGGTACATTCAGCAGACCTTGGTTTGATTCTCACAACCTCACTTGCATACTGTGTAACTCTGAGCAAGACACTTAACCTCCCCAGTGCTCTTGGTTTGCCCCTGAAAACAGGTACTCATGCCTAGTGGGCCTTACCCAGTTACCAAAGAATAAAGAATTAAAAAAGAAAAAATACAGCATCCTCTATTGCAGGATATGCAGGAGGCATTACAATGGAGGGTACAGTAGATTTTTCTTACTAGAGTCATCATCAAACATCATGACAATTTGGATTTGTCTAAGCAAACCATGAAAAGAGGGATCTTCGGGAGGAAATCTGTGGGCATACACCACAGAGGCCTCACTTCATGATGATAGGGTAAAGCTGGAAAGCACCCTCCCCCATGGAGATCATTATCCTTTCTTCATTCTCCAAATCCTCAATCCTTTTTGATTATATTCCATGTCGTTGTCATCTGGAATGACAATGGGGGCAATCAGTGGAGCCAGTGACAGAGACAGCGAGTGCGATGGAGGAATGAAAGATGTGCTTCTGTATCTTGTTGATGATGACAGTCAGTGGGATAGCTGCTATCACTGACAGGAGCAATGGCTACAGGTATCTGAATGGTTCAGAGGACAATGCCAGCACAACCTGGGACTTGACTGCACCCTCTAAAGGGCATGGCATTACCAACATCAAAGGGACTGAACCCAATGATGGGGGCTGCATACCTTCCATAGTAGGTATGGCAGCACCAGAACAAGACCCAACCTTAGTGTCCCATTGATGGTCAAGGAGCTATAGTCGTGAACACCAAAGTGGGCAATGATGAAGAAATACCCTCCTTTACTGAACAGCAAAGCAGGACCTTCATCCTTACACTTGCGGTGATGGCCACAAGAGGAGGACTTAGATGACAACTTATCCTTGTTTTTGTCCTTAGTCCATAATGACCACAGTGGTGACAGCATTGCCAAACACCACAGAGTGCCATTCCTAGAGGCAGTCGATCTAGAGTGAGATGATGGCTTGGAGCACATAGCCTTGGTGGTGGCTTCCATGGCCTTGAGAATGATGAAGGTTTCTAGAGCTTTTTTGCAGCATCTCCTTGTGGTCTGGTTGAATCCCTGGCAGATCTTGCGGGCCCAGATATTGTGGGACAGGCCCAAACAGCAAACACCAACCATGTGAGCATAATCCTTGCAGATCTTGTAGCTGCAGGTATAAAAACCTAAATAAAGGTTCTTTCAGTGGTAGCATAAAAGGACAACATCACTATGTTAAATTAAAGTAGTAAAAACATAATGAAGTCAAATAAACAATGGCATTGTTTCTCTGCAAGTTCGACAAAAAGTTGGTGGCAGGAGAAAGAACTAAGGAGCAATGGGGCCGCCCATGATTATATTGACACTGACATTATGCATTATCATGGGTTGCCCCTAGCTAGCAAAACTTTCAGAATGGTCCTGACACTGAAGCTTACAGTACCAAAGGTGCGGTCCAGTGGAGGAAATATCCTTCATGAAAATCGAAAACTTGCAGTTTAAAAAATATATATGCTTGCAATGCAATACAGATAGGTAAAAACTTATAAGTCAAACTGTATTACATTTTAAAGCAGTCCACCAATTGAACCAATAAGATTATACAATACAAAATCATTTAACTCAGACTGTTATTAATTTTAAGGCAGTCTATATAGTGAGCTAATGGCATGGTTTCACAATATCTCAAAATAATAAACAGTACAGAAAGAAGCAGGGGGATGAGAAAGGTTACAACCAGCTTACAGCAAGACTTTGACAAGGTTCAGCTCTGGTTTGCTAACCATAAACATTTCCTCAATGCCAAGAAGACTGTTTCCATGACCTTTGGCACAAGGTAGAGACTTTCTAGGCTTCCCTCCTACCCACTTTTCACACCTTGAGGGGACTTTATTGAGGACACATCCTCCTTCAGGTACTTAGGTGTTTGGTTAGACCAACACCTAAACTTCTCTGGACATATTGATGCCTTCCAGAAAAAACTGCACCCCAAGCTTAAGTCCCTGTTCAGGAACCATAGTTGCATCCCTCCTACGGCTAGGCATGAACTTGTTCAGAAGAGGACACTTCCCATTTTCAACTACTGTGATGTAGTCTATGGTACTGCCACTAAGTCCTCCCTGGCCAGACTGGACACCCTCTTCAATTCCTTCTGCCATTTTGCCCTAGATGCCCTCCCTTGCACCCATCACTGCAATCTTTATATTGTGCCCCCATCACTGCAATCTTTATATTGTACCCTATCCTTCCCCTCTCTTACAAATAGGTGACTCTCCCACTGTGCTAAATTAACCTCCAAGCACTGGTGGGGTGAGCTCCCTTCCTACTTCACCTCCTCCTTTATAACACCCCTCACCCTCCCATTCCCTTACATCAACCGACTCCCGTACCCTGGTTGTCCCCCGCAGATCCACCCAAATTGGTCAATCCGGTTACTCTAACTGCCTCCCAAAAATATGGCATTCCTTCCCACTTCAAATTCAGTACTCATCCTCTGCCTACTCCATCAGCTCTGTCCTCAATAATTACCTTGCACCTAGCTGATCCTGCTATGTCCCTCCCTAATTCCCTCCCCTAAGTCCTGGACAAACCCTACCCCCTACCCTCACCTTCATTTTACCCTGTGCACACCCACCCTCCATATCTCTAGCCATCCTCCCCTTCCCACTAATTGCTCCTCCTTACTGGCCTCTCTTAATGTCTTTCAGAATGTAATGGACACCGAATGCTCTCCATGGGTCCCTCTCCTACCCTCCAAAGGGCTTGTATCTTTCATCTACTCCCTTTCCCCACCATCTTAAAGGAGTCTGTCTGGGACACTGCCTTATCCCCTTCTTCTGGTCCTCCCCCCAGTCCCGTTGCAGTGTCCCTCACATCCTAAAGGGGTCCCCAGTGACACAACACTTCCCCCTCCCCTCACCCTCCCTCCCCTTCCCCTTTTCTTTCACGTAGCACTTGTTTACTTATTAACCTGGCACTTACTATTGTCCACTCTTTCTACATGTTATGCACAACACTGTTGTAACACTGTTTGTAAAACCTGCCTTACAACTGTATGTTGATGTTGATCTTGTAACTTGAATGTTTAATGTCTCATTCCAATTGTACCCCTCCACCCCAGGTTGCACCGAGAGCCGAGTGACTTGTTGCTTAGTGTGCCTTCCTGGTGAAACATTTCAATAAATAAAGGTAAATGATTGCTGCAGTGCTAAAATCAACAACTAGTTCAGAAAAAACATATTAGCGGCAATTCTTTATTCCGACCTCGTGATGCTAACGTAACAAGAGTGTACTGTAGACCTAAGACCCTGTTCACACTATAGCACGGTAAGGAGAAACAGTTTTTCAAAATGAATTAGGCCTTACTGTTGTTACTCTTTCGCTGTCTAATCATTTTAAAAGTGTTTCTTCCCAAGCGTGCTTCTCCGTTCACACTGGTGCCGGTATCCGTGCTATCTGTAGCACGGTGCGGTAGCGTGTTTCCAGGTATTAAGGGTCAAAACAGAGGACAGTGGGAATATGGATTCATCACAACATGGAGCAGGGAAAAGAGTGTTCACACTGTAAGTAAAAACAATTTACTAACTGAAGCATTTTCAAGAACCATGCTATAGCCTAGGTCTGATCAGGGTTTTAGCACGATTCTTGAAAATGTGTCCCAAAGTGGAATAGGTGCGAACATGAAGGGTGCTGGCACAGATCTGAAATGGTTTAACCCCTCAGAACCATTTCAGATTGTGCAGTATGAACAGGGCCTAGTATGATTTCTTCTGTGCTAGTTAATTTTTATTTTTATTTTATTTTTTTCAAATTCTCCTCTTTTGAACATCTGGGCCTTTTCAAGTTCTACAGATTTTAGGTTCAATACATCTTAAACAAGCTAGTTATTCTGGAAGTTTCAGTTCCTGCAATTTCTTTTTGGCTTGGAACTTAGACTACAGGATTTTTAATGGAAAGCAAAAGTTCTCATTATTAAGCAAGACATTAATAAGCCTTTTAGCAATACATTAAATTAATACATGTTTGTGAAGAGCATACAAGTAGGATAAAACACATCACATACGGTGAACAATTTTTGAATTTCAAAAATCTG
Organism: Neoceratodus forsteri; assembly: GCA_016271365.2. Taxonomy (NCBI): domain Eukaryota; kingdom Metazoa; phylum Chordata; order Ceratodontiformes; family Ceratodontidae; genus Neoceratodus; species Neoceratodus forsteri. The sequence continues at coordinate 406,136,976 of CM028135.1, forward strand.
TATTTTTATTATTTTGATAGTTATAATCTACTGAATACATAATGTGGCAGTCAGGATCTGCGCTAAGTTGAAACGTAAGGGAGCAAGGTCACATAAACCATTCTGGTGGTCCAGTGAGGTACAGGTAGCAGTCAGAGAAAAGAAGGCGGTCTACAAAAAATATAAAACAACAAGAGGGGATAAGGATAAGGAAATGTACCAGCTGGCATCTAGAAAAGTCACCTGTATGGTGAGGGGAGCAAAGTCCAGTAAAGAGCAGCGGCTGGCACAGGGGATACATGGAGGGGAAAATGGGTTCTTCCGGTACATTGAGGAGCGGAGAAAAACTAATGGCCATCTCAGCAGATTGAGATCAGAAGGAGGGTGGGTGGAAGAGGCGAGGACCAGGCAGAGGCATTTAACAGTACTTTGCCTCTGTGTTCACTAGGGAGGGGGATGGACATCTACAAAGCAAGTACCCAAGGGATGGGGAACGTCAGTAAGTGGGATCAGGGGAGCAACAGAAATGGAGCAAGAGGGAGAGAGAGGTACCCCAGGGGTGTCACATCTGGGTAAGGATAAAAAGGCCAGTAAGGTGGAGGGGACGGATGATGCTATCTCCACCAAAAGGGTGTGGTTAGCCCTCAAGGCCCTAAAGAAAGACAAATCTCCTGGGCCGGATGGCATTCATCCGAGAGTACTATGGGAATTGGCGGACATACTGGCTGCACCCCTGGTGGAGCTTTTCAGCAGGTCACTTGAGACAGAGAGGGTACCTAGGGATTGGCGAGAGGCACATGTGGTACCAATCCATAAAGGGGGGTCGAGGGAAGTACCAGGTAACTAAAGACCCATCAGTTTGACCTCGGTGGTGGAAAAATTAATGGAGAGTATACTAAAGGAACGATTGGGGGTGTACTTGGAGGAGGTGGGAGGTCTGGATAGTCGGCAACATGGGTTTGTGCCAGGTAGATCATGTCAAACCAACCTTGTGGAGTTCTATGAATGGGTAACATCAGAACTGGACAGGGGTAAGCCTGTGGATGTATTATTCTTGGACTTCAGCAAGGCGTTTGACTCTGTCCCCCACAATGGTCTGGTGGAGAAACTGATGGGGTTAGGAATAGACCCTTTGATGGTCAGATGGATTGAAAACTGGCCAGCTGGACACACTCAGAGAGTAGTGGTCTGTGAGGAGCTCTCAAACCCTAGAGAGGTTGATAGTGGGGTACCGCAGGGCTCGGTCCTGGGTCCGATCCTGTTTAATGCATACATATCGGACATCAGAGAGGGTATAGGGTGTGAAATGAGTCTCTTCGCGGATGACTCCAAGATGGGAGCAGTAGTTGAGGGAGAAGAGGGGAGGTTGGCCCTGCAAGGGACCTGGACACCCTGGAAGCTGGGCTCACACATGGAAATTAAATTTCAATATCACCAAGTGCAAGGTGTTGCATCTTGGTCGGGAAACCCTAAACACAGGTACACCCCTGGGAGGGGCGCTGGAGGCCTCAATAGGGAAAAAGACCTAGGGTCATGGTGGATGCATGTATGAATAACTCTGAGCAGTGCAGGAGAGCAGCTAGCAAGGCAAACAGGATGTTGGGATGCATCGTAAGGGGGATCACCTCTAGGAGCAAGGAAGTGATTCTGCCTCTGTACAATGGACTGGTTAGACCACACCTTAAGTACTCTGTACAGTACTGGAGACCACACTTGAAGAGGTACATACAGCTCCTGGAGAGGGTACAGAGGAGGGCAACAAAGATGATACGAGGGCTAGGGGATTTGACGTATGAGGACAGACTTAAGGAGCTCAGCCTGTTTTCATTGGAGGAGAGGAGAGACAGGGGACATGATTGAGGTCTTCAAGTACCTCAAGGAATAAATAGGGTAAACATGGAGGGATCTTTAGACTAAAGCAGGAGGTATTACCAGAGGGCATGGTTTGAAGTTGGAAGGTGGAAGGGTGAGGGGAAAAGAGGAGGAGGTTTTCACTGAGAGGGTGGTGGATCCTTGGAATGCACTGCCTGGTGAGCTGGTTCAGAGATACACAGTGGAGGGCTTCAAGAGAGGGTGGGACAGACACAGAAAGTGGATGTATCAGATGATGGCCTGTCCCAGGGGGATGGGGATGGATGATACGGGTTTCTGGAGCACAAGGGATGGGAGGGTCTCGGCACCCAACTAAGGATCTAAGGTTCGAGCAGACTCGATAGACCGTAAGGCCTAATCTGCTGGCACATAGTATGTTAGTATGTTAATACAATTCTTTCAACTGGTATTACATTTAGATTAGAAGGCAAATCCAAATGCATATACAGTTGTATAAATTTAGCACAATAAAAGACACAACATAGCTACTTAAAAAAATATAACATAATGGACACCTACTTTGAAAAAAAGTTATTTTTAGCTATAAAACAGTGAATGTAGAGGCAGGAATGATTAAGCTCCCAGATCTGTTTTTACCTAATTAGACATATTATCTATCTGCATTATAACTTGCCCAGCTTTACGATGCAAACATAAAAAGGTATTGCAGTAGACTAGTTCCCTTTGGTAAATGAGATTAAAACCTATTTGAATTCAGGGCTGTGTTGGGCTGGCCTACTTGGATACTTGGAAATTTTCAGAAGGGCCCTCCTCAGGTGGGTCTCTTCCCAATTTAACAATAATGTCCTTGTATAGAAAGTCTGCTTTTTAATTGAAATAGATTTTTAAGATCCCTATAAATTAGGACAAAATACAAAGAAAGAGCCAGAGTACTTAATTAAAGTAGTATACTGATTTAAGTACAATACATCATGTCAACCTTGTATCCTCAGTACTCACTTTTCAGGTGGGCCCTGAATACCAGCATTTCAAGTCTTTTGCATAGCAGTCTGACTGCCATTTTCTAGTGGTGAACATATGAACATACGAAGAAGCCAGCAGAAGAAGGCCATTTGGTCTATCTAGTCTGCTCATATTGCAGGGTACACAGCTTGAGCTACTGTCCCTGCCCTCCCTCCCCACACCTCCCATCCTCCCTACCATGATCCTTACCTTCCCCCTATGCCTAACCCAGCACTTCTTAAAGCTGCCAACTGTCGTCAATGAGATCACCTCTTCCAGCAGTGCATTTTAAGTGTCCATCACCATCTCTGTGAAGAAGTGCTTCCTGACCTCCCTCCTAAACCTCCCACCCTCCAGCTTAAGACTGTGCCCTCTCATGTTATGGTTGCCACTCAGCTGAAAGAGACTCTCCTTATCTACCTTATTTATCCCTTTCAAGTACTTTAAGGTCCTAGTCATGTCCCATCTCTCTCTCCTGTCTTCCGGGGAGTACATGTTCAGTGCCCTCAACATCTCCTCATATGCCTTACCCTGCCGACACACTATCATCTTTGTAGCCCTCCTCTGGACCTTCTCCAGCAGGTTAATGTCCTTTCTGAGGTGTGGGCACCAGTACTGAACCCCATACTCTAGATGAGGCCTTACCAGTGAACTTTACAAGGGCAGTATTACTTCCTCTCTGCTACTACTGATCCCCCTAGATATGAATCCCAGCATCTTGTCTGCCTTTGCTGTTGCTTTCTTGCACTGTGTAGAGTGCTTCAGGTCACTAGTGATCATCACTCCCAGGTCCTTCTCCTCCTCCTCTAACGCAAATATTCGGACTCTACCCAGGTAGTATACTCTGTCCTGGGATTCTTGGCTCCAATATGCATAACTTTGCATTTATTGGCATTGAAGCCAAGCTGCTAGATCCTGGACCATCTCCCCAGTTTTTCCAGATTATCCTGTAGGTCTTGTATCCCTTCAGCTGTGTCCACTCTCCCGCAGAGCTTGATGTCATCCAAGAATAGGTACATTTTGCCCTTAATGCCATCCCCAATGTCATTGATGAAGACACTGAACAACACCGGCCCCAGCACTGAGTCCTGCGGGACCCCATTGGTTAATTCTCTGGTGCCAGATAACTCTCCTCCCACAGCCACCCTCTGGGTTGTGTCCCTCAGCCAGTTTTCCACCCATCTGGCCATCTTTTCCCCAGCTTGAGATCCAGCAACTTCCTGATCAACCTTTTATGGGGCATAGAGTCAAAGGCCTTGTTGAAATCAAGATAGAGGATGTCTACTGCTTGGCCCCTGTCTACTGTCTTAGTGACACAGTCAAAGAAGTCAGCCAGATTCAAAACAGATCAAATATCAATCAGAAGTCAAACAAGTTCCATACTCACACACTTTCTGGTATGATCTACCTAACACAGTCAGTAATTATTCTGGAATACTCCTGCCTTAGCTGGTTTGTTGACATGTTGGTTAGAGTTTAAACATAAACAGAACTGTACTGCTATTCAGACCTTTACCAGAACTATAGAAACACTTTAAAGGAACTCTTTAGGTGGAAGGTGGTTCAACAGGAATTTTGTTTTACCAATAACATGCACACACTTCCTCATTATTTTTTCTTAGATATATGGTGCTAAGTTGTAGCACTTTCATGTTCCTGCAACTGGGATACCACTATTCCTTCTGCAATTACACCATATTAATGAGACAATTTATATTAATGTACTGCATAGGATACCATTAAGATGATTTTTTTTCATATAGCTATTTACCTTGCGGTCTGGGACAGACAGGCTCTCAGTACTGTCCCCGCCCCTCCACCCAGCAACCACCTCAACCTAGCCCAACTGGGGAGAGAGCCATCTCCCCCCCCCACCACCACCACCACCACCAGGAGACACAAATCCAGTAATGGGTCTGGTGCTCCTGGTGGGGGCACATAATGGAGGGTTAGTGGGCAGGACTTCATTCAGCCCATGCTGATCATTTTCCATTTTTTTCCTGTGGTTTCCCTAACCATGGTGGCATACTGAGCATGTGTGCATGGAGGCTCACACATATCATGGAACAGCAGCACCCTCCCTTTACTTTGCTACTTGAACTTGTTGCTTCCCCCAGGCCTCCACATGGGGGCAGTCAAGAGCTGCACTACCCCACCCCAGGAAAGGAGAGCAGTTAGTTAGATGCTCAATCTTCTCCCCTCCCAGCCAACTCCCTGCAACCCATGCTCATCCCCAAACATGGGGTGCCAGTGTAGCAGGAGGTGAGGTGTTCAATGTTGCAGCCCTCCACAGCACTGGGCCAGCAAATTATAACTATATTTTTGAAGGGGAAATAGAAAAGAAATTGCTTGCATAGAGTAGAATAAGATATGCAGTCAATTTCCACAAATAAGGAGTGCAAAATTATAAAATATTGGTTAAGAAAATTATTCAATACAAAGGAAACAAGCATTTGTTAATGCCAAATGTTTGCTTGCATGTTCCATCAAGTAGAGTTTGGTTCTGTTGTACAGAGTGATGAAGGCCGAGTAGTGTTGTAGTAAGAGAGATTTTGCATTGGAGTCAGTGAGTAGTAATATTTCTCTTACACGTATTTTGATTTCTGAAGAAAGATACAGGATTTTGAAGGTCTTAAAAATTCCCTGTCATGCCATGGGTGCTATGTAAAATTGAAATATATTGGTACACTGCTGTGGTATTTACCTTTGCAAATATGTGATAACAAGATCTTACTACATCCAGAGTATGAATTTAGCATGTACCTTGAACAGGTAAGCTCAAAGAAAGAGCTTTTTAGAAGCTGAGACTGGTGGGCATGTTTAATGACATCAGTAATTAATTACAAAAGTAGGCCATGACCCACATGGCAACCCCTTCTGGGGGAAGGCTCCCTGGCCCATCTCAAGGTGTTGCCAGTACAACAGGACACTGTGCAACACCTTCCCAAGGCTCAGAGCAGTGATGCATGATGGTACTAGCCACTATCCTCCTGCTGCCCAGCTAACTCCCTGAGCTCGTCCCTGAACTCGAGTCACTCGCATGGGAACACACTACACTATGCACTGAGCCAATGGCGGGCCCTGCACACATTTCCTCATAACTTTTTGAGACATTTTGACCCCATATGTTTAATGAAGTCTTTTTATGACCCCCCTGGACATGACAGGTATCATTTATAAAATATTGACTGAAACGTAATTTTGTGCCAGAAGAGCAAACCTATGTTTTAGGCAGGATTTGAAAAAATACACCTGTCATGTTCGTGAGGTTATGTGAAAAGATGGCTATGTTGAAAATGTCAGGTCAAACTATTTAAAACTACTAACGTTGTGAGTGAACATTGAAAATTTTCAATATGCCATCATAGCTTCAGTGTTTTTTAAGTTGTTGACCCCAAATTTTCAACCTAGGCTTTTTATAACCACACTTAATGAACCTGGTAAGTGAACTTTTTCCAAACCTGCCCAAAAGTTGTTCCATGGAGTGACTGCAAAATTGCTTTTGGGCCAGATTTAAAAACTTTCACCTACCTTGTTCATGAGGTTGGGTCCCAAAAAGGCCATTTTGAAAGTCTGGTGGAAAAATATTGAACAATTGCACAGTTATGAGTAAACATTAATATATTTTGATGTCTACTCATAATCTGGTCATTTTACCATATTTTTGCACCAAATTTTCAACATATTCTTCTTATGACCCCACCTCATGAACCTGGTAGGTGAAATTTTTCAAAACCAACCCAAAAGGTGATGTCACGGAACAACTATAAAAATTACCTTTTGGGCTGGATTTGAAAAATTTCACCTACTTGTTCATGAGGTGGGGTCCAAAACAGGTTCTGTTGAAAATTTCATGAAAAAATATTAATAAATGACAGTTATGAGAAAAAGCTCAAAATGCATTGAAAATACATTGACTACACTTATCTTGCTTCCTCAGTTCCTGGTCAGTGCTTAAGGAGAAAGACACATTTTGTAGTAGAGCGGTGGTGGTCCATTTCAAGGTGAATGAGGATGTAGGGGATTGGGTGTTGAGTGGGGGGTTGGGTGCCAAGTGAGAAATTGGGTGGAGTGGGTGGTGGGACAGAGGATCAGAACCGGCACCATAAAAGATTGATGGATGATTTTCTGTGTTTCAGGGTAAAATCACAAAAAAAAGACCATGAGAGACCATTTTTTTCTTATGGCAAAGGTGGCACTGGGGATTGGGCACCCCAGGGTCACAAATGTTTGGTGGCAGCAGGGGTGGGCATCTCAGTGTCCGCACATTTTAAGGGGGTTGGGGCTCATTACATTGGTGGAGGGGTTACATGAAAGATGCCATTCATGGTGGGTTTTGGTGTGGAGGTATTGATGACATGCTCTAAGCCAGTATCACAGAAATTTGGTGGCACTGGGGGTAGGCACCCTGGTGTCCATACATTTTAAGAGGGTTAGGGTGTACTATATTGGGGAGTTATGACAAAAAAGATGGACTCGGTGGGAAATGCACTGGAAAAAGTCCAAGCAAGCTGATAATGATTCCACTCAGCTGGCTGATGTGCAGCATCTTGTTGCTGAAAGGGTACAGCTAGTATAGGCATGACTGCCTCCTTTCAGCTACATGAACTTTCCACCAATCAACCAGTAGAACAGCATCATGATCAGCCTTGATGATCATAGACCTGTCACTATCGAGCATCCTGTAGCCTGACCTGCATGGGATCCAACAGTGACACACCTCTGAAGGCCGCTACTGTGACAATATGTTTGCTTCATGCATATACACAAGCAAACATATAAAGGAGGCTGATTTACACTTGTTTGCTACTCCAAATGATAGACAACATTTATTCAGGGAGCTCAGTTCATAAGAGACATACACAAGCAATATTTAAGCAGTGTCATTAGCTCAGCAGGTTGTGTATTCACACCTGAGGCTGGAAGATTGTAAAGCTGTGGGTTCCATCCCCCTACACACACGGAACTTGGGCTAAATGCCAATACTGACACTGTAGCACAGCATGAGAGGGTGCACCTTGGTTTTGAGATTTTCCACTACCCTGTACAGAACACCATTATGCATTTCAATGCAAGGGGAACCTTTTCCTGTTTTCATCCCCACCTGCCTATATAAATCTAGCAAAGTAATATCATTCTGTGTACCACTGTGTACCATTATAGAAACTTCAGACTTAAACCAGTAATTTTTCCTATGCTTCTTATAATTTCATGGTTGCAACTAATTCTCTGGAGGACCATTCTTTACACTATGCAGCTTTTAAATGTAGTCAAATTAATGAGTATCAGTTTGAATGTTATTAATATCTACTGCTGCAGTGTTGTTATAAGTTTATACCCTTGGGTATTTCCCATAGCAACTTTACCCATCCCTTCTCTCCCTTCCCCCAGCTTTGGTGATCATCGGTAAGGGCTGATTCCCCTTTCTAGTTGTTACCTCTTAAGAACTATCAGTATGTTTAAAAGAATCTATATTGTTACATGTTCTTCTATATTATTGTCAGACAACAACTGTATGGCGCAATGCACTACAGTCAAGAGCTACAAGATGGTGGCCACACTGGGCTGACCATCTGCACAGCTTTCTTTTGCAGAGTTTAATTCCATTTTATTTGTTTAGCAGTTTGCTTTTATTTGTTTAGGCTTGGTCCCCTGGATATCGGTCCTATATTGTATTTGTTACTGAGTCCTATGTTGGATTTGTTACCGAGTTTGAGGCTGCTGTTGTCCTGTCGACGGACTGGGGAGATGGAGAAGAACAGTGCCAGTTGAATGGACTTGGAGGGCAGGCATTACTTTGATCTGCGTTCCCACTCGTGTGTTTGGTGTGTCAGGTGGGCGTATACTGCAGTTTCTGTTCCACATTGGATTTGAGGTGCTGCTGCTGTCTCGCTGATGGACTGGTGAGACCAAGGAGGAGAGGATCGGCTTATGGACTTGGAGAAGCTTTTAAGTAGTATTAAACATTTGTGGTTTAGCCCAGAAAGTGAACCAGGAAGATTTTACATCCGAGGAGGATGAATACTGAGGGGTCACACTGGGAGATAAGTACCTTGTGGTCATTGGATAGTGTTTTTCTGTGAGTTCCTTCATGGTACTGCTGACTTGCTATGTTGGCGAGTTTATTTTGTATGATTACCATGCTGCTTCTAACCAGTGGACTTGCAAAGCTTTTTTGAATTGAGGATGACTTGGGCACTTGGTATTCCTCTTCCTACTCGTCTTTGAGGGGTGCCTGTGTGTGCATTGGGGCAGCGACGGGAGGTGCCGATGCACTTCTAATGAAGAGTGGATGTGCTATCGGCAGCCTCCAGGTCTCTCGTGGGAGTCTTCCTTTTAGCGGTCTCCAGCTGGGGACTATAGTTGTGGCTCCTTAGCGCAGGGTACTTCCCTCCTGGGTGAGCGGTGGAGGGGTTTTCCTTTGGCCCTTAAATTCTGCAAGCAAGATTTGATCACCAAATGAATAACTTATTGGGAATTTATTTGCTGCATTTGAATAGAATTTTTACTTCAGAGGCAGTGAGAGAACCTCTGTGGTTTTAATGACTATTTAAAAGATCTTCCTATTGGTAGTGAGAGTGCCATTTGGGATATTCTTCTGCGGATTGCTTTTTGGGACTTGGGCCCCATGGATTTATCGACTGGGGGGGCCTAAGAAATTTCTGGGATCTTCCTAGAGGTCTCAGCGGCTGGTGAGAACGGTGCTGGGGCTTCTCGAGGAGTATATCTCAGACTGTATCTTGAGAATTGACTGCCAAAGACTTTGGAAATCTTGAATATAAAGGGATTGTGCCATTCTGAGTATTGGCATTTTTTATGCGATTTGCTGTTTGTTTTCTTGAATTGTTTTTGAAGATCTAATTTTGAGTTTTGTGTTTAGGGGGTGTTTGGGGGGTTTATTGGTTATTTGATCTGTGTGTGTGTGTATGTGTGTGTGTGTGTGGAGGTTTGTGTTTGTGTATGTGGTGGTGTGGTAGTGAGTTTTGTTCCATTTTTGGGATTACATAGTTCGGAAGGATGTGTCTGGGAATGCATGCAGACCAGGGTCAGGCCAGGATAGTGTATGGGGCATCCTGGCTGCTTGATCTTCAGCCCTTTTTCAGTCCCCCTGTATCAGATACTACAGTAAAGCACTGTAGGGAGGTTGGAATTGGGAGGAGTCATAGGATTCGATCGGGGCTGGGTGCCCCTTGCACTATGGGTGGCAGGATCAAGGTGGTGGGGTACAGAAGGCACCCTGGGATTAGACCAGACTTGGGGAGAGGCCCGATATGTTTAGCTACTGTCACCAGGGTTCCCACCAGACCGAGTGGGCAGGTAGCCAGAAGGGCTGAATTGTCCACCAATCCCCTGAGGGAGGTGCTTTGCAATGCCAGATCGGTCAGAAACAAGACTGCAATTATAGCAGACTTGGTTTCTTTGGCCGATCTGGCTTGCATTATGGAGACCTGGATTGGTGATGATGCAGGCCCAGTTTTAGAGGCTGCTATCCCATCCGGGTATACTGTAGTGCACTGCCCCAGAGTGGAATGCAGGGGAAGGGGGGGTTGCCATCTGTTTTAGAGCTGAGCTGGGCTTCACTGTGCACCCAGTGAGAGCACCACATTCATTTGAGTGTGTGGCCATCCGTGGGGGACCGGGTGCAGGTTGCTTGGTCCTTCTGATTTATCGCCCTTCTGGGGTGACGGGAGATTTCCTGCAGGAAGTGGCCGATTTCATCATCGGTGAAACATTGGAGGCCCCCAGATGTTTAGTGCTGGGGGACTTCAATGTTTGGGCCGAGGATGAATCTTCCTGGCTTGGTCATAACTTCCTCCAGATGATGTCATCTCTGGGCTTTGCGCAGGGAGTTTCTTCCGTGACTCATCAGGGTGGCCACATGTTGGATTTGGTGTTCTCACTGGAGCTTGAGATAAATAGTCTCAGTGTTGATAGGGTTGTTTGGTCCAATCATTGCACAGTGAAGTTCTGGTTTGGGGATCCCCTCGGTAGGCCTCCCCCTGCAGAGATGGTCAGCTACCGCCCTTTGAGGGAGCTTACCCCCGAGGGTTTTTTGGTGGTGGCTGACCTATCTAGTGTGGACAATGCATGTGGGGGGGTGTGCGCAGTGGTGGACGCCTATAATAGGGCACTTTTTGGTGTGCTTGACTCCTCACACCAGCCCATGTATGACCCATGTCTTCTTACTTGAGGTCCCCTCAGTTTGATGGGGAGCTCAAGGAGGTGAAGGCCTTGGGTCAGAGATTAGAGCACTGCTGGTGGAAGTCTGGCCTGGGGGTAGACAAATTGGCCCTACGTATGCACTATAGTGCATACCAGGGGGCAATCAACCGTAAGAAGGCAGAATTTCTGTCCAGGGAGATTGCTGCCGGGAGAAACCGACCAACTGTGCTCTTTCGGACCGTGGACAGGCTTCTTCATCCTTCCTGTCTACAGCCGATGGTAGCTTTTTCGAATGCATTGTGCGATGGGTTTGCTCAGTTCTTCTCGGACAGGGTGTCTGCCATCAGGCACGGGGTTCCGCTAGTGGACCAGAATCTGGCCAACAGTGGTCACCATGGGCTGCCGGAGAGCACTCCACCTGTTTGGGGTGAGTTTAGACTGGTGGAGGTAGCTGAGGTCATTGAGATTGCCTCCAAGCTTCAGCACACCTTTTGTGAACTGGACCCGGTGCCAACTCATTTCTTAATGAGATGTGTTGACTCTATTGGCCAGGTGTTTGCCCTGATTGTCCAGTGTTCCTTGTTGGAGGGAGTCTTTCCTGATGTCTTGAAGGAGGCATTGGTGAGACCTTTTCTGAAAAAAACATCGTTGGACCCTGATGTCAAGACAAATTACCATCCTATCGCCAATCTTCCATTCTTAGATAAGATTGTTGAGAAGGTAGTGGAGCTTCAGCTTGAGGAGCATCTCGTGGCCCATAATCTTTATGAACTGCTCCAGTCTGGGTTTCATGCAAGGCATAGCACAGAAACTGCACTAGTTCGGGTGCATAATGACTTCCTTAGGGCTAGGGATCGAGGGGAGGGGACAATTCTTGTTCTCCTCAATCTCTCCTCAGCATTTGACTTGATGGACCATCGAGTGTTACTTGACCGCCTAAGGGAATTCTGTGGACTCACCAGCTCTGTCATCTGCTGGTTTGAGCCTTTTTTTATCCAACAGGGAGCAGAGGGTAGTGATGGGGAATTTCTCCTCCTCCCCTGACCACCTGTTATGCGGAGTTCCCCAGGGTTCGGTCTTGTCACCGATGTTGTTTGCCATGTACATGCTACCCCTGGGAGAGCTCATTAGGAAGTACAGCTTGGATTTTCACTGCTATGCTGATGATACCCAGCTATACTTTTCCTTTGCCCCAGAACATCCTGTGCAATAGAAGTGCTTAACCGCTGCCTTGCTGAAATCAATGACTGGATGGCCTCCAGCTGGTTGCGACTTAACCCCAGTAAGACGGAGGTACTGGTGGTCAAGTCAAACAGAGGATGTGATAGGTTGGCCTCTGGTGCAGAGACAGGACTTTGCCTTGGCTCTGTACCATTGAAGGCCTCCTCTAGGGTACGTGATCTGGGTGTTATTCTTGACAGCAGTTTGACACTTGAATTTCAGGTGTCTTCTGTTGTCCATACTAGTTTTTATCATCTGAGGAATATCGCCAGGATCAAGTCCTTAGTTCCGCCTCTGTACCTCCCCACTTTGGTGCATGCCTTTGTGACGTCCAGGCTTGACTACTGTAATGCACTCTATCTCGGGGTCTCTGGGAGTACCCTGTGCCAACTGCAGCTGGTGCAGAATGCGGTGGCGAGGATGTTGACAGGACAATCTAAATACTGTCATATTACCCCAGTACTGCGTCATCTGCACTGGCTGCCAGGTTAGGTGGAGGGTCCTCTTTAAGGTGGGTTTGCTCACCTTTAAGGCCCTACACGGCCTGGGCCCTCGCTACCTGAGTGACCTTCTTACACCTGCTGTCTGGGTCCGTTCCCTACGCTCCTCTTCTAGGGGTCTCCTTGCGATTCCCAGGATGAGTCTAAGAACTGCAGGCAACAGAGCATTTAGTGTCGCTGCTCCCGTCCTGTGGAATTCGCTTCCTTTAGTTGTTAGGGAGGCCCCATCTGTTGAGGTTTTTAAGGCCTGACTCAAGGCATTTCTGTACAATCAGGCATTCCTGGACTATGTTTTATAGTTTATATTGTCTAATTTTTTAATTATTTTAGTTTTAGAGAATGAAATAAATTGTGTAGCAAATTATGTTTTAACTGTTTGGAGTTGTATATTTTATTGATTGTTATTGTGCTGTGTTGTTTTTATTTGATTGATGTATGGTGCCCAGAGCCTCCTGGATGGGCGTCTTCTTAAATAAAACTTGCCTTGCCATTTAAACTTGAAGATTGGTAATCGTGCCATGCAGCTTTAAATTTTGGGCTAATTTTGAGTATAAATTAAATGAACTACTTTATGTGCCTCTATCCCTCTAAAAAAAAGAATCAGTGTGACTTGAAGCACTGGGGAATCTTTGAGTTGCTTGTTTTTTGATACAATAAAAAAATGTGTACCACATTTCTTGGAGTGCACTGATCTTTTTTGGTAATATTGATCCTATGCACTGTGACCAACTGCACCCACTGTTGGGTAATGCACAGTTTTTGTTTTCTAACATCATTCTGCTGCTTTACCAGTGTCATCACCATTTAATACTAGTGGTAATGTCTTTTGCAACTGGTCAACGGTTTTTATCCACTCTCTTTTAGTCTACTTCCGTGGGTTTCAGGGACATCTTCCTAGACTTAGGGAAGAAAAACCTCTGGTCCCTCAAAAGGAAAAATCTCCCCCAAATCAATGTCCTTCTGGGCCTTGGCTGATTGGGATCTGGTCAATACAGTTGCTAATTTACCTAGAAGTCCCTCTTGAATTAGTCTTGCAAATTCAGAGAAATCATGGTGCAGAACTGCAGGAACTAGAAGGGAAAAAACAATACTAACCATCACCTGTTGGATTTTACCATTTATTTCTAGGGTTAAGGGGGTTGTAGGATAACATTTAGTGTCACCATGGATGCAAGTTACATTAGTCCCAGGACCTTTCTTGCAATGTCCAGGCACAACAGCAGCCTTCACCAGGGTTAGCTTTCTTTCCAAATCAATAAGTCCTTGTACCTTGTTATCCCCTATCCCAACCTCAATTGTGTACTGCCCCCAGTTTGCTAAGGCAATATGGCTGGCCTCCCCCTTCTATTTAGGGCATTTCCTGGCAATATATCCTACTCCTTGGCAGTAGTAACACATCACTTCTGTAGGAGGCATTGTCTCTTTATCACTTTTGGGCTCACTTTTTGGGGTTGCTTTATATCCCATAGAAGGAGACTATCTTACCATACCAGGGTGTGCTGTCTCACCATCTGGTAGTCCTCCATCAGGGACACTGCTTTTTCACAAGTCTCTAAGCAATGCTCCCTAACCCATATTTGCACATCAGAGGGCAGGATATGCAAACATTGATTTATTAACATCTGGTCATTGTTCTGTGCTGTTGTCTTCCATTCTGGCTGGATCCACATGAGAAACGGTTCTCATAACTGAGGAAGGACCTCTCTTGGTGTATCCATGAACTGATACCTCAGGGAATGGAACTTTTGGTGATATGTCTCCCCTGAGATGTCAAATTGCTGCAAGATAGTCTTTTTCACCAAGTCATAACTCAATGCATCATTTGAGTCTAAGTGACTGTATGCCGGCTAGACCCTCCCAGTAAGTTATGGTGCAAACTAGATTACCCGCTGGTCCTTCAACCAATGCCAAGCTTGAGCCCTTCTTTCAAACATGGAAAGATATGCTTCAGTGAGGTCATCAGAAGTTAGCTTTGTTATTTTAATGTCTTTCAGGCTTGAGCTAGTGCCCTGTGACCCTCTCTCAGTGGTTGCATCTCCCCCATGCAGGACTCTAGGGTTTTGGTCCATTTTACTTCTTACCTGACACGTTCCTGGTCAGCTTCAATCTGCTTTGTTGCCATCCATCACAGCAATTCAGAGATGTTCCTCATAGGCTCATCCAACAACTCCTCATCAATCTCACAAAATCCTGCAGCCATCAGGATCGCCTAGTCTTAGGGCCTTTTGGTCGGACAACTGGTCCCAGGTCAATCATCAGAGGTTTGCCTTTTTGTTCTTCTGCCATCCTTCTGGTCAAAACTCTGTACACTCCAGAGGGTTGCTGATATTTGTCCATACATGCTTCCTAGGTGGCTGGGCAGATAGTACTAGCCACATCCCTCTTCGACCTAAGCGTCGACTAGTACCACCAATCCTACCGTTAACACCAACTTCTGAAGGGGTGAGAAAGGTAGAAGGCAGACACACAGAAATTACATTTAACACATTGAATTCTGTGTGCTGTTTATTAGGGTAGATGGTAATTCAGGATACAAAAATAAGAAAACAGGCCTTAAACACATGACAACATATATACATACTGGAATTGCAACAGCCCATTACACTAGAAAGTCTCAAGGCAACACATATTTCTAGTGTGTCTACTAGGGATTAATCCACAAGGAAGCTTCATTCCCTAGAAGGCCTCTCTCACTATTAGACAGAGTGAAAATATGTCCCCTAAGCAGGAGACTTTACTCCTTCTCTGGCTTGAAAGGAATGAGCTGGGCTTCCTCAAGTCAGCCTGAAAAGGTCTCTTATACACCTGTATTCACAAAATACTTGATTTTTAAAAACATAACAGAACAGCATTAAACACAGCAGTACAAAATGTTCCATAAAGTCTTGTTTTGTAACATTTACAGTATACCAAGAGATTTCTACACAGATGACAGGATGTAGGTGCAAGAGGACACACTGCAACACAAGGGCAGAACAAACCAGTAACCATGACAAATGCTCTAACTTTCTATCAACACAATAGGGGCAGAGAGTTAACCCTGCCAAACCCCCTCACTCTTTCAGTCCTGTGCCAAGCAGTTCCTGGTGTCCAGTGGCACACCCCTTCCTATCCTGTCCCTGTGCCAAGCACTTTCTTCTGTCCAGTTGAAGCCCTTCCCCACCACATCCCATGACAAAAGGTCCTTATTCCCAGAGTCTCCCCCTCACTTCATCCCAGAGTCAGTCAGTCCTTGTTGTCTAGTGACAACCCACTCTCTCAACCCACCCCCATGACAAATATTCCCTGTCATTCAGTGGCATCCCACCCTTTCACCCTCTCCTCCTGGCATAGCCTTCATCTCACCTCTTCAGCCCGCTGCCATCTTATTAAAAATTTGTGTAAACCACAATCCTGTCAATAGAAATGTAGCAAAAATTGTAATCAGAATGCATCCAGTCAAGGAAGTGAGATGAGAGGACGTTGTGATGTTACTGTTGAGTGGGATATTCAGTGAGAGTATTTGGCAGCATTGGGGAGAAGCTCCCAGTGCCAGACTTAATCTTTTTCAGTGTCAGTGGCTCAATAGGTAGCAAACTCACCTCTGGGGCTCGAAGATCGGATGGTCATTGGTTCTAGCCCCACGCCAGGCACGTGGGGTAATACCAGTAACTGACACTATAGTGCAGTAGGAGGGGGTGCTGCATTGGTGAGGCGCCAGCCTTCAAATGAGACATTAAACTGAAGTCCCCATTCTGTCCTGCTCTGTTCACTGTCCAGGTTGAAGTAAAAGATCCCATGGCACTTATCAAATAAGAGTAGGGGTATTTATATTAAAAGAAATATGAACAGAAGTAAATATTAACAAATTTACTTACATATCACACTTTGATCAGTCCTTATACAAGCTAAACATTATAGTTCACAAAAGAAAAAGAAATACCCCTTATACAAAAAAAAAAGACACCACAGACCCACCACCCAAAAAGTCATTTTCCTCTGACTCCTGCTCTTTAATCCAACCACTGTAAACCTCTCCACAAGTTATCAAGAAGACTCTGTGGCAATAAATCTGTTTTATTTCTTATTACATTTCATTCATTCTTTACATTCTGTAATATAATACGCAAAGGAACTTTTATTTACAGAACAAACTGGCATCTAGCATGACAAGTGCACCATTTCAGGTATGCAAACAACACCAGCAGTGTACTTGGAGACCATTTTGCCAGTTTGTTTTTTTACAGCACCCAGAATTACACTAGAATGCGTGATTTGCTGAAATTCAGGAACAGACCACATATTAGCTACAAGAGACCAAAACAGCTTAATTTAAGTGCATGTAAAGTACAGATACTCCATCAATTCAATTGCCTGTTTACAATCTGATCTCAGACACCCCCTTTCCTCTAAACTTTGTTTTGCATTACCCTTAATGTTTAACCACCCATGGGTGCAGAGCCACATGATGTTCCACATTTATTTAGGGATCCTGCCATCAGTAAGTTGGAGTGCAATAGTACTGGGAGATACTCCACTCTGTGGATCAAATACAGGATTTTTGTGGAAGAAGGTGCTCATAATATGTTTACACAACATCTCTGTATTGTCTCTGTTATCTCAGTCAGACACCATTGTTTAATTTTGAAAGCATGTCTGAATATAATATCACAAAGTTCCTGGCAGGGCAGAAGGGGCTTGCACCACAAAGAATAACACAGAGTACCCCTTGCACCAAAAGATGCACTCGGAGCTATTCAGAAAGGCAGCCTGCAACAACCACAAGCTGTCTGCCCCAAACCGGGCTTGCACTGCCTGTATGCCACTAAATGGACTGCGGCCTGGCACAAGGGGGATAAGGCAGATGCAAGCTGCTGCATCCCCGAATGTCCAATTCACAAAACTCACCCAGAGGGAGAATTTATAAGTACCCTTAGACCAGCCAGGTCTGGTCTAAGGGTACTTAGAAATATCCCTCTGGCTCTGGGAGAGCCTGGTGCGATGTGGCACCCCAATCTGCCCCTTCAGCTTGCATGGGCCATGCATCCCCCCGACCCCGATATGCCCGTTATTAAAACATTAATGCAATTTATCCTGGTGGTAAACTGTCCTGCCCCCCAACCCTGGCAAGAAATGCCCACAACCCCTCACCACCCCAACCCTTACTCAAGTTAGGACCAGTACATTCCCTCCTCACACCTCCTTGGCTAGCCCTGACTAAACTGTAACTGATCGCATAGTACAATATAGTAGACGCCACTGATTATCATTGTATTACGTGCTCAGTGACAGTTCAGTCGAGGCCAGCTGAGGAGGTGTGAGGAAGGCTGTGCTGGTCCCAGCTCAGGTATGGGTCTGGGGCAGGGTGGGGGTGGGACCGCTAGACGACTCAGGATAAATTGCATTAAAAGTGTTAATAATGGGCATATCAGGGTGGGGGGACCACCAAACCACCAGGATAAATGCAATTATTGTTTTCATAATGGGCATAATGGGGCAGGGGAGGGACTGCTAGACCACCAGGATAAATGAACTGAATGTTTTAATAACAGGCATATCGGGGTGGGGGAGGGACTGCTAGACCACCAGGAGAAATTAAATTAATGTTTTAATAATGGGTATATCTGGGTGGGGGAGAGACTGCCAGACCACCAGGATAAATTACATTTATGTTTTAATGATGGGCATATCGGGGCAGGGAGAGGGACCACTAGACCACCAGGATAACATACATTATACGGATGGACATATCAGAGCAGGAGTGGGGGCACTAGCCACTGAGGGCCCTGCTGGAACGGTGCACAGCCACCTCTCAGCCACTCACAGCTTGCAGAAAGCCCTCCTGCTGTGCCGTGTATTTGGCGCCAGGTCTGGCTTGCCAGAAGCCTAGGAACTTAGCCACCGGGACCCTGCCTATTAGAGAATCAGGCACAGGGTCTCTGGCTCACTGGGCTTCAGTGCAA
This sequence comes from Neoceratodus forsteri, assembly GCA_016271365.2. Classification (NCBI taxonomy): domain Eukaryota; kingdom Metazoa; phylum Chordata; order Ceratodontiformes; family Ceratodontidae; genus Neoceratodus; species Neoceratodus forsteri. Next base: position 406,155,616 of record CM028135.1, read on the forward strand.
GCTGCCATTTGCCGCAGCTTGCACTGACCCAAGCCTGCTTTGACAATCAGGCTGAAGGTGTCACCAGAAGGACCTCTGGTGACATCATCACCTATGCAGCAGCACTGAACTTAAACTCTATGGGCTGTGCTTCCTAATCCATCTTTCCCCAGCCACTAACATTTCCATCAACCCAGACAAAATCTTACAAAAAAAAGGTCAGCGTGCAATAGGCTGAAAGAATTTGCCTTAGAAAGACCAAAACTGACAAAGAGATCACTGCGACTGACAGCCAGCATCTCCCCAGAGTGAAACTCTGCAGAGGAGACCAAGGAGGAAAACATAACTATTACCTCCTGATCACTTATAAGTGAACTCCGCAACATCAACAGCAGTCTGCAAAAGTTGGAAGAGGCAACACTACATACTCAGGTGGAGATCAGAGAACTTCAAGATAAAATAGCTGCAGTACAGCGGGGCCTGAGCAAGGTTACAATGCAACAGGATGGCCACAATGCATCTCTCCTCTACTCGCTAAAAAGGAATCAAGCCATCTCGACCAAACTTGAGGAATTAGGTTGATTGCTATGAAATTTCTCAACCACCAGACCAAAATGCAGCTTCTCAGGAAAGTCTGGGACAAAAAATAACTGGTCCTGAGGGATGCCAGGCTCTTCATAGATCATAACTTCACTCCAAGAACTATGGAGCAGAGGCAAGACATTCTGGAAATGATTAAGCAGTTATAAGGGAAAGGGGTGAAAGTGCTAATTTTTGCTCCTGCACAACTTAAAATATTCTTTCACCCAGGCCCCACATGTTTTTCGGATACTCGAGAGGGCAGCGGAACCACCCAGAAAATTGGGAATCCAGCTGAACCAATCTGGAAATCAAGACGTAATTACCCTGAAACAGCAACTCCAAAGGCACACATGGACCACACAATCAGTTCACTCCCATGGGAAGACGAGGTCTGCAAAGCAAGGTGCACAGAAGGGGAAAAGAAATGAAGCAACAGAGAGCAAGGAGCCTTTATAGTCGCAGGTAACAGAGAATGTTCAAGAATGACAGACAGGACTTATAGGTACTGATTTACTTTACATTTTTGCCCATTATGATTAAGCTGCCTTTTGGGTTCTCGGGAGGTTTTTTTTCCCTGCCCTTTTGCCCTGCTTGTCTGTCAAACACAGAGATACTTTCCCGTTCACAGCATGATGTCATACTCTGACCACAACATCAGTGAATCTACAGGGTACAAGCTTTTTGCAAAATGGACTGTCTGCATGTCCACATACCGTGGAACCCTAATGGACTCAATGAGGTTTGCTGAAAGATATGAGGAGAGAATCTGTGTAATGTGTGGGTTTACATTTGTATGTGATCAGCTGTTTTGCACTTCCCATGTTGTTGGTGTGTGGAGGGCCTTTTTGCTGTGATGATACAAGAATGGTAACAGTAAAATACTCCCTGTGTCTGCATGGGTTACAGCTGTCTGGCTGAAGATAGAAAAAAGGCGTTAGAGACACCTCAGAATACCTATCGTGGAAAGAAATAGCTGGGGCTGAGCAGCAGAAGTGGCAGTGCTATGAAAAAGATGAAGGGGGACACAAAAAGCACAACAAAAAAAAAGTATCTTGGATGTGGAAGGAAGTGTGTACCCACCCCAGTATGGACCAGACCAAAGATGACCCCAAATGAGAAAGGCCTGATACCAACGGACCAGGTCCATGACTGTGGGTAGGAGTGGGGGTGGGGGAAGGGGTTCTTAGAGCGCAGGCTCTTGGGCTCTCATGACTCACCCTGTTCCAGCTTGCAATGTGCAGGGTGCCTGAGAGACATGTAGCATAGCACTGGAATAGCCAGTCCATGAAAGCATACGAGGCACCTAACAAGCAGTGCTTATACAATAACATTTATAACCACATTAAATGTAAAGTAGGGCCTTGCAGGATATGGTACAATAGTCTATGGGATGGGCTGCTCTCCTTCTATCTATCACATGGCTGCTGGGGTGAATAGACAGATGCTGTGCTGCCACGTTTCCCCAACCGTATGGATGACGAGGGTCAGAGGGCATGGTGGTCCCACAGGGGGAAGTAACAAACCATCTATAATCTGATTGACCCCTTAATATTGCTATATGTTTAAGTGGGCATTTATCGATAACAGGAAGCCTAGACTGAAGGGAAGGGTGAAGATAAGCCTTTTGTAGGTTTTTCTTACATTTTAAATGGCATTTAGTAGTAAGATGATGATCAGTTAGGCAGAGCAGAAAGATCGAGTGTTTAGGGGAGACTGCTACCACGAATCCCTCTGTAGAGGGAACACAGGTGTTACACCTAAGCAGAGGATGGAAATCTATTTTATGTCTGCTCTTTGCACCATGAAGTGGGTTGAAAGTGTAACTATTATTAGCATCCTGTTGATGCTACCCATCTTGATGTTATCTATCAAAATGTCAGTGAGGCTGTATAAAGATATTATTTTACCTGTTAGCAAGAACACTGAAGGTTGGGGGGAAGCAGATGAGGATGCTTTCAAGACAACTAGTAATTTTGGGTTTTATATAGTGATCAAGCTTATAGATTTCTTTGACTGGGTAACCAGGATGGTAGATCAGGGAGGGGCGGTGGATGTGGCCTACCTGGATTTCAGCAAGACCTTCGACGCCGTCCTGCACAGGAGATTGTTACATAAATTGGGGAGCCTGGGAGTGTGTTCTACGGTAGTAAAGTGGGTTAGAAACAAGGACAGGACCCAGAGGGTGGTGGTAAATGGCATGAAATCTGAGGAGAGGGAGGTGACCAGCGGGGTGCCACAGGGATCAGTGCTGGGACCAGTCCTATTCAATGTCTTCATTAGTGACGTTGCAGAGCATCTGGAGGGAAAGGTATGCCTCTTCACAGATGACACCAAGATCTATAACAGCGTGAACACACCAGAGAGAGTGGAAAAAATGAGAAAGGACCTAAGCCTATTAGAGGGGTAGTCGGGTGTCTGGCAGTTGAGTTTCAATGCTAAAAAGTGCAAGATCATGCACCTGGGTCACAGAAATCCAAGGGAGGAGTACAGGATGGGTTGGGAAAATCTGGCCACCACAAGTCAGGAGAGTGACCTGGAGGTTATCATATCTGATGACCTGAAGGTGACCAAACAGTGTGAAAAGGCGGTGGGGAGAGCAAACAGAATGTTGGGGTGCATAGGGAGGGGCATAACAAGCAGGAGGAAAGAGGAGGTGATTCCACTGTACAGATCAGTGGTGAGGCCTCAGCTGGAGTACTGTGTCCCGTTCTGGAGACCACATCTCTGGAAGGACTTTGACAAACTAGAGGCATCCAGAGAAGGTCAACGAAGATGGTAAATGGACTGCACCAGAAGCCTTATGAGGAAAGACTTAATGACCTTAACATCTATTCACTGGAGGAAAGAAGGGAGAGGGGAGATATGATAGAGACTTTCAAGTACTTTAGGGGAATAAGCAGGATACAGGTGGAAAGCATATTTTAGAGAAAACTCTGCACAAGAACAAGGGGGCATGATATGAGGCTGAAGGATATGAGGCTGAAGGGTAATGTTAGGAAGTACTTTTTCACTGAAAGGATGGTGGAGCCATGGAACAGCCTTCCAGCAGAAGTGGTGGGGCGAAAACAATACAGGGGTTCAAGAGTGCATGAGATAGACATAAGAGTACCCTGGAGATATGCAGAGCAGGAGAGCAGCAGATCAAATAGGATCTGGGGCTGCAGCAGTGATAGGGAAATGGGCAGACTAGGTGGGCCGTATGGTCCTTATCTGCCGACAGATTCTAAGTTTCTATGTTTCTATGTCTATCATGGCTAGGGACATTAAAGTTGTTACTTACAATGTAAAAGGTTTGGAGAGCTCAGCCAAGTGCAGTCGGCCGCTACAAGAACTTAACAGGCAAAAGGCCACTATAGCGATGCTCCAAGAGACCAACCTTACAGTGGAAGAACATAAAAAGCTGGTTCGCTCCTGGATGGGAGAATGTTATTATTCCACATATGCACACTCAAAGAAGAGGGGTGGCTGTACTGATTAGGAAAAACACAGGGCTTCAACTTAACAAAGTGGTGCAAGACCCCTCAGGTAGGTAGGATTTTACAGGGACACCCATTTACATTGTTAATCTCTATGCCCCAAATGAGGAAAAGGACAGGACTTTATTCATCAGAAATGTCCTTTTGTTGGGTTGTAACCAAGATAAGGATTTGGCTCTTCACCTTAGGTCTATTTTAAAAATAACAAATACCTGGAAAAGCTTTTTATTTGAAGAAAACAGGGTAGAATTCATTAGCATTCATTTCAGATTGATGAAAAAAAACCTTAATCGCTGACCTGTGACTGACTTTTCATCTCAGAACTATTTTTGAAAATATCACTGCCAAGACTGAGGAAGTAACAAGCACAGTGGCCTGCAGTGAGGGACTGGCAGTGGATAATACTAATAAATTAATGCCCGAAAAAATTCTGGCAGAGGTGACCAGAGTGAAACAATCCATACCAAATTTAGAAAACAAAATGGAAACTCTAAACTGAGAGACTTTGGGCCCAATTTTCAAACGTCTTGCAGATGCCAAAAGCCCCTGGTGCACTGACCATACAGTGCAGGGGGTCTGCAGCATTCTTTTGGCTCTAATCATGAATTTCATTCAGTGCACCAAATGCCACAAGTTAGATCACCTCCCTACTGGTCTAACTTGACCATTTGGTGGACTCTCTTTACAGGTCTTGTGCCAAAGCTTTGGCGCAAGCTGCTGTAAACTGTGGAAAATGTTGCAACTGCACCAAATGTACTAAAATTGGGCACAGTTGCGTCAAAGGAGTTTGGTGCAATTGCATCAAACAACAAGGCTGAAGAAAGCCCTGTGTCAACCTTTGAAAATCAGGCCCTTTCATACTGAAACAATGCTCAGGAAACTGGACCAACAAGGGAATAAGCAGGACACTGAAATTCAACTTTCGAAATCGGAGTTTGTCTTACTGTGCGATAAGCTGGACAATATGGAGTGTAGAGGGTTACAAAACAATATCAGAATAATTGGTGTGCCAGGCGGTGCAGAAGGGAACTATCAGGAGGTATTCAAGTCATCAAGCACCAGAACCTTTCTGGAACAGGAAACAGTAGAGAGTAAGAACAGACGGTCAGAGAGAGTCAGGACTGGTACCAGGGTGGCAACAGACCTTATCAATAAATTCCAGAATGGAGGGAAAAGAGAACCTACACAGGAGTTCATATGAGAAGGGAAGGGTATGATATCAGAGCCAAGGCTGCGGTGAACATCAATAACTTTGCTGCTCTCTTACTTACCACAGTCCTGTGTGTGGCTAGCATAGCCAGCAATGCAGGCATCATTATCACTGATTCTGGATGACAGACAGCCAAGATTCAGAGAAGACTAGAATGTTAGGATGGTACTGCTGGGTCCACAGCCTAAATTGTTTCAACTTAGTGAGTAAGCTCCCAGGCTTGATGTGAATGCTAAGATATTTGAGGATGGTAGAGAAGGGGAGGTTTAGCTCTAAGTGACCTAAGCAGAAGGCCAATAATGAGCCTCCAGGACTGGAATCTTTTGTGGTGAAGAGAGAAAGAGAAAGAGAGGAGGTGAGAGGGGAGAGGAGTTGACTGGGAGACAGTTCTCCAAAAGGATTTGAAGTTGCCAGCAGAAGAAGGAGGAGGCTGCTACTATGGAGATACTGATAAGAGCAGGGAGAGGGTGGGTTGGGGATGGGGTGAAAAGGGAAGAAACATAAGGGGAAGAAGAAGAGAAGTAGAGAGGGGAGGAGCAGCAGGTTAAGAGCAAGAGAATGAAGAAGGCAGTGGTATGTGAGGAAGTTTATTGGAGTCAGGGAAGAAGTGGAGAAGTGGAAGAGTAGAAAAGTTAAAGAAAACAAACAGGAAGAATGAGTTAAAACAGAGGAGGGTGGCTTGCAGGTAAGGAAGGGAAAGGAGAATAATGGAGTAATGACGAGTTCTTGGAGGCAACTACCCTGAGGGAAGGAGTGATGTGAGGAGGACAGGAGTTTTTCACTCATTTGTTCATTCATATGTTCATTTGTTCCTAATTTTTGACCAAGAAAAGCACACTAGGCTATGACAGTTTGTTTCAAGATGCATCCTGGGGGTGGGTTGCATGGACTTTTTTTTATTGATGGGGAATATTGGCCATGACACCAGTAAAACCCTCCTACTCTTCATCGATAAGTGCCAAGGGATCTTTTACTTCCAACACTGGACAGTGACCAGAGATGGACAGAGGGAACTCAGTTTAACATCTCATCCAAAAGATGGCACCTGCATAGTGCAGCACCCCCCCCCATACTGCACTCCAGATTCAGTTATGGACATTACCCTAAGTGCCTGGTGCGGGGCTAGAACCCATGGCCTTCTGATTTTGTGGCCCCCGAGCCAAGTATGCTACCTACTGAGTCAATGGCACTGTAAGTGGGTGGGGGGGAGATTAAGGCAGCAACAGAAGACTATAGAGGCACTGGGGAGAAAAACTATGGGAAGTGATCTGGGGTAGAAGAGATGAGGGGCTGGTGAGTGCAGGTTAAGAGCAGTTAGACAAAACATAGTCAAAATTACAATCCAAATACGGAGTCAAATCCCACACAGGAATTGCCAATAAAGTAAGTCAGGATTATGAGCAGCAGTATCAAAACATGGTATATAAGCAGACAGTTAAGTAGGCAGCAAAATAATATCTTGAAAAAGAACAGCACTAATAATGGAGTCTAGTCTGAGGCTGGTATACACAGTGGATGAGGCATGTACAATAGAGATGGAGGTACAGGATAAATACTAGTGCATAGCAACCTGGCTAGGAGGCAAAAGACATAAAACAGAAAAGGCTTACCTAGAACAGAGCTGAGCAGCAATAGTCATCCAGCAGAGGAGTGCAGGCAGGAGTCAGGCAACATCGTATGCAGACTTCACCACTCAGACAGTCCTGCTAATTTCCCTTATACATGGAGCACTCACTGTGAGGACTGCTTGGAGTAGTGCGGGAGAAAAGGAGGTGGAAGACCTGTCTCCATGGCAGTCAACAGGGCTTGAATGACTGCAGCGGGGCCATGTGATGTGACTCGTGTTCCTTCTTAGGGTTATTGGCAGTACAGAAGTGTTAAAGGGAGGGAGGATGGGAAAACCTGCTTGTTTAGTTCATGAGCCATCTATGGTCCTAATGCAACAGCAGTCCAGGTAGCTGGAGCAATCTGTAGCAGAGTCTGTGCCCCGCAGAAAGGGGGTGGAAGTCTTACCTTCTTGTCAGCATATGCAAACTAATTTACTGCTTTGTGGTAATGTGATGTGACCCTTAAGTCCCTTCACTGTGACATCAGCAGTAAAGGGAGAGACTCTTTGTCTGGCTCATGACCCCTCCAGTCATCTCATGCAGCAGCAATCAGGTGGCCAGACCATCTGTGGGCAGTGGCCAGTGTACCCAGAAAAAGGGAGCAGAAGTCACATCTCTACACCAATATGTGAAGCTCACTTAGTTGCATTGGTGGTCACATGACATAAAGAGGGCATCTCTTTCCAGTGTTGGTGGCTGTGCAGGAGCATTGGGAAAGGGGGAGCCACTTTGTCTTGCTCATGATCTCCCAGGCACCTCATGCAGCAACAGGAAAGGCAGTTGGAGCAGTGTGTCGGTAGAGGTCCCATCTCCACAACAGTCTGTGTAACCTGAGTGCTGCACTGGGGTCATGTGATGAGATTCTGGCATCCCTTCCCTGTATTGTTTCTGATAGAGGAGCAGTGAAAGAGAGTACAGAGGCTCATGACCTCTTCCTCTTCCAGCAGTAGGTCAAGTGACTGAAGCAATCTGACGGCAAAGGCTATCACCCCCAAAGTGTGCAGAAGTGCCACTTTGTGGCAATTTGTACAGCCCAATTGGCTGCAATGGGGGTCATGTGAATTGACCCAGGCCTCCTTCCCAGCATCATCAATGGTACAAAAGTGGAGGAGGGGGAGGGGAAGCCTCTTTGATGAGCTGGTGACCCCTCCAAATCACTTATGCAGCAATAGGCCAAGCAGAAGTGTCTACGCAACTCTATAGTGAGTCTACAGTGCCAATATAATGAACCTTCTTACCGTATTTATTGTAAGTGTCCAACAGTAATTTTAACTGCTTTAAAGGATTAACCATTAGGGAACTGTGGGCATATATACATCCAGAATCTGTATACGTTCAAAAATACTCAGCATTCAAAGAGTTAATATAAAGCTCCAGAGCTATGTCAGTTTTTACAGACCCGCCAAATGTGTCTGAAAATTAATTTTTATTTATTTCGTTTTTGTTTACCAAGTAAGGTGTCATAGCCACAAAATATGACTATTTTCAGACACAACCCAGGAGGTTACAATAAAAATCGGCAGACAAAACAAATAACAGGTATAGTTCAGAGGTAATCAACCATACAAGGAAAGAAATACATGATATTCTGTGACATAAACGGTATTGCTAATATAACAGAGACAATGGAAGGAAAGTACACAATAGTACAAAACATAATAAGCATACAATCATAGTGCAGTAGAGTTTTAAGACATAATCCATGGTAAGTGCTACATATAACAGTAACAAGGGGTCAGAGCAAAATGTTACATTTTGAAAGCTGAGGAAGGGGATGTCAAGCACCCTATGGGGGTTTAAAACAGGAACATAGGGCATGTTTGACGAGGAAAGTGTGATGCATCTTTTTAAAAGCAATATGACTGGTGCAGAGTGAACATCAAGAAGTAGGGAATTCCAATATTTTGGGGCCAGGCAGGAGAAAGCTGAGGTTCCTTTTAGGGTTCTGCACCTAGGGGTGTATAGTAGAGAGAGTCCAGTAGAGCGGAGGCCATAGGTGGGGGACAGAGGCACCAGCATGCCTGCAAGAGAGGTAGGTAGATTAGTTCTGATGTTGTCCAACAGAGTACCAAGGGCAAGGAGTCAATTGGCAGATGGAGAAGGCCATCTAAGGTCTGCATATAGCAAGCAATGATGCATGGGGAAGCCAAGGCATAACAACAGATACTATTGTACATTGTATCCCACTTACTTAGGGTGGTTTTCAAAGCATTTATGTAGGTGACAGTACCATACGCAAGGGATGGAAGTAGGATACCCCTACAAATAGCCAGTCTAGCTGAGGGAGTAAGCATCTGACTAGTCCTGTAAGCTATTTCGAGTTTGGAGTTTACTGACTTGCAGGTGTCAATGATGTGTTGCTCAAAGTTGAGAGTTTTATCAAGCAGAACACCTAAATACTTGAATGAGGTTACTTTCGTAAGGGGGGAGCCATTTGCACACAAGACATTGAAAAGGTTATGGTTTGTTCTAAGTTTGGTTGCACATCTGAAGAGCATGCCCTGAGTTTTATTTATGTTTAGGACAAGCCGTTTGTTGTGGATCCATTCTTGCATTATGAGAAATGCAAAAGTTAGTCGACTATTTCTTCTATGTTTGCAGAGGAGGCATAGAGCACCAGTTCATCTGCATACAAGAATATTGTGCACCAAGGGGTGTTACAAGATATGTAATTTATAAAAATGGAGACGAGGCCCCAGGATCATATCATAGGAATCATAGGAAGTATCAAGCATTATGGACTTTCATCCTTATAGCTTGCCAGTCCCCTGGTATTTAGAACTCAGTGGTTCTATCCCTACAAACCAGATCTAGTCTTGACTTAAGGCACCCATATTTGGGCTATCTACCACAATGGACGGGAGTTTGTTCCATGATGAAATTACGCTTTGACTGAACCAATGTTTTCTCATAATCAAATTCCACCTTGGCAGGAAGAGTTGTTTATTATGCCTCCTGCCACTACACCAACTGGTCTTTAGAGTAACCCCTAGCTCATCAAGCAATTTGGTGTCACCAATTGATTTGTAGAACATACACATGTCACCCCTAAACCTCCTATAATGGAGTGAATAGAGGTTCAGGGTTTCCAATCTTTCTTTGTAGGGTCTTGTCTTAAGTCCAACTATGGCTTTAGTGGCTCTTCTTTGTACCCTCTCTAATCTAAGTATGTCTTCCCTTTTGTACGGGGACCACACCTGAATGTAGTATTCCAAATGGGGTCTGACCAAAGCACTATATAAGGGGATCCAAATACTTGAGGAACACCAACATTGATAGGCACAGAGTCTGATACCACAGAGTTAAATTTTGCCTGTTGTCTTCTATTGCTTTAGTAGCTCTGTTACCAGTTTGTGGCTTGCTCTGAGAAACCAGTGAAGCTAAGGCAATCAAGCAGAAGAGGGTGATCTACAAGATCAAACATCTCTGATAGGTCAGCGAACACTGCACCAGTTATGAGACCATGATCCATAGCAGTAAGGGCATCATTTGTAAATTGTATCAGAGTGGTAAAGGTGCTATGCCCCTTGTGGAAACCATGTTGAGTAGGTGATAGGAGGGTATATTTAGAGAGGAACTCGGTGACCTGTATAGCCACTAATTTCTCAAGTATTTTGTTTAATACTGACAGAATGGCTATGGGTCTATAATTAGCTATGTCCTTCTTGTCACCTTTCTTAAAGACTAGGGTGACTTTTGTCAATTTCCATATGTCCAGAACATGACCATGGCAGAGAGACAGTGTAAAGATTTTAGCCAATGGGGCCTCAATAAAAGAAGCAGCCAGCTTCAGGAGTTTGGGCTCTAGGTAGTCGGAGCTTACACTAGTACTATCAGAGATTGAGTTTAGTAGTTATAGAACATCAGCATTTGAAATAGCCTTAAAATAGAAGGGCTGATGTATGGGCACATTTGTGTGAGTAACAGGTGTCAGGATGTGATTTGCTGTGAAAGAGGCAGTGTATTTGGTGAGATCAGTAAAGTATTTGTTGAAAGAATTTGCAATGGTGGTGGGGTCATTACAGTGCATGAAGTCCAATAGTCCATAAAATGTCTTTGTTTGTCTTTATTCTTCCTTTGCTCCACACCATATATTCAATCGGCAACAGTTTCATAGTTTCACACCACTTCTTCAGGCCAGAAATATACTACAGTGCTGATTCTAAATATAAACAAATATACAAATCAATTTCTAATTCCTTCATCACCATAATATCCTCATTTTTAGATACACCACAGTTTGCTGGATACCTAACCCTCAGAATTAGCGAGGAGCCTGCTCATTAGTGTTTGTTGGAATTCCTGGAATGGTTCCTGTCTATTTCCTGCACCTCATGATGTAGTCATGATTACAATGTATTAAATTGTCTCTATTAGGTAGCTAGTGTTAAGAGGTGAGGGGGAGGAATAGGGTATGATGGTTAAGATATATGTGAGAGTTTTGTGACTCCAAATTGTAGTGTGTCAATGTTTTATATGTAGACAACTTTTCTGACTTACACAAAATTGGGCCACTGTACCTAAGGTCTGCCAACCCCTATGTACTATTGTACACAATGGTGGTGCAGGCTGACCTGTTATAATACCTAATACGTCTGGGCTATCTTACTACTGGCACTGATACTAATACAACCACAAATAAGTAAGACAGAAGTCCAGTAGTCCATAAAATGTCATTGTTTGTCTTTATTCTTCCTTTGCTCCACACCATATATTCAATCAGCAACAGTTTCGTAGTTTCACACCACTTCTTCAGGCCAGAAATGTATTACAGTGCTGATTATAAATATAAACAAATGTACAAATCAATTTCTAATTCCTTCTTCACCATAATATCCTTTTTGTTAGATACCTAACCCTCAGAATTAGCGAGGAGCTTGCTCATTAGTGTGCATCAAATAATTCAAAAACTTCACTATACAATTTCATGTAGCACTTAAACTTCTTGTAAAATTCTCCAATAATTCCTATGTAACTAGACCTTCAATGAAGTGATCCAACTATATTTCATTTAGTAGCCAACTGCATACCTGCTTAGTATACTTCTTCACCAAGGATATGTTTTCAAATCTTCCTTTAATAGATTAAGTTTCATAATGTAATGCTTTGTTATACTGAATATAAAAAGAGCATAGAGCTTAATGTAACAAAGTTAATTTCAGAACAATTTTTAACTGCTTTAATAATTTTCTATTATACAATGGCAAAAAAAAATGCTGACCTTTGATTGGTCAGTCTGAGACTGGACCCGTGATGTTATCACAGTACAACATCACGAGTCTAGTACCAGCACACCGATGACCACACCAACGGTCATCAGAATCACTACACGCAGCCCGAATAGATTCCCGCTTCACAATACAACCCCCGTCAGGTCTGTGTTTTCCTCTCAGTTTCTAACCATTTCCTTGTCAGTACTCTGCCATTAATTCAGTGTCCCCACATTTTTTTACCAAATCTCAGAGCTTTGTCTAGCCAAATATTAAATAAACCTCACATGCTAATCACTTCTCGCTCACCGACAGCACCGCGATAGTAACTAGTGCATGCACAATTATAAATAGCGCTCGTTCAAAGAGACAGACACAATACTGCATTCCATTAACAACCATGCTCACTATCTCAATTAATCCAGATTCCTGTCATGGACCTCACCTTCTTGTCCACAGAAATGTCCAGTAAAATAAAATGAAGCCCCTCTCACTCCCAGTCTGCTCGAGGTCCTGACTTTAGTGTCAGCCAACGTCACTGTCCATTTGCACTGCCTATTACACTGATCAGTTAACTGAAGGAAAAAAAATGGAACAACAATGTCTTAGCAACAGGCAGACACCATCTCTACACTGCTTCTCTAAGTAACAGGAGACAGAAATAGCAAAAGGACAAGGGGCACAGGGGTCAAAAAGACAGAGCCACAAAGATAGGCATTTAAATGAATACAGACAAACCATGTAGGGAGCAGCGCCACCTCCTGCACAAGACAGTAACTGTGAACTTTTTTTCAATAAGTAAACCTGCCCAAACAAAAAAAATGAAATAAATGAATATTTTAAACAGATTTTCCCATTTTTTTTCTTCTTAAAACAAAAATAAGCCATTGTATAATAGCAATAATGCACTCCAGGGTGTGTGTTGTGCTGGGATAACGTCACTTCTGGGGTAATTAGTCACACACCTCGCCTGCCTGCTGCCTAATCACCCCAGGCGTGACATTACCTCTAGCACACACCCTGTCGTGTAATTATTGCTAATTATATTTTCTTACTGTGAATTTGTTTTAGGATTCTTATTCCTTTCGTATTCATTGATAGTAGCATTTTAATTATTACTAGTATTTGCTAGTGTCTTGTTCAATTAAATTCCCCTGTAATGAATTATATGGAGAAATGAATAAATGAACTCCTTATTTTTTTACAGTACATACCATTGAGGACCATATCATTTGTGTGTTGAGACTGGTTTGAGCCCAGGAAGGATTTTACATGTGTCCAGAATTTCTTCGGGTCCCCAGCAGCTTCCAGCAATAGACCTTTGCAGTATGAGCTTTTGGCAAGCCTAATTAATTTTTTGCACATGTTGTGCAGCTTTCTGTAAGTGTCATATTCACTTTGCTGACCCAAGGTTTTGTAGCAGTTCCAACTTTTGTCATATGCCTGGAGGAAGGGGAAAAGTTCCTTGTGCAGCCAGCTAGTCTGTTTGGCCCTAACGTGTCGATTCCGTTTAGGTGTATATACACCCTGGAGGAATAAGAATATAGAAAGAAAGAGATTGACAGCAGATTCAGTGTCTTGGGACTGGATAATAGGGATCCAGTTTACAGAAGAGATATCATGTAGAAAGCTTGCTTGATCAAGTGTGGAAAAATCCCGGAAGGTGATGTAGCATGGTGAGGGAGGTGGAATCACTGATGTTCCCCATATGCAAAACACAGGGGAATGGTCACTTATAGAATCAGGAAGCACACCTGAGGTGGTAATTCTATCAGGTCGATTTGTGAGCATCCAGTCTATAAGTGCTCCAGCAGCAGGTGATTGGGTCAGCCTGGTGGGATCTTCAATTACCTGGTGCATGTTAAATCAGTATAGTGCAGTGGTTTAAGGCTCTGAGCTACAAATCTGGAGACCTGGGTTTGAATCCCACAGCCCCCACTTGCATATACTCTGTGACCATGAGCAAGTCACTTAACTTCCCTGTGCTCCCAGGTTGCACCTGTAAGAAAGCTTTCAGCTTAGTGTGTCTCACCTGGTTAAACAACTGGAAAAAAAAATCCATGTACTAGATATACCAGTGCGCTTTTATTTTTCCCCAGCCAATTTAATCATTTAATTTAACAGCCTTTCACAATCTGCAGAAAAGACAATAGAGTAGCTTTCACTTTTTTATATCTAGCTTGTTTTCCAGTACGATTCACATTCACCTTTCTTCGTATACCTGAAAACAAGAACAGTGATTTATTTACTGGTTTAGTTTTTTTTACAATGTGTGAAAACAAAGTGAATTTAAGAAATAATACAAGACATACAGTAGCAGTTATTCTTTAAGCACAACTTAAACCTTGCTTTTCCTATTTTTGATATACTTGGAAGTTTGGACATCAGTCTGTCAAGTCAAATTTATTGATCAGCTGCAATGAATCATTATGATTCAAGATACAATCCACTCATGCAATTATACACATTCTTAAAAAAATGTTTTATTCTTAAGCAGTACGTTAAAAGCAATTACTCAGCTTATACCATGTTTGGTTACTCCAGTAAGTGTAAGCATTCAGAATTTTTGATAATCACTGCCTTTAAAAATCCTGCCCAACTGAGCAATGAAATCAGGCTACATATAGAATTAGAATCACCAATAACTGTCTTAACAGGTACAGTTATTTGAGGAAAAGCTTCAAATATTTTTTCCCACAGTTAGTATGTGGTAAATATCCTTGCAAGTTATTGCAAGGACAGACGACCTAATCCTTCTTAATTTAAGCATACCTTTCTTCCACTGTACCTGGTTTAAAATAATTGATATAAAAAGCATTGTAACATGGCCAAAAAAGTACAAGTGCAGGGAAGAAAGATGATTGGTGTAAGGGCATCAGGTGGTACAAGAGCAACACGGCATTATGAGACGATAATGCCGTGTTGCTGGTGTATTACTAAAATGAGTCACAGACGAGAGAAGAGCAGTGTTGCAAAAGGGGAGAGGTAGAAGATGTGTGATAAGTTGTGTATCCCACGAACCCAAATTGTGACAGTACTCAGTGATTCTAACAGAGTGGTGGAAATTGGTGCACCCGAAGGAAATATGCCCGCAAACCAGATAGAAGCAAATGTGGTCCTAGTGACTAAGTGTGGGAAGGAGTGACAGTAGGCCAAAGTGTAGAAATAGGTAGCACAAGTGGCACAGATGGCAATTATGAGGGAGCTCTAAGTCCAGAGCAGGGAAACCAGTAGGAAGATAATAAAAATCAGACAGTAAGAAGAGGATGAGAAAGCGTGACAGGGCAAGTCGGAGTAGGAGCGAGATGCACTAGATATATGGTTGTGGCGCCGAACAGGAAGGAACCAGAAGTCCATTCTCTCACGGTCCAGGGAACTGTGAGCTTTATTTAGCATTCAGCAGTGAGTCGCACCGAAGAGAACAAATAGATCAGCCAACGGAGATGTCTATAAAGCACACAGTAAGTGCAAAGAATGCAAAATGTAAAGTACACTAATCTTTGTGAACCAGCCAAGTAGGCGAGCACGTATGCAAATGATGGAGAGAGGGAGAATGCGACAGAACAAAAATCGCATGCCGCAGTCCTCCTGAGCACGCTACAAGAGCAATAGCCATAGCAAAGTGGGGAAAGTAGTATTTCTCATTAAAGTACACATTATTGTTGTTGGATGCAAAAGTTTTAAAGGACACACCTGTATGTGAGAAAGTGTCCGCTGCATGTGTTAAAAGTGCAGCGCAGTTTTCTTTGTAGCTGAAAAACAATGATAACAGCTTTATGAGAAAATGGCACAATCATTTGCCACACTCCTACGCTGATGTCCATGTTACAAGCGCATTAATCCCCTCTGAAGGTGGCATCTAATGGGGAGTTAATGCATGGTTGGACCGTTGTACACACTCTGCCTCCGGCCTCGTGCCACAACGGTCCCAACCATGCATTAACTCCCCATTAGATGCCACCTTCATCAGGGATTAATGCTTACTTAACATCCGTTCTTGGCTGTGGAAGTTTAAGCACATGTAGATATCATTCAAGCTTAAATTCCAACTTCAATTTAGGGAACCATGGGTTAAACTGATACTTATCCAGGTCTACCAATTCTCTTCCTTTGAAAATTGCCCATAATGTTTTTGAATAACCTATGTGTATTCCAGGCTAATACTAACATTTTTGGGTGGAAAGATACTATAATGATCAAAGTTTCACTTTCCTTAGAGTGCTGAGGATTAACTACAACCAAGGGTCAAATCAATTTACACAGAAAAAAAAATACTTTTCCCTCAAGACAAGTTTAGCCAGCCTATCACCTGTAAATTTGCTTAATTGTATCCAATACGTAATAGTTCCAATGGTTCCTAGAAATACCAACTCAGATATGTCTAGTTCAGTTATTAGTGCTACACCGTGTATACCTCTAGGAAGAGCTAATAATATTGTATACATTTTTGAGAATGGAACTTCCAACACCTTTAAGTTAGTCCACATTCATACTTCAGGTAGATACAGCACCTATGTAATCATTTTTGCATCAATTACTTTCAAAACTGGATGTAGAGCTTGGAACCATACCTACAATTAAAATGTAATATACCTGCTGCTGGAGCATTTAATTTGGATTTCAGAGAACTAAATGTATTTGCCAAGAAATACGTTAATCATAGAAGAGGTGCCAGTACTGAAAGTCTTGGACAGATTCCATTTTCCAGTCCTGCAAGGACCATTAAAACATCACATTTCCTTTCCCAAAACTTTAACTTCTTTGTGTTCTTGATATTAATAATCAAATGATTTGCCCTTTTCCTACCCTCCAGTAAACATAGCTGATTTTAGAGATTTACAGCAGATAATAATAAGAATCTTACATCATCATTTTAGGCATGAAGGGCATTTTATGTGACAATTTCAGGTAGGAAGGCAGCCCCAGGCACCACGTCCAACAAAATGTAATTTAAATATAAGTTGAAAGAACAGGGACTAGAGAACAACCTTGCCTGACCCCTCTGTTTATTAGAAATGATTCTATTATTTCCCCCTTGAACCAAGTCTGACCTTTATCATATTGCCTAAGTAAAGATTCATGATAATATGAAGTAAACAGTCCTCAATATATAATTATTTTTTGTATTCCACAAAAGAGGCCTTGAGATGCAATTAAATGCTTCAGAGAAATTCACATGAGACACAAATATTTTCTGCTTCCTAAACTTTGTACACTTGAGGATAACGTGTTGTAACACATAACAGTGGTCTACTACAGTAAAAGATTTCTGAAATCCAGCTTAATATCCACAGATAATATTTTCCACACAGGCCCAATTATTCAGTCTAGAAAAAATAGTTTGTGTTAATATTTTTAGAGATATTATCAAGAAGACTAATCAATCTATAGTTCATTAGGGAAACCTTATATCTGGTTTTAAAATACTGTGCTTTCCACTTACAGGAATACAATTCTTCTCAAAGCAGAGATTAAAGAACTTTGTAAGTAAAAAGTGTTCCAGATTTCATTTGTAGATATCAGCTGAATTTAGTTCTGAGCCTGGCGCCGTCCCCAATTTAATCAACAAAATTGCTTCTGATGCCTGAGCTTCAGATACTATTGTACCATATTCATGATAATGCTGCCTTCCAAGGGACAGTACATATACTGACTAGGTTCAAACAATTACAACGTATAGTATGATTTTTAGACGTCATTATCTACAGTAGCAGCTAAGGCACTGAAGTAGCTGTCAGTCCCTTTTTCTAGTATAATCCAGAATTTACACTGGATACTACATTTGTTTGCTTCTAGCAATTCTTTCCAGAAAATCTTCCTTAAAAAATCACTTCTGTTCTTCCTGCAAGATTTTATATTTTTAACTTTTCTTGTTTAGGACCCTTATATTTTCCTGGTATTTATTTAAGTGATCCTCGTCCTCGTGATAAGTGCAGATTTCAATGATGCACATTTTTGGTTGAACCATGATGTCACTTTACTAGTTATTAATGAGGTTATATAAAACAGGGAACCATCAAACTAAATAGTTCTTCCATATACCCATAAATTTGCTCTGCCTCATCGCTATTTGATATACTTCTCCTCAGGCCATTACCTCTTTCAGTATCAAATAAATCAGCTAGGTATGTTTCTAGCTGTTCATTCATCTTGATACATCTATGATTACCTACACACAGGTCCCTTTCCCTAATGTCTAAAGAATCTAGGTTTACAAATGTGCCTGGAGGGGTTCTGACACATTGCTATAAAACAATCAGTGTCATGTGTTCACTTTCAGGTCTCTCTTTCACTATAAGATCCCCTATTAAATCTATATCTTCTAATGCGGTAAATATATAATCCAACACAGTAACTGAGTGTGGTCCCAGACATGTTGGGGATGCCTCTTTACCACTTGAAAACCTGTCATTAGCTACATTATGGAATTATCCTTTAAAACATTTATCAGATGCTTCAAATTTTCATTCACTTTTTGTTCACTAGAAATACTCTTAGTAACATCAAAGGGTGCAACAGGAGGCTGAAAGTCCAACTCCAAAATATTATTAAAGCCTCCTATTCTTGCATTAAAATCACTTGCCTTTAAAGGGGCAGGTAGACAAATTTGACTGACAGTGGGGCTCATACACGGCTACACTCTCACTGATAGAGTTGGCATTGATGAGGGTGATGTGTTAGCCTCTGGATCTCCACCAGTTAATACAACATGCCAAGGGAACAAGGAAATGAGGAAAATACTGTAGAATAGGTTTCTATCATGTTTCTTATATTTTACAGTTCCCCAATCAGCTGTTCACTCACACACATCAATTTTTGTGGGTCTGGCTCCTCCAGAAACCACGGTACCCACTGTCTGCCAGCTGATTTCCAACCTGCTCTCTGTCTCTGAGTTTGACTGACATATTGACAGATTGATTGCACAGAATGTCAGCTGTCAGATGTAACTGACAGAGTTGGTGTTGTTGTGGAAACTGTCTACGTGGTGCTGTTTCACAGATTGAGTGTAGGGAGTGCAGATTGTTATAGAAGGCACAGACTGTCAGTTGTAACTGACTGATTTGATGTTTTCTGTCTAATGTAATTGGCCATTGAGAAGGGCTTGCAGTTTGTCTGATTAAATGCAGGCTTTAAAGATTTATTAATAGGTCTTGAAAACACCATCCCATGCACACCTCGCATTTCACTGGCCCTCATTCTGCTGGACTGCTATAGTATGCTACCTTATTGCTGCATAATGTCACTAATGCAATGGCTGGAGAGCTCCAAAGCTCAGGAATGGTCTTTGAGTGATATTTCTGAAATTACAGCCAAATGGCTAAGTGTATCAGCTGATGTTCCATTTCACATTGCCAAGAGTGTTGTCACAGAATTACAGTGTTCCTCAACACAGTCCAAGAAGTGGCATTCAAACTACAGTGTCTACAACCCTGAGATCAGGTTTGAAGTCAGCAAATGCTCAATGGAAAAAGGTGCAATGAATGCTGTTCAATTTCGTAATAAAAAGTACAACAGCACTATAAATGAAAGCACTGTGAGAAAGGTCAAGCAAGACTACCAAGCCAAACTGAAAGTTGTGCCCAACCCTAGTAAACTAGCCCCTGAACTGCCAATAAAACCACATGGTGGGCCTCCTTTGCCGCTAGTAGATGTAGAAAATGAAATTTAAAAAGCTATGCACAGCATGAGGTCAGAGGGAACAATTGTAAACACCAGGGTCATTACTGCAATAGCAAGGGGCATAGTGTGATCCAAAAACCCACAGTAACTGGAATGCAGTGGCATATTAGGCTTCAGCAAAATGTGGTTGTGGACTTTTTTAAACAAAATGGTGCACTGTCGCTGCAAGGGCACCAAAGCAGAAATAAGAGCCACTACTGACTTCCCACTGCTTAAAACAGACTTCTTAGAATGAATTCGTACTGCTGTCACAAACTAACTTGTACCTGAAAAACTTGTCATAAGTTTATTGATTTATTTATTTATGGATTTGGATTCTGTTAACCGGCTAGGCTCACTGAGACTAAAAGTAATTTTTCCAGGTGCGACCAAGAATTAATTACATTCAGCAGTCATTTACAAATACAAGTAACAATCCATGAGAGTAAGATACAGACAGCAACATAAAACAAACAAAATACAAACAGTGGGAGCTATTCACAATGCTAATGCCCCACGTAAACCAGGCACATTGGCATTGATTCACTTGAATGCTGTGGAGCGGGGTCCCATGGATCTCACATGGCATTCACAAATGGAGTGCAAGGCAGGTACATGGATGCTCCCCGGGCCGCATGGACTGCAACATGCTGGGGGTGTGCCAGCACTACACAATATTCACTAAAGCTTGTAGTGCTGGCTGCATGGGTGCAGAGATGGGCGCATGTTACGGCAGTGGGGACCCTGCTATAACCCACTGCACGCCCTAACATATGTACCCTGCCAGTTATGGCAGGACCAGATGCAGACCCTCTGTGCTGCCCCCACCCAGTAGGCAGCAGGTGAGGGCTGGGGCAGCTGATCTGGTGGGTACAGGGGACAGGGGGTGACATTGCTGCCTCTGGGGGCACCTGGAATGGGGGTTGGGGTGTGCTGCCAGGTCTGTCCCAGGCAGGGCCAGCACATGGATCATATGGGGAGACGTCATCTGGACAGGGCATGGGAATCTCAGTGTGTGTGGCCACATCAGGCTGTCATGGATGTGTGGCAGGGTGGGGTCCTCCTGCCAGGGGTCCTGTAGAGCACTGGGAAGGCACTGGGCAGCAAGGGCTGGGCAATGGGTATGCCGGACATCAAATCCATGCCACACAGGTCTGGGTGCCTCTGGTTGGCATTCATGCACTCGGATCCATGCCAATCCATGTAAGGGATCCACTCCTGGACCCAGGATGGACATTCCATTGGATGCCTACCTTGCTCTGCAGCTCCACCACTGGCCACCCTGTACAGTCCTGTGCACCAGGGGGAGGAGCCACAGACAGGTGGGTGCCGGTTGTGAATACCAGCATGTGCGCACCTGTGCAGCTACACAGGTGGGGAACGCGCATTTTCTACATACCACTGCCCAGTTCGTGCATAGCACCCAGTATTAGCAAACAATTTACAATTGTTACAAAATTGAGGCATATTGACAGACTTAAACTGAACAAACTTTAACAAGGGAAGTTAAGAAAGTATAGCAGCATGGTAACAGTAACAGCCAGTAGCCTGTGCAAGACATAGGTTTGACCAAGGACGTCATAGAGCTCAACAATGGGGTCTCAGCTGAGATAAGTACACTAGTTGCATACAAAAACATGGGCCTAAGGGAGGATTTGAAGGACTTGTGACTGGTGCAAACCTGGACATCAGCCAGGAGGTTGTTTCACAGCCTAGGGGTCACAGAGGCAAAGTTCCTTTTGCCAGCAGCTGTTGCAGTTTTTTGTGCAGTGAGGAGCAATTAGGAGGAAGACTGAAAGATTCTCTTATAAGGTTTAAGTTCCAGGATGGAGGCAAGGTTAGAGGAAGAGGAGTGTACAATTTTGTTTCAGGCACAGTGTGGAACAGTGAAGTCTACTTTCAAAGGGGGGCCAGTTTAACATGGATAGTGCCTTGCAATGGTGCTCTCTTTTGCTGGAGTGGTAACCCAGCAAACTGGGATGCATGGTGATATAAGGTTTTAAGCTTAGTGTGCTTGGTATCTTTCAAAGAAGATAATACATGGATACCATACAGGATGGCAAGCAGTAAAATACTGTTCGTTATGGAGACTTTTGATTCAGAAGTGAGGTAAGGATTTAACTGATATAGAAGCCCAACTATTTGGTTTAGCAGTTTGGTCACCCAGTCAACATGAGGCTTGAGCGAGATTTCCAACATAACTGCCAGATACTCAATGGAGTTTACAGCCTCTATGGGATCACCATTCAGTGACCATATTTTAGCAATTCACTCCTCCATTTAGGGCCAAGACGGTGAGGATCAAAGAGGACAGATTTTATTTTGGCATTTAACAGTAGCTTAGTTACCTTAAACCACTTTTTCAGTCAATGGAAATCAGCTTTGAGGCCTGACTCCAACCAAGTCAATGTCTGAGTGGGCTGCCAATGCTCCAACCCTATTTCCCGAAAGTATAATTAAACTGTGCTTTGTGGTTGTTGTTTGCCTTGTAATTAGTCTTAGTATATCAAGAGTAACATTACCTTTCTGCTGATATGGATTCTGATGCCGAAAGCCCAGGTAGTCCAGAATTGCTGAAGCCAAAAGCTAAACAGTCTAAGATGAATCAGGCCACAGATGCTAGATGCAAGGACTTCAGATTGATAGCAGAACAGCGTTCTAGGTTTCTCCACAAAATGGCAGCCTTGAGCACCACAGTAACTGATGCAATGGTTGAAATTAAAAATATTGAAACCACAGTTGCCTTGCATGAAACCCATATAACTGACATTGAAGTGTGCATTTTTAGCTTGGAAAAGGAGCTAGCTAAAAAAAGGAGGAAACTATACAAACTTACTAAAAGTTAAATAAAATTGAAGAGCAGCCAGAGTACATGGAAAATGATTCCCACAGAAACAACATTTTGATTCATGGACTACCTGAAGGGAGACAAGGATCGGACTCAGTGGGTTTTACCAAGACCCACTTAAAATCTCTTTTTGGTATTCCACCAGGCAAACAGGAATATTCAATTGAACGGGCTCACAGGAGCCTCACTCCTAGCCCCACCCTCAAGGAGTGGCCATGAGTGTTCATAGTGCAGTTTACCTACTTCCAAGATAAGATTTTTGTTCAACACCAAATAAGGGAAATGTCAAGTATTCACAATATGGGTTTGGAGCTAAAACATTTTAATGACCATAGCCCCAACCTGAGGGAAAAGTATGCTGTATTTGCTGACATCAAAACCAGGCTTCATAACATCAACATTCAGTTTTGTCTTATCTATCCAGCCCCTTTGCACGTCTGGATTAAAAATGGCATACAGACTTTTACTTCAGTCCAAGCTGACGAGACCAAGCTTACCAAAACATACCCTAATATATTTCTGTACTCCAGGTTTGCTCGACCTGTACCGAACACATTGAGCTCTGCCTGAACCATGATAAGGACTATCTGGGACTACAGTCTCCCAGCTGTTTTACTATGATTTTAGGATCCTAGTGTCTTTTTATTGATATTGGTTCCTGATTTTGATTGTATTGTGATACTTTTCTGAGACCTCAGAAAATGGATGTGTAAGTGACTCATCAAGACTGGCATCCCTACAACATGAGTTCTTGCTGTTATCCCCCTGTGGACATGGTGAATCTTTTTTCACTCTTGAAGGCTTGGTTTGTTATATCAGTACAGATGAAGTTGCTTAATAGGGATGGCCTCATGGAGTGCATTTCATCCCTATAAAGCAGCCATCCTAACAGAAGGACTAAAATGGCATCAAAAGTAAAATGCACCTAAATTACCTGTGACCACAAATGACTGCAGACAGTGCTTGTGTGCTGGAAACTCTTTATTTTTACAGTAACAAAAAAAAAAAAGGAATTACTGTTTGAAAACAAACTGATTACCAATTCAAAGTTTAACTTTAAAGAAAATCAGGTATTCTGCTCTGATGTGAGTCAGAGCAGATCTTACAGGTTACAGTCGCTTCAACTGATTCTTCGCTATGTCCATTTTGTTGGCACCAGGGCATAAGCAAATGTAAATGGGAAAGTGCCTCCCTGTTGGATTCTGGCTCAAGTGGTGGATCCTTGTCTGTTGGGGTTAAATCCTCCTTGTTTTCTCCCTTGCTCGTTTCACTGCAGCACATATCTCCTCATCGGTCAGCATGCCATCCACGAACTCTTCAAATTCAGCAACTGACATAAAGTCTGGCATCACAACATCTTCAAGCACTGATTGGCATGCTACTTCAGGATCATAAGGAACCTCACTGCTAAAACCTTTCTTGAAGCAGTTTTCAATTATGGACTGCTTCACATTGTCCCAAGCCTTTATGGCATCTAACCGTGTCATAGCTTTCATTATTGCAGATGCCTGTGCATTGCCTCCCTCATCTATCACCTCCATGATTACAGTTACCATCAATGAGCAGTAGTGACCTTTGAGATTCTGTATAACTCCCATGTCCATTGGCTGAATGAGACTTATGGTGTTGGGAGGTAGGAAAATAATTTTTATATGGTGTAACTTGCCCACAAGCTCAGGTGGATGAGCTGAGCAATTGTCCAAAAAAAAGGATTTTTTGCCTCCTACATTTCAGCTGCCACTCCCACAAAGACAGCCATTCCAGCCTGTCATCTAAGCATTTGAGGAGGACTGGAAAGCCAGAGGCAGGGTTTTGAGATCCTTGTGGACACAGCATAGCCGTTGGCTTTTCCCAATGAGTAGGAGGGAGAGTTTGTTTGTGCCACTCATGTGTGCACACACCAGGAGGGATACATGATCTATAGCTTTTTAACCCCCCAATAAGTCAGGGTCTTTGGCATGTGCTCACGATCTGGGCAGGCCCTATAGAAGAGCACTGTCTCATCCACATTGTGCACCTTGTCAGCAGTGTACTCGCAGTGTAATCAACCCTATTAACCATGTCCCATTTTAGTGGCGTTATCTGTACTTGTAGACATTTTGCTCACCTCGTGAACAAGTGGGTTCTTGGAAACACTGCAAGTGTTCGCCTGACAGAATGGACTAACAGAGCAGCACACCATAGGGTTTTATCCCCGGGTTTTTTACTTGATTCTGATATAACGAGGACCTGCTGAGTACTCCAGATGAAGAGACTGTTTCCCCTGGTCATCTCTGTGGGGCTTGTTAAAAGTTTACCCTTTATTTTTTACTCCTTCAAAGACATAGAACTCTAATGTTACTGGTTATGGTTATAAATGTTATAGGGGTTAGAGAGCAGCTGGTTGTCATGCTCACACTGGATATTTTCTGCACAGGTGATATGTTTTTTTTACATTGGGGCTTAAATATATACTGGGTATAGTGTATTGTCATATTCTTTATATTGTTATTACTGGGGACTTCTTGTTATCCCAATTTCCGCAATGACTTGCTTTTTTTTATTTTTGTTGCCATTAGTTTATACTATTGAAAACTTGCCTTACAGGGAGCAGAATTACAATACTACTATAGCAGCCAGTTTGTATTACAACTACAGCTAATAGTGGCAAATGTCATATAGTTGCATTTTAGGGGAAAGAGGAGGGTCCTGGAGACTGTAGCTTCATACTTTATGAGGCTCCACACTTTGCACTTCCTTTAGAAGACAGTGATTCTTATGTTAAATTGACACAGGTTATTCTTCATTGTGTGTTATTACTTAGCTTTTTATATGGGCTTAGCTGTCCCTAGTTCTGGTATGTTTCTTTAGGAGTGAACTTTATGAGGCACTTAGTGGAGGGACTTTTTTATTTTATTTTGCTTTGTTTGTTTACTAGTTTCCTGATCTGTACCCCTCTTTGCCGGAGCTGTCCTCATTGTAGCCTTGGTTTCATAAGGTGGTAGACAATGTGGAGTTTAGGAATATTATGCTTTCTATGGTAGCATGCTTCATCAGGTAATATTTTGGCTCCCGGATTTATTTTATCATTCCTGCTTAGCACCCAATACTGTACCCAATAGATGCTTGGTTGAGGGAGGAGAAGGGCAAAAGTGGCCATGTTATCGCTATCTAGAGAATCATGGTCAGGTCTGTATGGTGCTGTAAAGGTTCTTCTAATTTTCCTGTTGGATTTGTATTCCTGTCATGATTCGTGGGGACACTCATGCATGTAATATAAGTTCCTGTGGAGATGTGGACTTTCTATGGACCTTTGCCACTGTTTGATTATGGGCGATGACCATATTACTTTCATTTCCTAGAATGTTAATGGGATGTACAGTAAACAAGGAAAAAATGACAATTAGTATTGCAACATCTAAAAAGATGCAATGCCCATGTGGTCTTTATAACAGGAAACCCACCCGAAAGAGACAGAAGAATGTTTAATAAGGATGTCCTGGATGGGCAAAGTGTATGATGCTGGGGACTGCAGAAAAAATGGGGGCATGCAGATCTTGTTCTACAGACATCTGACCTTTGTGGAAGAACACATCTGGAGGCATCCAGAGGGCCATATGATAGTACTCACAGGTAGTCTGGGTCATATGAAGTTGGCACTTATTAATATATATGCCCCCAGTCAGGACTGCCCCGATTTCTTCCACTTGTTACAGCAACAATTGCCTCACATTGCTGAGTACACCACCATATTTGGAGGAGACCTGAATGTAATAATAGATCCCACTCTGGACAATACAAATTCAAGGAGAAATTTGACATGGAGTGCTCACACATTGTCTGCCATATTGGAGGAAGATCACTTTACAGACGTCTGGTGTGTCCTTCACACGCTAGACAGAGGCTATACATTTTGCTCTCCTGTGCACAAAACTGCCTCTAGAATAGATTATTGCCCCCCCAATGATAGATTATCAAAGGTCTTGGTGGCTGATATATTACCTCTTATGATTTCTGAACATGCCTCAGTGTGGATACATTTATCACTGGACATGGAAGGGCCAGAAACTCCTACATGGAGATTTAAGAACTCCCTATTACAACATCCATCTTATTGAAAAGAAATTGAAGAGGCCATACATTCCTTCCTACAGTTCAATACCCCAGTGGATACTAGCCGGGCTATGCTTTGGGAAGCCTTAAAATGTTATCTGCATGGCACCTGCATAGCCATAGACACTGCCAGAAAGAGAAAAGGGAAAGAGCGGCAACGGCTCTTAGGCCTTATTCAGGATGCAGAGAAGGCTATAAAACATAATCCATCCAATGATGCCTGGGCAAAATGGGCAGACATGAAGTGGTTATATAATGAAAATCTACAGAAAGCTGCTGAACGTGCCTACTGAAGAGCCAAAATTAATTATGTTTCTAATAGTCCCAAACCAACTAAGATTTTGGCCCTCTGCTTGAAGCAAGAACAAATGAAATCCCATTTCTCCATACTACAGCAGCCTGGGACAGAAGTTACCATCATGGATCCATTTGCCATCAACAATATTTTTGTGAAGTATTATATTGCCAGCACCTTTACACCTCTGAGAGTTCAAGTTCTCTGATATAGCTGGATAACTTTTTAGTGCATGTGCCACTTCCAGTAATCAACACTGATCAAGCTGCCAACTTAACATAGGAAATTTCTACTACAGAAATACTTACAGCTATGATGTCACTAAATAAGAGTAAAGCACGAGGTGAAGATGGTTTTACCCCTGACTTTTAGCAGGCTTTTGCGGAAGTCTTAGAACTGGTGCTTCGGCAAGTTTTTGATGAAGCTTTATAATGTGGTACTCTTCCCAGTTCAATACTGAAGGGAGTTATAACTCTTAATTTAAAACCTAATAAAAGTGCAGTGAAATGTGAACATTACATCAATCACTTTGCTTAATTTAGATGTAAAATACAGGCAAAAATACTTGCACTCCAGTTACACTGAATCTTATCTTCTCTTATTGATTCAACACAAATGGGATTCATGAAGGGCAGACATATTTCTGACAACACCAGGAATGTGGCATATCTGTCAGAGCTTGGTAAGCATTTAAAGGTTCTGTCTGTTGCTGTTACTTTGGATGTAGAAAAAACATTTAACTGGTTGGAATGGTCTTATCTAGTCGCTATATTGGGTAGCTATGGCAGGGTGCACGTAACGTTGAAAATATTACAGTGATCAGTTGTTTACAGTGACAAAATAACAGTCACTGCCAGTCACTGTAATGGGTGAGTGGGACCCCAGCACAGCTTCTCTGGGGCTTGCACCCCCTCCCTGAAACACCTCAGCCATGGAGGTGATTCTAATAAAATCTGTTGGATGTGTGAAGCACAGCCCCTAGTAAGAAAACATGCTTGTGTTCCCGATGGCACAATGCAGACCACAGTTGTGGTCAACATTGTGCCATCACTATAAAGCCAGTCAACAGGTTTTCTGCTGAACCAGCTTGGTGGAACCGGTATGACCTTCCCCTGATCTTTATTTAGTTGATTCATTTATTGTATCAAAACCCACAAGCCATGGTTTTGACAAAACACTCCCACCCATTTATACTATCACAGAGGACATGGCAGGATTGACCACTTCTACCTCTTTTGTTTACTCTTGCATTGGAACCTCTTCTAAAAAAACACAACTGGATTATGGGATATTAGGCATCGCAAGTGGCACTCAACAATCCAAGTAACAGTTTATGCGGATGATGTCCTCCTTTCAATAATCCACCCACAGCGATCCTTTTTGAGTGCATTCATCATTAATGGAGAGTTTGGTTGACTATCTGGATACAAACCACATTTAAACAAGTGGGAAGTGCTTCCACTTAACCATTATTGTCTTAAGAGCAGTATAGACTCTTTGGGGCTACAATGGTCTCCAAAACGTATTACTTACTTGGGAATCAAACTGTGCCCCCACGACAATGGACACCATGGGTTTAAGTTCCTTGCTGCTCCTTCAGGCCATTAAAATGGATTTTAACCAGTGGAATAAACTCCCTTTAACTATGGAACATCGAATACAGTGGTGAAGATAAATGTTTTACACAGAATTTTTTTTCTATACAACATGTTCCGTGTTAGAATTCCTGGTACTTGGCTAAAACAATTGCAGAGACTGATTAATAACTTCATATGAGCAAATAAGAAAGCCAGATGTAGCCATCATAAATCAATGAGGTCTATAGTAAACAGAGGCTTCAAAGTTCCTGATATAGCAGTTTATAATATTGCCACCAAACTCAGATTTATGAGTTACTGACTCACTCCATGCTCAATGGATGTAATTGATGAATATATACCTTGCTGGCTGGATATTGAAAGACAGCAATGTTCTAAGATTGGCATTGACCTTGCCTTTTTGCCTTATGGCACCCAACCATCAACATTGAACCAAAGACCACTGTACTACACATATGAGATGTTTGCTTATTTACTGAAAACCATGAAGACTTCATAGAACTTTAATCTACATCAGCCTTTATTGAGCAACCCCAACCTGCAAATACATAGTAAACTATAACCCTGGTACTGTTATACCAAGGGATACTACCCCTGCTTTGGTGGCCACTGACAAGGTTGAGGGGCCTGAGTTCCTAAGATAACTTTAAACTGGTTCTTCCCTAAGATATAACATATTGTGCAGTGCCTCCACCCAGAATATACCTTTAAGTGGGCTAGATTAAACCTGGTAC
Source organism: Neoceratodus forsteri (assembly GCA_016271365.2). Lineage (NCBI taxonomy): Eukaryota > Metazoa > Chordata > Ceratodontiformes > Ceratodontidae > Neoceratodus > Neoceratodus forsteri. The sequence continues at coordinate 406,184,906 of CM028135.1, forward strand.
AACCCTCTTGGATGCTGTACCCACCCACAATAACAAAATGCCAACCAAAGCATGACCTATAAACATTTCCTCACATTGAAGACATTTAGTAATTATTGACTCTCTACTAATAATGTGTTCACGAGACAGGATTATGCAAACACATCAAACAACAATTTATTTACATGGGGTGAGGGTTAGGAAGAGTGAGTTGGAGTAGAGGTCAAGCTATTTACAAATGGCATTGGTTTGATTTGATTTGGTTTGGGTAATTATTTTGCATTTAGATGTTAACATCAATTCCAGTGGGTACCCACTAACCTCTCAGATAGTCAAGTTCCTAGCTATCTATCTAGCTAGCTGCAATTAGAAAATTAACACAGTTGTTAGGCTATTTATTTTATTTATTTTAATCTAGGATTACAATACCTTTGAGCCGAGGCTCTTTTACAAGGTTCCCGTCAGCGTGTGCCACAGTCATAATTTTTAGTTACAAACATATAGTCATTGACTTACAGACATGTAATAACCAGTACAAAGACTTGAGCTATGAGCAAGACAAGGGAAGGGGGTGGGTTGTGGGGAAGTGAGGTAGGAGAGCAGGGAAAGGAGGTGCAGGGTAAGGGGAGTATGGGAGGTGGTTGGGGTGGGGGCAGGAGTGGAGATATGGGGGGGAGGTGGGTGAGGGTGGGAGACAGTGCAGTCAGGGGGCCTTGTCGAGGGAATATGACAGGTAAGGTGCTAGGGGTGCAAAGACTGATTGTAAGTGCTGGGTGCTGGGGCATTTGCAGCTGGAACGGTGGAAATGTTAAGATGGGCAATTGCAGGATACAAGCAGTGAGAGGCGCAGCTTGGACTTGAAGAGGCTGAGCATAGCAGTAAATACCCACACCGGCACCCATCCCCAAACTGTACTGTATAAGACCCTGCAATCTCACACATTAACCTGAGTATCCAACTAATGTTCTTACAGTGCAGGCCTGTTACTTGGTGCAGCTGTACATTTGCAAGCTAGTTGGGGCCCTTAAAAGGAAAACAAATTTAACTTGCACCTTGCTTTTAAATACACACTAACTGTAGACTACAAAACTTGGAAACCTTTAACTATTTACAAGTCCCTTCTTTTGATACAGGGCTTGGCCCTGCATTACTTACAGTTTGGTAGCCACCATTGGTCTGTACAACGCAGGATTAAGTGTTTTCAGGAGGCAGGCTCTATCTCTGGAGGTTAAAATGCTAGCAAAGGCTTACAGGCAGGAGACCAGAAACTGACTGCAAAGATGTTACTGCTTTTGCAGGTGGAACAACACTTTAACTTCTTTCAGCAGTGCCCCTCTCTGGGCTGAAATCACTTTACTGGATGACCAGGCTGGGATGTCTCAACCTCATATCCGGGCTATACCCCTCAGGGAAACACATATGGCAGCGCCCTAGGTGGCACACTACCAGGCTGTGTCCCAAACCTAATCTAAGCTGGATATGCTGCATTCAGCACACTTATTAATCAGCACATTTATTTCTGTCACTTCATCCATGGGCCAGCATGGCCACCATGGTCCTCTTAGTTTTCAGACACTTGGATGGGTGCTTGCTGCCTAAAACTAGGGTGACCCAATTACTCACAGCCAATATCAGACTAAATTTCTGTCACAACACTGTGTCTTGACTTGGCAATTCAGAACAGTTATTGCAGCATCTCTCGGGCATGTTTCATCAAGTCTCAGTCCCTTGTGGTTTTGCTGGAGCTCACAGCTCCCACTGGATGTCTTGACCATTAAACAAGTCCCTCTTGGCTAGCATTATCCACTCCAATGGACAAATACTGGATCTCCCAGGCAATGTCAGGAGGAGCCAGACCTCTGAGTACTCCCCTTCCAGTCCTGTAGGCACTTATCAAATCAGTCACATTTATATACTTAAACCAGACCCTTCTCTGGTCACTAAGCAGATGTCTAGCCTTTCTGTGCTTTAGTTAAAATGCCAGGTGCAGACAGATAGTCACGATCAGTACACTTTGGGCTTCACTGCCCCTCAAAAATTCCTCACACTTGCACTTGTCAGAAGCAGTTTACTCACTCAGATCCGTTGCAGAAATGGCTTTCTGTTCTCTGAGGTTTCAGGCTTTCTTCAGCACTCTCACTGCTGAGGTAGAACATGTGTGCAGCTCTCTCACAGCTGAAGGATCGGGTTTTTTCCAAAATATGGAAAGGTGCTGGCCAGCCCTGGAGGACAATCTCTAGCAGCCCCCAGGCTAGCAACTTCTGTTGCCTGCAGCCTCTTGTCTCTCTAGCAGAAGAAAAGCCTCCTCCCCTGTGGAGGGGCTTGCACTGGATCACTACACCCATTTTGGAGCAAAGGGCCTGTGCCCCCACCCCTGTGTGGGCTCCCACTCAAAGCTGCTCAGCCTGGCAAAACACAGTCTTTTATGGAGTTTTTCTGAGGCTCCCAATTGGCTGCAACTATTTGATGCTCCCACAATAACTGGATGAACCTGTTTGTCAGTCCATAAAAAATATATTCATTAGCCTCACTTGATGCATAATCGGCTCCCTGTTTTGGTGCCTAAATTAAGTTCCTGTAACTTCCACATAGGCACTTTGCAATGTCCCATGAATCTCTGGCATTGTCCCAGTACTCCTTGCTTTAGAATCCTGGCTTTTGGATTGGCTGAGCTGCACTAAAATGGCTGCTAATACACACAGTCCCTTTGCAGATCATCACAGTCCCAACTTTAGAATTCTGGTGCAGCCAGGTTAAACACTTTATTTACTTCTTTGCCCCACAGTTCAACAGTCCTCCTTGTGCCCTTTTAAATGCTGCCCAGATTAAACATCTTCCCTCAGTCCACAACCTGTCGCTGCTTCCGTAATCAAGTGCCCCTAGGCAGCAGACAGGCAATGCATCTGAGTCTCGTTGCTTTAAGTCTGGAGTAGCCAGAAATTATTTTAATTAAACTATGTTCCACTTCACAGATAGCCCCTTTGGTGTCCATGGCAGCTGCTGCATTTATTTTACATGTATTTAAAATTTGTCCCTGGAGCAACTGCTGAAACTTGCAGCCCTCTAGCCACAGAGTGAATCTGCTCATGAATATTAATAGGCATCTCATTAATATTCATGATGCCAGACATGGCACTTCAGTGCATGTGGCACTTTTATTTAATTTAATGACTCCCTCTGGGCCAACAACGTCACAAGCCCCCGCCTAGCATCCCATGGGGACTGGGACCCACTGACCGCAGTTGTGTTCTGAAGCCAAATCACACCTGACTACACTTAAGTGAGACCGTCAGGCTGCCCAAAATGCTGGTGGCTCATGATCCTTGTCCGTGAGCCCATGGAGGACAAAGAGTAAAGGGAGGAGCTGTACGGGACTCTGGGGCACATTTTTGGACTCAGGCCATGATGGTGAGATGGGGACAAGTACGGGGGACATGCAGGCAGAATCAGGAGGTGCTCCAAGGAACAGGAGCATGGGAAACTGGGCAATTAGGTAGGCCCCCATTTGGGGGGGTTACAAAGCAACTTTATAACATAACATGGTAAGCACATGGGAGTTCAACTGTCGCACAGTTACTACAGAATGAGTCCTTTTAGCCATTTGATATATTGCAGGAAACCTATAGCTTTTCAAGTAAAGATACCTATTTTCGGTTACAACTTCAACATACAATTCATGGTCATTGGTATAAGAGACACTTTCAAGATGACATGGATCCTTGGGTAATAGAACTTTCAAATATACATACATCTGGCTGCTCTGTTTCTCAGTGGTATGCCATCTTGATTACCAAGCTCCACGGCACAGCCCGTGAAGCTGTGGAATGGTGGAGCCGTACTCTCAGTACTGACATGACCACTTGGAACTGGCAACATATCTGTAACAACTCTATCAATGCTACCTGAATACCAGAACTTCAGATCCAACAGTTCAAAATACTTCATAATTTATATTACTCCCCCGGAAACTCTTTAAAATGTAGCATTGGCAATCCCCTAAATGCTCAAAATGTGGTTCAGAAGAGGGATCTTTGATACATATATTGTGGAATTGCCCAAAGATCCAGACCTTTTGGAATTCAATCAAAGCTAAGTTATATCCACTTTTAATAGGTGTGCAAGATCATTTCATAGTGGAGATATGTATCCTAGGAAATGTTGCTGATTATGACGTAGACATTTCTCGCTGACATGGGATTTTATTGGTAGCCAACATCAACAAACAATTAATCTTGCAGGAGTGGGCAGAGCTGGACTGGACCTAGGGCAGTCAGTCAGATGCCTGTGTCATTCTGCCAGTAGATCCTGCCTGTGCAGGGTGCAGGGAATGACTAGAAATGGCAGTTCCCAATAGACAGACATATTCCCACCAGAATCTGTGATTTGACTAAAACACTCCAACCAATGCTGATGATGTCCCCAGCAAAATGGTGGAGGTTCCTAGGGCTGGGGGCTGAGAGATGGAGCCAGTCAAGCCTGGTCATCCAAGATGTGACTGTGCAGAAGGAGCATATGGCCATTAATGTTCCCCCAAGTCAGATGTAGCAGTCACCCCCTTTGATACACTCTACACCATGGAGAGTGTGTTCAGTATGTAGTGCATGTCAGCACCACCCCCTGGCCTACCCCATCCCAGACTGCTGCATAGCCATGCACATGACTTGGGATCAGGTACAGAGGGGCCAGCTGCCAAGGCGGTGGATGTGCAGAGGTCAACACGTATGTGAAGCAGGACATCTGCGCAACACAAGCCCTTATAAACCTCACTCCACAGGTGCAGAAATAGGTGCTTGGATTTTGGGAACTGGGCACTAACTTAGAGCCTAGAGTTGGAGACTTTGGAAAGGAGAGAGCCTGAAAGCAGTAGGCAGAAGTTTTTCAGCAACCATGACACATAATTGTTTGAGCAAGGACAAGAATGACAAAATGGTTTCATTAGGTATTGAGACTCCATTTCTACTGTTGAAACAGGGCAAATATATGTATGTGGAATCAAAACAATGTAGAAAACCTAAATCTTGTATTTTAATAGGTACAACTCCTACTTTCAGTACCCTCTCAGCCTCCCTTCACTCTGGCACTATGCACTTTGAGTTTGCCCAGTTTACACAGATGATTTGTATGCTAATTCATTTGTCCTCCATGTGCAATGCTTTGCCATTTTTTTGTACTGCACTCAACGTATGCTCTTTATGTCATCCGCATTGTAACCACATCATCTGACTGGCTGTATTTTGTTTGTAATTGATTTGTAATTGTGCTTCTCCCACTTCCCCTTCCCCCGGGTCACATTGGAAACTAGTCTAACCTCAGTGTTCCTCTCCCAGTTACTAATTTTAAATAAATAAATGAAGATTCCTCAGTGCTGTTGTGTGAGGTAAAACACCCATATGTGGAGTCAGAAAACTTTGGGAGATTTAACTCTGGTATTAAAACAACTATGCAGATTTCCTCTATGCTGCTAGAAGGTATACCATTGTTAGGGCACCATGATTTGGGCACTCATGTTGGTACCGCAACAAGGTCATGAGTGACAGGGGCATTCTGGATTTTAGAGCATCCTGCACTCACACCGTGTACGGCATCTCCACAATTGGCCCACCCTTGATGGTATGCCTGACCCAGAGGTTGTCATATATAATTTAGGGTGCTGCAGGGGCATAGCCCTCCACAGAAAATCATGCAGACATTGTGTGCGGTCTGTCTGGGTGGCAGCCAATTGCATGCTGCTCGCCTATCATGTCGTCCTTTTGCCTGTGCTCTCATTTACTGAGCGCTCTTTGTTTGTATACCAGCATGGGTGAACCACTGCTAGAACAGCGCAAGGTGCCTGTATATGGAGTCAGAAAATAATGGGAAACTTCAACCTGGCATTTAAACAGGTACAGGGATACAGATCAGCAGCAATATCTGCCCAATAGTACACTAAACCTGAACAGGGAGTCAGAAAGCTTTGGGAGTCTTAAATCTGGTATTCAAACATGTATGCAGATTCCATCTCGATTGATGGGACAGGGCAAAATGCAAAACACCCATATGTAGAATCAGAACATTTTTAAGAGAGACTTAAATGTGGGATTTAAAGAAGTATGGAGATGCCCTCTGTGCTTCAGCACTGGCTGGCAGTGGCTACCATGCTAAGTGCTACAGCATACAGTATGAGAAACACACACACACACACACACACACACACACACACAAAATGTGTGTGCTGCCATGCTGTGCTTGTCTACTGTGCATATATGCCTGAATAATAGGCACTCACAAAGACAGTGTATGACTGAAGCACAACACACATCACACACAAGCGAAATATTAAAACTAGCATTTGTCAATGCCGAAAGTTTTTGCTGTCATTGGCATCGGTAGCGCAGTAGTTGAACAGATGCATACTAGGAATGGCAGTGAAGTATGAAAGTGTTGTCAAACCTCACATCACTCTACAGAGACTGACAGGCACTGAGGAGTATCTTTGGGCATTGGCCATAATGTTCATGGCATTTCAGCTCACACTACCCTGCAGTGCGACAAATATCTCATTGTGCCTTGTGGTCCTCTGGCCTTATGCTCACCCCATTCGGCCATAACACTCATGGCATTTTACCTCACCCTATCCTGCAGACACTGACAAGTGCTGAGGTGTGCCTTGGGGTGTTCAGCTTTACAGTCACCCCATTTCATAAGGACATACGCTGAAATGGGTGCAGCATAGGAGAATGGGGTGAACTGTGGGGCCGAAGAGTCCAAGGCACACCTCAATGCCTGTCAGTGGCTTGAGGGTGGGGGAGATGGTATGGCGTGAGCATGACAGCCGGAAATGCAAAGACACACCCCACCCCTGGTGCCTGTCAGTCTGTACAGGGTGGGACATTATAGTTAGAAACCCTAATGCCCAGGCCGTTTGTTGGTATTTGCACTACACATTTGCAACACAGTATTTTTGTGACCCCCACCACATGAAAGTGTTTGGGACCTCTGCTCATGAATAGTGGCACTGTGATTTTGTTAATCTGTCCCGACCATTGATTTCTCACAGCGACCACACCATTCTGCACCAGATGTGGGAAAACACCATTCGGGCGGGATGTGAAAAATGACAGCTGTACCATTCATAGGTAGGCAGGTGCGAAGAGATGTCACTGTTGAAAATCTTGAGTGAAAATATTAAAAATGCTCGAATTTATGAGCATACATAGAAACTGTGCAATGCACACTCTTAACACAGTCATTTAGTGGAATTATTTCACCAAATTTTCAACATAGGCATTTTGGGACCTCTGCTAATGAACACTGTCACTACAATTTTCTTCATCTGTCCTGATCATTGATTTCCCACAGCACCACACCATGGTACGCCACTTGTGCAAAAACACATTTTGGGCAGGATCTGAAAAATTACAGCTGTACTGTTCATAAGGATGTGTACAAAATTGACAATTTTGAGAATGTTGAGTGAAAATATTACAAATTGTCGAAGTTACGAGTGCAAGTGGAAACTGGGCAACACACTCTAGTAACATAGTCATTTTATGGACTTTTGTTACCAATTTTTCAAAACAGGCATTTTAGGACCTCTGCTCATGAACAGTGTCACTGTGATTTTCATAATCTGTCCCAAACACTGATTTCCCACAGCGACAGAGCTATTCTGCACTGGTAGTGTGAAAACACATTTTGGCCAGGATGTGAAAAATGACGACTGCACTATTCATAAGGGGGTATGAAAAAATGCCAATGTTGAAAATCTGGAGTGAAAATATTACAGATTGGTGAAGTTACGAGTATGCGTAGAAACTGCGCAATGCACGCTCATAACACAGTCATTTTATGGAATTGTTTCACCAAATTTGCAACATAGGCTTTTTGGGAGGCCACCTTATGAACAGCAACACTGTCATTTCATTACTCAGTCAAGAAAGGTGATTCCGCGCAGTGACCGCATAATCACCTTTCAGGACTGAATAACACCATCACAGTGACTGAATTCATGAGGAAGGGTCCCAAAAACCCCATGTTGAAAATTTGGTGACAAAATAAAAAAAAATGGCTGAGATATCCACATAAGTTGAAAAAAAAAACCATTTATGCCATTATACAGCTTACCGGCACTTCTTCAGTTCGAGGTTGGCTTTGAAGAGTGCAGACATGTTCCTGGTCCACCGAAGATCGTCGCACTGGGCTCCAGAGGTAAGTATGGGGGTGAAGGGGGGGTGTGGGGAGGCAAGTGCGCAGAGGGTGGTTGTGGGTTGGGGGAGGGGCCAGCGAACTCAACGAGGGACCGTTTTCTGTTTTACAGGTTAAAAACCAAAAAACCATCATGGGACCTTTTTTTGTTTACAGGGACATTTGGCATGCTGGGAGTGGGGTGGGCTCCCAGCGTGCCACCTGAGTGTTTTTTTTTTTGAGGGGGCTGTAGCCGACGGAGGATTGAGCACCCCCACAGGCAATACAGAGATGGGGGGGTCACATGAGCCAAGGGGGATTGGGCACCTCCTCGGCACACAAGAAATAGGGAGTACATTATGCCAATGGGGATTGGGCACCCCCATTGGCAAATTAACTTAGGAAGGGGATGCCAACAGGGGAATTAGGCACCCCCATCACCTTTCAAGGGGACTGTGTAAGGTGGCAGCTATCCCTCAGCTTCTGTGGGGACTATGAGAAGCTGATGGGGAAGCCACTGCCATGTTGCTTGATGGGGACACCAGACGAGGCAAGCAGTAATTGGCTATTGCAATCAGGGACCACCCCGTAGTGCTCTCTGATTGCAGTGGCTTATTTCTTTCAAGGTGGTAGCATGTTTCTCAACTGCTGTTATAGACAGTGTGCTATGCCATTGGCACCACACAGCCTGGCCACAAAAGCATTGGCACCATTGGCTGCAGCAAGACCGCACCTCTGAAACCCGCTTCTCCTCTGAAGCAACCACAATATGTTGTCCACGCTGGACGCGCAAGACAACATAAAAAGTGCATAACAATAAGTTTACATTTTTTCAAAAGTATTAAAATTATATATAAAACAATAGACAAAATGTACTATGCAGAGCAGCAATCAGCTGCACTGTAAGGGCAGTCGAACAGTCATACTGCAGCAGGCTGCTGGGCCTACAGGCTCTCTCTTTGCAAAAATCCCACAAACTCCACAAAAGTAATATAAAGTCTGTTCAAAAATAAGTTTTCCCAGGAAGTAAGCTGAACTCCCAGGTGTTTTGCATGATTTTCCCAGTGTTTGTTTGTTTTTATGTTAAATAAACTGCAGTCAGTCTGAAACATAGCCTCTGTCAGAGAGCCAAGTTGCATGTGAACATATACTGAGGAACTGTGTGGTAAGTTCTAGAACACTGTACCATGTTATGGTTCGATTGTAAATTGAACTTTTACCTCCCTCATCCCACATTTCCTGTTAGAATTTAGGAAAAAAAAAACAATTCCACAAGTTACTATTTCTCATGTTGCAGGACATTTTGGTCATCTCAGAAAGGTTTTAATGGATTTTGGAACCATCTTGGCCTTGTAAAAAGACTTCTCAAAGTGTAAAATGTCATGGTTGCTTTCACTGCATCAAGTAAAGTTAGGCAGTAGGCAGAACAATTGCAGTTTCACCCACCCCAACTGACTGTGTGACCTTGAGCTTTCATTTGACCTCCCTATGCTTCAGTCTCTCTTAGTCATAAAACTGGATTAAAGCCATCTTGAGGCATCTCAGCTGTGTTATCCTTAGTAAATAAACTGAAAGAAAATGTAGGCCAGGTACCCCACAAGGAGGGTTAGTCAAGTACTGTCCAGCATAAGTGGTTTAAAAATGTGCCCCCACTGTTCAGTGACAAATAGATGCATGCCCAGTTATAGCTTTACTATCACCCCATTCACAGTCACCATTACTTGCCCAGGATGGAGGGAGATGGAATGTAACATCAGAAGAATGATTTATGCAAGCATTCTGTTGGTCATGTGAACAGTTTAAACCTAATGGCCCAAGTACCCAAAAGAAGCAGTTACAATGAGGTCAGAGGAGGGGTTTACCTAAGGGCATTCTTTGAGATTAACAGCCCTTAGGTAAACCTTGCCCCCAATCTTAATGGTGACATCCATTTCTTGGCTCTCTGTACCATTAGGTTTAAATTGTGTACCCAACCTGAAACCTCTGAATGTTGGAGGAACATTTTTTTTTAAATCAGGCAGAGTCCTGGAGGGGGAGCTCACTTTAAAAGAAAAGAAACCCCCAAAATATTCCCCCTTCCAAAGTCATTGTCTATGCTCCTCACTCCTACTACTGTAGCAGATCCTGGTGCCACTGCTCCTACTGTCACAGTCTATTCTTGTGCCACTGCTCCTACTGACACAGTCTATTCTTGTGCCACTGCTCCTACTGTCACAGTCTATTATTGTGCCACTGCTCCTACTGTCACAGTCTATTCTTGTGCCACTGCTCCTACTGTCAGAGTCTATTCTTGTGCCACTGCTCCTACTGCCACTACAGTTCCTCCAACTGATACTTCTTGTCATCCCTCCTGCCTAGCCCTCAGTGCTACCACCACTCCAACTCCTGGTGCTCCTTGAATCCTCTGCCTACCTCACTGCCTTGAAGGGCCCACTAGAAAACTAACTTCGGATTGGGATAGGATGCTGTACTTTCTGTGATTGGGTGCAAGTAAGGCAGCCCATCCCATCCAGGAAGAGAGTCTGTACTGCAGAAACAACAGAATGTTGTGCCCCCAGGATGTGGCTGAATACTGAGATAAACAAAAACTCTGTTTATGGATGGTTTGCCAGCTTGGATGTCAGATGGAACTCCACTGCCTGCCTTATCTGGCTGAAGACTTGAAAAACACCGGGACACTTTTCATGGTAGTGGGTGAGCTGGGACGTCAAACAGAATCACTCCACTTGCCTTATATGGCAAGCACAGTCTGTATTCACACTTGCTTACTACTCATGTTCAGTTCGCATGATGTAGTTCCCCCATGCCAGTAGGTACCAATCCTTTTGGCACCTTAAAAGCAAAAATCAAACAAAACAAAAAATTCCCTAGGACCTAAATAGTCGTAGACAAATTGTTGAAACATTTCTCTATTTGGAAATATATTAGAGAAAGAAAATTGAAAAAAAAATTATGTTTTGAATACCAGCTTCTGTTTTGGAGACTGCTACAGGTTTAGGTTACATTTCATAATGTTTTATGTAAGCACGTCCAGATAGAAACCCAGAACTACAGAACCAAGGGCGAATACCTTCATGTTTCAGTTTGAAAATATAATGCCTTTGATAAAAAAACTCCCTGAATAAATATTTGAAATAAATAAGTACAAAACCTAGGTTAAAAATACCAGAAAAGATGTCACAGAGGACTTACACCAATTTTTACCAACCACAAACATTTTTCAGTCTACACCTTTTGCTGAATCTATCGAGTGACTCAATTATCTTCCATCTCTTAAAATACTTTGAATATTCCATTTAAATGTGAGCATGCTTGTTGCGGTCTCGTCACATACTTCACCTTATGCAAAATGTAATATATTTCATCCCCATACTTGCTTTGTATAAACACAGAAACTAGATCTGTCAAAGCAAAATACTTTTCAGAGCAAGGTTATCTGATCTTACCTTGTAAGTATTTAGTCACCAATAGGTGGTGAACTTTTAATTCACTGGCTGGAAAATGTCAACAAAAATGCTTGTTTACTACCAACACACTGAACAGTATCCTTCTGCAGCAATAATTACATAAGCAACAATCTTTCTGGACAAAATGGGAAATGTCTTTGAGCAAGCTACAGGTTAAGCACTATACGCAGTGTGCATAAATGTCAAACATTTTATGATAATTAGGCATAAACATTTAACACCATAAAGACACATAAAACATTTATGTAAAATTACAAAAGCAAATACCCTGAAATGGGCATAATACATTTAATGGCATCCCGGAACAAAATCATCCTATGTTGTGTCCTTTTTAATGTAATACTATAGACTGAGCACTACCAGGAAACTGCTATTCTTTGAACAATAACCTTTGCAGTCCCACAGGACATCAGTGCATGTATAAAAAACTGAAGCCTTTTCCAAAATAGTGCTAATGCTTCACTGAAACTTAATTTTATAATTTACTGGCAGTCAAGATGGCAGGAAATAAAGTAATTTGCTATATTCTGCACAACAAACCCCGCTTTTCCTATGAATGGTAATTATTCCTAAAAAGAACGACATCTCATATTAAGCTAAAGTCTCATCAAGAAGAGAAAGAGTGCCTCATTACATGTAATTACGAGGGAATTAGAAACATCATTTAACTAAATGAGCGAATAATGCTCAGGATATTGGAGAAACTTGCCTGCACTTCTGCAGAACACTCTAAGTCCCATTACAAAAATTGCACCTCTTTAATGGAATAATTTCAGGCCTTGTCTGCCATGCTTTAAAAATAAAGAGCCTCAGAGAGGGAGAAAGAGGCTGAAACTACCATAAACAACCATTGAAAAGAGCTGTAGAGCAGGAGCAGTCTCTACTGGATCCTGAGATTCAAAATGACTCATAATCTAACATAATGATGAGAATTAAACTTGAGGGCTTGGAAAAAATTACCTTTTTTTGTCCTACTTATTCAAGACAGTGGTGTGCTTAATGCTTATGTATTATAGATAATAGTAGAGGGATTTCAAGCTGCAGGTAAAAATGGGATGGAGGGGCACTACTAACGTATGCTGTTCCTGCTTTTAGACTAATTTTATTGCATGCCTACACAATGCACATTTAGCAATAAACAGAAAAATAACTAGTTTGTGTTAATTGTAAGAAATAATAATTTACTGCGGAATTATCTGTTGCAAACATGTCTTTTGACTTCTGGTTACTATTTCTGAGGAATTATGCTAAACGTTTCTACTGTATCACTGTTTCTTGCTGAAATCTCTTTAGTAACTGATGTTGGGTGTTTCTCAAGAATTACCATGACAATAGATGGCTAATTCATTTTTCTCCCAAAGTAACGTGGCATTGCTTGTCAGGAGCACAAGATCAATGTAGAGTGCATCATTTTTTTTTGCTATCATCTCTACATTAACCAATGGTATAAGAAAAGACATAGATCATTGTGTACAACCATGAAAAACAACTATTAAGAGCATTTTACAGTAGACATTTCTAGAAATATCATACACATCGCCCATTACTTCTTCTTTGAATTTTTCACCCCTAACCTGCGAGGCAATGTGGGTAACTGAAGGGCTCCAACCAGCAAAAGCTGCTGAACTAATTAAAACAATCAACAATAAAAAGTCTGCCTTCCAGCTGGCCCACTGGCGCAGTGGTAGCGCTACTGCTTGCGACTCAATAACCCGGCTTTGGGAGTGAACCAGGGTTGTCATAGTGCCAGCCGGGGGAGAAGGCTGAGTGTCCATCAGACAGCTCACCTTCTCTGGGGAAGGAGAGGATCTGGTGCTCTGCTACACACTATCCCCTAGCAATGACTAGGGATAGCTGAGCCAGGGACCAGTACTGAGGCCAGATTGGCAGAGCTAGCTAATATCTGCACATCGAGGGTGAAAGCATGCCCAGCAGCACGCTGAGATTATTGCATGCCTGCCTTCATCAAGGGTGAGGGGAGCCCACAGGGAAAACCACACAGGAAAAAACCCTTGACAATGAGCAGCATGAAATCTTGGATCCTTGCAGGAACCCAGCAGAATGATGTGAGGTATATCCCTGAGCTGAAGACAAGGCAAATAAACACATGCATAAAAAAAGTCAGCCTTATAATTGACTGATTAGGGTCCTGGCCAATGCTGCTCTCTCAGCACAACATCATTAGGCAGAGGTACACTACATCACCTTTTGAAGCTCAGCTCTGTACTATTTTACTTTCAGAATAAACTTATCAGTCAGAAGACTGACGCTGTTATTTTTTCAATAAACTACAGTCTTTGGGTTCCATTTCCCAAGTTCTCACTCCCCCACCCCACAGGAATGTAATAACTCCATGGGAAACAAAACAGGCAACCAACAGAGTCTATATAATTGTTAAAATTAAAAAAAATAAAAATAGTCCCCCATTGCCATTCTTATAATTCCTGCACTTCCAGCAGTCATTAAAATGCACCCAGCTGCTCCTGAGAGCAAGGGATACTCTTGCAACATCCAGTCCTGCTGCAGCAAGGAGCCACAGATGGGGCAGTCAAACTGAGTGACACCACTTCACATTCAATATGCTGCAGCTGATCACCTCAGATGCCAATGTACTCCGTCTCTATCCAAATGCACTATCTTTGATTTCTATCCATATGGCACCACTGACACCTAAAGACATTAAGAATGATCCTATCACTTTACAAAGCCCTGGTCAGACCTCACCTGGAGTATTGTGTGCATTCCTGGGCTCCTTGTCACAGTGTGTGAGAATAAACTTCAGACAAGGCAAATTTACAGGTTTAAAACACACTGTGGTGTGATATTTATTTTTCAAAAGTTAGAAAACTAATAAAGGAAAACAAAAAAAGTGCAAAGAAAATCACTACTTAACATCAGTAGTTTCTCCTATAATACAGTCCTGGAACTTTGAATTCCTAAGGCCCTTTTCATCTGCATTCAACAGCTTGTCTGCCTTTCTTCTCCTCTCTCAGGGCTGGGCCTCACTGGACTGAACTGAAGTGAACTCAATGAAGAGGCTTTTATGTTTTTTGGCGGGGTTACCTGACTGAGCCTTTTTCTATTTACATGTCTGGACATGCTGTTTCATGTTTGAACATGTTGTTTCAAAACTGGGGTGGGTGGAGAGTTGTTTCAGGAGATTTCCTGGTTCAGTTAAAGGTACAATGTATATCTCCACAGACACTGACTCTCTATATCTCTGATCGACAGTAACTAAGCACTTTTATAAAGTATACCACATTCTCATACATAGAACCTTATACAGTAAGAGGTTTATAGTGGGAATTTATGAAAATGTCTTAAGGATTTCTTATACCTGTACTAATTGTGAAATTATTATTGTTTTATATGTCTTCTGAATCTTTTTTATTTAAAAAGGCTTTATTAACTGTATGTATTCCTATTTAAAATAGCCTTCATCCTTTTTGTACACAAAATGCATGTATGTACTTTACACAACACCTCTCTGGGAGTTTAACATCATTCCAGGGACTGGATGGATGGAAATGGAAAAAGAATGAACAGAGAGAACTAGTAGGAAGTTTAGTAGGGACAGTAAAGAGCTACACTAGGTGGCCAACCTACAGTGGGGGGGGGGGAAGAAAAGCAAAGAGAAAAGCATTAAATACTGCTAGGAAATAAGGAGATAGAAAAGTGGTCCATCAGTCACAGCCAAGGGTGCAGCCTAACTCCACCACACTCCTCAATACAAAAAGGACATTGGGCAGTCAAGAAGGTACAGCACAGGGCTACCAAAACAATCAGGAGTTTGGGTGCATCAAAAGACGGTTGGCCCTTAAGATATTTACCTTGGAGACAACAAGGCTGAGAGGGGACATGACCTCAGTCTTCTACATAATGAAAGGTATTGACACAATTGAACAGACAGAGATGTTTGATCTGGTGTCTGGTTCCAGTACATGGAGAAATGCCCCGAAGCTCAGAGGTGGTGAATTCAGGTATAATGTTAGGAGGCACTTCCTTTCCAAGAGGGTGGTGAACCTGTGGAACAGCCTACTGATGCAGACAGTGGACATGAAGACAGTGCAAGCCTTCAAGGCAAGCCTGTTCAAAATTTCTGCCCAACAATGTGTGACCCCTTCTCCCAAGGGGGTTAACTACATACTAGGAGATAGCTCCAAAGAAGATTCAAGCCTTAACAATCCCTGATTCAGGCAGAGGCACAGCACATGGGGGAGCAATTACTTGTACATATTTAAAATGAACTAATAAAATTCATTGTTCACAGCATGAAGTCAAGTATGGACCATATAAGCACTGAGTCCCAGAGATACATAAATAATATGCTTTCAGCCTGCTAGTAACCATAGTGCTTTTTAGAAGACTTACATTGCTTACAGGCAGCTTTTCCCATCTCATTTCCCTTATCATCATGGACCGCAGGCAAGGGTCACTCCTTCAATCTCACACTGTTCTCTATGTGATCCCTCAGATAAGGAGATCACAGAAACCCAGGCTCCCAGGCAGGGCACCAAACAACATGGGCACTGATTGTGGGCCTGGGGGTTGAGGTCCCCTGAAAAATGAACCTTCTCTAATCCTTAGTTATATTGCCACAAGAATTTTCAGGGGTGCCATTCAATGGGAGAAGGACCAGTATGCCCCAGGGAGATGTGTGTTCACACATTCCATCGCTATCTAGTGTGAGGTTCTGGCATCCAGCCAGAGCTGGAGCACTAATAACATTGAAGAAATCCCTCAATCTGATGATATACCCTGCAGATCAGAATGCACCAATCTTTCTTCCTATTTGTCATGCTCATGAACCCACCTGGAAACTAGCAGTAGGTCACACGAGAGCCTCTGAGGACATTCTTGAGTTTATTACTCCTGTCTCTTACCACCTTGTCTTCTCCTACAGTCCTTCTCCTCAGTCCTCACTAGTTACACCTTTTAATCTCTTCCCAAACTAATCTAGAACATGATGCCAGGCTCCTGGAGTATACAGAACAGCCAGTCATATGACATCACAGATCCTGTTGCACATTGCCCCATAGTAGTCAGATTTACAAAGGGAGAAAACAGATGGCATGTAGTCCTATAAAGGTAGTGGGCACACTCCCTGACTAGAAATGTTTACTGACCTCAGCAAGCCATAAAGATGGCTCTCCACAGATGACTCACAGGCACAGCAAGTCTAGGAGGGCATTCCCACTCACATCTATAACTATCAAGAACAGGGATAAGGCTCCTCATGGCTCATCCCACCTGATGAACAGCAAACCCTCCAGACAGGGGAACAGGAAATAAATTGATTTGTGATCCCCAGGCAGGAGGATCCAATATAAATAACCACAAGAAAATATATTGTTTAGCAAAAGAACATTTTTCTCTGCTCCCCCCTCCCCAAGCATACATTTTCAAACTTAAACATCCATTATCTTAGTATATATACACACACTGTAATCCAGAGTCACACCTAAGACCTCATATATCTAGTGTTCTCACTCTTAGCATAATTTCAATATCAATATGTACCCTTTTAAAAACATAGTACTTGTTTTTGTCCTTAATACATATATTAATATGTACTCTCAAGCTACGTTAACTAAACCAGTTCACTATTAACAAAAAATATATTATGGCCTGCTCCCTGGTCAGGTATAGTGCTTAGAGGGTGGCCCTAACACATCTGCAAAGGGAAATTAATGCACTGCTTTATGATCTTAAACACCCTACTACTACAGCTATTTACTCCAAAACATGAAAGTTACACTCTGTAGTGCAGTGTGCTGCAGTCCAAAGGCAGACAGTCCTTAAATAGTGTTCAAAATGATGGTTCACACTCAAAGGAGTTACTGAGGCTGGTGAAGGGTAGGAAAATACTCTTTTATTTTGAAAATACAGTAGCACCTCTTTGATCTAAAGAGAGCTTTGTTAGGGGGCAGAACTGAAAAGACACTTCTCCATTTAAATAACTTGAGGGGTTTGATATCACAAAAACATCATAAAGGTCCAAAAGAAAAGGCTGAATTGTATTGAATTCCCAGGGAATGGAAATGGAGAAAAATAGAAAATCCTATATCCAACACAAACCTTAAAGAATTACCAAAACTGTATTTATCACATTGAGTCTTTGCAGAACATGTTTTTAATAAGATTAGTGTCTATACAGCACAGATTTTAAAATCAACAGACTTGGGTCTCTTGGAGACCAGCAGGGGAGGGAGGACCAAGCATCCTTAGGACAGCTCTCTTTCTTTGGTGGAGGGGCATACAGTATCCTGCTGTTTGTCTTCCACCTAGCAGATGCAAGATGGCAGCACACCAAGATCACAGAGAGGGGCAGGGGCAGCTGTCGGACACTGATAGTACATATCACCACGCACATATGTGTGCACCATTGAATGCCAGATCCCCAGGTAGAAAACCAGAGTAGGAGGAAAAAGCCTTGGCCCCACATTGTTAGCAGTCAGTCCAGCAGGGAGGTCGTCAATGATGCATCTCTCTCCTCCCCCATGTGTATGCTGTGTTCTCTTTCATTTAGCTGACTGACTGATTACAATAGGAAAAGGCCACTGTGAGTTAAAGAGGGGGACCAGCTGAGCTAGTTGGATTTGGCTACTATTGTCCCCAAATAATGGAATGGGTGCCAGTAGGGGGCCTTACTTACAATAAATGACCCTTTGGGGCCTGAGTGTTCAAGCTCGGGAGGGGAGATGGTATAAAAAGACACGAGGCTCACAGTACAGTATCAGGAGCACAGCAATTTTATTAAAATAGCAATCTATGTGGGTGTAGCAGGGCTGAAGGGAAGGAGATTGCTGGGTGTGGGGAGAGGTGGCCACAGGACTAACCCTGGCCTCCTGAGAAAGTCTATAGTTTTTTTGTTTATTTTAATCTTTGTATTCTTTTTTTCAATTTTAAGCTTGAATACTAAGAGTACAGAGTACTGAATACTGGGTATCTGGGGGTGTCGAGTATTAAAAAAAAAAGGTACTCAAACCCCCAGTCCAAACTATTTTACCTACTCATTTATTTGTTTAGTTAGTTAAAGGAAATACAATGGGCAGACTCAAACTATGCAGTTTATCTTCAAGAGTGAGGAGGCAGGACCATAACTTACAACTGGCAGAATCACAAGTGGCTTATGAAAGTCCTACCCATTCACAAGTGTTGATAAATTGCCTGGTTTGCATCAGGCTATTGTATATTCAATATTCTTTGCAAACAGCTGTGTTAATGCACCAGTTAGGGTTCAACTTAACACCTCAACAGTAGGGAAATGTGGCATTAGGGTTACCAAGCCTAAATCCTCACCCCCACAACCCAAGAAGCAAAAGGAAAAAACAGTAGGGATTGGGATCTCTGGAGTCTTGGTGAATCAGTGGTAAGGTATACCTTGGGGTTGTCAACCTTAATGCTCACCCCTCCTTCCTAACCCATAGCCTCTTGTATGAAGCCCAAGGTACAGCTCCAAGTCGGTGCCTCATAGTGATACACTCTTCAAAGTTACAGAAATATGTCTCACCACATGTTGCCAGCAGAATCTGTTGTAGCTTTCTTAATGCAGGGCCCAAAGATCAGAGATCACATCTGACCTTGTTTACTCAGGAGAGCGGTTGGGCATTAGAGTTGACAACACCAAGGAAGACCCTACTACTGATTCATTAAGAGAAGACTTCTTCAGCTGGTCAACTGTTCAGTACCTTTTGTTGGATCAGCATAGATATTGTGCATAAATAGTGCAGAGGGTTTTGAGCATTGATGTAACGTGACACTTTTGGGGGATAAAGCTCCTCCAGTCTTCTGAGCTACAAGCCTATTTTCTGACTCATAATCCCTCCCTCCACATCCCCTTAAACCACATTCCTTCAGGCCTGCTAAGCCCCTTGTCTGAACTGACACACTCTGCTGTACCCCAGAACTACCTCCAGGGAAACTTCAGGTTCCCCCACTATTAGACTTTAATGTATCTCATCATGAGCTTTCCTGCTGCCACCAGGTAATAAGCAGGATGTGTTAATTTGGTGATGGCAAGGGGGTGGATCTGGAGCATCAGATGCTCTCGGCATGCTGGGCAGTGACCATCACGTGATACAGCAAGTTGGTATTTTTCCAGTTCTCTTGAAGTTCCGAATCTTATCCCCCGACAGGAAGTGCTTGCCAGCACCACAACATGTGAGTGGGCTGATGGCATATGGCCACTTACACAGTTAATGTCTCCTGGGTTGTACCTGAAAATAGGCATTCAATTATCTAGTGTACCTACCCAGTTACCAAAAATGAAATAAATAAATGTTATGATGTCAGCCACTCTAGGACAAGTTGAAGCAGCAGGCACTTTCCAGCCCTCTGCTGGATCCTTAGCACATTGCCGTAGTGTGCATTAAACTCCAGTGGTCTGGTATAGGAGTCAGGCTCAGAACGTGAGCTCAGGTGTCCTACATGGTAGCACAATGCACTATCACTGGAGCCACTGGACAGGGTTGCCTTTTTTTTTTTTAAAGCCCCCCCCCCAGATCCCCCACTCTTGACTTCCTCTGTTTACTCTGACTGCCTTCCTTTCCTCAAGATAGTGAAAATTCCCCTTCTCAACTCAGTGAAATCCCAGTCCCACCAAAGTATAAATAAAACTAAAAGGCTTCCTACATGCACCTCCTCTTCACTAACATACATTAGGGAACAATAGCCTGGTGACTAAGAAAACATTACTTACCATAGTATTTTTATTTCTTCCAAGGGAATCTTACTGTATTCTGACTCATGCAGTATGGTCTCACCATAGGACTGCCCCGGAGCCAAAATGGTTAATAGAACCTATGCAAATGATGGAGTGCTAGGCTCAAGCTCGGTTTTCAAACCACTGTCCCTGGTAAACAGTTCTAAACCATCTGATTCTTACGAAGCATGCACAAAGAACTATCTAACTATACTAATACTAACAATAGTCCCCCCTATTATTAATGATCAATTTCCCCCCTCAAATGATTCAATGTGGCACCACTTAGACTCAAGTCACAGATGCCCAAGAGGAAACACCATACCCACAGGTTTGCAACATCCCTATTACAGCTGGAATGCAGTGACCATAGGTTCCTAGTAGGAGAGGAAGGGAGGGAGCTCAGAGTACAGTAAGATTCCCATGGAAGAAACAAGATTACTATGGAAAGTAATTTTGTTTCCTCAAACCCCAGGAAATCTTACTGTTTTCTGACTTATGCAGACTACCCAAGCAGTACCTTTGAAGGTGGGCCTATAACCTATTTAGGAAACAGGTTCTGCAGGACTACTGCACCAAACCTGGCATCCCCTCTGGCCTGAACATCCAAACAATAATGATTGGTAAATGCGTGGACTGTCTTCCAGGTAGCTGCCTTACAGATGTCCACTAGGGGAATGTCTCTAGCAGCTGCCAAAGAAGCTGCTGTACCCCTGGTTAAAGGCTGCTTACCCAACTTACTGTAGCAAAACTGAATGCAAGCTACAATCCATCGTGCAATGGATCTTTTAGTGGCTGGTTTTCCTTTTCCCACATCCCCATAGGTGAGGAAAAGTTGAGTTTGATCCTGTCTATGACCCTTTGTGTGGTCAAGGTAGTAACTGATTGCCTTTTTACATCCAGGCTGTGCAGCCTGCATTCACCTGAGGTGGAATGATTAGTAAAAAAGACAGGTAATGAAATAGACCAATTCAGGTGGAACTCTGATACCACCTTGGGCAGGAATATTCTGTTAGTCCTAAGGACTACTTTGTCTCTGTGGACAGCAATGTACCCAGGTTCTGTAGACAATGCCTGAAGCTCACTAATCCTTCTGGCAGAAGTTATGGCTACCTGAAATATTGTTTTCCAAGTCACATACTTGAGGTCTGCCGAAGACATGGGTTCGAAGGAGAGTTGCATGAATTGGGCAATGCAAATGTTCAGGTCCCACACGGGAGTTGGTTCCCTGTGTGGGGGATGCAAATGTAGCAATGTTTTTGAACACTGCATTTGAAGATAGAGAAGAGCTCTTACCTGCAGATAAGTAGGCCGAGACAGCAGCCAAGTGCACTCTCTGTGTAGTGGCCCTTAAGCCCATAGAATGTAGATGGGCAATGTAGTCCAGGACTATTGACAGACTGGCCTGGTCATGGTGCAGGCCCCTGCCTTGACACCAAATAGAAAATCTCTTCCATTTGGAAGAATATGTTTTCCTAGAGCATGGCTTTCTAGATACTCTCAGGATTTCCATAACCCCTTCTGATAGGTGCAGATCTGTATTTTCTAAGTCCTCAAGAGCCAAGCTTTGAGCCTGAGGGATTGAAGTTGGGATGCTTGATCCTGCCTTGCGAGGATGACAATAGATTGTGCCTCCTGGGGAGACTGATTGGTTTGGTTACTGACATTGATAGAATAATAGAGTACAAAGGTTGTTTGGCCCAGTCTGGGCCAATGAGAATCATTGTAGCAGTCAGGGCTCTGAGTTTGTTCAGCACCCTTAACAGCAGAGGGAAGGGAGGTAATGCATACAGAAACCTCCCCGTCCAATCCAGCAGAAGCGCATCCAGTGGGACTGTGCCCTTGAAGGGGGTCTGCAGAAAAACTGTGGCAGCTGACGATTGCTTGGAGCTGTGAACAAGTCCACTTCTGGAGTGCCCCATCTCCTGAAGATGGCCTCCAAGACCTACCAGTTCAGTGACCACTTGTGGTGGTTCTGGCTGATTCTGCTGAGAGCATCTGCCAAAACATTATCCTTTCCTGGGAGATGGACAACTGAGAGGGAAATCTCCAGGGAATATGCCAAGGCCCATATTTTCATTGCCTCCGTGCAAAGAGGAGTCGACCTTGTGTCCCCTTGTTTGTTTATGTAGTACATGGTGGTTGTATTGTCTGTTCTGATCTGAACCGCCTTGCCCTTTACTTGATTGGTGAATGACTGGAGACCCAGGAGAACTGCCCTGAGTTCCAATAAGTTGATGTGCAGGAGTGATTCCTGCTTTGTCCATGTGCCATGTGCTGTGTGATCCCCCAGATGTGCTCCCCATCCTAGGAGGGATGCATCTGTAATCAGTACCAGTGAAGGGGCTTGCTGCAAGAATGGCACCTCTTACCTGAGATTGGCATTTTCTTGCCACCACTGTAGAGCTTGGAGAAATGTCACTGTGATAGGTACTAGTTTTGACAGAGAATCCCTTTTTTGATGCCAATGAGCTATCAGATGGAACTGGATGTCCCTCATTTGGAACCTGGCTCCTGACACAGTCGCTGTGGATGCTGCCATATGACCTAGCAGCTGCAGGAAGTGTCTTGCTGGCCTTGGGACATGAAGCGTGAAGGAACTGGCTACCTGAATAAGGTTGCCCACTCTGTCCTGAGGGAGGAAAGCCTTTCCCTATCTTGTGTCCAGTTCTGCCCCTATGAATCTGAGCAATTGAACTGGCTCCAGAACAGACTTTTTCTGGTTCACCAAGAACCCCAGTGAGTGCAGGTATCTTGTGTGAGTGTCAGTGCCTCTATCACTTGCTGATATGACTGGCCTACTATCAGTCAGTCATCCAGGTAGGGGAATACTGATACCCCTTGTCACCTTAGGTGTGCCACGACCACAGCTAGACATTTTGTGAACACCCTTGGAGCAGATGTTAGTCCGAAGGGCATTGCCCTAAATTGGTAATGGCCCAATGGTAGCCTAAATCTGAGGTACTTCCTGTGTGATCTCCTTATTGGGAGATGAAGTAAGCATCCTTTAGGTCCAGGGATGCTAGCCAGTTTCCCTGCCTTAGGATTGGTAATATAGCAACCAGAGTAACCATCTCAAATTTTGGTTTTGACAAATGTTTGTTTAAGTGTCTGAGATTCAGAATGGGTTGCCACTCCCCTGTTTTCTTTATTGAGAGGAAGTACCGTGAGTATAAGCCCTTTCCCTTCTGGTCTGAGGGAACTGGCTCTATTGCTTTTTGTAACAGAAGGCTTGAGACTTCCACTTCTAACAAGATTGTTTCTGATGGAGAGGAGGGTTTGAAGACCCTTGACCTCAGCTTTGGCATGAGAGTGAAGCTGAGGACAAGCCTCAGGCCCACTACCTCCAGGATCCACTTGTCTGTGGTGATATTTTACCCCTCCTGGAGGTAGTGGGCCAGCCTACCCCCTACTGGGACTGGGGAGGCAACATGAGCAGGCACCTCAGGGTGTCTGCTTTGTCTAGGCTGCTGGCTGAACATTGGGGCTAGTACAGCCACTGCCTCTTCTGCCCCTGCCTCTAAAGTATCCCCTTTGTTGATATTGGGGAAAAGCCTAAGGCTGGAAAAGGGCCTGTAGTGAGCTCTACCCATGCCACCTCTGGCCTGGTGTTTCTGAGGTGTAGATGCTCTCCCTTTTGCAGCTGCACTCTTATAGGCAGCCTTATATTCATCTATCTTTTTTCATGTATGCTTCTGTTTGTTCTCCAAACAGAGACACAGGGTCACAAGAGAAATCCATTGGTTTGTATGTCCTGCATCAGATTAGTAGTTCTGAGCCAGGCAAACCTCCTAGGGGACACTGTTGATGCCATGTGCCTGGATGCAGTGTCATTGGAATCTGCTGCCATCCTAAACTGTGTTTTAGCAGCCTCAATTCCTCTTTTTGCAGCTTCTTCCTGGTCAGCAGCCATAGGAGAAGAAACTGCTTTAGAAATCTCTAGCACAGTAAATCAAAGGGTTTTCTGATACCTAGCTACGTAGGACATGTAAGTGGCCTACCTAATAGCCAGGGAACACCCTAGGTACACTTTTTTTGCAATAGAATCGACCCTCCTAGAGTCTTTATCTGGAGGGTGAAAGGCCAGGGGGATGCTAGCTTTGTCACAAGCTGCAGCCTGTACAACTTCTTCATGACTGGGGTGCCCAAAAAGAAATTCAGCACCAGTCCTGGTCACCCAATACTTCTTGTCTGCCTTTTTATCAGTAGGGGGCACTGAAGTGGCTGTCTGCAACAATTTCAGAGTCTGCGTTTTGAGGGATTTGTGGAGTGGCAGCAGTAACCTTTTTGATGCTGGCACATCCATAATCTCCCTGTAATCATCTTCCTCCTCATCCTCTGTAGATTTCTGGGATGGGAGGTCGAGGGTCTGTGCAATTTGCTTCATGAATGAGTAGTAGGATGTAAAATCCTCTATTCCCTTATCAGGGGAATCTGATCTGTGAGGATCAGGGGAACTGTCTGGGTCAATGGGTTCCCCAAAATCCTCATCCTCTTCATCCTCATCCTCCTCATTGTCCTCATCTTCAAACGTCAAGGTCTATTAAACCAGGGGACTGAGTTGAACCGGGAATCTGGACCATAATCGGTAGCAGTTGCTTCCCAACCAAAACTGGAGTCTGTAATAACTGATTAATCCTGATCATGTTATTGATTTCTTCTGCGGAAGGAACCGCTGCTTCTTTTGGTTGCGGTTCCTGATGCTTTTCCTTTTCCTTTTTCTTAACCGCAATTGCCGGTTCAGCAGCCTTTTCAGCAGTTCATTTTTTGGTGGAAGAACTATCACCCCTTTCAGAGGGCAGCTCCTCCGGTTCAGATTGAGGAGGAACTGAGTGCTCAGTGGCTGGGTCAGCAGCCTTGTCAGCCATCCTTTCCATCGGTGTCTTTAAACGTCTTTCGACCGTAGACTGTGGAACATTCTTGCAGATCTCACAATCTGTCTTAAGGTGTTCAAATCCAAGACAAAATAAACAAATTAAGTGTGGATCAGCTTAAGCAAAAAGTTCCCCACACTCAGCACAGTGCTGGAAACCTGTGGGTCCTGTTCTCTTTTTGGTTTTCTGTGACATAACCCAGAAACAACAAGAGTAACTAAAGTATTTTTTTTTTTTTTTGCCAGTCACGCTAACTGATGAAAACAAAACAGGAGTTACCCCAGTCAGAATTTAAATCAAAACAACTGACTATACCTGAGTCAGTACAATTAAAATTTATAAACAATAAACTAAGAAAAACTGTAAGGGAGAATGTTGGTTTCCCCTCAGTTAACGAACCAAAGAGAGAACCAACTACTTACCCCAAGAAAACTAAAATCGAAACAAATGTTACCTGAAAACCAAGGACAGTGGTAGGAATACCAAAATAAACTAAAACTACTAGGTAAAAACCAAGACAAAAACCAACTGCAAAGGACTTTCAGCTACCAAGCCCCGAACTGGACTAACTCTCTCCCAAGCCAAATAGCCAACGAAACAAGGCTAGGTCCTTTTAAAGCTAGACCAAGGGAACTCCTCCTAGACTCTAACACCTGTGATCGCCCCTGACCCTCTCCTACAGCATTCTACCCTATGTACGCCCATAACTATTTCTGTCTCTTGGTCAAAATCTCTACTACCTCACTGTCGGACTATCAGCCAGTTACAGTATTTTCTGCAACTATTGTGGCTGTGCTAAAGTGGGACTCAACTACTGTACTGATTAGGACCACCTCCTGATTTACCTTGACTGCCATGTATCGTAATGTATTGTATTTCTTCACTATGTATTATGACTACCATGTACTGAAATGTAATGTAACTCTTCATTATGTATTGTACTGTACTGTTTCATCTCTGTTAGCTAATGTTTGCTCTGTATTTTAATGTATGAAGTGGAACCTTTGTAAATGATTTTTGACTCAAAGGTCTTTCTGATTATATCCAATAAAAAAAAAAAGTTTCTTCAAGCGATGAAGGAGAGCTCTTCGGAGACATCTTACAGAGGCAAGCTGAGTAAAGAATCGGATGGTTTAGAACTGTTTACCAGGGACAGTGGTTTTAAAACTGAACTATAGCCTAGCATTCCATCATTTGCATAGGTTCTATTAACCATTTCAGCTCCAGGGCAGTCCTATGGTGAGAGAATACTGCATAAGTCAGAATTCAGTAAGCTTTCCCAAGGTTTGAACAAACTGATAGGGCAGCAATAGAGAGGAGAAAATAGGCTCCCCATCCATTTCATGAGAATTGATGTACAGCAATTTGTGGATGGGGTAAGCATGGAAAAGTCCATCACACCAAAAATACAATCTCTAAGACCTTTGGTGGCAGGCAGCATATGGTTAGCATACAGACTCTTAGTCTTCACGAAGATAGATGGTGCCCAGCTGGAGGATGTCTCCTTCTTTTAAGTACCTGGGTGCCTAGTGGGACAGTCATTTCCACTTCTGTCCTATTAACACCATCCACAAAAAAACTCCTCCCTAAACTTGGCACACTCTACATGAATAAAGCCTTTATCACTGTCCTTGCATGGCAGGAGATTATTGTGAAAATGACCCTCACAGCCCTTGACTATGGAGATGTGGTGCACAGCACTACCTGGACTCCTCTGTTACTTTGTCCCTGACTGTCATGCCCACACTTATCATGGCTCCCTCTATTCCTTCCTTTCTCTCCCCCCTTTCTTGAGGGCTACCACCTCTCTCACAGCGTCTACCTCATATGCCAAGTTCTGGTTTGGTTCCTTCCCCTGCTTTCTCAACTCCTTCCTGTCTTGTTCCCTCCTCACCTCCTACACACAGTTCTGCTGACTTCCACTTCTTTTCTTTTCCTCATGCTGACAGAGTAGTGTGCCTTCTTCTACCAGATCCTACAACTTTTGTTCTAGCATCCGCCTCTCTATCCATCTACTCTGCTTCTTCCCTCTATGGCCAGAAAGATCTACACCATGACCACACCTTACATGTCTGCTTCTGCACCTATCCCCCTTCTACTTTCTCCTTCTCTCCTATTCTTCTTCCACTTTCCCTACCTTCCAAATTCCTAGTTGTTTACTCCTGCTCACCGCATTTTCTCTCTCCAGTGTTTTGTTTTCAAGCACAGGTTCAAATGCTCTGTTGTAAGCTGTACATCTTGTAATGTAGTTTACAAAAGACACATGAGGAACTGATGCAGGTCTTCTCTTGTTCTCTAATTTTCATTGTTTCCAATATACACACCTGCCCTATTTTGCATTGCTGATTGTATCACTCTAAGGATTATGGCTAAACCATGATTTTGCATGGTTAAACCATGGTTATTCATGGTCAGTGACCATGGTCATTCATGGTTTGTCCATGATTTTAACCATGGTTATCCATGGACAACCACTGATGATTAATGGTCCATTGTCAATACAGTTTGAGAATTACTCACATTGACCATTGTCATTCACAGTTGTCCGTATTTGTTAACTTTAGCGGTTTCCTGCATTATGAAACAAATTTCTTCATTGCATAGGTAGTTTTATTTTTTTTTCCAATAATGTTAACATTCTGTAATGAATTCAAATTATCCATACATACAGTACATTTAAAATAGCTTTCATTTACTGATGCATTACTGCTGTTGTTCCTGTTTCCAATGAGTCTCTCCTCATTCATAACTAAAAGAATGGTCTAATTGCTATTTTTACCACTGTAAACTAAAATTCTTATAAGATGTGGTGAGTACCCTATTAATTTGTTATGCTCAAGTAATTAATTTCTTCGTGTAAACCTTATAATGTCTTCATAAATTAAAAATATATATCTATTAGGTAGATAGACAGACAGGCAGACAGACAGACAGACAGACAGACAGACAGATAGATTGATAGATAGATATTATAGTGATTCATATTTTATTTTATTTAAACTGTCCACATCTGAATTCTGATATGCAAATAAATACACAAACATGGCTGCTATCCAGTGCTTTTATGGCCATGGACAAACCATGGGCAGCCACAGCAATGCAGAACACAGAAACAGAAGACTGACATTGTCAGCAGATAAAGGCCTTGAGGCTATGGTATGCTGGAAGTGAAATGGAGAAGAAGGCTATTGGAAGTCTTGTTAATTTTACTTTTACTTAGGTGGGATTTCACCTAGCCAAGGTGGACATTAGATGGGGAATTTTTATCATATAACTGTTTTGTACAGAATTAGAGTTTTGGAGGATTTAGAAGTGATAAGAAATATTTTTTGACACTTCTTGATGCCCTCCTTTTAGTGGTCATCCAATATTCTGATGTTTTGACCTTTTCTTGTTAAATTAATAATCTATTTGTATTCTTTGCCTTTGTAACTGCCCTGAATCCATCTCTCCTCAGCAGTTGCTGCTCTCTCTTTTCATACTGCCCTGAACATTCTGTGACATCAGTGACACCATTCCAGGCCATTCAAATGAATAGCATGGAACGGTGTAACTGATGTCATGGAATGTCTTAGAAATATGAAAAGAAAGAGCACTAACTGCTGAGGAGAATGAAACTCTACATACAGTAGATCTGAGGGCATCACAAAGCTAGAATATTTATCAAAAATTGGTCAAAGCATATCAGAATACATTCCTGACATAGAAAAGAAGATGGGATTGCACTTAAGTATGTAGAAAGCATTTCCTATTGCCATTAAAGAGCTGTGGTATTTATTTATTTATTTATTAGCTTTTGGTAACCGGGTAAGTGCACTAGGCAACCGACCTGCCTATTTTCAGTGACCCGGGAGAGCACAGGACATTGGTTACAATATGCAGAAATGCACAGACATAATATAGGTGTACAGGAGCAAAACAAGATATACATTGGGTAGCACAGTAATAGTTACATAAGGGTACATTTTAGGCATAGATCATAATAAGGATGTAAAATAAAGCAATTAGGGTAACCATAAGACAGCTGAGGACAGTAAAGACATCAAGGTTCATAGCCACCTAGACAAGCGTATTGCATGGGAGAACATTAGTGTAGTACTCAGGATCAGACCCGACAGCCTGCAGTGGGACAAAGCAAATTAAGAGCATTGCATTGGCCAGAGGCTAGGAGGTGGGTGAACAGTGAGTTTTTAATTCTGATGGGAGGCTGAAGTTTTCACCATAAGGGGGAGTGAGTTCCAGAATTTGGGAGCAAAATGAGCAAATGCCTGTTCACCCATTTTGTCATGCAAGGTCTAGTGGAGAGCATGGGGACAGAGGAAGACCTGAGGAATGCAGGTGTGTGAGGCAGGAGTCAGGAGGTTGGCAAGATAGACAGGGCAGGAAGGTCTAGACAGGGAAGTCGATAAAGCAGCCCAGGGAGTAGGCTCAGAATATCCTTAGGTGACAGCCAATTTAAGCCAGCGTAAAGGAGACAATGATGGGTAAGATGTGGGGCAGTTAAGGCGAATCTACAGATGTTGTTGTAGACAGTGTCCCATTTGTGGAGTGTAGCAGAGTTTGCAGCAAAGAGGAGGGGCAGAGCATATTGGAGCTGGGGTAAGAGAATACCTCTCACAACAGAAAGTCTAGCGGAAGGAGTGAGGGAGTGGCACACGCAATAAGCTCCACCAATTTTAGCATTGATGGCACGGCACACCATATTGACATGTTGAGACAGGTCAAGTGTGGGATCCAAAGTGACCCCAAGGTACTTGAAGGACTCAGTGTTTGAGATGAGGGAGCCATCAAGGCATTGAACCCGAGCCTGTTCGCAGGGGCAGACAGTTTCTTAGAGGATCCAATAGCATAGCACAGGTTTTTCTAGGTTCAGGACTTGGTGGTTGCTAGAGAGCCAGGTCTGCAGGAGTTGGAAGTCATTAGTGAGAGTGGAGTTGATGGCAGCAACCGATTTTGACCCAGAGTAGAGAACAAGGTCATCTGTGTACATAAGAGTGCAGCTATGCCGGGACATGGTGGGAATATCATTTAGGAAGAGGGAGAAGAGTAGAGGTCCAAGAGTGGATCCCTGGGGAACTCCACAGGAGATGTTTAGGGGGGAGGAAAGGGCCTTGTGAAATGCTACCGCCTGAGTCCGATTGTCAAGATAGCTATGGAACCAGGAGAGGGCTTGGTCAGATGTTCCAATGGATTGGAGCTTCTTTAGCATGAGAGGATGGTGTACCATGTCGAGAAGGCTTTAGACAGGTCGATAAAGAGCGGCCCCAGTGAGTAGCCCACGGTCCATATTATTTCTGATGTCATTTGTAAGTTGTGTAAGTGCAGAGGTGGTACTGTGACCAGGCCGGAAACCATGTTGGCACGGGGTTTGAAGATTAAACATGTCAAGGTGAGCAGCAAGCTGGCGGTAGACTATTTTTTCATGCAGCTTACTGAGAGTGGGCAGAAGAGATATAGGGCAGTAGTTGGACATGAGTTTGACATCGCCATTTTTGTGTATAGGGATGGTTCTGGCAGTTTTCCAGGTGGATGGGACAGTAGACGTACGAATCAAGAGGTTAAAAAGCCAGGTGATAGGTCTGGTCAGCCAAGGTGCATACTGCTTAAGTATGCAAGGATGGATGCCCTCAGGCCCTTGACCCCAGCGTGCCGGAAGGGAGTTAAGTAGCTAGAACTTCAAGGTATGTGGATTGGAGCCAGAACGAAAGGGAGGGGTGGAGGGGCGAGGGAGGAGAAGAGGGACAGTCAGGTTGTGGGCTAGTTAGAGTAGCGACTTGTGGAGAAGAAAAAAGGGCATTGAAGGCGTTGGCAATGGTATGCAGGAGGAGTTGTTTTTCACTTCATTTGGGGTTTCAGGTCAGACGGAGTTGGGATTTCAGAACTGAGAAAACAAAATGGAGATTTTCTTTTTTTATGTGAGGATGGTGAGGACACTGAAGAACCAGGGGATACAGGGAGATTTACTTACGTCAGGTTGGGTAAGGATGAGGGTGGTGCTGGAAAAGCTTTTTAGAGCAAGCAAAGTTGGCTGAGGATTTTGTTTTTACTTCACTGGGGTAGGATCTCAGAGTTGGCAGGACGTGGGAGAGAGATTCTATTTCACTTTGCAGTCAGAGTGGTATTTAGGAGCAGGGGAATATAAAAGGGGTATTCTTCTACTGAACTAACAAACATGGTACCAGAATATTCCCGGTGAACTGGTTGGGTGGACTCAATGGACTAATGTCCTTCTTTTTATCCAAATGCATCTGTTCAGAACCTTATGTCAGCCCAAGAGTTTTTAGGCCAGAACCCTGCGCTTTTAACACAAATTCTGAGTTCTGCCTCTGCTTTTGTGGGCACACACATCCCTTTAATAGGCACCTGATGAAAGTACTGTGTGATGCTGAAAGCTTGTGTATATGTAAGATATTCATTGCAAAAATAAATAAATAAATAAGTCAATGCACAAGATAGGGTTGCAGCACAAAACTGAAATGTAGGATAATGCAAGATTAGGGCATAATGTCAACTGAACCTTGTTAAATCTCCGGCATCTTGGTTCTCGGGGTTTGAACAATCAAGTAACACAGCATTGGTTTTGCTCTACCTTCGTCACCATGTTTCCATGCACGGATGTGTGTTGTTTCCCTGCCTGAACATGTAGTGCTGAACTGAGGGCACTACCAGTGTTGTGTCACATGATCATTCAAGCTGCAAGGAACATGACCCCACAGATTCATCAAGGTTCAGTTGACATTTTACTCTAATGTTGCACTCACCTGCTTGTTATCCTTTGTGCGGCAATGCTTACTTGTGCAGTAATGTAGATTTTTGCAACGAGTTTTCTGTCTTCTGGAGAGAGCTAATACTCTATGCCTGTAGCTAGCTTCAGGTATAGCCATGTGGGCCATTCATGAAATAGATAACCCAGGTAGCACTGCCGAGACTTGCAGTTTGCACATGGTTGTGTGGCCCCTACATGAAGCATCTGTCCCTCATGCCACTGCCCCAGACCAGTATCTTGCTTTAAATTGAAGTGGGGGGAAAAACGTCCATCTGCATGTGCACTTTGCTTTTTCAGACCTATGTTCTTCTAAAAGACACTCATAAAAAAGTCTGAAAAAATGAAAACTGCAACAGTTTGCGACCTCACTTTATTTTATTCATACTGTTACTTTAACATTTTGTAATTTTTTTTTTCACCAAACTTTCATTCATTGGCAAGTTACCACTACTCTTGCAACCAAATAAGTGGCAGCTTTTAAAGTCCACTCAAAATGTATTTATGGTGCAACCCTCAAAAACATATTTCAGGTAGGGCTTGAAAGTTGCCACTTATGTGGTCTTGAGGAAGGGTGTAAACTTGCAGATTAGAAAATTTTGGAGAAAAAATATTTTAAAATGTCAAAGTTATTGGTAAAAGACAATTAGGATTGGAAAAACTAAGTTGATGTGCATTTGCAGTTTGTTTTTCAGACTTAGATTTTTTGCGTCTTTTTTTAAAAGACACAAAAAAAGTCTGAAAAAATGTACATTGCACATGTGTATGGACTTACCTTTTTTCTACCTCAATTTTCTTTTGCTTATCACTTTTACATTGTTAATATCTTTTCTCCAAACTTTCACAAATCTTCAATTACCACCCTTCCTCATGACCACATAAGTGGTAGCTGGGATATCCCACCTAAAATGTGTTTTCAGGAGCAACACCAAAAACACATTTTGGGTGGGATTTTAAAGTTACCACTTAAGTGGTCGTGAGGGGGGTGTGGCAACTTGTCAAACTAAGGCAAGAGAAAGTTTATGTCTTGGGCTTTCTATTCATATGATGCTCAAAGCACCTTGCACAGGAAGACAGAAAAAATAAATAAATAGACTTGCACAAGCTGAAGAAAATATTTAAAAGTGTAAAAGCTATTAGCAAATGAAAATTGAGGTGGAAAAATAACAAAGTCCATACACGCATGCACAATTCACATATTTTTGAACTTAGGTTTTTTTTTTTGCATCTTTCATGTCTTCATCAGTAGGCAGCAGCC
This sequence comes from Neoceratodus forsteri, assembly GCA_016271365.2. NCBI lineage: Eukaryota > Metazoa > Chordata > Ceratodontiformes > Ceratodontidae > Neoceratodus > Neoceratodus forsteri. The sequence continues at coordinate 406,218,114 of CM028135.1, forward strand.
AACAGAGGTGGCGAGAAGGATAGAAGGATAGAAACATAGAAACATAGAAACTGCCAGCAGAAAAGGACCACCAGGCCAATCCAGTCTGCCCTTGATAAAATGGTGACTGTTTTTAAGATTTCTTTGGTAAATTAAAGTTATTTCATCAATGTAAGGGCATTGCAGGAGTTATAAAAAAACCCTTAACTAGCTAAAGATTGTCACTGTTCCCTGTTCCCTGCCACTGTGAACCCTGCCTCCATTTCAGCCTAGCCAAGGGCTTAAGAAAGCTATCAGTACTCTTTAAACGCACTTGGCACTGCCCCTCCCAAATCCCCCCACACACACACACACACACCAGACTCAACAAAGCCCTCTGGAGCTGCTCCCCCATCACAGCCCCCATTTCACTAACCCCCCCACCTCTCACTTTCTGTGGTTGGTTTCAAACTCAATCCCCTTGTTTCACTGTCACCCAGCCTCTCGCCATCTGTGATAGCGTTAAACCCTATGCAGTTACTCTGCCATAGTCTATCAATGGATTTGGAGGTTTCCAGGGGTGTGCTACCTAGGGCCACCAGTTAGAAATAGCTTAGTATTCAATTACAACTGCTTAGTTTTCTTTTCTCCTATTTGTCTAATTGTCAAGTAATCACTCTTTAATGCCTAATGATCAGGCCTCTGTAACCACTGAATATGTGTATTGTCTTATTGTCCACCCTGACGTGGAACCTTTGTAAAATAGCTCACGCTCAAAGGTCTTTCCGAAATACTAATTAAACAATTAAACTTATTACATATCATCCATTTTGCTAGGGTGAAATGTCAGATCACTGAGGGAGTCATCAGGTGACAAGCATGTCATGGATCACATAAAAACCAAAGAGGGTCAATAATAAAAAAAATAACATAACAGGCAGCATTAAACATAACAAACGAATAATCTAAAGAAACTTCTTTTTGAACCATATATGTGTTTGCATTTGCACCATATTTGGTGGGAGCAACAGGGTTGCTGAAAAAAAGGAAGACATGGAGGAGGGCTTATTAGTCTCGTATTACATAAGCCACTATATTAAAGTACAGAAGAGTGAGTGAGTGAGTGAGTGAGTGAGTGAGTGAGTCAGTCAGTCAGTCAGTCAGTCAGTCAGTCAAGTTAGTTGAAATTTGGTAGCCAAGAAAGGCACACTGAGCCAAGGCTCGTTTTCATGTGCAACTCGGAGGACAAAGTAACATTGAAAGTAGCAAGATGCAGTACTGGAATACATAAGATTACATACAATTTGAAATTAAGTACTGTACAGTCAATTAACTGGTATGATATACAAGATGATTATAAATTAATTGCAGCCTAGGGCAAAAATCCATTAAATATAGGAGAAACAGGGGTTGGAGGAAATAAATAAATAAATAGACTGTACAATTCATCTCTTCATTCATATTAATATAATTTCTGAAAGTACCAAATCATTTTTCCAGATACTCCATTTCCAACAGTAATCTCTCCTGATTTTGTTCATGTTTCAGATAATTCACCCTTTAAATACAAAAAAAAACATAAACGGGCTACTTGATGTTTCATAGATGAAAAATGTCTAACCACACTTTAAGTTACATTATTTCTTCAGATGGCTGACATACTTAGAAATTCTGAGCCAAAGTTGCCAACATGTTTTTTTCCACATATGTGCAGTGTCACAGGGATTTTTGATCAAGTACATTATATGTGTAGTAATACATATGATTATTTGTTTAATGACAATGTTCTCATCCCTGTATTTGTTGTTAAGATCCTGAACCTTATATGTGTCCTAACACTGTACACAACTACCACACAGGTACTTGCCAACAGGTGCTGGTCCAAAACTGCAACCTGTTTAAAGGAAAACTAAATGCACAAATTATAAAAAAACATGTGTGCATTATATGTTTGTGTTTCTCTGGTTGTTTCTGGGGTTCTGTTCTCTGTGTCTGTGGCAAGATTATTTGTGTTTTTGCTTTTCCCTTTTTTTTGCCTTTGACCTGTAGGAATTTTCCCAGAATGCCTCTGGGAATTATGTTAATTAGACCTACTAAGCACCCAGGATCCTAGTTATAATCTAGTCACAGCATTCATATTACTCATCCAGTGCCACTGTGCAGGTAAGTGGTATGCTTATCTCCAAGTCCAAAGCACTGAATAAATGCTTGTTTTGTCCTATAAAGTGTGTGAGCATATTCTCCTTTCTTTGTTAATAGTTTGCTTTTGGCAGATTGCAGTTGTCCCTCCCCCCCAAAAAGTCTGTGCTGTTCTAGTTTGCTTAGTTCTGTGTTTTGGTTACTATACTTTTAGTTTAATCATTACATACTATCATCACCATAACCCAGCACATTTAAAGACCACCACCCAAATCACAAGTTAAATGCCGTCATAAAACCTCAGAATTTCCTATTTTATCATAGTTTTGCCTCCATTTATTTATTTATAAATTTGATAACCTGGTAAGTGCACTGATCCAAGGGATGAGGTACAAGTACACATAAAAAACACATAGTTACGTAATAAAAGTGATATGGTACAAATACAAAGTACAGTCAGGCAAATAAGTACACCAGGTGATACAAAAATGTAAGCAAGCAAAGACAGACTGGACGGTGTATACAGACACAGGCACAGAAAATGCAGGGCAAAAACCAGCTAAACCACCCCCCACAAAGCTACTAAACCAATTAAACTAGTGACCAAAAGATCAGGAAGGGAGAGAGTAAAGAAGTAGAGCAGCTTAAGAAAAGGATATCCGAAATGTGTAGTGGAAAGCTATCTAGGTGGACAGTTGCAGCTGTCTTTGGCTAGTTGCCAGAGTTTGAGATTGCGTTTAAAAGTAAGGTGAGTGTTAGAGGATCTGAGGAGTGCTGGAAGCCCATTCCAAAAGGTGAGGGCCACTGCCGATAGAGCGTTCCCACCCATTTTGGTTGAGGTTCGTGAAACCTCAAGAGGAGGGACAGCAGAGGAGCAGAGGCACCTAAGCATAGTATGAAACTTACAGTGGGTGGAGAGATGGGAAATAGAGCTGTTTCTAATGATAGTATCCACAAAGCAGCCAAGGGCAAATTCAAAACAGCCTTGTAGAGAGAGCAATAGAGGTCACAGTGATGGGTGGAGTGGGGAGCGAATAGGGCAAAATGACAAGCACTATTATAGGCAGATGAGAGTCTAGCTTGAAGAGCGGTGGAGACTTGAGAGTAAATGGGGGAGCAATAGTCCAAGATGGGGAGAAGGTTACCTCTGACTATAGCCAAGCGAGCCTCTTTGGACTGGTAGGGTTTGATACAGTATGCAGCACCAAGTTTCTGGTTAATCCTGTGAATTACAAGGTTAACATGGTCTGTGAAGGAGAGAGTGGGGTAGAGTGTTACCCCCAAATATTTAAATGAGGAGACATTGTCAAGGGCAGGGCTATTGGGAGAGAGGATTAGGAGAGAAGAGTTGTCAGAGATGGATTTGGCTAGGAATGGTTTAGACACAAATAGCACTGCCTTGGTTTTTTAGCATTAACCAGCAAGCAGGTTGGAAGTGAACCAGCTATGGGCAGCACTGTAGTTCTGGGTAAGGACAGAGGATATGCAAGGAAGGGATTTGTCGCTATGGAAAATGACAAGGTCATCCACATATAGGAGAGTGTTGCAGTTAAAGCAGTCTGGGGAAGGGTGTTGACAAAGATAGAAAAGAGCAGCAGACCCAGGATGGACCCTTGAAGTACTGTGGTGGTAACCAACAGGGCAGGGGAAGAGATAGTGCCAATACAACTGATTGGAAGTGGTTAGAGAGGCAGCACTGAAACCATTTAGTGGTCTCCACAGAACAGCTGATCGATTGCAATTTGGAGAGGAGGAGGGCATGATTAACCAGATCAAAAGCTTTAGATAGCTCTACAAAGACAGCACCGGTGGCACAGCCATGATCCATGTTGGTGAGGATGTGATTGGTGAAAACAGCCAGAGCCGTAGAGGTGCTGTGATGCTTACAGAAGCCATGTTGCTGACTGCATTGGAGGTTGTGTTTAGTGAGATATTCAGATAGCAGGTGGTGGACAATCTTTTCAAGGAGTTTACTAAGGTGGGGGAGAATAGATATAGGCCGACAGTTGTCGGGGGAGTGGGGTCCCCAGCTCTGAAAATAGGAACCACATTAGCAGACTTCCAGGAGAGGGGCATGGAGAAGGTGGACTGGGCAAGACTGAATATAAAGGTTAGCAGTTCAGAGATTACCAAGGAGACAAGTTTGAGAAAACCAGGGGAGAATCTATCAGCACCTGGGCTGCCCCGATTGGTTAGACCCCAAAGTAGTTTGAAGGTATCCCTTTGGGGGAGATGGTCTTAAAATAGAACGGAGGTGAGGGGGGTGGAGGAAGGGAGGTAGGTGGAGGGCTGTAAGGTAGAGCTAGAGCCAGGGTAGAGAGGAAGACTAGTGGGGTGGGGGAGGAAAAGGTGTGTGGAGGGGAGGAAGTACAGGACCCTGAGTGATGGGGGTTACTGGATGGCACTTTGCCAAGGAGGGCTGACAGGTCAGTGAACTGAAAGTTAAATTTCTTGGCCACCTCAGAAGGGTCGGTCAGTAGGCCAGAGGGGGAATTTAGGTGTATGTTAGGACTGTTGGTGTGGTGTTTTTGTTCAGATCCCAGACCCAATGTCGCCCTTTCCTATCTTCAAACTGATTTTAATTTCCTGCAGGATTGGTTATCCTTAAGTCACCTGGTTTTGAATTCCCAGAAAACCAAAGTAATGGTGTTTTCTAAGAAGAAAAATGTACCAATTGATTTGCTTCCAATTTCTGATAGGACAGGAAACATAATTGAAAATATCTGTTTTAAATATTTAGGTATTACGTTGGACACACATTTTCTTTTTGAACCTCACATTCAGAATCTTAGGAAAATCCTTCATCAGAGGTTGGGTATGCTTTATCGAGTTAAATCTTTTTGACTTTGGAATCCAAAGCTCTTAGTTCATAGCTTTCTGTTCTCCATACTCGATTATGGCATACTGATTTATACATCCTCATGTACTAATGTTTTGAGTCCTCTTAAAGTAATTTACCATTCAGCTCTGAGGTTTTGGTTAAATTTACTCTTTCGAACCCATTGCTTTGATCTGTACAATCAGTCATCTTCCTTATCTTTTGAAAATCGAGTATTTTATAAGATGGGCATTTTCTTATTTAAAGTTAAATGTAATTTTTTTCCTTATTCTATTTCTTTAATGTTTCCTAGATTAGTGAATGCGTTGTTTACTAGGTCCCAGCACAATTATAAATTTAAAATACCATTTTTTAAGACTATTTTTGGGAAAAGATCCTTATTATTTAGAGCACCTAGTTTTTTTAATAGAATTCCGTTAGAAATTGTTCAGAATAGTTCTTTTCAGGTTCACGTGAAATCTTCAGAAGTTGTTAATATTAACTCATCAGGGTTTTAAGACACGGTTAAAACAGTGACTATCTTTGGAAACATGATGTATTTTTATGTATTGTATTTTATTGATTGAATGTTTTGTTTGTATTATGTTTGTTTGTTAATATTTTGTGTGTTTTTTAGTTTTAAACTTGTTTCCAATGAAAACGGGTAGTTTGCTCATTTGGATTTGCAAGTATAAAAAATAAAAGTGAAATGAAAGAAAGAGCTAATGGAGTCACAGAATATCTTTGGATTGACAAAGCTGTCCCTCTGTAGTTTGAGGTGATAATTCCATTTTAGAGATCTGATCATGTGCTTGCATCAATTGCTCAGGTGGCAGTATTCATTCCACAGGACTGGGGAGGGGGTCAGTTTGTAGGAAGTCCACTTACAGTCCCTCTCCTTCATGAGGGTAAGGAGTTCTGGGGTGATACAACGTGTACACCTGCCTCCGACTCTCCCTAGTACTGATAGAAAAGTGGCAGTCCTGAATGTCTAGGAGAGCATTAGTGAAGTAGGCAACAGCAGTGTTAATGTCAGTATGTGCAAAGAGGCACAACCAGTTTACGGCCCTAACATCCTCAAGGAGAAGGGGCTTTTCGGGGCAGTTAAAGTTGTGAAATATTAGGTACTTGGGGGGTGGGAGGCCTTAAAGGATCAGATGGCATAGGTGGGGAAGTTATCACTCAAGGAGTCGGACAGAGTGCCGGCCTGAATGATTCTGTCCTCACTGTTGGTGATTACCCAGTTGATCAGAGAGTGGGTAGAGGTTCGAGTGTTGAGTCGGGTAGGAGGGGTTATGATTTTTACCAGGTTATGCAGCTTTAGCATGTTTGTGTATTCAGTTTCTTGAGTGCCTAGCCAGTTGAGGTTAAAGTCTCCAAGAACAATAGTTTCCCTGGTAGGGAAGAGAGACCCATACCCAGTGAGCAGGCTTTGAAGGCCTGCTACACCCCCTTCCGGGGGGTTGCAACAGTTACCCAGATAGAGTTTCTTGGTCAATCCCAGTGTTACCTCTGCCACAAGCCAGTCATTAGAGGAATCATTGTCACAACAGAGGATGGTGGAGGCAGAGAGAGGTTCTCTAACAAACATGGCAGCACCGCCTCCCTTTTTTTGGCCGGGTCTGTCTATGCGCAGCAGGGTGTAGCCAGCTAATTGGAACTAGAAGTCTGAATGCAGAGGCTTCAGCCAGGTCTCAGTGAGGCAAGGGATGTGCGGGTTATGGAGGGAAACCCAGGCCTCGAGATCAGTAAATTTATCAGGGAGACTACATACATTCATGTGTGCAATTCTTAGTCCAGGGGGGCTGGCCCAGATACCACAGGTAGAGGTGATAGGTGCATTTGCAGGGCCAAGGTTGGGTTCAATATCCCCTCCCAAAAGTAGCTAGGAGAATAGGATGAGTTGTGGGTACTGAAGTACACGGAATAAAGAGGGGATGGATTGGAAGAATAGGGAGAAGCCTAGTAGTCAACACTCAAGGTTGGAGAGAAAGCCAAGTGTGAGGGAACCGAATGAGATTCTCTTCCACCTTAGCTGAGGGGGGAGAGGAACACATGGATGCAAGGCTTCTGTGAACTGCAGTAGGTCGGCTTGATCAGAGGACAGTACCAGGGCATAGAAGTCCATTATTAGAAGGGTACCTAAAAGTGTGACTGCTACAAGGGGAATAGATAGGGGATTCATGTTGAGAGCAAGTGGCGGATAAGATGCAACAACTTACAAGCACTGCAAGCCTGGGGAGACAGGGCAACTAACCTAAGAACAGAGGCGGGGAAATTGGGGTAAGGACACAGGGTAATGTCTGTGGAAGAAGTAAGGGTATGTGGGGAATAGGAGGGTGGGGTGGGGGTACCAGCTACTAGAAGGGCAACAACTACTGAAGAATAAAGGCAGAACTGAAGGAAGGTGAGGGGTAGGTGTATGCAGTGAAAGAGGATATACCAACAGGCAGAGGGTAGCAAGGCGACTGTGTATTAGAAGGGTGCACTGATAAAGCACCTCAAGTGGGGATAGAGCATTATGAGCAAATGAGAAAGTAGACACTTAGTAATTTACAACACGCTGTGTCATGTGACTAAGGTTACCTATAAAGAAAAACCACCGGATAGAGTGGGTGGGTGGGGAGTGCCGGCGGGACCTTAGGGCAAATGCAGGATAGTTGGTCAGGGAAGCTATGGGGCAGATGGTGGCAGTGAAAGAAGCACCACACTGCTGGAGATACATGGAAGGGAGCACCTGGTCAGGGGCCTCCAAGCTAGAGAGGGGAGACAGAAAAAAATTCAGAGTTAAGTTGGGTGATTAATTGGTGGGTAGATGAGATGGGGCAGAGACAGGGAGACAACAGGGGGCCAGGGAAACAGGAGAATCAGTAACCAGAGGGTGGGTTCCTACACAATGGCCAAACAGAGAGAAAGAATAGCAGTGGGGGGAGGGCTGGTCAGCGCCCGTAAAGTGAGGGGTCTGGGTACCGAGAGAAGTACAGAAAAGAGTTACAGGCTTACAGGGTGTAAAATTAAGGAGGTTAAAAACAGAGCTCTCAGCTGACCCAGTGATGCAGAGGGTTGAGGAGCTGGTGCCTTACCTCACACCACGCCGGCGACCCGGGTTCGGGAATGGACTCGAGTTGCCAGGGGTCGGCAGGGAAGGGGGAAGATTGAGCATCCATAAGACTGCTCTCCTCTCCTGGGGTGGGTAACAGGGCTGCCTTGCTCTGCAGCAGCCCCCAGTGGAGACTGGGAGCACTGCAGAAAGCATTGCAATGTGGGAAGTGCCAGAAAATGGAAAAAATGCTCCGGATTGGCTGGATGAAGGCATCCAGTCTACTGGCACTCTCCTGGCTACCTGCGGGCTAGTCCACCTCAGCAGCACCCCGAGGCTGAAGTAAAAATATAGTGTGCTGGGTCTCCCCAACCGGTGCAATCCCCCGCGGAGGAGAGGGACCCACTCGGCGAGAGGGTAACACTGTGCTACCTCAGGGGTTGGCTGCAATATGAGGTGAGGGCTCGAGGGGGCTAAATGGAGGAGTGCTGGCAACCTTGGCTGCCTGAAGGAGAGGCGGATCCAGGGCACGATGGGGAAAAAATAGATAACTCAAAAAAAAAAAAAGGAGCTCTGGGCAGGAAAGAAAAATACAGAAAATAAGTAGCAAACAGTGTCTGTGCACAGTACAATAATTGGAAAAGCCTAGCTAACTAGCTATGTAAATTTCACAATCACTACTGAAAAGAGGCAAGTCAATAACATACAATAGCATAGGAGTGAAACTTAGCTAAACATTTCAGTTATTTCGGCAAAAAATTCAAAAAATCAAGGTTGAGAGAGAAATAAATAAATAAATTGTGGCAAAGTTGCAGAGTTCATGGATAGGTGGGGACACCAATCAGAGGAAGCCAGCCGAGAAAGGAGCCAATCACCAGTGAGGAACTGAGAGGTGCCAGAATTCGAAGGAGCTACCACTCCATTTCTCATACCTTAGGGCAAATGTAGGTGAGTCAGTCCAGGAAGCTGTTGGACAGGCAGCAGCAGTGAAGGAAGCACCACGCTGCCAGAGATCCATGGAGGGGAGCACCCAGTCAGGGGCCTCCAAGTTTAGCGCAAATGCAGGAGAGTCGGTCCAGGAAGCTGTGGGGTGGGCAGCGGAAGTGAATGAAGGGCCGCACAGCTAGAGATCCATGGAAGGGAGTGCCCTGTCAGGGGCCTCCAAGCTTAGGGCAAATGCAGGAGAGTCAGTCCGGAAAGCTGTGGGGTGGGAGGCAGCAGTTAAGGAAGCACCGCAATGACAGAGATCCATGGAGGGGAGTGCCTGGCCAGGTCCATGGCCCACCCCTTGTAAATCAGAGTTATACCTTATATGGACATCTGCCTGCCTGACTTTTTTTTGGGAGAGGGGGCTGCAATCCACCAAAAGCAAACTACTGACCAAGGACTATGAAAGGAAAACACACATACATTTATAGGAGCAAAGGAAGCCTTCTACAAATATAAAACAACCCAGAGGGATACCAAATGGGACAACTATACTCAGAAAAGCAAGGAGGCTAAGAGGGCAGTGAGACTGGCAAAAGCATCATTGAGCTTCAGATAATGGCAGGGATTAAAACAGGGGACACATACTTCTTTTGTTACATCCAGGAGAAGAGGAAGGAAGGAGGGGGGATAGTTTGGATCCTAGATGGTGAGAAGACCATTTAAGATGATGAACAGAAGGTTGCTGCACTGAACAACTCCTTTTGTTCAGTATTCACCAAGGAACATGGTGGACCTACCGGTAGTCCGGATAGTGGAATCAAGGCTGCCGCTAGGGGGATCCCGAAAATGGATACGCTGACATTTACCACATACAGCGTCAGAGAGGCACTGGTGAACTAAGATAGGACAAAGCACCAGGGCCTGATGGACTGCACCTGAGGGTGTTACAGGAACTTGCTGAGGAGCTGATGGACCCCTTGGCATATTTGTTTAACTGCTCATTGTAATCAGGAATCATTTTAAGTGACTGGAGAAGTGCAGATGGGTACCACTCCACAAGGGAGGGAGGAGGCTGGCAACTACAGACCAGTAAGCCTCACATCTATAGTCAGAAAATTAATGGAAACACTAATTAAACAGGACCTAGTAGAATATCTGGAAGGGAACAGTCTCCAGGACAAGAGACAGCAAGGGTTCATAGCAGGGAGGTCATGCCAGAGAAACCTCATTGCGTTCTTTGACTGGGTGACTAAGGAAGTTGACAAGGAACACCCAGAGGATCTCTTCTACTTTGATTTTAGTAAAGACCTTTGATTCAGTACCACATAGGCACCTGCCAAGAAAATTGGGGACCTAGGCACAACCAAGAGCATAGTCAGGTGTGTGGGAAATTGGCTAAAGGACAGGCGACAGAGAGTGGTAGTCAATGGAATGAGATCAGATGAGGGAGAGGTCACTAATGGGGTTCCCCAGGGCTCAGTCTTGGGTCTGGTCCTTTTTAATATGTATATTAGTGACATTAGCAAAGGTATTCAAGGCAAGATTGCCCACTTTGCAGATGACACTAAGCTAGGAGGTAGGGTTGACAACGTGGAGGCAGTGATGGACCTGCAAAAAGACCTGCAGAGGTTGGAAAGATGGTCCAATATCTATCAGCCGAAGTTCAATGCTAAGAAATGCAAGGTAATGCATCTGGGAAAAGGGAACCCAAGGGCAGAATATTGGCTTAACAGGGTCCAACTCAGTGCCTCACATGAGGAAAGGGATCTAGGGATCATCATAAGTGACACCGTAAAGCATTCAAGCCAATGTAACAAAGTTTACAGTAAGGCAAATAAAATGCTAGAGTGTATAGAAAGAGGATTTGACAGCAGGGATGAGGAAGCAATCTTCCCACTGTATTGGTCACTGGTGAGGCCTCATATGGGGTACTGTGTCCATTTCTGGAGGCCTCACCTAAAGAAGTACAAGGATAGGCTGCAGGTTGTGTAGAGAAGGGTGACCAAGATGGTACAGGGCCTCCAGGGGCTCTTGTACAAGGTGCGCCTAAAGAAATTGAATATGTACAACTCTCTCAAGACTAGAAGGAGAGAGAGGGGATATGACTGAGACATTCAAGTTCCTAAGAGGCATTAATAAAATGCCCTACTCAGAATTTTTTTATAGAATCAATGGCTTGACCACTAGAGAACATGAATGGAAGCTGCGGGGTGGAATCTTCAAAAGGGAAATAAGAAAGCATTACTTCATAGAAAGGGTAATTGAGACGTGGAACAGACTGCCTGCCAAAGAGGTGGGATCAAAGACCATGGCAGCTTTCAAGAGGGGGGGTGGGATATGGCAAGGGCTCACACAGGTGTCAAGGATGCTGAATTTGGGTAGGGAGGCTAGGCCCCAAGACCAATAGAAGGTCAGGAAAACTCATGGGCAGGCTAGATTGACCTATAGTCTCCTTCTGCCATCATTTTCTATGTTTCTATGTTAAAAAGAGCATTTATTCAGTGTTTTTGGGCTTGGAGATAAGCATAGCACATTCTGGCACAGTAACACTGTATGAGCACTGTGAATGCTGTGACAAGATTATAATTAGGATCCTGGGCTCTTAGTAGATCTAATGGACATCATTCCCAGAGGCACTCTGGGAAAATGCCAACAGATCAGAAGCAAGAAAAGAAGCCTTCACAACAAACTTCAGGGGAACCTAAAACTGGCAGGGAAAAGTAACAAAAAAAAACTTGCCACAGACGGAACAGAATGCTAGGAAAACTCAGAGAAACAAAAACCCAGTGTCCAATATGTGCTTTTACAATTTTTTCATGTAGTTTTGCTTTAAACTGTAATTGCTCATATCTTTGAAAAAGATGTTAATCCTCAGTTTCTGACATCATAATCATGATATTTTTTTAACATGTTATTACTGGATTTTATTTCCATTTCTTCCCCTGTTGCCTACCTGGTTAAAAATAGTTCAACAATTACTGTATTTCCACAGCAACTAACTGTAATGCCACAGAGCAGTACAATTTCATCAGAGGATTAGCAGCAGAAGCAGATAAACTTGAGTAGACATAGATGCTGTTTCCATACAAATTAACCTATTCTTGTTAACAAAGGAAAGAAAAATGCAGGCAATATGCAGTACATATAATCTAAGCTGAACTGTATTTAAATATATGTTTTTTAAAGTTTTCTCAAAAGTAACAAACATAATTTACGAACGCTGAAAAGAAAACAGGATTGCTGTTCCTTAGAGTTCATCTGTACCTCAGGATTATTCTCAACCTCAAGTTATAATTCTTTCCTTGTACCATCACAGTTCTTTCCACAGCAGACAATTGTGATATAATGTATGGTGGAATGTTGTTCTCCACTGAAATCCGTTTGTTGTAAAAAGTTGTTCTGCTGCAGTAGTGATGTCCATAGTGCAGCAGAACGACTTTTTGTTCTGCTGCACTACGGACATCACACAATACAGATGCTATGGAAATGGAAGGCTCAGCCAGAAAACTGGCGTGGTGGCAGCACGCTCACCCAAACCACGCAGTTAAACAACAGTTTTGAACTGCAGGATCAACCAGATTGTTTGTGGCAAAATTAAAATACAGGGTCAACCAGCAATTCAAATGCTTACTTACAAATGGAGCCTTCTTGCTGTCACCACTTCTCGCTAAGCGAGGAATTCGTCCACCATGCTTTTTAATTTTTAAATCCCTCCCACATCTGGTTAGCAATCAGTTGAAGGTTACGCTATTGGACATCTTCTACAAAGCAACCTCAAATTCCCACCATTCTTAAAAAGTCAGTAAATGCTGCCTGATTTTTAAAAGTGTAATCAATTGTCTGGATTGTTGTTTTTTCCCCCTAAAAGTACAAGCTTCGCACCATACACTATATAGAAAAGTGTATGGCTCCTGATGCACAACAAGGTTAATCTCCAACCTCATAGTTACTATACCGACTGTGAGACCTCTCGAGGTCAACAGTTGGCATAGCAACCACTTGGTTGGAGAATAGCCTTACAGTTTATATTGGAACGCAGTTCGTACCCATTTTCTGACACTCCAAAAATGTGGTTCTGCTGCAGTAGTGACATCCGTACTGCAACAGAACAGCTTTTCGTTCTGCTTCAGTACGGATGTCATACCAGTTCCCTCACAAGTGCCTGGGTTGCCCTGGCAATGATTCACGCCACTGCTCCCACCCACCAAATGGTGGTTTAAAAAAAAAAAGCCTCGCCAGTGTGTTTACAAAGTTGCAGTCCTGTCTGCCGATCGAAACGCGAGTAAGGCATTTATTTTTTTCTTTTCTCTCTCTCTCTCTCTCTCTCTCTCTCCCCCCCTCCCCCATGTTCACTTTATCTACAGGGCCAAGTTGTGATGCCTGATCACTCCCAATGACTCACTCTGCATGCTTGTTGCTGCAAATTCAACTTTTCAGTTGTTGCTGTTCTGCTCACAGTAAAGTACTTTCACACTGTAATTTACGTCTCTGTATTTTTTTTAGTGTGTGTACAGTTATTGGTAGCAACATACACTATATAGAACAGTGTATGGCTGAACGTTAACAACAAGGCTGATTCTTACACTCGTGGCTGCTATGCCGAATGCTGACCTCTCGAGCTGCACTCTTGAGGTCAACATTCAGCATAGCAGCCACTCATGCAAGAATAGCATTGTTGTTAACGTTCAGCCATACACTATTCTATATGTTGTGCATCAGGAGCCATACGCTATCCTATATATCACAAGCAGGAGATCATGATCTCAAATGGGGAATTATCAAAAGGAGAAGACTAACTCCACAGAACAAATATCCTACTTTCAAACAAATGTTCTCAGAAATACTGAAGCTAACAGATTTCTTTGACTGGGTGGAATAGACCAGGGAAGGGCAGTGGACATCACCTATCTTTCATCAAGGCCTTTGACACTGTTTTTTTTATTTTAGCCTTTGGTAACCAGGTAAGACCTACTAGGCACAAGTGCCTGTTTTCAGGGGGCAACCTGGGAGCACTGGTTGGTTAAGTGACTTGCTAAGAGTCACACAGTATGCAAGTGGAGATTGTGAGAATCAAACTCATGTCTGGTGTGCTGGATGTACCAAGCTCGTACACAGCTCGTTACTCTAACCTCTAGGCTATACTGCCAGCCAGAGTTGGCAGTATAGCCTAGAGGCTCTGTACCACAGAGAAAGCTGATTAGGAATGACCAATTTGGGGAAGGGGGCCAAAATGTTTAAGTGAGTTTCTCAGGTGGTTAATGGACAGAAGGCAGAGGGTAGTGGTAAATGGCACACACTCTTAAGGATGGGGGTGACGAGCAAGGTCCTGCAGCATTTTGTGCTGAGACCAGCCCTCCACAATATCTTCATAAGCTACATTGCAGAGGAACTGGAGGGGGCGGTCTGTTTTTTTGCAGATGACACCAAGATCTGCAATTTGGTGGACACCAAAGAGGGAGTGGAGACAATGCATAGGGTCTACAGAAACTAGAGGAGTGGTTGAAGGCAAGGCAGTTGGGATTTATTTCCAAAAAGTGCAAAATCATGTACCTATGGCACAGAAACTCCGGTGCTGAGAATAGGATGGGAGGGGGGGAGTGGACAGTCACTAGGCAGGAAAGGGACCATTGCATTATTGCTTTAGACTTCAAGGTGGCAGTGCACGTGTTCAAGTTTCAAGTTTATTGCAGGAAAGACTCTGTTGAGCAAACTCATTCACAAGGAGGTCCTGAAGCACATACACATACAGTTCGCAGTTACATAGACATAAGATATAAAATGTAGAACAGCAACAAAATAAAATATATATAACACAAGAGGTATACACAATAGAAGTCCTTATGCTATATATGCAGTACATTCCAGCTTTAACCTTGCCCTAAATTATGCAACACTTTTCAGCTTAATAAGTAGAGGGCCAGTTGGTACCTAGGAAGTTGACTTGGTGTTGGGGGCCTAGTAGCACCTACATATGTCTTTTAATTTAGAGATAGCTAGTGTTTTGTAGGAGTTAATTGATACGATGCTGGTTAGCTTCAGCATGGCTTGTAGTTGGTTCCAAATGTTTGGGAGGGCGTATGAGACAGCTCTTTGGCCAGCTGTGGTATGTGTCCTGGGAACATCTTGTAGGACAAGGTCAGATTTCCTTAGGGAGTAGGCGCTATGCGAGATGTGTATGAGAGATGTTAAATAAACAGGCAGTTTGTGAAGTAGTAATTTGACGGTCCAAATGCCAGCATGCAGGAGGTGTCTGGTGGCAAGAGAGGTCCACCCAATTGCTGCATAAAGATCACAGTGGTGGGTCCTGTATGCAGAGTTAGTAATGAAGTGAAGATCAAGTGTGACAAGGCAGTGGGCAGAGCTAGTGGGATGATGGAGTGCACAGGGAGGGTCATAACCAGCTGGAAGATGGAGGTGATGCTACCACTGTACCACTCTGTAAGACACCTCCACTTAGAATATTGTGTCCGGTTCTGAACACCTCACCCCAGGAAAGATATAGACAGCGTGAAGTCAGTCCAGAAAAGGGTAACCAATATAGCGCAGGGATTGCAAGTGAAGCCCTAAGAGGAGAGACTTATGGATCTCAGTATGTACATTCCGGAGGTCAGGAGGGTGAGGGGTGACATGATCGAGTTCTTCAAGTACCTCACAAGGGTGAACAGATTGCAGAGGGGAGCCTCTTCCATTAGAGGATGAACTCCAGGACTAGGGGACATGTAATGAAATTGGAGGAGGACAATGTCAGGAGTGATGTGAGGAAATACTTCTTTATAGAAAAGGAGGTAGAAGCATGGAACAGACTGTCATCCAAAGTTGTGGTAGCTAGAATGGTGGAAGGATTCAAGTATGCATGGGATAGATGCAGTGGAATATTAGTACAGAAACTGTGAGAGGGGATGGTCCCTGGTTACCAATTAGGGTCTGTGGAGGTGCAGAGACAGAGAACCATTGGACAAACTGGTGAGCCTAGCAGTCCTTTTCTGCTGACAAATTCTATGTTTCTATGAATGGGAAGAAAATAACTATAACAGATGGTTTTCATGTTTTACTGGTGTTTTCTAAGTTTTTCTTTTTATTTATTTAGTTTTTGTTGACCGGTTAAGTGCACTAGACAAATCCTGCCTATTTTCAGGCACGACCCAGGGAAGGGGGATACAGATGAATGCCAACTGATCTTGAATCAGATTAAGCTGTTGGTGGTATTTTTAGTGAATGAGGGAAATTTGGCCAAGACACTGGGGAAATTCCCTTACTCTGTGGAGGCAGAGGGCGCTGTGTGGCTGAGCAAGTGTTGCTGCTCAGTGGCGACTGGAGCTTTAACTGAGGACGACGTGTGGGAGGTTCAGGAGTGGGTCTCTTCCTTGGCTCCCTTAATACTTTCACAATGGAGACCAGAGATGACGAAATTCAAAAGGATGATGCCAGTTTGTCGGCAGAGGAGACAGATAATGTGGAGGACGTACCAGGAGATGCGGTTCCCCGAAGCCAAGCAATACAACGGGTCGGTGAGCTCGAAAACAACAAAATGGAACAAGTGTTAAGGTTTCAACTTGAAGAAGCGGAACACTTTTACCAAGCAGCTAGGAGGCACTGGATCGTAGGAGTGCATTAGCGGAGGTACAGGAAGTGGAAATACAAAGCGAAGGAATAGCCATGGAAGATGGAGAGGAGTTCAGCGAGGAGAGGGTGAGTCGTGATGGTGAGGGATTATGAATGGAGCAGTCAGAAGAACCGGGGGTGAAGAAAAATACAGGGGGAGAGGTGGAATCGGATCAGCAAGCGGCAGTTATGAGGGACAATGAAAAGGACCCAAAAATATTTTTTGAGAAAATGGAAGAAACAGGTAGTGTAAATCCTACCGAGCTTGTGATGCCAGTTGTAACTTTTGCGCTTGGGTCCTTTATAGGAGACTCAAGCAGACATCTGAAAGAAGGGTGAAAAAGCAGGAATTTACATTCTCGAGCTGTGGATGGGCCCAGGCAAAGGTAAGAGTGTTTGCAGGTGGGAAATGACTCAGGGAACTGGGTGGAGACAGCTCTGCAAGCTGCAGGATGGGTGAGAAGCCCTACAGGGCATGGGTGGGATGCAAATCTCAGTAGTGAATCCTCGTCTGCAGTCTCTGGTGACCCCCTCCTTCCTGGGAAGGTACTAACTCCCTCATTACCCCCGGGACAACTCTCCCCTTTAGAAGAAGGAATGATTCAACAGCAAGATTACCCTCACCGTTTAATGCAAATTATTAGGGATCAAGAAACAGAAGATTCAATGGACTTAGTAGAGGGGGCAAACTTAATGCAAGAGGTGGTGCAACAAGAAATCATTTCTGGGAATGTGACTGAGAATGTTTCTTTGGGGGAAAATTCTGATAAAGCATGGCATGGTAAAGTGGCAGAGCATTTATTTCCCGCTGAGAAAGGCCTTTTGTTGGAACCTGCAGAAAGGCGTAATGCTGTACGTTTAAAATATAGGGGTGATGTAGATGCAATTCCAGACAGGAAATTTGTACGTAGAGTTTTGTTAAAAGATAGTATGAAATTTTATGTCTATGAAATTTACGCCTTAATACATGTGCCCAGGTGATGTAATATTTGATGTAAGTTTTAAACATCTAGCTGGGTTAGAAAGATTCTGGAAACAATATCAGTTAATGAAACTTTCACCTTTATGGAGATCTTTTTTGGTGATACCGCTAACAAAACCCCTAACAAAAAAATTACGGTTCTTTTTAGGAATGAAGGGGTAAACGTGGCAGATATTACATACTGGTTACAACAGCACTGTAAGGTTCAAGGTTTTCCTCAACCAATTTTGGATGAAGAACAGTTATGGATGGGGGGGGGATATCAAATAGTACTGCATTTAGTGAATGGACAAATGAACCACTTAACCAATTGTTTTTTTGGGGGGGCAGGGATAGGGGGGTGATTTTCTATCCTGGGCAACCAAGGGCTTGTTTTAAATGTGGAGACGTGAGTCATTTAAGTAATGTATGTGACAAACAAAAATGTGGTTTGTGTGGAGATTTGGGGCATGTAGGGGCTCATTGTAGGCAACTTTTAAGATGCAATCTATGTGAGGAACAGGAGCATTCTTTCCGTACATGCTCATGGGCCTCACATAATAATGTGGACAGTTCAGTGAGGGCAGAGCAAGATGTATACGTAGCTACAGCACAGAAAGAAAAGATGAGGATGGTTGAGTTATTAATGAAGGGTCCCATTGGTGCTCTGTTACCACAAAGGATTACAAGGAGGGTAGGGGAAACAGGCAAAAGAGAGAGCCGGGGTGCATGACCTGGAGGGAATGATCCAAGACAGTAAGCAAGATGGAGGGGGGGATTTGGTGGTAGGGGAGGTAGTAGATGAAGAGTTAGTACTGGAAATGGTCCAAGTAGAGAATGAGGGAAAAGTAGGTATTTCTATGCCCCCCCAGTACAGTCAGAGGCAGAGTTTCAAAGAGTCACTAGATCCAAGGCAGGAAAGTTATTAGATGCTGTCTCAAAACAAACAAAAAAAGATAGAGGAAGTGGTAGTACAGAATTCATATACTTTGTTATTTGAGGAAGGGATGGAAGAGGATGGCTGAGAATCAGATCTTTCCTCAGTAGCCTCCTCACAGGCAGATTGAATTTCAGAGTCTAGCTTCCTGGAAAAACTAAAAACTAGGAAAAGGAAAAAGAAAAGATGAATGGAATTGGTTAATTGCAAATTTGTTTTTAAACTAAAGTTATGATGGCTATCTCTTTCTGTACAATTAATGTTAATAGCATTAAGGCCTATGAGATGAGGTAGAGCACTTTTTTGAGCCTCAGTATTGGGGATGGGCAAGTGATCTTGTTACAAGACACTAGGCTACATTCTTTGGCTGAGGTACAAAGTGCACAGAAAGATTGGAGGTGGGGAGTTTCGTAATGGTCGATAGGATAGGATAGGTGCTCTGGGATAGGGGTGCTTTTTAAAGGTAGTGTTCAAGTATTGCATGTGTATGATCTTATACCAGGAAGGGTTATGATAATGGACATGGTTCTACAGCAAGAAGTATTCCAGGTTATAAATATATACTGTATGCACCACAGACTAAAGCAGAGAGGTCTGAAATGTTTAGGCGAGTGGAGCCTTACTTAAATACGTCAAAACTGGTATTATGGGGAGGAGATTTCAATTGTGGGCTTTCACACAGAGATTGGGGAAGAGATACACAGAAGGTTTTTAGTGATACCAACTCTTTGCTAGCAGTTATGCACAGAAATGATATAACAGATGTACATGATATTCTGCATCAGGAACCGAGTCATACCTTTTTTAAAGGTAGATTGTCAACCAGGATCGATTTTTGGTTAGTATCAGCAAGACTAACTTGTCAAGAAGTGAAAGTACAATCATTGGCTACATCTGACCATTTGGTGGTAGTTTTAAAGTTGGGAGAAAGACAAAAATTAATGGTTGGGAGAGGGTGCTGGAAAATGAACACATCTATGTTGCAAGATGCCATGGTAGAAAAAGGTGTAAAAACGTTACTTCAGGCAAGAAAGGATTTATTCTTTATGTATGTGAGTCCAATAGAATGGTGGGAAGACATTAAAAGAGATCTACAGGATTGGTATAGCATCTATACGAAAAGGCAAGCGAAGGATAAATACATTGTGTATCTTGGATTAAGGGCACAATATTTGCAAATCTTAGCACAAGAAGAGGTTAGTGAGTGTAAAAGGGCAAGGATTCAAACTATAAAAATTTAGATGAGGCAATATTTAGAAGGAGCGGTTAAAAAAATGGCAATCCAGCAGAAATACAGAATGCAAGCTACAAAGGAAGATGTAAATCCTTATGCGGGTAGGACACAAGAGGTGGAATAAAAGGACATTGGTAGGTCTTAGAGACAAACAGAGAACTCTGAAAGATCATAATCATGATATTATGCTTATTATACAGCAGCATATGGTGGATACTTTTCAGAAAGAAAGGAAGGAAAACAAAGATGTTCTTATGGGGATAGAGATACCGGCCTTAAGTAAGGAGATAAAAGACGGTTTAGTTGCTCCCATTTCTGGGTTGGAAATTCAGGACACTATTTCACAGTTATCTGCTAAGATGGCTCCTGGACGGGATGGGGTACCAAATGATATTTATAAGCATTATAGTGAGATCTTGGTCCCCTGTCTTGAAGTGCTTTTTAATGCCATTTGGGAAGAGAGAAGGCTTGCCCCCTCGATGCAGATGGGAATGATGTTTTTCCTGTTCAAGAAAGGGGATCCATATGAAATAAAAAATTGGAGACCATTAACATTATTAAATACTGACTACAAAATACTTGCAAAGATACTTACAAAACTATTAGTGCAGGTAGCACAGGAAGTGATTGTTCAGGAGCAATCATGTACAATTACAGGTAGGAATATTGTACAAAATTTGGTAATGATTAGGGAGATTGTAGAACAAAGTTTAGGGGAGAAGTTAGATGGGTATTTAATGGTAGTAGACCAGGAAACTGCTTTTGATACAGTCAATCAGGAATACCTTTGGATGGTTTTATGTCATTATGGGATCCATCAAAGTTTTATAGAGTTAGTGAAGGTCTTATATAAGGAGGCTCAGGCTATACCGTTGGTGAACGGGTTTTTAGGGGTCCAAATTTTTTAGAAGAATGGGGTAAAACAAGGTTGCCCGATGAGCCCCTTATTTGATGTCTTTGGTTTGGACCCTTTACTGCAGAAAACTGAGCAAAACAAGGACATGTGGCTATACGAAATAAGGATGGGTATGTCTTTTCAAAAATGTCTGCATATGCAAATGATTGTGTTTTTACTGTGGTAGATGGGAAATCAGGAATAGAAGTTTTATCAATGATACAAGCAGCTTATAATACAACAGGCAATAAAGTTAACATGAATAAAAGTATTGTACTGATTTTAGGGGATAGCATAAATATAAGAGATTTTCCAATTCTGATAACGAAGGACCAAGTGAAAATTTTGGGTATTTATTTTGGCACCAAGGAGTCGGACTTCTGTAATTGGAATGAGGTTTATGATAAAGCACAACTTAAAGTACAAGCGTGGTTGTCCTGGAAGATGTCAAAGAAAAAGAGGGTGTATCTTTTAAGGGCCTACATAGCGCCTATTTTTTTGTATTTATCACATATATTTCCCTTACCACACTATATGCACACAAAGGTTTTAAGTTTATTTTTTTGGTTTCTATGGGTTAGTAGGTTAAATCCAGTTAAAAGGAATCACACATACAGGGTATGGAAAGAAGGGGGATTAAATATGATACAGCCCATAGTATACCTATTTGGTAATTTCTTTTTTAGTTCTGTTTTCCTGTTATTAGCGCAGACGACAGGGATAGGGAATGTTTATATGCAACTTTGGGGCATACCTTTTTTTGCAGCATGGGGAAGAGGGAAATGGCATCCCTCAGAATGAACACTTCCTAGTTACGTGCAAGTTGTACTTCGGTATATTCGAACTTGGAAGATAGACTTGGTTTGGTGTAAGGAGAAGGGAAGAAAGGGTTTTATAAAGCAATTTTGGATTCACGGTATCGAGAAGACCCAGTTTTTCAGGTATCTTCTCAAGTTAATACTGCTTTGTTATTGGAAGGCATGATAGATGCAAGAATTCCTTGAAAAATGCAAGATATTGCCTGGCTCTGTGGTCTTCAGAAGCTGCAAGTTAAAAGCAATCAGAAACATAAGCAAACAAATGAGATAAATTTTGGAGAAAAGGCATGTGCTGGGATTGTGGAGACAATGCAGCACCTTTTTTTTTAATGTATTCATGTAAAAGGTTTTTGGAAATTACTGTTGGATTTATGGGGAGAAAAGTTAATCTTATTAATAAATTATAATGTTTTGGTTCTAGGGCAAATCCCGGCTGCATAGGCAAAATGGGCAAACGGTACAATTCATGTTATGCTGGTATGTATCAAATGGTCCATATGGCAGGCGAGATGCCTAAGGTCTTTACAAGGTAAAGTAATACAACAACAAGATGTTTTTTTTTTTAATACAACAGGAATTGGATAGTATTTACGAGTATGAAAAACGTACTCTTGGAAAGGATATGTTTGCAAAATTATGGAGAAATATTAACTGGGTGGGGTAGGGTTTTCAAAAGGGGAGTAGGGTGTTAGGAGGTATGAAAGTGGATTAAGGTGTCAGTTTGGGATTTTCTTGCAGCAATTAGCAGAGAAAAGAAGAGATGGTTACATGTTTTTTAGATGGAAGAATGTTCTTTGCATATTTTCTGTGTTGTTTTCTTCTTTCCTCTCTCCTTTTTTGAATCAGTAAAGGAGACTGAAGCATGATTTAATGTTATTATGGAAAGTGATGATGTCTTCAATTGTAGTTTGTTTTTGAACCTTGAATAAAAATTTCCCCTACTCTTTTCGATAAGTGCCACGGGATCTTTAACATCCACCTGAACTACCACAAATCCAAGCAGATGGGACCTCGGTTTAACATCTCATCTGAAAGATGGCACCTCAGAAGTGCAGCACCCCTCTCATGCTGCACTGCAGTGTCAGTACTGGGATATTACTCCAAATGCCAGATGTGGAAACTGAACCCACAGCCCTCTGATCTCCCAGCCTCAGAGGCGAGTGTGCTACCTACTCAGCCACTGACACTGCTAGTTGATAGTGTATAGTAGTGCATTGTTCTGTATAGAATTACATCCCTTTCAAAATGCTGTTGTACTACAGTTCAAAAGTCATGGAATGTGATTGTATCCTTCTTTGGTACAACCACATTCTGGAACCTAGAGACTGCACAAGTCAGTTTCATTCTGAAAGCCAAAGAACTGCTGTGTGCACATTTCACATAATACTATACACTATAAAAATACAGGATGAGCAACATTAAGCACAGCCACTGTGTTCTGCCGCCTCAGGATTCTGATTCCCTTGGACCTCTCGAGCTTTGCTGTCAAGGTCAGAGGGGAATCAAACCCCTCTGTGACAGAACACAGTGACTGTGCATAGTGACCTATCCAGTATTCTCTAGCTCTTCACATAGAATCATGAAGAACAACTTAGAATGGAATGAGTAAGTTGGAATGCTGAGTGGGAGCAGCTCAGGGACTGACAGTAGTACAAGGATCCTGAAGCTAAACCAAAAATATATTTTTAAAAACTGCTCCTTTCCCCCATCATGCTCAGTCAGATCACTGTGTGAACAATAATCCACTCAGTTCCTTTAGCTTTTACCATCCTGTTCACATTTTTCACCAGCATACTCAATGTATTGTAAAACACACAAAAACACTTTATTATCAAAAATAACAATACCAAACTATGAAGAATATGCTGCCTCAGACATCTCGTTGGTGCTGAGAATCTACAGTATATAGAGCATTCGAGCTTTGCTCTCATGCTATATGACATCACAGTACCCACTCATTGTCTGAATCCATTTGTTCTTCACAGTGAGGGGTTAATTATTCTATGTATAACAAATACGTAAACTAGGCTGTATCTAAATACTGTGTCTTTTAAAGTCCCACATAGCTGTCAGTAGCTCTTTCAATTGCTGCTGAGTCATGCATAATACTTGTTTTAAAATGAACATTCATTTTGAGAAACGGTAGGTTTACAGGTTTTCACTGTGATAATGTTGATAAGAACTCTCTGCAATTACACAGAGATTCATAGATAATTATTATTACTGTATTCATTTATGGTAAAAGGTTGCTTTAGATCAAAAAGACCTCTCTGGCTTCTTTGGAATTACATAAGAAGGAGCCACATACGTCTTTTTAAAAATGTCTCTTAGAGGTTAGTACACTCTTAAAAAACAAGACACTATATTTTCTAACACATTGTAGGAAGCTCTATCATGGTTACAACAGTGTCTGGAATGTTCAGAAATAAATAATCTCGATTGACAAATTATGTCACTATTTATAATTCTTAATGAAGCCTTTGATACCAAGTAAGTGCACATCAAGAGATATGACTATTAGGATAAATAATTGCATGTCGTCATTTATGTTCAATAAAAATGAGGAAAGATAATCTAAATGCCCTGCTTTAAACTGAAAATCAAGTCATTTACTTTATTTTTAACCTGAATATGGTTACAAATAGCACAGAATGTCACATGTACAAGACTTCAATGTCCTGTAAGCACAATTGCGGCATAGCACAGTATGTCTGCCTGTGACTTTAACTGAGGGGATCATGTAAATAATGACACAGATCTTAAGAAAAGTTAAATAGCTGCAAGTAATGATTAACTGTTTCTAATCTGAATTCCTCTTTAATAGTGTAAACTGTTACCTCATGGAGAGCAAGCACAGATTTAATTGATAATATCCCCAAATGAAGTACTATTTACTCCAGAATAACTTCTGTATACATATATTCAATAAAAATTTCAAACACGTCTTTAGACGGCAACACAACACCATCTCAGCCCTGTTAGAATTCACAAACTCTCTACACAAGCCCCTTGACAAGGGTGAAATGGTTGGGTCAATTTTCACTGACCTTACCAAGGCTTTCAATCTAGTCAACCACACACTCCTTATGAACAAACTCACAGGGGTCAGCATAGCAAGGGAAGCAGTGGAGGTGGTTTGAGAACTACCTAGCTGACCACACCCAAAAAGTGAAGATCAGTGTAGTTCTCTCATACTCAAGGACAGTCTCAGTAGGGGTCCCCCAGGGTTAAATTCTGGTCCCACTACTGTTCAGCCTGTTTATAAATGACCTGCCCAGCGCCTGTGATGGTGCCCGCATCCTGCTATACGCAGATGATGCAGTGGTCTTTACAAATGGTACTAATCAGTTAGCTGCCAACTGCACCTTACAGCACAACTTCCACTCCCTTGAGCACTGGTTCCTACAGAACAAACTGCTCTTGAACCACAAGAAAATTAAAACAATGATATTTGCAAGCCATCAGAGGATGAACAAACTCCTCCCCCTCTCTAACATTTAACAGAATGGAGAAACACTAGAACACATGACCTCCTTCCAATATCTCGGCATTCATCTCAACAGCTCACTAACTTACACCAGACACATAGACTATGTGGTCAGTGCAGTAAACAAAAAACTGGGTTATTTTTTTTTGCAAACACATGCACTATATGACACCTGAGACTCGGAACTAGCAATAGCCTCCTCTGTGGTCTCCTCAGTGGATAATGGTCTTCTTATCTATGGAGCGGCTACAGACACCAATTTCAACAGAATTAGCACCCTTCTGAATAAGGCCTTCTGCCTCATCCTAGATGCAGATAGGCTCACACACTCCTGTAATCTTTATCAGAGTACAAATTGGCTCATTCTTGACTTAAGAGTAAAATTCCAAACCTTCCTACTTGGAAAGAAGGTACTGTTAGGACTCAGCACCCCACCCCCCACACCTCCAGTCTCTACTACATACCCCTGCAAACCACCACTCTACTAGTAGTGCTACTAGAAAAGTTCTGTTTGTTCTACAGTGCTGGACCAGCCAATCCATGAGGGCTTTCCTGTATAGGGCACCAACCTGGTTGAATGAACACTCCACCTCCAATTTGGAGCTGCCCAAACTGAGTCTGTTTAAATCATCTCTACAAAAATACCTCACTTTATAACACATGTCGGTGCTACCACTAGGCAGTCCCACTAATAATGCCCCAGCAGTCACACCTGTCATACCTGAATTGCTTCTGATAAAGTTGCCTCCTTGTAACTGCTCTACCAGTGACAAGGCATAAACAAATCCTGCACTTATTATCTGTGAACACAGGTACTAGTGGTGAGCACAGAAACTAGCTCTTACAGGAATAGTATTATTTGTGAGTATAGGAACTTGCTCCTATTATAACCTCAGTTTGTGTGTAATTTGCTGAAAATGACTCTCGGATCTTGCATGATCCTTATTCATGTTTCTTCTCTGTAATGTATATATATATATTTGTATCTATCAAAGTGGAACCTTTGTAAATGAGTCCTGCTCAAAGGTGTTACTCCGAATATTCCAATAAATAAAATAAACAAATAAGGTATTCAATTAAATTGATCATGTTTAAAAATGCAAGGATTGCTCTTAAGAATCACAACTGGCAGCTGAGAGAGCTGCAGGTGCATCTCAGAAATTGCCCCCCAATGTGAACATGTGATCCTGAGAGGCATACCTGAAGGGATAGTTGGCCAGGACTTCATTGAGTATTTTGAGAAACTCTTCACTAAGGCATTATCCCTTACATACCCAGAGAAAACAATTGTGCTGGCCAGGCACATCAAGGATTTGTTCAAAAACTTCTGATATTCACATCTGAGAAACCCAGATTTATGTATATAAAGCCTCATTGATTTCAAGATTGAGAACACATCCTTAAAAAGACAGGATTGATGGCTATATCACTGAGTGGTGGGGGGAGGACCTGAAGATTCCTGTTCAAGATTCCTAGGAAAGAAAATGAGAGAAGCTCAGTTAAGGAACAAGAAATGTTCATTGAATAGTTGGAAAGGGGTCTGTTTTAACGCTAGAAGTCTGGGCAGTCAAATCAGTGAACTTCAGGTGTTGATGGCAGAAATCAAACTAGACATTGTAGCCATCACAGAAACTTGGGCTACAGATAAAAATGACTGGGACCTCACAGTGCCTGGATACTCACTGCTAAGAAGAGGCAGAGGAGTAGGAAGGGGGGTGGCATGGCCCTCTATGTCAGAGAAGGCATTGAGGTGTCAGAGGATAAGAATATTAGGTGTAGCCCAAAAGAGACGGAGTCTCTGTGGGTTCAACTCACAGAGGCATTTGAGAAAAACTAAACCATGGTGTATGCTAGAGATGATCAGGGCAGGGGAAGCAGAGGATAGGGAGCTCAATGAAGAAATTAGAAGGGGAAAGGCAAGGGGGGATGTTGTGGTGGTGGGGTACTTTAACTTAACCAACGTAGGCTGGGGCATTTCTGTGGCCAGGAGTAAGAGAAGTCGAGCTATGCTTGATACCTTTCAAGACTGCTTACTAAGGCAGCTTGTAAGGGAACCCAAAGACAGGATGCCATCCTGAATGTGGTGCTCACTAATGCTGATGTAATTAAACAGTGAGAGTTGGGAGCCACTCGCAAACAGTGATCACAACTCTGTTTGGTTTGAAGTAGCCCTCATGACTGAGAAAACACACTCTTAAATGTAGGTCTTGGATTTTAGAAGAGTGGACTTCAACAAACTCAGAGAGGTGGTTTGAAATAAATTAAATGGAGTGGGCTATGGGGCAGGGGTAAAAGAGAGATGGAAGATAATCAAAGGGTCCAATCTTGAAGCTTCACAGCTTTGTTTAAGGAGAGTAACCAAATGAAATAAATTCAAGAAACCACTTTGGTTTTCTACAAGGGTCAGGGAAGCAATAAGGGCCAAAAGGATGGCCTTCCACAAATACAAAGAGAATTAGGGGGAGGCAATAAGGGAAGAATACCTTCAGAGGACTAGGGAGACAAAAAAGGGGAAAAGGGAGGCAAAGGCAGACACAGAGCTGTGCTTAGCCAAAAGGGTCAAAAACATTTTTTCCACCATATAAGTGAAAAAAGAAGGAGGAGTGGGAGTTTAGTGAGGCTGTTAGATGTGCGACATGTGATACAGGAGGATGAGCAAAAGGCTGCAGTCCTAAATGATTACTTTTGCTCCATCTTCACCAGGGAAGATAGCAGTCCCCTGCATAAGAATGGTTTTAAAGCAGCTGCAAAAGGGATCCTGGAGTCTGTAAATCTGTCATTTACTGGGGATTAGGGTGCGAAATGGTCAAGCAGCCCTCAAGCCAAACAAGGCCCAGATGGGATACATCCAAGCGTGAAACATGAAAACATACAAATTGATGGCAGAAGGGGACCATGAGATCCATCTAGTCTGCCCGATATGGGCAACTACCCCCACCCCCCATCCTTTCTCTGAAATGATACCCTTTTGCCTGTCCCAGGCATTCTTGAACCCATTTGCTGTTTTGGCCTCCACCACTTCTCTGGGCAGGCAATTCCATGGGTGGACCACCCACTCAGTGAAGAAGAACTTCCTAACATTGTTCCTGAATCACCCACCCTTACGCCTCATATTGTGTCCTCGAATTCTGACACTTTACTGCTCCTGAAGGAGCTCCTCTATCCCTACCTTATTTATACCCTTGATATACTGTAGCTGAATGCTTCAATCATGTCCCCCCTCTCTGTCTTCTGCTCCAGGGAGTACACATTGAGCTCCCTCAACCTAACCTCATATGTCAGTTGATGCAGACCCTAAATCTTTTTACACGGTTGACCTGGCTTGCATTACTGAGACCTGGCTGGATGAGAATTCTGGCCCCATTATGGAGGCTTTAGTTCTGGCCGGGTACTTGGTAATACACTGTCTTAGATTGGACCGCGGGGGGGGGGCGGTCTGTTTTAAGACCAAACTCAACCGCAGTAGTGTATTGGTTGAGGAGACTGAGTCATTCGAGTGTGCCATTGTAACAGGTGTAGGTTGTCAGAACGTTCTCGTCTATCGTCAACCCGGTGACGAGAAATGTTTCCTTCAGGAAGTGGCGGACTGCATCGTCGACATGGCATTGGAGTCACCAAGACTGATGGTTCTTGGCGACTTCAATGCCTGGGTCGATGATGAACTCTCACAATTTGGACAACACATCCACTCCAGTTGATGTCTTCTCTGGGCCTGACACAGGTGGTTACCTCCGCTACTCATAGACCTGGCCACTCCCTTGACTTAGTCTTCCTCCTAGAGATCGAAGCTTCTGATTTGGAGGTGGATCCAGTTGGATGGTCCGATCACTGTACTGTGGGGTTTAGTTTTTATACCTCCCCAGTAGGCCTACCCCTATGGAGATGGTCAGGGACCGCCCTTTACAAGATTTAAGTTCTCAGAGCCTAATGGTGGTTCTTGACCTATCATCCTCCTCGTTTGCCAGCAATGATCCTGAGACTCTCCTGACGGTCTATAACTTGGCCATCTCGACAGCTTTGGATTCTATTGCTCCTGTCCATATTCGGCCTCTCTCCCTTCATCCTCAATCTCCCTGGTTTGATGGGACTTTGAGGGAGAAGCAGAGACTAGGTCGAAGGTTGGAGCATTGCTGGTGGAAGTCCACCCTTGATGCCGACAGCCTTAGATTGTTGGAACATTATCAAGTCTACCAATCTGCAATCTCCCGTAAGAAGGCAGAATTCCTGTCCAGGAAGATTGCAGTTGCTCACAATCGACCAGCTCAGCTTTTCCATACTGTGGACAGACTGTGCAACCCAGCCTGTCTTCAAGTGCGGACAGCTTTTTCACAATTAGAGTGCGATGAAATTGCTTGATTCTTTGCAAATAAGGTGGCCAACATCAGGGCGGGACTCCAGCCAGCACACTCTATGGGCACTGCTATTGATCAGTGTGATGCTACCACACCTTGGTGGTCTTGGAGTACTTTGGCCGTCCGGAGTTCATGGATGTCATGCAGATCATCCAGAGTGTGCACCCCACATGCTGTAGATTGGATCCTGGACCTACTTTCCTAATTTTGGTAGGTATTGAGGTTATCAGTCCAGTTCTGGCACAGACTGTCTGGTGCTCCTTGGAGTTTGGAGAGTTTTCTAGCTCTCTGAAAGAGGCTGTGGTGACACCTCTCTTGAAGAAAGCTTCCCTGGACCTAGACTGCCATGCCAATTACAGACCTGTCTCTAACCTTCCTTTTATATGGAAGATTATTGAGAAAATTGTGGCTGTGCAACTGGAAGACCATTTGACCATCCATGACATCTATGAACCACTACAGTCTGGTTTTCATAAGAGACATAGTACTGAAACAGTGCTGGCTTGGGTGCTCAATGATCTCCTGATGGCTAAAGATCAGAAGAACCATTCCATCTTGGTCCTTCTAGATCGCTCTTCAGCTTTTGACACCATGGACCATGAGGTATTGTTGGGTCATCTGAGGTTCATCTGTGGACTGTCGGGAGCAGTCCTCAGGTGGTTTTCATCTTTCCTCATGGGTAGAACTCAGAGAGTGGTGTCAGGGGTTTATTCCTCGGACCCTACTTCTCTGTCATGTGGAGTCCCTCAGAGTTCGGTCCTCTTACCCATGTTGTTCACTGTGTATATGCTGCCCCTCAGAGACATTGTAAGAAGGTATGGTCTGAGGTTTCACTGCTATGCTGATGATACCTAGCTCTAGCTATCTTTCGTACCCGACCAGAATGGAGCTGTATCGGTCTTTAACAACTGTCTGAAAGAAATCCAAGACTGGATGGATTCCAGTTGGCTAAAGTTGATCCCAGACAAAACTGAGGTGTTGGTTGTGGATCCAGGTAGTCGGATGGGGGGTTGGGGGAGGGTGCGCCCTCAGGAATTGTTCTGGGTGGTGCCTCAATCCTGACCTCTGAACGGGTGTATAACCTGGGGGTAATTTTTGACGAAGGACTGACCTTGCATTTGCAGGTGTTGGCAGTAATCAAAACTTCCTTTTACCATTTTAGGAATATCTCCAGGATTAGGCACCTTGTTCCATCTGATGACCTTCCGACATTGATCCATGCCTTTGTTTCCTCTCGCTTAGATTATTGCAATTCCCTTTACCTAGGGCTTCCTGGGGTAGAAATCTGCTACTTGCAGCTGATGCAGAATGCTACAGCCCGGCTTTTGACAGAGTCTTTGCAATCTTGTCATATTGCACCGGTGCTGCGCAAACTGCACTGGCTGCCAGTTCAGTGGCGGATCACCTATAAATTCGGCTTGCTGACTTTTAAAGCCCTATGTGGACTCAGCCTGCACTACCTGAAAGAGCTCTTGATTCCCTACCAGCCCAGTCAATCACTCCACTCGTCTGGCGAGGGGTTGCTAGATGTTCCAAGGGCATGTTTAAAATCTTCTGGTGCAAGAGCTTTTGAGTTCGCTGCACCTATGCTTTGGAATTCTTTACCCCGTCGGATTCAGAAGTATGCAACTGTGGAGTCATTCAAGCAGGATTTAAAGACTTATCTGTGGCTTCAGGCTTATAACAATTGAGTTTGCTGTTTATTTTATGATATGTGTATGATTTTATGGTATATGTTATGTTTTAAATTTGATTGGTGTTTTACAATGTGAAGCACCTTGGCTTTGTATAAGGCACCATATAAATAAATGTTATTATTATTATATTATTATTATTTTTGTGGCTATCCTCTGCATTGCCTCAATCCTATCGATGTCATTCCTAAGGTGTGGCCTCCAGAATTGTACACAGTACTCCAGGTGGGGGAACACCAGCGCCCTGTAAAGTGGCGGCACCAATTCCCTTCTGAGACTCGTGATTCCCCTCCCTATGCAGCCCAGCATACCACTGGCCTTTAGCACTGCCTTTTCACACTGATTCATCACCTTTAAGACATCTGATATGATGACTCCTAGGTCTCACTCCTGGTTGGTGCATGCCAGCTGCTTTCCTCCCAGGCAGTATCGCACCTTGGGGTTTCCCTTGCCTAAGTGCATGACCTTGCACTTTTTGGCATTGTATTTCAACTGCCAGGTGTCTGACCAATCTTCAAGTTTCCTCAGGTCTGATTCCATGCTTTTGATTCCTTCTGGGGTGTCCACTATGTTGCAGATCTTGGCGTCATCTGCAAACAGACACACCTTCCCTTCCAGTCCATTACCGATGTCAGCTATGAATGCACTGAAGAGTAGGAGCCCCAGCACTGACTCCTGAGGCACTCCACTAGTCATTTCCCTCTCCACTGATACCACTCCATTTACCCGCACCCTTTGTGTTCTTCCCTTCAGCCAATTGTTCACCCAACCCAAAGTAATAGACCAGGGAGGGGCTGTGGATATGGCCTACCTAGATTTTAACAAGGTATTTGACACAGCCCACATGAAAGATTAATATACAAGTTAGCCAGCCTTGGAGTGGGTCCCAAGGTGGTACCTGGATAAAAAATTGGCTGGACAACAGGACGCAAATTGTAAAAGTAAACAGAGTTCACAGTGAAGAAAGGAGGGTAACTGGTGGGGTACTGCATGGTTCAGTACTGGGACTGATCCTCTTTAATGTCTTTGTAAGTGACATTGGAGAGCACCTGGAAGGAAAAGTATGTCTCTTTGCAGAAGACACAAAGATCTACAACAGGGTTGCTACACAAGGTGGGGGTTTAAAGGATGAAAAGGGGCTTGGCAAGGTTTGAGGAATGTTCAAAGGTATGGCAGCTCAGATTCTATGCAAAGAAGTGCAAAGTAATGCACCTGGGAAACAAAAACCCAGGGGAAGAGTACACAATGGGGGGTGAGATACTAACAACAACAAAAATCGAAAGGGATCTGGGAGTAATTATATCAGATGACCTTAAGGTGAGCAAGCAATGTGAGAAGGCAGTAAGAAGGGCTGGGAAGATACTGGGATGCATCAGGAGAGGCATCAACAGTAGAAAACAGGGAGTTGTTATCCCTCTGTACAGACAGTTGGTGAGACCCCATCTGGAGTACTGCATGCAGTTCTGGAGACTCCATCTCTGCAAAGACATAGACAGAGTGGAGGCTGTTCAGAGGAGGGCAACCAAAATGGTGCAGGGTCTGCACCAGAAGACATATGAAGAGAGACTAAAGCAGCTTAATATGTATAGCCTCGAGGAAAGGGGGGGGGACATAATAAAAACGTTTAAGTACCTCAAGGGAATTAACAAAGTCTAAGAGGGTAGCATCTTTCAGAAAAAGAGTTGTGCAAGAACAAGCGGGCACAATTTGAAGATAGAGGGGGGACGGCTCCGAGGTAATGTTAGAAAGTATTTTTTCATGGAGATGGTTGTGGATGCATGGAACAGCCTGGCTGAGGAGGTTGTGGAGTCAAGAACAGTGGCAGAATTCAAGAATGCATGGAACAGACATAAAGCAATTATAGTGGGGGGTAGGAGGAAGTAAGCTGTTGGTTAACTAGAATCTGAAGCTTATCCATCAGGTAGGGAAATGGACAGACTAGGTGGGCCAAGCGGTCCTCATCTGCTGTTGAATTCTATGTTTCTATGTAACCCACCACTTTCTTACCTATGCCGATGCAGTCCAGCTTCTTTACCAGCCTTCTGTGTGGAACCGAGTCGAAGGCCTTACTAAAGTCCAGATAGACCTCATCCACCACTCCTCCTTGGTCCATTGCCTTTGTTACTCAGTCAAAAAAGTCAACCAGGTTTGTCTGGCATGACCTTCCAGCCATGAAACCATGCTGTTTTGAGTCCTGTTGCTCACTGGATTCCAGATGTGCTATTATTCTTTGCTTGAACAGTGTCTCCATCAGTTTTCCTACCACCGATGTAAGACTCACTAGGCAGTAATTTCCAGCCTCCTCCCTGCTCCCTGATTTGCAAAGTGGAATCACTGTTGCCCTTTTCCAGTCTTCAGGCACTGTCCCGCGTTCTAGTGATTTGGTGAAAAGTGTGGCAATCTACCCCACTGCTAGCCCTTATTTGTAGATATTATTCTGTTGTATATATATTTTTGTGTAACCCTATGTATATGTACATGCCAGTGTCAGCAAAGGCACATAGAGAAAAGACTGGATTTTTTTAAAAAAGGGGTTTGACCTTCCTCTGACCTACAAGGCCAGCCTTGCTTGCAGAAATCTTTTTTTTTTCCAATTGTTTTTTTTTTTCAATTGTTTTTAACCAGGTGAGACACACTAAGCTGAAAGCTTGTTTACAGGTGCAACCTGGGAGCACAGAGAAGTTAAGTGACTTGCTCAGGGTCACACAGTATGCAAGTGGGGGCTGTGGGATTGAAACCCAGGTCTCCAGATTTGCAGCTCAGAGCCTTAAACCACTGCGTTATTCTGCCTCCCAAGTCCCAATCTGACAAGTTCTTGTCAAAAGCTTGAGGATACATGATCAGAGTATTCCTCTAATGTTATCTGGCCAATGGAAACAGAAGTAATAAAATCAGCTTGTATCATCATATAACTTCCTCATAACTAACTAACTTAAGACAGTTCAAAATCCCAGAATGAGAGAAGCTATTTCCACTGCTGTAAACCCTTAAGATCAAAAGGAAAATGGTCTTAGACAAGAGGTGACAGAAAAGGTTTCCACAATACACTGACATTTTTTTCTAAGTGCCAAGACTTTGGGAAAGTGCAAGAGTGACACCCGGTGGCCTAAAGTGGAAGGACCAACCTTTATTCACAGAAGGGCGAGTCTTTATTCACAGACTGGGGTGGTCTTCTATACAACTCTCCAGCACAGACACTCAGGGCCATTTTTGCCATTCTGTTTGGACTCTTTTTCTTGATCACAGAGAACAGCTGTCAGCACAGGGACTGCCTAAGAACCAAAGGCTGCTACAGAAAGACTGAAATATTTTGTGAACCAGTGATTCTCTGGAATTTGACATCTTAATACCTCAGGTAGACTAGCTAACTGTTTTAGTGCATTTCATTGTACATTTTTCCATTTTTTTCTGTACACTGTAACCCAAATTAATATTCTCTTTTTAGTTGTAACTGTATGAATGTTAGTAAAACTTTTGTTTTTCTAAAGAATATCTGTCTGAGTAAGAATTCCTTGTGTTGCATGTGTGACTGCAGAAGGTTTATTAATAATCTGTGACAACTGGTTCTTGCTTAGAGGGGCCACAGTAAGCAACCAAATTGAAAGGTGTCTGGAAGGGACATCTGGACAAACAGGGAGAATACCAAAGTCTACACAGATTTTGAACCAGGGTGTTGGCCAAAGGGAGAAGGCCAAATCAGATTTTTATGTTGCCACTACAAACAGAGTGTGATATCTGGGTCTTCCTCCTGTGTGTAGTAGCCAAGGAAGGGTTCACATTTAGCCATAAGACTCAAGCTGGCGTTGTGCCCTTATCCAGAGCTAGAAGGACGCCCTGCATCCTTGTGGCAGAGGTGCAGTCGTGACATCGGTGAGCATTCTAAAAGGACAAGGAGGGTATCTCTGCCCCCCCATCATGGATTGCACTTAAGGGCGGGCACTGTGAGCTCAGTGGGCCTGATCCTCAGGAGTAGGTTTGTGACAAAAAGCTCTATCGGGGCGCTGCTATCACACTCCACAGTTCCTTGATAACTTTTGGGTGAATCTCATCTGTCCCCATGGCCTTGTCCACCTTTAATTTATTTAGGGCTTCTGAGACTTGTCCCTCCATGAAGGGGCTCAAGTCTACCTCTTCTTCCTGGGTGCAACTGCTTTGCAGGTTTGGGCCGTCCCCACCGTTTTCCCTAGTGAACACAAAACATAAATATTTATTTAGGACTTCTGCCTTCTCACTGTCCTTCTGTACTAGTCCCCCTCCTGAAACTGCTAGCCTTACTATTTCTCCTTTAGCCTTTCTCCTTTCTCTTATGTACCTAAAAAAGGTTTTGTCTGTCCCTCTAACACCCTGTGCTATCCTTAGCTCAGTGTGAGATTTAGGTTTTCTTATTACTTCACCTGCTTCCATCTGTGCAACTAAGTAAGTTTCATTGTCTTCATCCATGTTTGATGCCTTATATGCCTTGTAGGCCTTTCTTTTCTCCCTTACTATAGTAGCCACCTCCTTGGAGAACCAGAGGTGGTTCCTTCTCTTATTTGCCATGCTGACCCTCCTAGCACACTGCTTGGGTGTTCAGAGAATTTTCAGATGAACTGGCTGAATCTCTGGCAGGCCTTTTTGATAGCTCTCTTTGAATGGGGGTTGTCCTGAAGGACTGAAGGGTGGAAGATATGGTTCTGCTTCATAATGGAGAAGACAAAGAACAGCGAGGCAACCACAGACCCATTAGTCTAACCTCTATTATTGGGAAGGTGATAGAGTCACTTATCAAATCAGACCTTGTGGATTATCTGGAAAATGATGGTCTCCAGGATAGTAAGCAGCATGTCTTTGTGGCAGGGAAGTCATATCAGACAAATTTAACAGTCTTTTTTGGCTGGGTTACAAAGGAATTGGCTAGAGGCCATGCAATGGAGCTGCTGTATTTTGACATCAGCAAGGCTTTCAACTCTGTGCCTCACAGACACCTGCTGAAGAAGTTGAGGGACCTTGGGGTAGCTAGAGATGTAGTTAGATTGGTGGGGAATTGACTAAGAGGGACACAGCAGTGGGTAGTGGTATATGGAGTTAAATCAGTGGAGAGGGAAGTCACAAGTGGGATACCACAGGGATCTGTCCTGGGTTGGGTCCTTTACAACATGTTCATCAGTGACATTGGAGAAGGGATCCAGGGCAGGCTAGATCTTTTTGCAGATGACACCAAGCTCTGTAGAACAATAGCTAGTGCAGAGGGAATTAGAGAACAAAAGGATATACAGAGGCCAGAGAGATGGTCGAGGGTCTGGCCGTTGAATTTGAATGCCTAAAAGTGTAAGGTTATGCACCTAGGACAGAATACTAGATAAGTGGAGTAAAACTCAGTACTACAACTAAGAAGTGTATAGGGAGAGGTATTGACAGTAGGAAGAAGGAGGTGATACTCCCACTTTATAGATACTCAGTGAGGCCACTTCTGGTGTACTGTGTCCAGTTTTGGAACCCTCACCTTGGAAGACAAGGATAGACTGAAGACAGTACAGTGCAGGGTAACAAAGATGATTCAGGGTCAACAAGGAAAGTCCTATGTGGAACAACTTAGTACATGGAATATGTATTAGTTGAAGACCAGAAGGGAGAGGAGGATATGATAGAGACATTCAAATTCCTGAAGGAAATAAATAAGGTGAACTCTGAGGAACTGTTTACCAGAAACAACAGCTCAACAACATATGGGTATGACTGGAAGCTGACGGGGGAAGGTTCAGGAGGGATGTGAGAAATAATTACTTTACAGAAAGAGTAATGGAACTGTAGAACTGCCTTACAGCCAAAGTGGTAGCAGCCAAAAACGTGGGTGTTTTTAAGTGTGCTTGGGACAGAATGAAGGATATAGTCATCACTGCGAGTGACAAGGTAGGGGAAAGAAATAGGATAACCGTTGGGCAATGGCAGGTTGTGGAGTTCTACAGAGACCCATGGGTAGACTGGATGGACCATTGGTCTTTTTCTGCTATCAGTTTCTATGTTTCTATGTATCCTTCACTTAGTGCCAAACTGACATGAAATTGGAGGGCTTTTGACCAAGTTAAAGAGATATTTTCTACTCTGGGGGGTTATTATACGCTTTGTTACTTGGGTTCTGTGAAGTTCTGTAGTTATGTTTTGGTAGGGTTTCTTCAAAATGATTAAATATTCATTGAAAATGTATGCTATAGCAATGTTTGTTGGGATAAAAAAATCTGAATGCCTGCATCTCCCCAGAAGTCCCTAACAAGCCACAAAAATATGTAATAATTTTTTCACAGATTTTTCAAGGATTTTTTTCTCCATTTTTCTGTGAGAAGCATTAAACATCCATGGGAAGAAATCTAACTCAGTAGCACAGAGTACTGAGATATGACTGACAACCCAGATTCGGGAATGAACTCAGGTTGCAGGGGTCAGCCAAGGGGTGGAGAGAATACAGTATCCTAGGGAATGCTCTCCTCTCATGGGAATGGGTGACTAAGCTGTCTTGGCCATTGGCTGTCACCAGATGGAGGCCTGGGGTGATGCAGGCTCCAAGAGACTTCAGCGGGTGAGGGCTGCAATCTCATGGTGAGTGTGTACCTCCACATGCATGCACTTGTGTGCTGCTGCAAATAGAGGAATGGGGAGAAAATGGAGTTGGTATGCTTACTGAAGCCCTGCCTGCTCCATCTCGGCCTGCACTACCACTCAGTCCCTAGGGCACTTCTAGACTGTGCACTGGGGAAAGGATGGCCCTCCTTTTTCTGGTCCTGCTGTGGAGGGAATCCATGGAGGACTTCAGCCCTCAGGACTGAGGGGGGTGGTAGCCGGTCTTTGGGGACGAAGACAGGGCTAAACAGCTGCCTGCCTGACGCTGAGAAAAAAAGACTTTACGGGGAAAAAAACATCAGTAGGAAGAAAGGAAGCCATAAGCCTACCTTTCTATCTATCAGAAATAGTAAATACATCAAGTGGAATCTTGTTAAATTTTACCAAACATTTTTTGGAAATTCGACACCTGTGGGAAAGTACAATTCCCTCAATTCTACTTAAGGAATTTTTTTTATTCATAATGTCTTACAGTACAAAATACATTAAACTGTACCACCAATGAGTTTGTCTTGCATTGTTTTTTTATAGTTGGTAATGCATTGGCAACTCGTATTTCACTGTTTTTTTCATTGCTTAACCAGTTCAAGAGCAATGTTTGTGTCATGTTTTTTGCAACTCAGTTGGAATGCAATTACGGTCCAGTCATGATGCAATTCAAAACTGAGTTTTAACTCTAAACAAACAGTTTGTACATGGCTTTGTGCTGGATCCAGCATCACTTACGGAACACTGTCAGAAATGCTAAAGTAACTTGTTAGAGGAATAGTTTAAAGGGGAACAGTCAGCACCAAGAGCCCCACACTCAAGTGTAGGCTGGTCCCTATATACACTTTGGGTACAAAAACATTTTTGTTTACTTACTGTTTACTGTAGTATAGTAGATAGTATCACATTAATTGTGCTTACTGCTAGGCTGACATCTTCTGTTACTATAAATCCCAGAATCCCCTGCAGCTTACATCAGCAGTACTGCAGCAGAGAGAGATTCAATATTCTGCAGTGCATGCTGGAGTTTAAACAAGCTCTGATTTTTGTTTGCTGGTCCCACTGTCCTCCCAGGGCTAAGTACAGTCACAGAGGACTGTACCCTGATGAAAAGTAGAATCAGAAAACATCTGATCAGAGATTTAAAAAGCTTAACATGCACTGCAGGCTTTTGAATATCCTACTGATGCAGTACTGCTCGGATGTTAGCTGTAGGGCATTCTGTAACAGAAGATGTCAGCCTAGAAATAAACAAAATTAATGTGAGCAATCTACTATACTACAGTAAACAGTAAGTAAACCAAATTATTTTTGTACACAAAGTGCACACTGGGATCAGCCCCGCACTTGACTGTGGAGCTCTATGCACTGACCGATTTCCCTTTTATGT
Organism: Neoceratodus forsteri; assembly: GCA_016271365.2. Lineage (NCBI taxonomy): Eukaryota > Metazoa > Chordata > Ceratodontiformes > Ceratodontidae > Neoceratodus > Neoceratodus forsteri. Next base: position 406,256,951 of record CM028135.1, read on the forward strand.
AAATCGTACTATATTTGTTATATCTCAACAAAGGGGCACAAGCTTGTTGCTCCAAAAGAAACTTGGGCCAGTGTAAAGCAAGTGGGTCCCACTGAAGACATATAGTAAGCAGCTGAAGTAAGTAAATAAGCAAGTGAAATACATAGGGCATGTTAGGCAACTCATTACCAACATGGACTGTACCTTGTCTTAGTTGTACCATGTTTTACTCCTTTGGTATTTATAAAGGGGTCACATTCCAAAAAAGCTAAACTTCAAAGATGTTGTGAAGTTTTTGCCATCTGCAGAAAATGGGGCTAAGTCACAAACTTTACTGCTCACAAAGACCTTATGAAGTGACCCCACTTTATTGCTTCTATAAAATGGGCCCATAGGCAACTTTAAAAAAATGAACACTCTAAAAGTTTTCAAAGCCACAAAAAATATAATAAAAATGTTGCTAAATAATGTAAGATAGTCCCTCCATAGATGCTTTCACCTGTCAGTCATCTGTCTCTTCACATTCAATACATTGTGTGATTGTTTACCATAGAATAGAAGAATTCAAAGCTCTGCATTATTCCAGTAGTAGACTGCTCCCCCACCCCGCACACACGGAATGGTAAAATGGAATAGAAACATAGAATTTGACGGCAAATAAGGACCACTTGGCCCACCTAGTCAGCCCATTTCCCCTACCTAATGAATAAGCTGCAGATCCTAGTTAACCAACAGCCTGCTTCCTCCGACCCCCACTAGAATTGCCTTATGTCTGTCTCATGAATTCTTGAATTCCCCCACTGTTTTTGACTCTACGACCTCCTCAGGAAGGCTGTTCCATGTATCCACAACCATCTCTGTGCAGAAATACTTCCTCACATTACCTCTGAGCCATCCCCCTCTATCTTCAAATTGTGCCCCCTTGTTTTTGCACATCCCTTTTTTCTGAAAGATGCTACCCTCTTGGACTTTGTTGATTCCCTTGAGGTATTTGAAAGTTTCTATCATGCCCCCCCTCCTTTCCTCGAGGCTATACATCTTTAGTTCCTTTAGTCTTTCTTCATATGTCTTCTGATGCAGACCCTGCATCATTTTGGTTGCCCTCCTCTGGACAGCCTCCACCCTGTCTATGTCTTTGCAGAGATGGGGTCTCCAGAACTGTACACAGTACTCCAGATGTGGTCTTACCAACTGTCTGTACAGAGGGCCAACAACTTCTTGTTTTCTACTGGTGATGCCTCTCCCTATGCATCCCAGTACCCCCCAGCCCTTCTCACTGCCTTCTCACATTGCTGGCCCACCTTTAGGTCATCTGATATGACTACCCCCAGGTCCCTTTCCATTTTTGTTGTTGCCAGTATCTCATCTCTATCGGGCTATGAAGAACATGAATTCAAAATGTTTCAGATTTCACTGGTATACATATGCAGACACACACAGGCCTCAAGTGGAGCCAGAACCTCAATGTTATCTGTTGCCAGAAAAGGAGCAGAGAGTTCTCGGGCAAACTGGCAGGGATAGGATGGGGATTTTTCATGATCATCAAAGAAACAACAGCAATGGAAACTCTAAATAGCACTTGATTTTTTTAATTTGTGTATGTGTGTTGGAAGGGGCTATTGAGTGAAAATAACATTAAATTATTTACTTTATTTAATTGAATGGACTTTTATTTTTAGGGCCTAGTTGATATTTTTTATATATGAGTAAAGACTGCAGCCATGTTCGTGATGGAAATTAGGAATTAAGTGGCTTATGAATTCTGTGAACTACCTTGGTTGGCAGGGACTTGTTTTTAGCCATTGGTGGTGTCTCTTGCTGCCATGGCTAAAACCAAGTCTCAGCCAATCAGGACACAGGGACTTCCTTGCCCATTTTATATAAACTGATTAGATGGCTACATTGCTGCGGAAGTACAAGGACGTGACAATGGTGACTGTGTACAGTCCTAGACTTTTAGGGGAAGGAGTAGGATGCATCTCTATCGGGCTGTGAAGAACATCTAACATAAACAAAATCATTACTTGATTTAAAGCAGCTACTTTTTTAAACTTTGCATATAAAGTGCTCTCAGGTGTGATTGGAAGTGAGATGGAAGTGGAATTTTTTTTAAAAAAAAAGCATTTTATAGCACATAATTTGTGCAGTTATACAGTATGTATTCTCAGTCCTCTGAGCTGTTGTGGAATGTGAGCAGGGTTTCAGAAACATGCTTTCACACAGATATTTTTCCTGATTTCACCATCAATGTTGGTAGCCATACTATAAAATGGAAGTGAAGTAAAAGTGAGCTGAGGTTTGGAGGGGAGCTGTTAATTGTACAGTCAAAATGATGTAGGTACATATAGCAGTCTACAGGTGTAGGTCACTACTATTTCTAGAAGTTATGTCTGTTTTACATGTTTAATGATGCTGGCAGAATAGAAGGAACAGCAGCCCGCATGGTAGGCTGCCATCACTGTTTTAAAAAATGATGTCTGTCTTACTCATGTTTATTACTGCTAGCAGTATAGCAGGTACAGCAGCTGACATGACAGGTCACCAGTGTTTCCAAAAAATATACCTGTATGACATGTTTATTGTGACTGGCAGAATAGCAGGTATAGCAGCCAACATGGTAGGACACCACTGCTTCCATAAAGTATGCTGTTTCATATTTTATCTTTTTTATCTTTTAAAACAATAAAAAAGTCCCAAGAAACCCATTTTATAAGCACAATAATACACACAAATGTTGTGGGTTGTGCTGTAATAAATCCACTCATGGACAGTTAAACCCAGTCAGCCAAACCTTGTAGTTTCCACACACCCATTTCATGGGTTTATTAGTGCACAGTCCATGCCACTCTTGTGTGTTGTTGCTTTCTTGAGTACAGCAGAGGTTGTGGGTGCCAAAACTATTGTTGGTTTCAAACAATGCTGGGACTGAGTTAAGGACTTACTAGTTACTAAGGGGAGTAGTGGTATGGCAGAGCACAAGGGGGAAGGGGCACAAATCCAGACCTAGACAGCAGGTCTCTGGGTAGGGTACATCAGAGCAGACTGGATGGACTGATGATCTTTTTCTGCCAACAATTTCTACATTTTTATGTTTATTGTTGCTGGTAGACTAGCAGGTACAGCAGCACATATGGTAGGCCACCACAATTTCTAAAAATTATGTCTGGCAGGCATATTTATTGTGGTTGGCAGAACAGCAGGTACAGCAGCCCACAAGTCAGGCTGCCACCACCATTTTATAATCATTATTCTTGTATGGCATCTAAGGAGGAGGAGGAGGATTCAATGACTGTAGACTGGCTCACTGAAACTGGCCCCTGAGGAGGATGGGCCTGCCTTGCTGTGCTTTTATTTATTTATTTATTGAAATGTTTCACCAGGAGGGCACACTGAACAACAAGTTGCTCGTCTCACGATAGTTTTTAAGGTCAGTGGACTTACTCAAAGTCATCCAATTCATTATCATTACTATCATCTTTATATTTATATTAGAATCCTCCCTCTTCATCTTCAATATCTGAATTTGAACCAGATGGGAATTCAGGCAGGACCTGTGATGCAGCCTGTTCCTTAGCTAGTGGTAGCAGAGAGGTGACGTGGTGGTGCATTACGGTGCTACTCATTTTTAAGAATGTGAGTCTCTTGACATTTTTGGGTGACAGATTAGTTCATTTGACAGTAATAATGACCTCCTGATGAACTGTACATGATTTCAGAGTGGCATGGGGTCATTATGTCACGGCCAAAACCATGCAAAACAACAATGCCACATGCAAAACATTGTGCAGCAAAATAAGGTCAGCAAAAAATGCCAACCGGGAAACAACGACGCACACCATTAGAAACAATAGGGAAATCTTTGTTTTTGTGGGGGTCTCCACCACCCACACCCCCGGACTAAAAATAATTACCTCCAAGGGGGTGTGGACTTAGGGGATGGGGCGCACATTGGGAGCGGGAAAAATCCTTTTCTTTGGTCAAATAAAAATGCCACAGCAGGACAGGACCCAGGAGGAACTGAACCGCACCCCAGATCCCCGACACTGCAGGGTGCTGGTGCTCTATTCACTTCACCGCAGGTGGAGATTAGCCAGGCACCACAACAGCAGCATACTAGACACTCCCCCCTTGTGAGCCTACAGTGACAGGGGTAGCAGTTATTACTGCACGCTATGAAACCCCTGTCACTGTAGATACAGTCACGCTTTCTACAGTGTGGTTATGCTTGTGCAGTTTTGGCTGCAACATATTGACCTGGTACTTTCAGAGTTGACACGGGATGGTGCACATTTAAAATAGTATGTTGCCACTGCAGACAATTCCAGCCACTCCTGAACCTATGTTGCCCAGTAAAAATGTGCTCCGCATCGATGTTCAAGTTCTTTGAGTCAGTCAAGTATACAGTCTTCACCATACACTCTACAGGCTTACCACTGATATCTTCTTTTGCTCTTCCTACAACTCATCAACACCCATTGTGATTATACTGCATATGGAGGGTTGGAGCTGCTGCTATACATACTGTTACAAGATGTGACCCCCTTTTACAATGGGGTTGTCATGTGTCTGATACTGTAAGCATATTGCCCATTTGTTGTTTGTTTTTTTTGTTTTTTTACTCTTGTCCTGGAGAGTCTGCCCACTATATCAATATCAATGTCACCATTAACATTTTGGAGTCTTTTAGTCTTATACTGAGTAGTGGGAAAAGAAACTTTGGGGTGACACTTGTTGACTTTGGTTTTTTTGGATTGAGATTCCCAGGTAGCTTCTGTTACATCATCATTATCATCTCACTCAATCTCCTCTATTTCATCCTCACTGTTCTATGCATAGTCTCCCCCCATATCCTCAACAACGTTTTCCTCAACTGCCACTCTTCCTCCCCTTTAGGTGTTTGCAAAACTGTTGTGGTGGGCTGGAATGCATTGTTTCTGCCTTCCACGCCTGGAATCATAGCAACCAAGTCAGTAGCTATCATCCTGTTTCTGCCGTGATTCTGACTGATGAGTGCTAGTACCTACCACATCTGGTGTTGATGATATCTGCTCTTCCTTCTCTTCATGCTGAAAATGAGTCCCATGCCTGGACCTTTCCCACTTCTATCTCTTCCTTGAGCACTCCCATCATATACCAGCAGCATCCACACTGAACTGATTCAAACACTAAAGTGCACAACAGGACTATTTTTTTACAGCCCTATGCAAATAACTGTTCTCTTGTACAGCCAGGAATTGTACTGAGGTGCACAACAGCACTCTTGCTTTACAACTCTGCACAAACAACAGTGTCTCAAACAGCACCTGCCCCCCCAAAAAAGAAATGTCCGTATGTCTTACTTAAAACAAAATGCGTGCAGCCTAAACATTGAAGTGCACAATAGGACTGTTCCTTCATGGCCTTACACAAGGAGGGAGGAAGGGATGGAAAGAAAGAAAGAAAGAAAGAAAGAAAGAAAGAAAGAAAGAAAGAAAGAAAGAAAGAAAGAAAGAAAGAAAGAGAGGAAGGATTGTTGTCTCGTAGAGCCTAAGAAGATTTTTTTTTCTATATCTTATGTTAAACAAAATGTGCGCTGCCTAAACACTGAGGTGCACAACAGGGCTGTGGTTCAACAGCCCTACACAAGTAATTGACTATTGTCTTGCACAGCTCAATGTTCTTTTCCTATAACTATTTCTGTATTAAAAAAAAAAATACCCATTTCCAAAATCATAGTCATTGTATCCAGTGGCCCCTCACAATCAGTGATCAGCATAGACTATAAAAACCAACAGCTACACTGGTAAAAAAATAAAGTTTAAAACATGTCATAAAAACAACATTAAAACTGGGAGATGTCTCCCCCCCCCAATAATTCAGTTGAGTTGCACTGTTGCACTTTGAGAATAAGGATAGTTAAAACTCTCAAAATATATGATATAACATTTTTTTGTTAATAAAAACTCTTCAAAACTCTTCAAATCCCATCTACAAAGTCTTGGCAATCAAACTAAGCAAAGATTTCTGAACTACTTATGTTTATTTTCAACCTAATAAGGCTGCTTTGTTCAGCATTTACTTCTGCTCTTGCTTCACAATTACACACCGTGCATGAGGCACTATGGGAACTTCCTGATGAGGCACATAACATACATTTTTAATTTTTTTTAATTTTAGTCTTTGGTAACCGGGTAAGGCCCACTAGACACAAGTGCCTGTTTTCAGGGGTGACCTGGGAGCACTGGGCAGTTAAGTGACTTGCTCAGAGTCACACAGTATGCAAGTGGAGGTTGTAAGACTCAAACTCAGGTCTGGTCTGCTGGATGTACCAAGCTTGTTCACACCTCGTTCCTCTAACCTATAGGCTATACTGCCAGCCCTACATCCATCCTTCTGGACACAAAATTAGCTATGAGACCTGTTCTACAGTATGCATTTGTGGATTTATAAAATACTTTGCTAGTAAAGCTTCACCACTGCAGAACAAAAGTCCCACCACCCTCAGTTTTGCAATGAGGAATGTGCAAAAAATGTTCATTTACTTCCTTGCAAAGACCATGTCAAGTGTAGCAGTTGGACTTTGCCTAACCCTTTTACATGTGTAAAAAGCATGATTATTTTAAGGGCTGACTATATGCTATGTTCTGGATGCAATTATGGCTCAAGGGCCTTTCTCTCCAGCTATATGCTGAAGGGAATTACTGGTCAGGTTAGCAAATAGGAGGGCATGAAAAAGGTACATTTAGGATATCTTAGGTCAAGGATGTCTTGTCAGTGGTAGAGAACCACATTCATCTTTTCTTTCATCCATCCTTTAAAAAGTAACAATGGTACCCAGCAGCAGCATTTTGTGCTGCCATGCTGAGGACCTCGGTTCAGAAGTGAGCCCAAAAAGTCATGTCAGGGGACAGGCTATGGCCAAGACAGTTGCTGCTTGGTAGTGCATCTTGGTTGACCCCTGCAGCTGGGACAGGGAGATTGTTCCTGCTGCACCGGAATAGCTGCTGCTGTGTGAGGCTGACACAGGCATCATTCCCACCAGGGGAGGTGGGAGAAAAAAAATTGATGAGAAAAATGATGGATTCAGGCTACATGATGTTCCCTGTGCCCACACCAACCCCGTGCCACCACCCGGACCACCAATCCATGCTGGATTATTCTTCAGGTGGGAGGAGGATGGTCTTCCACATTCTGGCTCCACCATGGAGGGGTCCATGGGGTCTCTGGATCAGGAGAGGTGGTAGCCACTCAAGAGGGTGGTAGGGACAGAAAGGAACTAGCCACCAAGCTCAGTCATGGGGAAAAAAGCAATATGAAAAAAATTAATAAATAACAATGGTAAAAATAAACTATTTTACAAAGTTATTTTTTTAGCTTACAGTAGTCTGATTCACTAAAAGAGCCTAGACACTACCTTTCTGAATTGAAAACAGCACTGTCTTTTATGGACAACATGAACAGTGGCTTTGGAGACCCCTGGCACTATTAGGAAAACTTTGAAAAATGTAAGACTGTGACACCATTCAGCTGAACAATCTCCCGTGAGATCTGAATTTATCCAAACCCTTAAAGTCCCTTAATTCAAAGGAGGCCAGGATGGGGACTGTGAGTCTCCCAGCATGAGAGAGAGAGAGAGAGTGGTGTGAGTCCTTATATTTATACATCTGCTTTTATTCATGGATGGTATGCCATCTTTGTTTACACTCCATTTTATGCTATTTAGTTTATAATGGTTTTAGCTGAAAGCTACTACCTTGAATAAGGCATTTTTACTTTCTGCTGGCAGCATGTGAAGTCTGTGGCCATGTGGAATTGGACACAACTTGGACCTGGACTCATATTGGAGCCGAAGTTAAGGGGTAGATCATCAGTGATTGGCAACATGGGACTACAGTGCCACTGAGGAGCGCCAAGGGTGTTGAGGCAATCATGGACAGGAAACTTGGAGATTTAGAGACTAGGAGACTGTAGATTACTGAAACCTGAAGATTAGGATACAGCTGGAGAGTCGGATGGTTAACAGCTTGGAAGGGAAAAGTAAGAGGAAATCAGAATTGGAAAAAATCAGAAGAATTGAAGGAACTGGAGAATATTTAAGAGCTCTGGAAAGTTAAATGTTGGGGGGTCTTTAGGGGGGTCTTCAGAAGGGCAAAAAGAAATGAAGGACCATGAGACAGATATGGAGAGGGAACTATGGTGTTCCTGAACTGTATTTGGCCCTTGTGCTAGTTTTGTGCTTTATACGCCTGACCGCAAACAGGATGATGGCTCTAAGTAGAATCTGAACTGTGCTAAACACACCATTTTCGGAATGTCGTTACTAGAATTTTGTAACATTTTGCAACATTTCTTAATTACTAGCATGATAATATTTTCCCTTTTTGACCTTTCACTCTCCTTCTGAATCACAGCCCTGCCTTTATAAATGCTAAGTTAAAGATCATTAAGATTGTGAGGTGGATTTATAGCAAAAGTGAGAAAGTCTGTTCTCCCAAACCATAAAATAAAAATAAGCACAAAAAACAGATATAAATGTAAAATCTGCCACACCTTTACTACATGAAAAGTCCAGTATATGAAAAGTGGGCAGTTTCATGGGACCCCGTGCGGCTGTGGCAACTGTAATTCCCATCCCTGAAAGAGAACCAGACAGAGATAGCCTAGGATTTCAAGAAATACTCGATGAGATCTGAGAATTAAGAGCCAGCTCGACTACTTGTCCTGATGCAGGGAAATGTTAAGGGGCCCACAAGAAACCATCCAGTGTTCCAACTACTCAGGTACCATCACTGAACTGTGATCTTGAGGTGCACCACAAGAAGCTGTCCAGCTGGTTGGATGAGTTAGCAAGATATGACATGCAGCCCCAGGCTTGGCAGGGGAGAGAGGGACCAAACAAGCACCCATTGCTGTCAGTGCACCTGCCCGAGTTTTGAGTACGTATTCTTCACAACCCACTAACCATGACTGGAGAATCACTCCCGATGTATTTTCCCAGCCAAAGCAGACCAGAGAAGGTGTGATCTGTTACAATTGTGTGAAAGGTGGATATGTAAAGAGAGAGTGTCGGTCCTCAGAGGATATGCAGGAAAGTGGCCAATAAGCTACGAGAGGAGCTTCAGAAAATGAAGAAGCTTCAGATGGATGCAGCCAATGAATGCAATGGAGTTTCAGCCAAACCCAAGTCCAACTCCTTTGTAGCCAAGTCATCCATTATTAGAGCATCTGAGGCCACCCCCATTGACTTTGATAAGCTAGTTGGCCCACCCACAGAAACAAATGTCAGAATCAACGGTATTTCAACCCAAGCCGTGTTGTACATGGTTCTCAAGTAACCATCAGTTTCAAGGACTGGTATGATCAGCACTTATCTCACTGCCTATTTCAGCCCCTTGATGATCTACATGTGTGGGGACTGAGTGATAAGTCTTATCGCTATATTGGCTATCTTAAAGTGTGGCTTTCATTTCCGTATTCTGTAGCTGGTGTGGGAGACCAGGTAGAGACTCTTGCTCTGGTGCACCCGGAATCTGGGATATATGCTGGAATACCAATGTTGGTCAGCACTAATGCCCACATGTTTGGCTGACTAGCACAATTATTTATTTAATTTATTTATTTATTGGCTTTTGGTAACCGGGAAAGTTCATTAGGCAAAAATCCTGCCTATTTTCAAGCACGACACAGGAGAGTAGTTTTCAAATGGTGAACACATCACAAAACAGGTACATACAGTTTTCAATTACAGGCTTGCAAAATACAGGGTGAATACAATCGTACAGGAAATCACAGAGTAGTAATTTAAACAAGGAATTAACATAGATGACCCCAAGGGAGGGTGTCATGTTGCAACAACGATGCTTAGAGACAGGAAACAGTAACAGTAAAGTAGAGAGAAACCTGAGTAGAGCAGGGTATAGATAAGCAGGACGCAGGGTTCACGGAAGAATTAGGTACAGACACAGAAATCAAGTGCATGAAGGTGGGGAAAAAAGTGCAGATTTGAAGGCTGAGTGAGATGTTTATGCCAGGAGAGACTGAGCAAAAAGACTGGCAGAGCCTTACATATTCACACCATGGTGAGAAAAGTGCACAAACTGCAAAGGTAGCCTAAAGAGGAGGATAAAGATCAGCCTGAGGAAACTGTGTGGAGGAAGAACCCTGCTACTATTGTACTCCCTCCAAAATGCAGAATTAGCATCAGTGGGGAGATCCGCTGGAAAAAGGATGTGACTAATCAAATACTAATGATTGATGCTCCTGATGAAGGTAAGCTGCCTGAGGGGTTGTTAGTTAAGCCTAGCATGCTCTGTGTATGAGCTATATAAAGCTTGGATTAATTGTCCCTTGTTACACCTTGAAAAAGCATCCTGTGAGATGTAAAACTGTTGTTGGTGTTATGGTTTTTGCTGCTACTGCTTTTAACCCTATTTTGTAAAATAAATTACTTTTTTAGCATGACTACCTTTTAATCTGTGCAGTGTTTGCTGTGATGCCCATCTTTACCTTTTCTTTCTGCACTTTTTACCGAGGCTCCAGCTTTCTTTCAAGTAGCTGCCTAATTCCTGGTTCTTTGTCTGTGTATGAGCCCATGCTTATGCCCAGTGGATGGTCGTCCAGGTGCAGAATGTCACTGACAGAGATATTGAAGTCCATAGAGGATACACTCTGGCAAAAGTCTACTGTGCCGATACTGCTGTGCAACCTTCTGGGAAGAAGAAAGAAGATGGTGAAAAATCTGCAGATATGTTTGATTTCAGGGATTCCCCTGTTCCTGAAGAATGGTAAACCTGAATTAGCTGGAAACTAATTCAGAGAACCAAGATCTTCTCCCTAAAAGAGTTGGATGTAAGATGTGCTACAGGTGCTGAGCATCACATCCAACTACACGATGAATGGTTGTTCTAGGAGAGGTCCTGAAGACTAGCTCCAGCTGACATAGATGATGTAAGGCATCACTTGCAAAAGATGCTAGCTGCTGGAATAATACAAGAGTCTCGAAGTCCTTATGCTTCTCCAGTTGTAGTGGTAAGGAAGAAAAATGGAGCAGTGAGAATGTGCATAGCCTTCAGAGCATTAAATAAAAGAACCATTCCAGACCAGTACACTATGCCTCGCATACAAGATGCATTGGACTGTTTGAATGGGAGCAAGTGGCTTTCTGTCTTAGACTTGTGAAGTGGATGTTATCAAATCTCAATGGCTCCTGAAGATAGAGAGAAAACTGCTTTTATTTGCCCACTGGGATTTTACATATTTCTTAGAATGCCACAAGGGATATCGGGAGACCCTGCAACATTCCAAAGGCTTATGGAATGAGCAGTTGGGGATATGAATATCCTGGAGTGCCTTGTATACCCTGATGATGTGATTGTTTTTGGCAAAACACTACAGGAGCATGAAGCTCACCTCTCTAAAGTGCTTGACCGACTGGAAGAATTTGGTCTTATGCTTTCAATAGACAAATGTCAATTTTCCTAAAGTTCTGTAAAGTACGTGGGTCATATCCTGTCTTCACAGGGCATCCAGACTGACCCTAGCAAAGTAGAAGCCTTGACTGACTGGCCCAAGCCCACCAATCTTAAAGAATTACAGAGATCCCCAGGATTTTGCGGCAATTACCGCAGATTTGTTAAATATACTAAAGTGGTGCACCTTCTTCTGAATCTGACACAAGGGTATCCACTCACACACAAATAGTTTAAAAGATACACCGACAATGAAACTGCTAAGATCTATTTTAAACCTCATGAACCTTTTGACAATTGATGGACTGCCGAATGTGATGCTGCTTTTGAAGAGATTATTTATCGACTGACCCATGCTCCTGTCTTGGCATTTGCTGATCCATCCAAACCGTATGTGATTCACACAGACACTAGCTTAAGTGGCCTAGAGGCTATGCTCTATCAAGAATACCCTAAAGGTATGTGCCGAGTTGCTTTTGCCAGCAGAAGTTTGACTAGTTCAGAGAAGAAATATCTGGTACACAAACTTGAATTCTTAGTACTTAAGTGGGCCATAGTGGAGCAATTTCATGAATATTTGTATGGAGCAAAGATCTTTGTTAAAACTGACAATAACCCATTGATTTATGTGCAAACTTCAGCTAAGTCTGATGCCACAGGTCACAGATGGCATTCAGCTTTGTCTACCTATGACTATGCAGTAGAGTACTGCCCTGAGTTAAACCATATTGACACAGATGCCCTTTTCCAGTGACCCATCTCTGAATCACAAGAACATCACAAGTGGGTACGTATCCCTAAACAAACAGTGAAAACTTTGTGCCAAAAATTCGATGAATATGACTCCTCACCCATGGATAGTGCTAACTGCTTGGTGGACTGCCTCAGGCCACCCGATACCTGTTTGCTTACAACTTATTGCAATCTAACTGACTTAGATCTGAGCTGATTGCCTCATTTGACCAAAGCAGACCTACAGAGAGAACAAAGCTTGGACTCACTGCTAAAAGAAGTGATTGCTGTTTTAAAGAAAATAGGTGATGCCTCTCAGTTGCAACCAAATGATGCTACTGCTAGCATACTACTTAGAGAGTGATCTAAACTCAAGTTGCATGAACATTTGCTGTACCGAGAAATAACTGGTAGTTTGGGAGGGCCTACTACAAAGCTACAGCTAGTATTGCCAACCAAGTTTTAAAAAGTTGTACTTAAATCTCTACATAATGATATGGGACATTTGGACAGTGAACAAACTTTATATTTGTTCTGATCATGCTTCTATTGGCCCAGGATGGTGAAAGATGCTGAACAATATTGTAAGACTTGCAGTCGGTGCATACAGAGGAAAGCACAGCCACAAAGAGGCACCCCTTTGGTTAATATTGTAACAAGGGCTCCAATGGAACTTGTTTGCATAGACTTCCTTAGACTTAAACCAGATTCTAAGAATATTTCAAACATCTTAGTGGTTACTGATCACTTTACCCACTGCACTCAAGCCTACCAGACAAAAGGACTAGAAGGCATCCCCTGTTGCTAAGGTGTTGGTCGAAATGTTCTTTGTGCATTACGGTGTACCAAAACAAATTTATTCTGACCAAGGCCATGATTTCAAAAAGTAGGCTAGTCAAGGTGTAACCACCACCCTCCCAGCTACTTTACACAGTTAGCACCCTGGCACCCATAATGGGCACACACTCAAACATTTAAAAATGGTACCACCCCCCAGCTTTGGGAATATATACCAGGCTCATTCTCCTAGAGATCAAGGGGTGGGGGTATACAAAAGCAATAACCATTTGGTATTTACAAAACCAGATCCTAGGGAAAGATTTTTTGCTAAGCATATGCTAGACTTATCTTCTGGAGGGGTACCCAGTAACTCCACACAGGAAGCAATAACATTACTGTCCAGACCATAGTTGGGGTTATATAGTGTGCCTTTATTCAAAAAAGATGTTCTTCAAAGCAAGGGTGGACCCCCAAGGTTTACGGCATCTTGGCACTAGGAACTTGTAGAACAACAAAATCGAACTGTATCTGACAGCAACTCTTTGTATTCCCACTGCAGTAGGACATAGGACATTTACACTTTGTATTCCCACATGTCATAGGACATAAAACAACTTATACATGTATTCCCACGTGTCGTAGGACACAGGACATTGTTCCAGTGGCATATTGGCCACAACTTAAAACCACGTTTTTGCTAGCACTAGCACCATTCTTCATAACCAGAGAAGAATCTGTAACCCACTCCAGGGGGGTAAAATTCTCTTCAGACATTTGGCCATTTGTAAAGTAACCAAGTGCCCTTACTGAACCTGTTAGTCCTGAACTGGTTACTCCAGATGGGGTTCTGCCCACACTTTGCTCCTAAATCCATAATCAGCCATTTTTTCAGAGTTACACCTTAAACACTGGGAAATCTTTTGAATTGTTTTTGAATGAAACTGGCATTCTGAATTCAAATTCACCACCTCAGTAGTGTAACGGTAAAAAGTCCCAAACAGTATGGTATGGTCATACTGTACCTCTAGACATCACACACCTCTGCCAACTTTAATTCAAAGACAGTCTTGCATGTCTGTACTTACAAAAAAATAAATTGTGCCTTCCCTCTGGGCATGGAACACAACAGAACAGGTGCTTGCTTTCTGTAGCAAAAGTCAGAATCCACTCACTGTTAGACATTTCAGGCAGCTTCAAAACATCCTGGATCAAACAGGGGATTGCCCTTTTGATCCATCCACCAGCAGTCCTTTTTACTCCTCCAGGGATGAAAATCAGGAAATCCTGCTGTAGAAAAGGTCTCCACCACTTCTCTTGGCAAGCTGGAGAATACCAGAGCTAGGGTGAGAATTAGGGGTCTCAACTCAGATCCCACTGGCAGCAGCTCTCACTCCCTCACTCCAATTCTACTCACTCAAAACTCTGACTAATACTCACTTGCACTGACTCCAGTCTCAACATTCTCCCTCCCTTTTCAACAGCTGGCACAAGGGTTATGCTACTGTGATAGTTCCAAATGAGTTCATCACTTCCATCTCAGCTGAGACCAAGTAAACAAAAGAGTGATCAGGTGAAAAAACATTTAACTAGTTAATCACCAGCTGCCTCTCCTTGCCTAGCACTGATACTGAGGGGATTCTAGTAACCCTAGGGGACTGGGTGGTTACAAAAGAAATGTCTCTTTGGGGCATCAGAAAATCCAGAATTACCCCATATCATCCACAAGGTGATCCCCAACCAGATACATTTAGCAGTACTTTGCTGGATAAATTGAGCACATTTGATCCAAAAGACAAAAGTAAGTGGAGTCAACAAGTCAGTACCTTGGTCCATGTTTATAATTGTACAAAAACTTATGCTACAAGATTTTCCCCTTACTGTCTAATGTTTGGGAGAGAAGCCTGCCTACCTGTTGATGTGTGTGTTGCAGTGTTTCGCCTGATGGCACCAAATCTGAAAGCTACCTGCAGTGTGTACAAAAGTTAAAAGAACAACTAAATTGAGCTTACCAATTAGCTATAACTATGGCTGCCACACAAAATCAAGCCACTAAAATCCATTATGAAAAGCGAGTGAAAGCTCAAGAGCTAGAGCCATGAGATCGTGTGCTGCTCTGTAACCTCAGAATTCAAGGCAAGCATAAAATAGCTGACCGATGGGGCCATACCCCTTATGCCGTAATAGCCAAGTTTGATGGACTACCAGTGTATAAAGTATGACCAGAAGGAGACACTCATAGTGTAAAGACTATTCAATGAACTCACTTACTACCAATTGGTCAGATAGTGTTAAATGAAATTCAGGAGGCTGATTCTCCTCATCACCCTGTGATCAGGTCTGCTACATGAAATACACAACAAATTCAACAAGCTTCTTCTCCCCAGCCTACTGTTTCTATGAACACTATGGCTAGTGCTAATGATACTGACTCTGAAAATGATGACAAAGAGTTCTGTTCTGCTTATTATCCAACTCCTGAACTTGCAAGACTGTTCCAGGGGTTCCCTTAGTCAACTCGTTGAAATACCCCTGCAAATCAATTGTCTACTAATGATTCTAACCTGTCTGTTATTTCTGAACTGCCAAACAATGATGCATTCAGCATAAGTTCTGAGACAAATGAGCCCCCTTGCAATATTGAGCTAAGTGAACCCAGTGAAGAAGTTGGGCTAAATGGACTGAGAAATCTGTTTAGGTCAAGTGAAAGTCTTGCTGATCCCGAGAATGGGAAATGTCGCTGACTCCGAGAATGGGAAATGTGTACTTGATGATTCCGAATTTGTCAACATACTCCTAAATGATGAGGATGAACCTGAAGAGCCTGCAAGTGACAGTAAGAATCAAGAGAGTGCAGTGGTACCCAAGCTGTTTCATTGGCAGACAGTGAGCAAGGACTGATCACCCCGAATGCTGAAGCAGAAGTGCAAGTGCCAATGCCCGACTTGCCACGTCGCACTGAAAGAACCACAAAACCCTTGCTAAAGTTAACATATGAAACATAAACATATAAATAAAAAATTAATAAATACAACTCCGAGCAATCCTATTAACCTCCTTAAGAATGCTGTACACAAAGGAGTTTACATTACATCCAAATCTTTGCCAAGGCTTGTGTTCACCTCCTCAAAGAAAATAAAAGCCTCCACCCAGTTTGAGCAATGTTGTACCTGTAAAGTGAGGGGGATAACATGAAAATGTTGGGTCTAGGTGTTCAGTAAGCTTTTATTTGTCGAGTAAAACTTTGACCTAAATGTGACTTTCAAATGTCTTTATCTGCACTGTGTTAAATTTAAACAAACAAAAAAAAGTCATGACAATTACTACTGAAATACAAAAGGCCCTTCTAATAGAACTTTCTAGTAGATTTATGACCTAGTATGCATACTGCCTAGCCTAAATGTACTATGTAGATAGTTACTCAGTGACTAACTAGACTTTACACAGTACAAATGTTCATATTTGCCAGTTCTATTATGGACCTGGCGTGGACGTCAAGTTTTCTTAGGTGGGGGAGAGTGTAACGTCTCCCCTCCCAAAGTAGTGGAGCTTAACTAAAGTTGTCTCCCCAGGCATCTTCTTTGTCCCCAGTCTGGCCATGCTCCAGCCTTGCATTCTGCCCTCTGGAACCTGGGCTAATAACCCAGTTGAATCGATGTAAAGTATTGCTGTGTCCACAGTTCCTGTACAAATGTGCGAGCTGGTGTCATGCGCTATAGCTTTATCCAGCAGCCATGTTGTTACTTTGACCTTTTGTTTTCAGCCAATCAGAACTCAAAGGGTCCTAAGAGGTCCTTCAGCTATGGCTGCTGGGAGAAATAGAGAACTGTGTGTTTGGCGCCCTTTATTGGCCAATTGGAACTCCAGAACTCCAGCAGTTCTGAGGGAGCCTCCACAGAGTGAGGAGGCTTAGTCCGTGTGCTTTGAGAGAAAATTTGGAGGCCTATTTTGGTTTCCACAACCAAATAGCCCGGAATTGGCCTGTTTGAATGCCAATATCTGAAGCAGTTACTAGAAGCTCTCAGTGCCGAGAGGGAGTTTCCTGTTAAGCCAAACCTGCTGTGTTTGCCCGAACTGTGTCAGAGACTGTGTGATACAGGCAGAGCTGAAGGTAAATCCTGCATCCAGCTGCCAGAGTGAAGATTGGGAACCAAGCCTGTTGCCAGAGGTTCCTCCAGTTAGAGAACTGTGATTGCCAGAGCCATTCCTGCCAGAAAGGTGTTTCTTATGCAAAGTTGCCACAGTGAGTTTGCCAGAATTTGTTTGTTCAGAGACTGTATCCTGTGTTTACAAGCAAAGCTGCAAAGACTGTATCCTGAACTAAATCTGCATCTGAATCAGCATGGGGAGTCAGCTACCATCGCAACAGCTAACGTTGGTTTGCGGCCACCTCAGGGGTTATGCCTAGAAGTGGGGAGAGTCATGCCAGCCCTGGTCTTTTCTACTGGTCTTGTCTCCAGAAGTCAAAAGCCTGTGGCCTGAAACTGAGACTCCAGAGGTTCAAGACTGCCCTGGGGAGCCATCCATCTCAACCACCATTCAGAGCCTAGATAGCTGCAGAGTCGTGATTAATTTCAGGGTTTGCCCTGCAACAGATGTTTCTTTGTTTCAAGAGTTGTTAAAGTGTTTTGCAGGCCATTGGGCCTGGGATTACACATACCAGTTTGTCAAAGAATCAAGCTATTTGTTCTTTAATGTTCAGCCACCTTTGCATGGTTACAGAAATAAATCAGATTGTTTGTTTAAGTGCACCAATGTTGGCCAACAGGCTGCAACGTGCCAGGCCTGCAACAGTTCTAGTCTGGGTACCCAGTGAAGATAACTGGGACTGTCCATGAGGACTACTAATTGTTGTTTAAATATTTTGCCAAATCAAAAGAAACACAAACACCCAGCTTTTAATTTGTATCCCTTTACCCCATTGTTTATCCCCCTTATAAATGAGGTTTGTTGTTAATGTTAACACTGTCCATGAGCATATTTTTACTTTGTGCCAGCTTACCATGTCTAGCTATAAAGTGCATTGTTGTGGCTAATAACTACTCCTTGCAGGTAAACAGGGTGTATCACAGTAGTAAGAACCCTGTTGGTAAGTGTAGTCACTGTGAGCATATTATTTGTCATCACGGTGAGCATATTATTAGCTCTTGCCAGTAACTGCACTACTGAATGCAAGGTAAATCGTTGTATGCTAATCCACATGTGGGACCACTGGATGGGGCAGTGGGTAGGTACAGCATCCCAAAGGGTTGTATTAGCCTGTCATAAGACCCACTTAAAATCTACTCTGTGTGGAGGCACCATGCAAATAGTTTTACTATTGGTAACGAGCCCCTTTTGTCATTAAAACTAGGACCCAGGCCCCTCAACCTGTATTGTGGGCAGCAGATAAGGGTAGTAGCCCATTTGTACATGGCGCCCAGGTTACATAAATATTTCTAGAGTGTCTTTGCATTTAATAATTGGGTGTTTAGTATCTATACTTTGTCCTGTTCTGAGGCATTAGTGAAGCTGTGTTGCAATGTAATTAGGCTGTGCTCTGAAATGACACATGCCTCATGTTTTCACATAAGGATTCCATGAAGGAAGAAGTCAATATGAGAAGAGGTCTGGTGCACCACCAGGCAAGTCAGGGGCCTTGTATCCTCTGGATCACGTTTCTTTAAAAGAATCGCCCACATCTTGTTACAGGGTTATTTTAACCAAAGGCAATAAGAAAAGTTTGAAAAGTTTTGAGAACTCTCCGCTTCTACTCACAATATTTACTATATCCAACCTCAGTATGGATTTATGAGCGAAAACCCTTACTGTATGTCCCTTCTTTGTTTTTGCATTGCAGGAAATAGGTCAGGAAAAATGGCAGACAATGCTTCCACTGATGCTTTTGCACTATTAAACTGCTTAGTGCCCAAGCTGGTAGTGAGTAGTAGCTTTGCGGGATACTTAATTTTGAATTTGATGTTTGCAGCCATCAACTTCGATCTGGTGCTTTTGTACTCCCCTTGCATCACTCTTGTCTGAGGTGTTAGGTTGTTGAAAATATAAAACTTTCATCCTTCCCAGAATGGCTCTCTTTCATTTTTTCATGAGCTTTTTGCTGCACTGTCTTCTCTAAGAAATTTAACATCCGTAGAATTATGGGCCTAGATCTCTCCCACGGCTCTGGCATGGGGCAAAGAGAGCAGTGCGCCACCTCAGTGGTGTACTGCAGGTCATGTGGAGAGTCTCCCATCACCTCTACACATAGTTTCTGCATGAATCTTGACATGCTGGGTCCCTTTGCTCATTCAGGGATCCTGACTATAACCCAATTATTCCACTGCTTTCACCCATCTTGATCTTTGATTCATGCCTCCAACTTTGTGACCTTACACTTGAGAGCTACAATCTTTAGTTCCTGCATGGCCTGCCTGTCTTCCAGTGAGTTGATTCTCACCTCAATATCACCCACGCAGAGTATGAGAGAGGCTAGAGCATGTTTCAGAGTATTTTTAAAGTTAATCTCTTTATTAAGAACATACAAGTACAAAGTTCATCCACATACATTATGCCATAACAGAGCTATTGAAACAACACCACAAGTACTACATCCAAACATAGTCAACTACTAATGCAGGCTGCAGTAGACTAATATATGGGAGTTGTCACAGGTATACAGTTCAGTTGTCACATGTATACAGTTCAATCAATTTCTTGGAGCAGGTCATTAGAACAGTGTCAGAATAAGTATATATGAGGCAGGAGACGATAGTTAATAAGCATGCAAGTCGTTCCCATTTCCCAACGCAGCAACAAACTGTAACTAGTAACAGAACCAGAAATTAATCTGCTTTACCCTACCGAATACAGTAATATAGCTGATGTACTAACCAGACAAGCTGTGTACTCAGAGTCCAGTCGAGGAAGACCAGGAGTTATTCTCTCTGACAGGATTTAGATTGTAGAAAGGGAGACAAGCAGAGGTTATACTTGTTCAAGGTCTTGTTGGCACAGTAAGGCAGTCTCCCAAAAGTCATCAGTTACTCGACTGCTTGGAGCCATTTAGCAATTGAAGTTTTTTTGTGTGTGTGTGTTCTCAGATACACTGTGGGAGCATTTTCACTGCAACCCCCAATGTTGTGATCCATTGTGCTTTTGAGAAGTGTTTCAGGGTTCTGTCCTTGCAGCACCCCAGCAGTAACAGCAGAGGACCTATGAGCATGTCTAGGTCAACAGTGCCTTCACAAATTTGTGTAACCTGCTGTAAGATGTAAAAGAGGTTGGATCCTGGGAGGGCACATCTCTAGCAGAGATTCTGACTCATAAAACACATTCTTTTCTAAACCTCTGGTGTTCTGTACTATCTCAGAAGGGTTTTGTTTGGATCAATTGGCTCCTGCCATCTCTGCAGGCTCTGTGAGCTCTATCCCAGCAGTGGTCCCACTGGGAGTCCATGATAAAAATTCCAAGCTCAGTTTGATTCTGGGTTCTGGCTTTCTGGATCTGATCCAGTTGAGCATCTCTTTAGGCTTCATAGAGGTGACTAGCACACCCAGTGGGGACCTTCTCCCATACCTGTTGGTGCTGTGAAGGCTGGACTTCATTAGTATTAGGGGACAGTCTGTGGAGATGTTGGAACACATCTTGGATCTATAGATATTTCCAGAAATCCTACTGTGGGATCTGGAGTTGAGCTACCAGGGAGGAGAAGAAGTCCACAATGGTGGTAGTGGGCACATACAGTCCCTGACACTTCTTTCTTTTTCTGTATATGCTTTGTGCTTTTTCCCATTTTTCTTTGGGGTCCCAGTCTCCTGCCTCAGATGCATGCTCATGTGGGGGCACGCACATGCCACGTCTCGAGGCGCCCTCCCTACATGTCGCCCCCTTTGCCTATGCTGGCCACTGAACCTCCACATGGTGGCAGCGTGACTACGGGGAAGGAGATGACCACCCCAAAAGAGGAGAGTTGCCTTCCAGTTGCTCAATCCTGCTTCTCCCCTCCCCCCATGCCAGCACCCCAATGACCTGAGTCCATTCCTGAACCCAGGTCACCGACGTAGCACAAGGTAAGGCATCCAGCACCTCTGCAGCACTGGGCTGGCTTAGTCCCTGACAATTCTGATGCCTTGTGCCTCCCAATTTTTTCTAGTAGATTGTCTTCCCCACAATCTCTACTGCCGGATTCCCCCACAAAGGTAGATATGGGGTCGGGGTTGAATGAGTGGTGATTAACTTGTGCAGATGGTCCCAGTACCTTATGGAGATGTCAATTGTAGGAAAAGGCAGGGGCTTCACCTACCTTTTCTATAAAGTGAAACTGATGGGGATCTGTACCCCAGTAATAAGAATTCAACTTTGAGCCACAAGGGTGTGTGTGAGTCAGAAGCCAAAAACCACTTGACTGACTGGGCCATAGTAAAGGTCATGTGATACCCTAGAAACTGTGGCAGACCCCAGACCCCCTTGTCCACTAGCTCCTTAGCTTGGCCAGCTGTACTTTAGGGGCTTCCATTTTCAGAGGACGGTACCTTGAATGATATCTGATGTATGGAATCACTTAGGAGGGATACATATTGGGAGGTATGACAGCATGTGCACTAACTTGGGTGCCATAATTAATTTGATAGCATCTATCTTGCCTGTCAGTGATAGGTGGAGCATTTTCCACCTGTCCACTTCACATTTTGTGGCAGCTGTTAGGGGCTCTAGGTTTTGAGAAATCATCTTAAGCAGGTTCTGATGTAGTTTGATGCCTGGATACGTGAGCCCCTTGAGCCCCACTTCAGTCTCATGGAAGTGAACATTGCAGGAGAGCTTTTGGAGTTTAGAGAAGGGCTTCTGTCTTAAACTGGTTTACTTTTTGCCCCCAAATTGTTGAGAACTGGTGCAGAAGAGGGAGTACTGGCTGTACTGAATGAGCTGCATTGGACAGGATAATGAGCAGGTCATCTGCATACAGAAAGGTCTTATATTCTTCTGTCCCCACCTAGATCCCTTTCATGGATGCATTTTCCCTGATGGCGATGGCCAGCAGCTGAATCATCATCACAAATAAAAGGGGGGACTGGGAACAACCCTGCCAAGTCCCCTTCTGCAAGGGGAAAGGAGTGGATGTCAGATCATTTGTGAGGACCGCTGTCATGGGAAAGGGATAAAGCAGACTATCCCATTGCCTAAAGACTGGCCCAATGCCCATTTCCTCTAGGGTAGCTTGCAAGTAGGGCCATTCTACCGAGTTGAATGCCTTTTCAATTCCATCACCAGGGCAGCTATAAGGCTGTGGCTGTCATGGCTGTAAGCAATAAGACATGATAGGGTGTGCATGGAACAGATTTTACCACACACCCAGGGTGTGATAAGGCACGAGGCTGCAGGCGGCGTGCCTTCAGCCCTTGCAAGTGTGGTAAAATCTGTTCCATGCACACCCCTGGAATGTCTTATTGCACTTATAAAATTGATACTTTTTTTTTACTTTTTTACTTTCATAAAAAAAAGAAGTTTTTATGTAGAATAAACTGATTTTCTTATGTGAATTTGTGATAAAATAGTCCTTCTGCCAACTAAGTCATGACATTATTCTGCATGTGCTGTGCAAACTTTATCCTATAGTGCAGTGGTATCAATAGTAATGGTTTCTTTTTTTTTCTTTTCATTTTGTTGTTTGTTCCGTGTACTGGTGTGCAGTTTTAATTTTTTTTAGACTGGGACTAACAGGACAGGCAATAGACAGAATGTCTCTTTTATTTATTTTAATTAATCACCTATGGCAGCATGGTGTGGGCGGGAACTGCAGCAGTAGCAATAGGGGACTTGGGGCTGCAACAGGAAAGAGAGAGAGAGAACAGACTTAGATGCTCTGGAGATGCGGGTAACGGAATGAGAGCACTGGGCTGAAACCACCACCTCCCACCTGGGTGAACTAGAAGCGATAGTGTTGAAGATGGTGAAGACAAAATATGAACAACAGTATAATTGGTAGCAGGTAGCAGAAGAGGGATGGGAACCGCAGAAGGGCTGAGGGACGGACACACACACACACAGCTCCATCTGCACTCCCCCCCCCCCAACAGCCTGTACTAAAATGAATTGGGAAAAGACTACCTTTTAAAAAAAATTGAGTTAGCTTGTTTTGTTGTTGAAGTCATGGAACCAGCAGCACTGTTGAGTGGGGGAGTTGTCAAGGTACTGAATGAGTTAGCAAGTGAGCGGGTAGCGAGAGTGCATGTGAGGGACCAAGGCAGGGCTGAGGACGGCAGTAGAAGAGAGATGCTGAACCTAAAAAGGATGTGTCCAGTATGAATTCAGAATATAAAAAAAGTTTTCTTTTTTTGTTCTGTAGGGACTCTGTTAAAAACAGCGAGGCTGCTCTTGAAAAAGCAAAAGAGCGAGTAGTGGGGTGCGGAGACATGGGACAGCAGGAGACAGAGTTCATATGCTGTGCTTCATAATGTTTTTAATTGTGTTGAGGATGGCTACTGACATTTGTGTTTTTCCTCTTTATGGCATTGAGGAGAGAAATACAGAGAGTGGCAGACACTGAGCAAGACTGATGGAGATGCGGCGGGTCCAGTAAGAGGCAGTTATTCAAATGTAAACTGTCAACGCAACATTGATTTTTTTTTTTGGTCACACTTGACTTTTTTGGTTGAGAGGGGAAAAAAGCGCAGAGCAAATAGTACCACAGTTTCTCTGATCAGTTGCAACACCGGGATGAGCCGCATAAAAATGGGGGCATTTTCAAACTTGAACATTTGGAGTGGCACAGTGATTTCTGTTCTGTGTCCTGCATTTCAGCACTTGTTGTTACCTGTACATCAAACAAATTTGATGCACAGGCAACAACCAATCAAAATGCAGGATTTTCTCTCCCCATTTTATAACTATCAGATATGTCAGGGTTCGGAGGTGGTCCAAATTGAGCTGTTCTTTAATAAATCCATCCTGGGAGGGATGGATTAGGCCATACAGGACTCTGTCCAATCTGGTCACCAGTATCTTGGCCAGAATTTTGGCATCAGCATTAATGAGAGAGATGGGGTGGTAGCTGTCTGGTGAGGTAGGGTCTTTGCCCTTTTTGGGGAAGAACAATAATGACTGCGTCCCTCATAGATGGAGGCATGATACCCTGCTGCTGGAAGGCATGGAAGATCTGTTGCAGGTGTTGGGCAATGTCCTCATGAATGGCCTTGTGCCAGTCAATTGGCAATCCATTGGCCCCGGGACCTTGTGTGAGCTGATGGATTTGATTGCTTTACGGATTTCTTCAAGCGTCACTGGAGCCTCCAAGTCTTTTCCTTGAGCCAAAGAGATAGTAGAAATCAAGATGGACTCAGAAATTTGGTAATGGAGGTATCATTTGGTGGCTTGGGGAGGCATATAAGGTTTTATAAAATTGCCTCGTGGTGGAATTTATGTCCTCGAGCTTCCTGTGAAGGGTGCTCAAAGTGTCCTGCACTTCTCCCATGGCTTTAGCCACCTGTCTGTATTTTAGTCTATAGTCCAGCAGCTTGCTGGACTTCCATCCATCCCAGAAGGAATGACAAAGCCTTCTGAAAGCTAGCTCAGTCTTCCTAGTTAACAGAATGTTTAGCTTGGTGCAGGTACTGGTGAACCAGCCTATTAATATAGTAGGTGGGAAGGGGTGGCCTCCATGTACTGCCTCTCCAGGTCTCTCAGCTCAGTTTCCAATGCTGTCTGTTCTACTTCCCTGGCTCTGCATCTGTGCACAGTGTATGTCATTATGCTACCTTGCATGGTGGTTTTAAAGGCCTGCCATAAGGTGGAGTCTGAAACTTTGCCTGTATCATTTGTATCCCAGTATAGTTCAACCTCCTGTTTTAACCAAGGTAAGAATTCTTTGTCCTCTAACAACAGGATGTTAAGTCTCCATGTCTGAGACTTTTTCCTGTGGTGAGCCCCATAAGATCTGGACTGACAGAGGAGCATAGTCAGATATGATGATAGGGTGGATGGCTAAATTCATGAACTGTGGGACTAGGGAAACAGACAGAAGTCAAAGGTTACTCCTGCTGGATGTCTCATGGAGCAGAGAAGCAAGTATAATCATGGACCCTATGGTGTTGCATTCTCCACACATCCATCAGCTGGTGGTCCTTTAATATTTGTTCCATTTCTTTGGCAGCATTAGTGTGAGGTTCTGCCCTTCCCCCACATCTATCTAGGGCAGCATTCATAGATAGGTTGAAATATCCCCCTACTAGCATAGGCCCCTGAGAGTCATTAAATTCAAGCATCTTCTGAACTGCTCAGCTACTGCAGTCTCCAACAGCCCAAGTAAACACAAACGGTGTGTAAATGCTAATAACAAGGCTTTGACAAAGTGCTGGGAGGGTGTGAAAATGTTCAGCTGTTACAGGAGGGTGCGTCTAGCATCTGAATGTTAGATTTCTTTAACAATAAAAGTTATTAGTCTTTACATAGCATTTGTGCTGTTGGAGACTGAAGTAGCTGAGCTGTTTAGAAGAAGATTGTATGTACTGTGTCTGTTACGGCACCAGTTCTATGCCATTTGGTTGCCACTTTCCTTTGCTGACTGTGTGAATTCAAGCAGTTCTTGGCTTATTAAGTGAAAAAAGGCCAGGTCATTTAAATTAGGCCTGTAAATGTTGACTAATAGGAGGGGTCTATCTGGGGTCTCTACGGAGGCAAGAACCCATCTCCCTTCCTTATCCCATTTAGTTCAAGCCAGTTTCCATCCCAGTTCTTTGTGAACCAGAATCAAAACCCCCTCTGTTTGTTGGGGCTACACTATGGGTTTATCTTCCATCCAATCCCTCTTCAGTTTGATGGCCTCTGCAGTGGTCAATCTGTTCTCTTGGAGAAAAGCAACATGCAGTTTAAACTTTTTCAAACGCAATAAAGCCTTTTTCCTCTTAACAAGAGACTTTAAACCCTTAACATTCCAGATGACACATTTAACCTCCATGAGAAAAGATTGTTTCTTTCTCAGTAAGCAGTCTGCCCTGTGCATTCCCGTTGTCCTTCCTTCTCCCTTTGGAGGTGCCCTTCCCTCTAAACTTTCGCATACATTCAAACCATTCAGAAGCAAGGCAATAGGTAAACCAAAAATAAATAACATATAAAACATTAAAAACAAGAACTTCCCCTGCCCCAGCCTAACTCCTCCCCCTCCTTCTCCCCTTCCATTCATTTCAGCTGTAAAGTTATTGATGGCAACAGTTGATTTCCGATCAAGGTGCCCACAACCACCACTTGAGGTAGCAGTTCATCAGTATTCACAGTAGAACTCCCCTTCCAGGGTAGTCCGGCAACAGAGCTATTAACCAGTACAGAGAAACCTGGTGTTGGAGCCCCCCCCCCATGCCCACATGGATGTGAGTGTCTACCACCATTGTCTCCCGGCTATGTTATCGGGGGTCACATCACATCCCATGTGGCTAACCCTACCCCTACCCCCAAGGGCTCCCCATAACAGATTAAGAGTGATCCCCTCACAGGAAAGGTGAATGGTGTCCACACTGTAGGTCACTAGGGTAGGCCATAATGTGTGTTCCCTCCTCCTCATCTGCCTGCATGCATGAGAGCCAGGTATCACATTGGCTGTACTATCAAGCTCCTGTGACCTAAAACCTTACACATAAGCATGAGATAAATTGTAGAATGAGAAATGAATTGACAAAAAAGGCCTTCTGTCCGCATACTCCCACACCCTGATTGGGTATAAAGGTACCCATTCAAAAGAGGTAAACAGTAGATGTACCCATCATGAGCCAAAGTCCCAGTTGTCGTCCATTTACTGTGGCTTACCTTTGCTGCATGGGGTACGTGCTGGTTTGAGAAGTATGGATATGGATATTCCACAGTGACACTCCCATTTAAGTGACTGGATTTCTAAGGGGGGGTGGCTACTGGATTCCAGAAGTTGCCATCTAAGTATGGAGGACATGTGAGGCACTAAAACAGATAGTGCATGAAAAAGGAAACTTTCAGATAGCCATATAGCCCTCTGTTTCTGTGATAGTGTGGTTGTCTGTGTCCCCCCAAACCCCTACCCTCAATGTTAGGAAGGAAGGAAGGAAAACAAGAAAAAGAGAAGTAAATGGGGAAGGCATGGAGAGTTTTAAAGGGCCATGCCTGTATGGGAGTGCACTGAGCTCCTCCAGGCCCCTTCACCTCATACCTGCTGCTTTAAGGTGGAGTGGAGCTTAATTGCTCAGTTGTCCAGATTAGGTGAATACTTGATGGCATCAGCTGCACTTCAGAGGGAGATGGCAGCAAAGTCCTGGGGTATAAAAGACCCCACACATTTCAAAAAAGCATGTCTAGAGAAGGATCTAATGATCAGTGGGGTTGTAGTTCATGTGCTGCAGGAGCCAGTGTGGCCTTGGTGCCTTCATGCACTATGAGGCAGAAACTGGCCAGGTGGGACTGGGGGTGAGATCTAGCAAATTTAAATTTAAACCTGCAAGAAATGTGGGACATCTTCTATAACAAACTACAGAGACTCATGGGGGAGCACAATCTACTAATAACAAAGTATGGCAAAAGGTGTAGTACACTGTGCTGGCTATCAAAAAAAAATCAAGCGTCTGATAAATAAAAGAAACAAACTTTATAGGAACACAAGATGCACAAAAAAAGAAGGGGGTTGGATAAGATACAGGAACCTTCAAAGGAGGATTAAAAAGGAAATAAAAAAAGCCAAGGCAGCTTAAGAACTTAAACTTGCCAGCAAAACGAAAGATAATTACAAATCCTTTTATACTTATGTAAACAGCAAAAAATGTTCTGGGAATACAATAGGGCCACTAAAAGATGTGGATGGTACACTGGCCATGACAAACAGACAAACAAATGGCAGACATACAAAATAAATACTTTGCTAGGGTATTCAATAAAAAACAGGCACGGGGGGGGGCAGTAAGAAACAGGGCAGCACCTCGAGTAGTCCCATACAAATAGATCTAGGGGATATTAGTAAGAGATTTAGTTTATTGGACCCCAATAAATCCCCAGGGCCAGATGGAATCCATCAAAGGCTTATAAAGGAGTTGGCAAATGAGTTAGCTCCACCTATAACTCACATATTTCAGCACTCCTTAAACACAGGTGAAGTTGTAGACCCATGGAAGGCAGCTACGGTAATTCCACTGTTCAGAAAGGGATGTAAATCAAATCTAGCAAACTATCGCCCAGTAGGTTTAACATCTACCATTTGCAAAACCTTAGAAGGAATTATTAGGGAGTACCTGATAGACTACATACAGGGAAATAATTTAACAGATAGCACCCAAGACGGCTTTACAAGGGGCAGATCATGTCAAACGAACATGCTGGAGTTCTATAATAAGACTAGCAAACTATTGGCTAGGGGGAGGTCAGTGAATGTGGTCTTTTTGGACTTCACCAAGGCATTTTATAAGCTACCACATTCAGAGTTGATGCAAGTTCTTGGGGATATGGGTATCCATGAAAACATCTTTACATGGATTGACTCCTGGTTGGCGGAAAGGAAGCAGAGATTCAGTGTTAGGGGAGTGCTCTCTGATTGGACAAAGACTATGAGCGGGGTCCCATGGGTCAGTTCTGGGCCCATGCCTTTTTAACATCTATGTATCATCCCTACAGTATGAACAGCAGGGTCTTTGGTTGACTAAATATGCTGATGATTGTAGGGTGGGAGCAGACATTCATAACCCTGCAGATGCAAATATCCTTCAGGATGCCCTAAACCATATCTTCGGGTGGTGTAACAAATACATACTACAACTAAATCCAGATAAATGCACAGTAATACACTTAGTTAAAAGAAACTTGAAGCACAAATACTATCTGGGAAACACTACTCTTAGGCAAGTGACTGAAGAAAAAGATTTAGGGATTACCATATCTGACGATCTGCAGTTCAAGGCACACTGTAAGAATACTAGCCAGAAGGCAGAGTACTAAACTGTATTTTAAAACATATTTCCATCCGCAAAGGAGAAGGATTCATCCCATTGTACGGGTATTTGGTTAGACCAATCCTGGAGTATGGGGTACAGGTTTGGTCACCATATAAAACGATGGAGAAAAGCATGTTAGAAAAAATTCAGAGAAAGGCCACTCAGGTCATAGAACAGCAAAAGGGAAAGGATTATCCAACTAGATTAAGGGATTTGGACTTGTTCTCCCTGGAGTTTAGAAGGGTCAGAGGAGACATGTGTTTACTATTTACAGCACTGACAGATGATGACCTATGGGAGAAACTAGGGTTAAGCTTAAAGGAACAAACGTATAGCACTAGGGCGCATCCACTACAATTAAAAGGAGAACAGAGAAACATAGAAACAGAGAATTTGACGGCAGATAAGGACCGCTTGGCCCACCCAGTCTGCCCATTTCCCTACCTACTGGATAAGCTGCAGATCCTAGTTAACCACCAGCCTACTTCTTCCTACCCCAACCCCCTAGAATGGCCTTATGACTGGACCATGCATGTTTGAATTCCACCACTGATTTTGACTCCACAACCTCCTCCGGAAGAACAGTGTAGGCACTAGAAGAGGCAAAAATGTTTTTTACAGAGAGTTATATCATCTTGGAATACCTTGCCATTAGAGATAGTGGGAAGTACACCTATGCGTAGTTTTAAATTTAAACTGGACAAACTACACAGAACGGGTGGTTTTACCTTTTAGATAATTAGCGAGCACTAAGGACATAAGTCTAATTAGCTCTGAATAACCTATGAGACCTATGGGCTCCTTGGACTTTTTCTGCACTAGTAGAGCTTCTGGATGGAAGTGTGGTTTGGGCCACAGCCCAAGATGTTGGAGTCCCCACTTCAAAAGGATCTTCTTGGGCTGATGATGCTTTGATGGTGTGGGTCAGCTGATCGGCATCAGGTAGGTGCTTAAGTGGTGCAAACTGGTTGTTCTCCAGTGCCAGCTGGGTAGAGCCCAAGGAGGATTGTGAATCATGGCTGTGGCTGTGGAATCTCACCCTCTGTAAATGCGCTCACCTCTTTCCACCACCCAATTTTTTGTGCTTGTTCTGCCACCTTTGTTTGGGAGAGTGAAGTCAGGGTTGGGGTGGTGTTCATGGCTTGCAGCTTGCCCCTGCTATCGATCTGTCTGCTCTGATGGTGGTATATGTCCCAGTCAAGCTGTGCAGCAAGTTTGGTTAGAAAAGTCTCTTATGGAAAAAGAGAGCTGGGCATTTGTAAGATCAGTTATAATATTTAGTCCAAAACACGATTTTGTGCAAAAAGACTTTTTATTTATAAAATAAAAAATGGATAATTTTACAGATTTTGGAGCACTGCTGGGTAGTAAAATGATCCATTTTTCTTTCATAAAATAAAGTCTTTTTGCACAAAGTCATGTTTTGGACTATATATTATAACTGATCTTATGAGTGCACAGCTCTCTTCCTCCTTGTCTGATTTGTACCCATGCTAAGAGCACCATGTACAGGAGTTTGGAGCAGCCCTTGTATTTGGTACCAGAAAAGTCTCTGCCTCCCTGGGAGTCTCAAAAGAGTGTGGGACTCCATTTGATGTAATGTACAGGGTGGCAGGATAGCATAGAGAGTACTGAAGACTGAGGTCTGTGCAGGCCCTTCGTGCTGCCAAGGTCTGTGCAGATCCTTTGTGCTGAGGTAAAGGCCCACTGGTACTCTGAAAGGGCAGGTAAGAAGTCCACAATGACTTGAATTGTATGCCCCTGCCATGTTAGAAGCTTTTTTCCCTTATAGCTTGCATGATTTCCTCCTTAACAGGAAATCAGAGGAATCGAGCAAGGATTGGTCAAGGTCTGGACCCTGGGGGATGTTTTGGCACCAGGGACTGATGTGAGCAGTTAGTTTCCAGTGCTGCAGGTCATCTGTGGCCAAGTAGATTGGAGAGGACTGTTTGCAGAAATTTTGTAGTGCTGGATCCCTCACACCCCTCTTCGAACCCTACAAATTAGACATTGTTCCATCTGTTATGGTTCTTTAGATTCTCCACCCAGTCCCATAATAGCCTCAGTGTGTGGTTCTGTTCCCTTATGTACTACATGAGCTGGTCAGTCCTGTCCTCCATGTTGGCAATCTGCTGCTTGGACACACTGACCCATTGTGAGAGTTCCACTATGTCTGCTGATGTCCTTTTGGGCAGCAACTTCAAGCTTGCCCATTTGTTCCATAAGAAGTTCAAACGTGTTTTTACTTTCTTGCAGGTTTGGGTCAGAGACCGACACTGGAGGAGTCGCCATGGCTGAGCCATTTCCCACGCAAATTCTGGAGCTACACGGGTGGCTTTTCCGGCAGCAATAAAACTGCGAAACTGGGACTGAGATGAACCAGAAGTACACCAATAAAACTACCAGGTTAGTTGCTGACAGGATTTATGATTTAGGATGAGGATTATGCTGGCTACACATAGGATAATGCAGGATAATGTCCAGGTTAGTTCAGAGCTCTAGCTTTAGGCTGCCATCTTGCTGGCTGGCAAACCACACCCCAGGTTTCAGAGTCTTAATTTCTCCAGAGAGGGTTAGTATGGCCTCCTTAATCAAACCCAGTTCTCAGATTAATCTTTCGGTTAGGTCCCTGTCCTCCAGCTCATTGGGAGGGCTGAAGTGAGAGTTCAAGGCCTTGTGGTGCTTGACCACATGAAAGTGCTCTGGCAGCAGTAGTAGTGTGTTGAGCAGTGGAGGGTCTATGTTGAAGCACTGATCTACCATCTGTTCCATGATCATGAAGTCCAATTGCTGTCAAAACTGCTCTAGTAATGCTTTAAGGTCACTTACACTGACTATGTAATATGAAGTTCTTTTGGGGGCTGATTTAATAGTTTAAAAGTTTAGTTTTTAGGATCAGGACAGCATGTCTGCCCTAGCTGAGCAGCATCGCATGACTACATTAACAAAAATTCTTTAGCACATACAGTAGTTTCTGCTACTGCTGCAATTGTTGCTGGGGCATGGCAATTCCTGCAACTTGACCTTGAAATAGCTATCCATATTATCTTGATGTTTACTAGCATTGTAGGCTTGCTCCTGCTTAAGAGCATTCTGAATCTGTATGTTTCACCAACAGCTTCCACTTTTAACAGGTTGTAAGCTCGTGGAAGCTATATGCTTTGTTATTCAAGTTTTTAGATTTGGAGACAGACCCTATATTCTCCCAACCATTTTATTTTTTGCAAGCATCTACAATGGAAAAGTTAGCACAATTTGTTCCTTTTATTCTTTGTTCAACCTCTCATTATACACTACAAGGTACCATACTATGTTTTTAGATGGAACAAGGCTGGTACCCAATGAGACCATCTCCCACCCACATGAGTACTAATTTTTTCTTTCTTCTAGTATGTATCTATGTAATCTTTTTTATGTTGGCTCGCGCTTGCGCAGCCAACATCTTGCACTAGTATCAGATTTGGAGGCGCGGTCACTTTGGGCGAATGCAGGGCACGCATCAGTAGGTGCATCCCTCATTCATCAATAAGCCAGCAGCAGGCGCTGACATCATGTGGCCTTCAGATTTAAGAAAAGGGCCACTGCAATGAGAGCTTCACTCTCATGCAGCGGACCACAACACGCCTCCCTATGCGCAGGCAACATGGTAGCAGTGACTGCCACTGCTGCTGCCTGTTACAGTGCCGATGGGGGAGCCCACCCCCCGTCAGCATAAAGACCCACCCATTTACAATGTATGCCAAGGGGGTGCCCAATCCCCCTCGGCATCATGCGCACTCAACAGTCTTTCTTTGCTGACTGGGGCCCAATCCTATCGGCTTCAATCCCCTTCCTTTTTATGTTGCTGATGGCACTAGCATAATGTCCCCCCCCCAGCTTTTGTTGTATGCCTAGGGGGGTGCCCAGTCCCCCTCAGCTCTTGTTTCCCCCTTCAGTATGTGCCAACGGGGGTGACAATCCCCCGTCGGCTAAAGCATCCCCCCAAAAGCACTGAGGTGGCAGGCTGGGATCCCACCCCCGGTGTGACAAATCACCTGAAAAGGGAAAACCATCCTGCAATGTTTTTTTTTTTAAAGCCCTGTAAAAAAGAAAACAGCTCCTCGCTATCTCCCTGCCCCCTCCCACAGCCCGCGCCCACCCTCTGCGCACCCTGCCTCCCAACACCCCCTCACCCCATATTTACCTCCGGAGTCCGGCGTGACGATCTTCAGTGGACCGAACACGTCTTCACTCTTCAAAGCCAACCACAAACTGAAGAAATGCCGGTAAGCTGTATAATGGCATAAATAGGGTTTTTCAACTTTGGTGCATATCACAGGAATTTTTTTGAATTGTGGCACCAAATTTTCAACATGGAGTTTTTGGGACCCCTCTTCATGAATTCAGGCACTGTCATTTTGTTATTCGGTCCTGAAAGGTTATTTCATCGTCACTGCGCGGAATCACCTTTGGGGACCGATTAACGAAACAACAGTGTCACTGTTCATGGGGGGGGGGGTCTCAAAAAGTCTATGATGCAAATTTGGTGGAAAAAATCAAAAATTGACTATTTTACGAGCATGCGTTGCACAGTTTCCATGCACACTTGTAACTTCATGACTTTGTAATATTTTCACTCCACATTTTCAAAATTGGCAATTTTCCACACCTCCTTATGAACAGTACAGCTGTCATTTTACATATCCTGGCCAAAATGTGTTTTCGCACATCCAACGCAGAATAGCGCGGTCGCTGTGCAAAATCAGTTTTTGGGACAGTTTGAGGACATGACGGTGACACAGTTCATGAGCAGAGGTCCTAAAATGCCTATGTTGAAAATTTGGTGATGAAATTCCATAAAATGACTGTGTTACAAGTGTGCGTTGCTCAGTTTGCACACACCCTTGTAACTTTGCAAATCTGCAATATTTTCATGCCAGATTTTCAACACTGGCATTTTTTCACACCTCCGTATGAACAGAACTGCTGTCATTTTTCACATCCTGCCCTAAATGTGTTTTCACACCTGTGCCACTCAACGGCATGGTCATGGTGGGAAATCAACGTTTGGGACAAATTGACAAAATCACAGTGCCACTGTTCATGAGGGGAGGTCCCAAAATGCCTATGTTAAAAATGTGGTTAAAAAAATCCCAAAAATAATTGGGTTACGGACGTGTGTTGCACAGTTTCTATGCATGCTCCTGACTTCACCAATTTTTCATATTTTCACTCCAGATTTTTAACGTTGCCATTTTTTTACATGTCCTCATGAACAATGCGGCTGTCATTTTCCACATACTGCCCAAAATGTGTTTTTGCCCCTGTGTCACCAAATGGCATAGCTTCTGTGCAAAACCACCTTTCAGCTAACAAACTGATAGTGCTGCTCTTCATGAGGTGGGCTCACAAAAAGCCCATGTTGTAAATTTTGCAGTGAAAATACCAACACATGCCTACGGTGTTACGGTTTCCAACTGTAGCGCCCCACCCTGTACAGACTGACAGGCGTCAGGGGTGTGATTTGGGATCAACAGCTGTAATGCTTACTCTATTCCACCCCACCCACCCCTGCAGCCAGTGTCAGGCATCATGGTGTGCCTTGCACTGTTCGACCACAAAGTTCACCCCATTCTACTATACTGCACCCACCTCAGTGTATTTCCTTATGGAATGGGGTAAGTATAATGCCCAAAGACCCCAAAGCACACCACAACACTTGTCAGTGTCTACAGGGTAGGGTGAGGTAAAATGGTATGAGCATTATAGCTGATGACCCAAAGGCACACCCCAATGCCTGTAGGTCTCTGCAGGGTGGGGATGGGGTTGGTGTCACTTCAATACTTCACTGCCATTCCTATCATGCGTCTCTAACTCCTGCACTACCAATGCCAATGCCAGCGAGACAACATTCGGCATTGACAAATGCTTGTTTGAACTGTTCTAATATTTCTGCCTCCACTATTTCTCTTGAGAGTTTGATCCACATTGAACTTGCCCTTACATTGAAATAGTCGTTTCTGCTGTGTGCTTTTTTTTTTACCTTATCAATTTTGATTTGTACTTTATGGGATCTTAAGTTCTTTATATTCTGTCTGTACTCGATACCCATTTCTCTTCTTAAATCATCATCAGTTAATATTTTACATACTTGAAACATGTCTCTCCTTGCTCTACATTCCTCCAGTGTCAATACGTTTAGAGCTATTATTCCGTTCTCATGGGGGGTGGTGTTTGTTTGTTTTTTTGATAATCTGGGTATCAGTTTTGTTGCTCTGTGTTGAACTTTCACAAATAAGTCCTTGTTAATGTGCAATAATCCAAATGTGGCCTTACATAGGTTTTAGATAAGAGCATGATACAATATTCATTTTTCTTAATGAGTGATTTTTAATGTATCCTAGGATCCTATTTGCAGTTACTGCCACCTTCTTGCAGTGTTTTCCCTGGGATAGGTCACCACTTTATAACTCCTAAATCCCTTTCCGTGTCCATCTCCTTTAATTTATGATCCGCAAATGAATAGGTTTTCTTGGGATTATTTCATCCCAGATGCATAACTACACACTTTTCACTATTAAAAGGCATTTTGTTTTTTTCTGCCCAGTTAGTGATTTCCTCCATATCTCTCTCAAGGAATTATTTCTCCCGAATCTACCTCCACACACTTTAATGGCATCCACAGACTTTTTTACCCAGCTTGTAACTTGTGTATGCATATCAATGATAAAAAGGGAAAACAGCATTGGTCCCAAAACTGACCCCTGTGGTACCCCACTAATTACTGCCCCCTACCCAGATAGCATTCTATTGATCCTAACTTTCTTTGTTCTGCCAGTAAGCCATGATCTAACCCAACTAACCACTTTATTATCTAATTCTAGCTTATCCATTTTATTAAGTAATTTTGCAAATGACACTTTATCAAACGACTTTTGGAAATCAAGATCAATAATGTCCACTGGAATACTAGCATCTGAAGTACAGCGGCCAGATTTTCAAACCCCCCAGAAACTTGCATAGGTTCAGGAAGAACTTGAGCAAGTGGGTTCTCACTTGCGGAGCTGCAGTTGTTCCCCCATGCATCAGATTTTCAAAGACAGAGCCATTTTATGGCCAGCTCTATGATTTACGGAGCCTGTAGACATTTTTCTGTGCAGCTGTGCCAAAATATTACATCTGGTTGGACCAGGCATAACATCCTCCATAGCTGCACCTGCTGCCCATGTGGAACACAGACTGAAGAAATGACTGTTTGCCAGTGCAAATATTTTTTCTGCACCAGTGGTCTGAGGCATGGGATTTAGTCCCTTGGCCATTTGAAGATCTGGCCCCAGCTGACTTTGTTTATAGTAGAGAATTAGGTTAGTTGTGCAGGATCTTCCTCGCACAAAGTCATGCTGGATCATATCTCTTAAACCTTTTATTTCCATCTCTCTATTAAGTGTGTCTCTTTAAAGGGTCTCACCTTCCTGAGTACTGCTGTCAGACTTACGGGCCTATAATTATCTACAATTTTGTAACCCACTTCTTGTGAATTAGTATCACTGTCACTTTTTTCCAGTCATCTGGTACTATTCCCTCAATATTAGATTTGTTAAATTGTAATGTCAGTGGTCCCAAAATGTTTTTACTAACTTCCATAATGAGCCTTGGATGGAAATTGTCCAGTCCTGATAATTTATTTGCATTTATCTTGTTTAATACATATTCCATATCCTTTGCTGAAAGTATTTTAATCTAACATCCTTGGTGTTCTACAGTAACTTACCCACTGATACAGATCTACGTTACTGTTATTAAATACAGTATGCGGTAAAAACAGCTAATTCAAAAGAGCGTGGACATTAACCATGCATTAATATTCGCAGGAATCATATAAGCGTGCCCAGAATTAAAGCGAGGTGCTATTTCACGCAGATCGCTTTATTAAAACAATCCAAGAGGTGGGCTGTGATCTCCCAGTAGGGGGGAGGGATACACCATTCTCAGCACCCCCCATTACGGAACTTTCTAATGGAAGTCAGGAGATCTAGCTACAGTATATAACCAGGGGGAGGGTACAACAAGGAAACAAGCCCAATCGGAGGAAGGGGTAAAGCAACAGATAAAAGGAGAGAAGGAGTGGTGTGGTCCTGAATAAAAAGGGCCGTGGCTAGCTCTGCAACCAGTTTGTTTACCTCTCAGATAATGCCTTGAGGAGCCACTGGTCACCAGTGTTCTGCCAACACAATGAAGGGAAGGATTTACCTCACAAAGGGTATACCATTACTGTAGGGTGGGATGAGTGCAGTTCCACAGTCTGAAACAACA
Organism: Neoceratodus forsteri; assembly: GCA_016271365.2. Lineage (NCBI taxonomy): Eukaryota > Metazoa > Chordata > Ceratodontiformes > Ceratodontidae > Neoceratodus > Neoceratodus forsteri. The sequence goes on from CM028135.1 coordinate 406,294,086, forward strand.
TACTGTAGGAGGGGCAAAAGACAAGAAAGAAACTCACTTCTGGGAATCCTGAAAAAGAGGGAAGGGGAGGAAATATGCTATAATCTGAAGAGAGTGTACTGACAGACATTCTCACCTGTTGCAAAGTTCCAGTCCTGCTCCCCCACCTCTGCCCAACTGCATAATGAAAACTTTGCCATTAAATGTGTTACTCAGGGAGCACCCTGTTCACCAAAATACCACAAGGCAAGCCCCAAGAAAAGCAAGCTCACCAAGGTTAGAAATACCTGAACAGAATACGGAACATCCCCACCGTAAATAATTTAATGCAGACACCATAAATCTGATGGCAGGGAAAGAGAAAAACAGAGTTGGATTTGGAAAAGAAGACCTTGCTGTCTGCTTTGAGTTATTTACGGTGTCTGCTTTAAATTATTTATGGTGGCGATGTTCTGCCCCATAGCCTTTTTCTCCACACTGTTTTGCCATGCGCCGACTTACTTGCGTGATACTGATTTGTGCTATTGCATCCACGCATTTTTAACAGTAAACCATTAAATACTGAGCAGAAATATTTATTCATCTCATCTGCCATTTCCATTACACTAGTTACTTGTTTACCATCCTTTAGTCAGTCCTACTGTTCTGTCTGTACCTTTACCATTATTAACATAAGCATAAAATGATTTGCAGTTGTCCTTGTGTTTGCTAGTTTATACTCCACCTTTTTCTTTTCTCTTTTTAGTACATTTAGTTTTCCTTTGCTCATTTCAGTACGTATTTCATTGCTTAGTTTGCTTGAATTCCTTTTTGCTCATTTATAGGCCATTTCTTTGGCCCAGATAGGTTTCCTAACCTTCTCTGTGAACCATACAGGCATTTTTCCCTTGTTGTTAATTTTTTTATTCTGGCACATGTTGCCTTTCAGGATCTAAAAGTTGGTTTCTGATTTGGTTCAATATTTCCTCTATGCTTTTGTTTTTCGTTTCATTCTTCCAATCCCATCTGTTCAAAGTAGCCCTAATTTTGCCCAAAAATTGCTCTATTGTAATTTCTTGAATTTCCAAACCCCGTTGTTCATTACCAAAGCTGAATTTATTTCAAAATTAAAAATATTATGGTCGTTTGTTCCTGAGGTTAATCTTATTTGCACATTCCTTATTTCCGTGGTTAGATTTGTAAGAAAAAAATCTAATATCACCCCTAGTTGGTTCTTTAACAATTTGCTATATTTCATTATAATGCCTCAAAAGTAGTATGACTACTCATTTCTTTCCAGTTGGTGCCAGGTAAATTAAAATCTCCTACAACAATTATGTCTCCATGTTTAGTGGCCTCAATGACTTCATCCAAAGCTGCCTAATTATATTCATTCTCACTATCATGAGGTCTATAGCACAGATCCAGTACTGTCTTTTTCCCTTTATTTGTCACTAGTTTGATCCATAGGCTTTCTGTGTCTTGATTTGTGTTTCTAATAGAAACATAGAAACACAGGATTTGATGTCAGATAAGGACCACTTGGCCTGCCTAGTCTGCCTGTTTTCTTTACCTGTTTCATATACTGCAGATCCTAAATGATCGGTGGCTTATCCTCTCTTTCCTATCATTAGAGTTCCTTGATGTCTGTCCCTATGTCTGTCTCATCATTTTTGAATTCCCCAACCATTTTTGCCACTACAATCTCTGCCAGGAGGCTATTCCATGGATCCACCACCCTTCAGTGAAAAATACTTTCCCACGTTAATCTTAAGTCTACCCCCTTCTATTTGCATAACAGGGCCCCTTGTTCTTGAACATCTTTTTTTTTTCTAAAGATGTTACCCTCTTGTACCTCATTTGTACCCTTGAGGTATTTGAAAGTCTCTATCATATCCCCCCTCTCTCTCTCTCTCCTCTCCTCCAGGGAATACACATTGATATCCTCCAGTCTCCCCTCATATGACTTTTGGTGCAACCCCTGCTTCTATTCTGTCTATGTCCTTCCAGAGATGTGGCCTCCAGAACTGGATACAGTACTCTGGATGAGTTATCACCAATGTTCTATACAGTGGTATCACCACCTCCTTCCTTCTGCTGGAGATATCTCTCCCTATGCACCCCAGCATTCCACTGGGTCTCCTCACAGCCTTCTCACATTGTTTGGTAACCTTTAGATCATCAGATATGATTACTCCCAGGTCCCTTTCCTGTTTGGTGGCTGTCAGTAACTCCCCCCATCACATACTCCTACCCCACATTTATGTGCTCCAAGTGCATGATCTTGCACTTCTTTGCATTGAATCTTAGCTACCACACCCTTGACCACTACTCAAGCTTGCTTAGGCCCCTTCTCAGTTTCTCTACCCTTTCTGGAGTTTCAACCTTGTTGCAGATCTTCATGTCATCTGCAGAGACACACCTTCCCTTCCAGCCTCTCTGCAATGTCGCTTATGAAGACTTTAAGGAGGACTGGTCCAAGCACTGATCCCTGTGGGACCTCACTGGTTACCCCCCTCTCTTTGGATTGAACTCTGTTCACTACCACACTCTGCCCTGTCGTTCAGTTTTGACCCAGTTTACTACCTTGGAACCCACTCCATGTCATTATTTCAGTACTCTCCTTATCTATCTTAACTTGCAAACACACCCCTCCACCTTTTCATGTCTGTCCCTTTTTTATAATATAGCATGTAACCTGGTATTTCTTTGCTCCAATCATTTGTGTCATCCCACTATGTCTCAGTGACTGCCACTAAATCTGTATTTTATTTATGCATTATTAGTTCTAGTTTATATGTTTTTTAAAATATTAAAACCACATGCATCAGTAGTGCCTTATATCCACCTGTGTTAATACTGGGTAAATGTTTTTGTTCTCAAGCCCCCTTCACTCCTAGTTTAAAATATTTGATATTGTGTGTTCTATTTTTTCTCTCTAAGGTTGCACTATCATACTTGTTCAAGTGCAGACCATGCCAACAAAAATACTTGTAGTTGTTCTTGAATTGTTTCCACATTGTGATACACCTGCAACCATTTCTAAGTGTCCATTTCCGTAACCACTCATTTACATTTTTGATCTTTCTTTGTCTGGTCTTGCCACCTCTAGGAAATGGTAGTGTTTCCAAGAACACAGTTTCACACCCTCTTTTTTCTAATGTATCACCTATTTTAATAAATTATTTCTGAATGTTCTCACTTGTCTGACTGCATTATATGTGCTTACATGTAATACCACCAGTGGCTTGTCACCAGCCTCCTGTATTATATCTATTGCCATTTTTTTGACTATGTCTTCTATACGTGCCCTAAAACTGCTCGTAGTCCTATTCTCTTTATCAGGTGCATATATGTACTTATCTGTATACTTTAAAACTGAGTCTCCAAGTACATATACTTAACACTTCTCTTTAACTGGGTCTACACAATTGTCTATCTGCACATCTTTTCCTATAGTGCTATATGGGTCCTCCTAGGTGTCAAACTGTATGGCGCCTGCCCGTCGGCGCAGCGGTTGGATTTACGCTTGCGACGCCGGCGACCCGGGTTCGGAAACAGACTTGGATCATCGGAGGGCTGGCCAGGGGGAGAAGGATCGAGCGTCCCACGGACTGCTCTCCTTCTCCGGGGGGAGGGCTGGGGTAGCAGTCAGCGTGAAGGGGACCCTAGCAGAGGCTAGGGAACATCGCACGCGGCGTGCCGTCAGGGGGAGGAGTGAGGTGGGCAGACGCCTCAGCTATTGCACGCCCCCGCCCCTCAGGAGTGGCTAATGGGAGGTAAAAGCCACGCCTGCTCTATATGATGCTTTACTCCGGACGCTTGATTGGCCACGGGCCGTTCCCCGACCAGTTACTAGTTCCGTGGTCTGATATCGGGGTTCGGAACCGCGCCCCCACTCTCTGGGGGGGAAGCCAGGGATGACTGGGGAGTCGGCAATGTCCGGTGGCCGGGGATCCCGGAGTCCGTGACCAGGCTGAGGACGGATGTGGGGCGTGAAATAAAGAGCAAATTTCAAAAAAAAAAGGTGTCAAACTGTATTGGGGGAGTCAAAGCTGTTTCTAAGCTCTACCTCATATGACATATTCCTTCCTCCTTACAACTCTTTTTAACCAAGCATCATTCTACATCTGATTCCATCTCATTTTCTCCAGGCCTTTTTTATTATTTCCACTGTGGTATTTTTCATTATCTGTATTTTATGTTATTACACATCATGTTAGTAAGCTATCCCCCTCTTCATTTTGTGTCTGTTTCACTTCTTATCTCAATAGGATCATGCTTCTTATTTTCCCCAGTTTCATCTCAAGCTCTATTAGTTTTAACTTTAAATCCTTGATTTTTTTACATTGGTTACATGTGAATTCTCCAAACTCTGAAACAGGCTTTCGGCTAAATTTATTGCTGGCAATACACATGGTCCCAATTTCCCCTGTTGTTAGTGTGATAATACCTCTTTCCTTCTCCATTTTACACCAGTTTACTATCACCCCTTCCTTATAGGCAATGTAATTTTATTCTATCCTATAATATTTATTTTTCAGAGTGCCTGGCACCCTGGCTCTCCCTGACTGACACTGGCAAACTCTGCCTCTGCCAGCGTCACCTCCACCCAACACTCACCAACAATCACATTGACACTCAAACTTATAGGGCGAAAACCAGCAATAGTTTTCATTCTCATTCCGGTTTAGGTGCTCCTTCAAAGTTGCTTAAAATCAAGTAAAATGCCTTAATAAGGCTCTAAAAATGCTGCTAATGCAATTACAGGGCTAAAAGCCAGTACAGTGTGCTCCTGAAAAGCTTTTTCCAGTCTCATTGTAAGACAGACTTATCAGTCCTCCCAGGCAGTCCTACCAGATATCAAAATGCTCTACATTCACAAAGATAGATACAAGAGAGACAGCTTTTTTTTCTAAGATATTTTTGTATTTTTCATAGAGTAGTAGAGAGAGAAATAGAGGTAGATTTAAAGTAGGGGTATTTCTTTTTTCTCAGGGGGCTCTTTCCCAGCAGAATTTAGCCCTTTTGGCTGACGCTCATACTGGCACTCAAAGTTATAGGGCTGAACCTTGTGTTTACTCCTTGTCGCTTACAGTTTTGGCACACCTTAACGTTGTCTAAAATCAAATAAAATGCCTTAATAAGGCTCTGAAAATTATGTTAATGTTCTTACAGAGCTGAAACCTAGTAAAATGTGTTGATTAGCAGCTTTTTCCAGCCTCACAGTAAAATAGAAAACAATAATAGACAGAAAACCAAAAAGACATGACACCAAGTAAAAACTAAGTGCAAGGGAAAACCCATAAGGGAAAACAAGCGGGTCAACCAAATATTGCAGATTTCATGAAAAGAAAAAAGAATCATACTTAGATTAAAAATCATTATTAGATGAGTACAAAATATGTGATACTCAAAATAACAGACTTCAACATAATCCTTGTCCCTTTTTTAAATAAAAGTTACATTGCCAATTCACAGAAGTAGTTAAATTATTTGGAAAAAATAAATAAATCAGAAGACAACCAGAGCATATGAATGATCTTTCAAAAACAAACAACTGTCATGGAATTATTTAGTAAATTATCATTTGATGAAATCAATGATAATTTAAAATGTCCTTAAATAAATCTAAACTTCCTTAAATAAATCTAAGGATGTACTGGCAAAAAATAAACAAGGGAACACGTAAAGTACAGTACTTAGACTATAAATTCATCAGCATACAATAAAAAACTAACAACATTTTCAAAAGATACAATGGATGGATGGATGAATATGCTTGATTGATTGAATGGATTGATTTCAGGAGTTTTAGCAGGGGAGACATACTGAGCTGGTAACCGATCATTTCCGGATGCATTTTGGGGACACTGGGAACTCTGTCACTCCGTTTTGCATCACATTATTTCAGTTGAAAATTCTAAAATTCATTAATGTTGCTGGTTGTTTTGTTTCCTTCCTTTCTTAGTAGAACTGAAATGCTTGCTAATGGTGTCATTACAGCAAACCTTGTTTTGTTTCACATCCTCGATCTACTCTAATTGCATACTCACTGAATGTTTGGAACACCCCTGCTTCATTAAATGTACAAACATTAGAACAATAATGACTTCCTGACTCTCAGTTTACCTCCCTGTGGGGTAAAATAACTTGGCTTTAATATTCTGACTTTCCTATTGATATTTCAATACTGGTGATTAAAAGAAGGGTGAAATCCCTAATCACCTTTTCAATGTGTCTTTCTTCACTGGCTGTCAGATTGCTTTGATAGTTTGGCTAATGTACAGGGAAAAGGCCATGACAGAACAGATAACTAGGGAATGTGTAACCTCCCAAGCAAGATGGTAGCCAGGCTGGGCTACCATCTGCAAGGGCTCTTAGAGGAGCCCAATTGTCCTCACTTTTTTGCTCGCCTCTCATCTGTTTTTCTCTAAACTCTGCCAGCTAGGAGAATCCTTCAACTCTGTTGCAAAGACTAGCACCCAGAGTGTATCATCAGTCACATTTCAATCATTTATCATTTAGTTAGTAGTAGTAAGGAGTAGGGTACAAGGTTTAGGAAGGGCTGGGTAGTGATTTTAATGTAGGAGCTAGTGTTTTTACTTTTAGTGCAGACTGTTTTCAAAGTGCAATGGAGGAGTGGAGGAATCTGTTGCAGTGTTCAGCATTTGCCCTTTCTGTTTCCACCATCTCTCATTACTGCTGGAAGCCATTGGTGGGAGAGCTGTTTGGAGAGGGTGAATCAGTTGTCTATGGGGGAACAGCTCCCTGAATATCTAGAAGAACTGCTGCTGCCTGGATTGGATCAAACTGTGAGCTCATGGCTGAAGTCAACAGAGTGGGCATATGGGTCTAACGGCTAAAGTGGTCATGTTTCAGTGTATCTGAATAGTCAAATAAATTCTCTGGGACATGGTCGGAGGAAGATTGTTAGAGTTTCAGCCAACTGTTTGCACTCTTGTTGGTTAGTGGTCCAACACGGTGAGAGCTATGTTGGGAACTTTTGGAGGTGTTGCCTGTCTCTTGGACCCAGAGGGTAAGAGCTCGCTGTGTGCTTTTTAAAATTAAATTGCTATAAATTGTTACTTCAATGCTGGTGACAGCAGTGCTGGGGGTAAATGGGAAATGGCTCCTTGAAATCCTCTCCATGTGGCCAGCCTGGTGGCGTGGAGGGCTGAGGTGCTGGATGCCTTACCTTGCACTACAATGATGGTTTGGGAATGACCTCAGGTCATTGGGGTGCTGTCACAGGGGGAGGGTGGGAGCAGGATCGAGCATTGGCTGGCCTCTCCCAGTGGGTGGGTTGCCCGGCCATAGTCCCGCCATCACCGGATGGAGGTCCCGTGACAGACACAGGTGGCAATGGAGCAACAGGTAGAATGGGGCATCCCATAGGGTGTGATGTGTGCATGCCTCCACATATGTGTGGGGATGCAAGGGCTTGGGGACTGGGGAGAAAAATGAAAATCTGTACAAATTACCCATGGAAAAGAAATCCTCTCCATGTGTAGGAATCCTCCAGTTTTTTAAGCAGCTTACAATCTGCATTGACACTTTTGGAGTATGGTGGTGAGAGCACTGTTCTCCTTCTGGGTCACTATTTACCTCAGCATTGGTGGGGGCTTTACTGAAGGACCTGCAAAAGACTGCAAGAGACTGCTAAGTCTTCAATTTGGCAATTAATTTAGTGACACTTATTTGCAGTTAACTATCTGGACATTGCTCCTTAAGAGAGCAATGCCAGATCGATGAGGAACAAGACCGCAATCATGGCGGACTTGATTTCCTCAGTCAGTCTGGCTTGCGTTATGTAGACCTGGTTGGGAGATGATGCTGGATCAGTTTTGGAGGTGGCTGTCCCTGCTGGGTACTCTGTTGAGCACTTCCTAAGGAGGGAATGTAGGGCGGGGGTGTGGCCATCTGCTTTACATCCAGCTTGGGCTTCACTGTGCACCCAGTGGAGTTGGTCAGGTCATTTGGATGTGTGGTGGTGCATGGAGGTACCAGTGCAGGCTGCAGGATTCTCATGTACTGCCCTCTGGAGCGGGGAGGAGGTTTCCTGCAGGAGGTCGCTGACTTCGTCATTGATGAGGTGTTGAAGTCCCCCAAGATGGTTGATTCTGGGGGACTTCAATGCCTGGGTCAATGACGAACCCTCTCAATTTGGTCACGATGACCTCCTCCAGATGATGTCATCACTGGGCCTGTCACAAATAATTACTGCTGTGACCCATCACCACGTCCACATGTTGGACCTGGTGTTCTCACTGGGGCTTGAGGTGATAAACCTCAAGACTGATCAGGTTGTTTGGTCTGATTATTGCATGGTGAAGTTCTTGTTTGGGGGCACCCCCGAAAGTCCCTCCCCTGTTGTGATGATTAGCTACAGCCCTTTTAGGGGATTGCCCCAGAGGGACTGCTGTGTACTTAACTAGTGTAGATGCTGCATGTATGGTGGGCACGAGCGAGGCAGTGGTCACTTATAATATGGTGGTTTCTGAGGCGCTTGATGCCTTCACATCAGTCCGTATATGACCCAGATCTTCTCACTTGAGGTCTCCCTGGTTTGATGGACAGCTCAAGGTGATGAAGATCAGGGTTCGGAAGTTGGAGCATTGCTGGCAGAGGACACACTCAGGGGAGGACAGAATGACCTTGCGTGCTCATTATTATGAGTACCAAGGTGCAATCAACCATACGAAGGCAGAGTTCTTGTCCAGGGAGATTGCTGCAGGAAATAACAGACCATCTCAGCTTTTTCCAGCTGTGGACAGACTTTTTCATCCAGTCTGTCTTTAGCCAAAAAAAGCCTTTTCAATTGCTTTATGCAATGAGTTTGCTTAGTTCTTCTGTGACAGTGTGTCATCCATCTGGTCGGGGATCCTGTCAGTGAGGCAAGTTTTGCATCACAGTGGCTGGCCTGGGGTGAGCAGAGGTGATCCATCTGTTGGGGGTGAGTTTAAACCAGCAGAGGTGGACGAGGTCATTGAGGTGATCTTGAAGCTCAAGCACACTTACTGTGAACCGGACCCAGACCCAACTCGTTTTTTGATGAGATGCGTTGGGACCATTGGCCCAGTGTTCGCGAGGATTGTCTGGTGCTCGATGTTGGAGGGATTATTCTCAGAGTCCTTAAAAGAGGCTCTGGTGAGTCCCTTCCTGAAGAAGTCATCTCTTGATGCTAATGTCCTGGTGAGTTACCATCTGATGTCCAACCTTCCATTTTTGAGTAAGGTTGTTGAGAAAATAGTGGCACATCAGCGCGAGGAACACCTAATTTCCTTTGATATCTATGAGCCATTCCAGTCTGGTTTCAGGGCCAGGCATAGCACTGAAACGGCATTGGTTAGGGTGCAAAATTACGTCCTCAGGGCTAGAGATAGAGGAGGCAGGTCAATTATTGTGCTTCTCGATCTCTCATCAGCATTTGATACCATGGATCACATTGTGCTTCTTGATCAACTTCGAGAGTACTGTGGACTTACCAGTATGGCCATCCACTGGTTTGAGTCCTATCTGTCTTGCAGGAAGCAGTGTGTGATGATGGGGAATTTCTCCTCCTCCCCGAAGCTCCTGCCACGTGGAGCACCTCGGGGCTCGATCTTGTCACCGATGTTATTCGCGGTACACATGCTGCTCCTGGATGAGCTCATTAGGTGTTACTGTGTGGCTTTTCACTGCTATGCAGATGATACCCAACTGTATATGTCTTTGCCCCAGGAACACAGGACACTGTGGAAGTGATTAGTAACTGCCTGGCTGAGATCAATCACTGGAAGTCCTCCAGCTGGTTGTGACTGAACCCTGTCAAGATGGAGGTCCTGGTGATTGATTCAGGTCACAGGGGTGATGGGAGTTTCTCTGGTGTGGCAACTGGATTGTTTCTGGGATCTGCTCCATTGATGGCCTCCCCTAGCGTGCAAAATCTTGGCATTATCCTAGATGACAGACTGACATTTGAGACTCAGGTACCGTCTGGGGTCCAAAGTAGTTTTTACCACTTGAGGAATATTGCAAGGATCAAACCCCTAGTTCCACCCAAAGACCTGCCGACATTGATACTTGCCTTTGTCACATTTAGGCTTGACTACTGCAATGATCTGTACTTCGGGTCACTGGAGGGACCCTCCGCTGGCCGCAGTTGGTGCAGAATGGAGTGACCAGGTTGCTGATGGGCCTGTCTAGGTCCAGTCATATGACTCCAGTCCTGTGGGTTCTGCACTGGCTGCCTATCTGATGGAGGATCCTCTTCAAGGTGGACTTGCTCACCTACAAGGCCCTATATGGACTGGGCCCTGGCTATCTGGCTGATCTCCTAACACCTGCCACCTCAGTCCACTCTCTCCACTCCTCAACCAAGGGCCTCCTCACTGTTCCAAGGGTCCAACTGAAAATCTCTGGCAACCGTGCTTTTAGTGTCACCGGACCTGCCCTCTGGAACTCCTTTCCAGCTTATGTGAGGGAGGCCCCGATGGTCGAGAGCTTTGAAAAGGGTCTCAAGGCTCATTTATTCAGTCTGGCCTTCCCTGATGAAGGTGATTAACCAGTATTTAATTATTTTAAAAATGTTACTTATTTTAAACTATTTATAAATGCCTTACCTGTTGTACCCTGTGTTCTTAAACCTACCTGATTTATGTGAGGTGCCCAGAGCCCATGGGATTGGGTGCTATATAAATAAACTTTGCCTTGCTTTGCCAGTTAGGTGGAGAGTCATCTTCAAGGTGGGCTTGCTCACCTACAAAGCCCTATATGGATTGGGTCCTGGCTACCTGCGTTACCTCCTGACTCCTGTCTGTCTGTCCCATGTGCTCGTTCTGCTTCTGTACTGAGGAGCACCAAGTGGTTTCCAAGACCCTCCTGAAGTCCTCTGGAGATCATTCTTTTGAGGTGGCAGGCCCGGTATTGTGGAACTCGTTTCCAAAATCCTTGAGGGAGGCCCCATTGGTGGAGGTTTTTAAGTGGGGACTGAAGGTGCATCTTTTTAAAGAAGCATTTGTAGACTACCTATAGTTAGAATAAACAAACTGCTGTACTGTTTTACTTTAATTTAGGATTTATTTAGGTTTAATTGCTGTTTATTATTGTTGTTTTGTCTTATGGTTTTTTATTGCTGTATGTAGTTTTTTAATTCCTGCCTACTTGTACAGCGCTGAGAGCCTCTGGGATGGGGCACTTAACAAATACATTTTACTTACTTATATTCCCAGATAATAGAGTATGTATATATAACCTAGATTTTAACCAGTGCCACCCCCTGAAAATCCATTTTGTCACCTCGCAGCTAATGGACAGTATGGCTCCCTGTACAATGTAAGATGTTCTTTGGCTCTGCCCCCATTGGAAGCTAAAAGTAAAAAAGAATAATATACATAAGAGCCTGGAAAAATGTTTGTATCCCTGATTAAATTGTATTAATCAATTGGAAACCATGGAGCATTTTCTGCTAGGCTGTACTTTTGTAAAAGGATTTTGGTCATTTCTGGCAAATAGATGGGATCCCCATGGTTGGAAAGATTGACTTATGGAAACATTGTCCTTGGGGACTTTCCAGTACAGGCAAAATGTTACAGCAAAAGCACACTGACAGTGGTTTCTGCTTGCATAAATGTTATTTATGGCACACAAGATGTCAACTGGTGTTGTAACAAGTACACTGAGCTTAAATAACTATAGTTTAGATGCTTGGAAGAATGTCCAAAACACTCCCGCCATAGCAGAAACAGGTCAACACTCCATAAATCTTCCAAAGTATCAAAATTCCATTTTTTTTATATTCAACAGCATAAAAAAACAGTATCAGGTTCATTCAACAGACAGTGTAAATGGCAAACTGTTATGGTCTAACAAGCAATTTCTCTAATGTTCATTGCATTCACCATTCTGCAGACTGATATAGAACCAAGCTTGGACATTTTGGCAATTACTCAGGTAAGGTGCACCCACTATTCCATACTTGTTTTCGATACAGTGATTCAAAAAGAGAGCCACTACAGTGGTGTATTTTTGAGCCTGGAAGAATAGTTGTGTCCCAGATTAAATTATATTAATCAATTAGAAACCATGGAGCATTTTCTGCTAGACTGTACTTTTGTAAAAGGTTTTTGGTAATTTCTGGCAAATAGAAAGAATCTCCCATGGTTGGAAAGGTTGACTTATGGAAACATTGTCCTTGGGGACTTTCCAGTATGAACATATGAACATACGAATGTGCCAGCAGAAACAGACCACCCAGTCTAAGTCTGCTCGAGTGTGCAGCCAACACCCCTAGTTTGCAGCTGCCCCACCCCCTCCCCTTTGTCATCTCACTGCCACCCCACCCACCCTCACTCTCCCCTGTTCCCTGTCCCATGCCCTTTTGAAGCTGTTCACAGATTTACATGATACCACCCATTCTGATAGGGCATTCCAGTTTGCTAGAACCCTCTCTATGAAATAGTGTCTCCTCATTTCCTTCCTAAATCTTCCCTCCCTCTATTCTTAGCCCATGCCCCCTGGTGACCCTCCCACTCCTTTACTTAAAGACCCCATCTGCCCCATCCTTATTGATTCCCTTCAGATACTTGAATGTCTCTATCATGTCCCCCCCCCCATCCCTTCTATACTCCAGGGTGTACATATTCAGATCTCCCAGCCTGCTATCATAGTCTCGCCCCTCCATTCCACATAGAAACAAAGAATTTGATGGTAGATAAGGACCGCTTGGCCTACCCAATCTGCCCATTTCCCTACCTAATGGATAAGCTGCAGATCCTAGCTAACCAACAGCCTACTTCTTCCAACTCCACCCCCTAGAATTGTCTTATGCTTGTCCTGTGCATTCTTAAATTCCACCACTGTTTTTGACTCCACAACCTACTCAGAAAGGCTGTTCCATGCATCCACAACCCTCTCCATGAATAAATACTTCCTCACATTTCTCTGAGCCATTCCCCCTCTAGCTTCAAATTGTGCCCCCTTGTTCTTGCACACCTCTTTTTCTGAAAGATGCTACCCTCTTGGACTTTGTTGAGTCCCTTGAGGTACTTGAAAGTTGCTATCATGTCCCCCCCTCCCTTCGCTCCTCGAGGCTATACATATTAAGATCCTTAAGTCTCTCTTGATATGTCTTCTGGTGCAGACCCTGCACCATTTTAGTTGCCCTCCTCTGGACTGCCTCCATCCTGTCTATGTCTTTGCAGAGATTGAGTCTCCAGAACTGCACGCAGTACTCCAGATGGGGTCTCACCAGCTGTCTGTACAGAGGGATAACAACTTCCTGTTTTCTACTGGTGTTGCCTGTCCCTATGCATCCCAGTATCCCACCAGCCCTACTTACTGCCCTCTCACATTGCTTGCTCATCTTTAGGTCATCTGATATGACCATCCCCAGGTCCCTTTCCATTTCTGTTGCTGTTAGTATCTCACCCCCCATTGTGTACTCTTCCCCTGTGTTTTTGTTTCCCAGGTGCATTGCTTTGCACTTCTTAGCATTGAATCTAAGCTGCCATACATTTGACCATTCCTCCAACCTTGCCAAGTCCCTTCTCATCCTTTCCACCCCACCTTGTGTATCAACTCTGTTGCAGATCTTTGTGTCATCTGCAAAGAGACATACTTTTCCTTCCAGTCCCTCTGCAATGTCGCTTATAAAGACATCAAAGAGGACCGGTCCTAGTACTGAACCCTGTGGTACCCCACTAGTAACCCCACTTTCTTCAGAGTGGACTCCGTATACTATTACCCAATTCTTTACCCAGGCTACCATCTTGGGACCCACTTCCAGGCTGGCCAACTTGTATATTAATCTTTTGTGTGGGACTGTGCCAAATGCCTTGCTAAAGTCTAGGTAGGCCATGTCTACAGCCCCTCCCTGATCTACTACTTTGGTCACCCAGTAAAAGAAATCTATTAGATTTGTCTGACATGACCTTCCCGCTGTGAATCCATGCTGCCTTGGGTCCTGCGCTCCTCTGGCCTCTAGGTGCTCAACAATTGTTTCCTTCAGAAGTGATTCCATCATTTTCCCAATCACTGAGGTTAAACTAACAGGTCTGCAGTTTCCTGCTTCTGCCCTGCTCCCACTTTTGTGAAGTGGAACAACATCTGTCCTCCTCCAGTCTTTAGGTAAAACCCCATCCTCCCATGATTTATTAAAGAGAGTAGTCAGTGGTGTCACTAGTTCTATCCTTAGTTCTTTTAGAATTCTGGGATGAATCCCATCAGGCCCCATTGCTTTGTCCACCTTCAGTTTTAAGAGTTCCTTCAGAACCCTTTCTTCTGTGCAAGGGCTGGTATCAACCCCTGTATCCAGCGTGTTTCTATTGTTTGGTTTAGGTACCTACCCCTCTTCATTTGTGAATACTGAGCAAAAGTATTTGTTTAGTATCTCTGCCTTTTCACAGTCACCCTCTGCCCATCCGCCCTCCCCTTTATTAAGCCTCACTATCCCTCCCTTGGTCTTCCTTCACTCCCTGATGTATCTATAAAAGGTTTTATCCTCCTTCTTAACTGGGTTGGCTATCTTTTCCTCTGTTTGGGCCTTTGCTGTTCTGACTGCCTTTCCTACTTCCTTTTGCTTTAACTGATACAATTCTCTGTCCTGCTCCTTCTGTAATTCCTTGTACTTCCTGAATGCTCTCTTTTTCTCCCTAACCTTTCCTGCCACCTCCTTTGAGAACCATAGTGATTTCTTACATCATTTTGTTTTGTTTATTTGCTTCACACAAAGGCTTGTTGCCTCTGTGATGGCAGTTTTGATTATTCCCCATTGTTCTTCCACCCCTCCTTCCTGCCCATTTGCTAGTGCATTCCTTAGGCACGCACCCATTTTGGCAAACTCTGCCCTCCTGAAGTCCAGTACCTTTGCCTTTGTATGGCTTGACTCTACTGCTGTGTTTATCGTGAACCATACTGTTCGATGGTCACTAGTTCCCAGATGGCTACCCACTTCTAAATCTGTGATCCTCTCGCCCTCTCCATTTGAAAGTACCAGGTCTAAGATTGCTCCCTCTCGAGTAGGTTCCGATACTAGTTGTCAAAGACATGCTTCCTGTAGTGCATCTAAAATGACCCCACTCTTAGAAGTGGCTACTGCAAATGCACTCCAGTTAACATCTGGCATATTCAGATCCCCATTAGCAATATATCACCTTTTTCTGCCATTCTAAGGATACTTTCTATCATTTCCTTGTCCATTTCCTCCCCGAGATGGGGGTCTGTATACAACCCCTGTGCGGATTATGGTGCCATTGCCTGTCTCCAAATTGGCCCACAGTGCTTCCCCACCTCCCTGTTTACCCTTTTGTTCTGTTGCTTTGATGCCATCCCTTATGTAGAGAGCTACTGTACCTCCTCTTTAACCCCCCCGTCCCTCCTGTAGATGGTGCATCCTGGTATGTTTACATCCCAGTCATGGTTCTGTGTGTATCATGTGTCTGTGACTGCCACAATATCTAGATGTTCCTCCTCCATCAAGGCCACTAATTCAGGAAGCTTGTTACCCAAACTACGGGCATTGGTACTCATTGCTCTCCATTTTTTGATGGCTTTACCTCTTGTAGCATCATCCCTGTCCTCACTGACTTTGCTTTCTCCACTTACCCCTGTCCTGCTCCCTACTGGCCTTTTTACCTTGGACTTTACTTCATTTAGTACCCTGTTTTGTAGGGGGAGGCTGGGAATCCCCTACTGTTCTTCTGTGCCTCCCCCCTTGACTAGTTTAAAAGTTTTCCAATGAAGCATTTAAACCGATCGCCCGGAAGATATGTCATCTTTGTTGCCCTCCTCTGCACCCCCTCCAGTAGCCTGATATTATGCTTTAGGTGTGGCCTTCAAAACTGCACACAAGACTCTAAGTGCAGCCTTACCAGTGGCCTGTAGAGTGGCAAGATCACCTCTTTTCCCCGGATGAAAACCCCCTCTCTATGCACCCCAGCATTTTGTTCGCTTTTGCAGCTGCTCTCCTGCACTTCGCAGTGCTGTTTATGGTCCCTGTTATCATTACCCCTAGGTCCTTCTCCTCCTCAGTGATCCCCAGCTTAACCCCCCCAGCCAGTATTCTCTTCTTGGGTTCTTCACCCCAAAGTGCATAACCTTACACTACTTTGCATTGAATCCCAGCTGCCACCTCTCTGACCACTCCTCTAGCTTGCATAGGTCCCCCTGCAGCTGCTTCCATCCCTTCTCTCCATCCACCACTGTTCCAATTTTGGTGTCGTCAGTGAACAGACTTACCTTGCGCACCACCCCATGTGCAATGTCTGATATGAAGAGCCCAAACAATACTGGCCCCAACACAGAGCCCTGTGGCACCCCACTCATTACTGGCCTTGGAGTTGAGAGCTCCCCTCTCACCAGCACTCGTTGCAGTCTGCCACTCAGCCAGCTTGTAATCCAGTTCATCATTTTTTCCCTTACCCCTACACCAGTTAGCTTCTCCCCAAGCCGCCCATGAGACACAGAACCAAAGGCCTTGATGTAGTCCAAGTAAAGAACATCCACCGCATGACCCTTTTCCAGCTCACCTGTCACCCAGTCATAATATTGTAAGAGGTTGATTTGACAATATTTCCCTGAAACAAACCAATGCTGCCTCACATCCTGAAGGCCATTGTCCTCCAGGTATGACACCAGTCTTTCCTTTAGTATCATTTCCATGAGCTTGCACACTATGGAGGTGAGACTTACAGGATGATAATTACCCAGTTCATCCCTTGGCCCACTGTTGTGTAATGGTACTACATGTGCCATCCTTCAGTCCAGTGGCACACATCCTGACTCCAGTGAAGTGCTGTACAGATCCGCCAGCAGCTCTGCCAACACCTCTGCCATCTCCCTCAGCACTCTGGGTAGATACCATCCAGCCCTGGTGCCTTGTCTACCTTCAGTGCCCTAAGTCCCTCTAGGACTCTACTTGCCTCAGTTCTTCCATCTGTCGCCTCCTCCCCCTGCTCCGCCTCCCAGCCCATGCTGGTAGTGGTCCCCTGTTTCTTCTGTGAACACTGAGCAAAATATTCATTCAGTGCTTCTGTCTGCTTCTCCCTTTTCCATCCCTCCCACCCCTTTTATCCTCACTGTTGTCTCCTTGCTCTTCCTTTTCCCCTGATGTATCTGAAAAATTCCCCATTAATTCCTGTGCTAATCTCAGCTCCTCTGGGCCTTGGCTTCTCTCACTTTTTGGGTCACCTCCCTGGACCATCTTGCATATTCCTCCCTGTCCACTTCCTTCCCCGTCCTCCTCAACCTCTGGTGTGTCACTCGTATTGCCCTCACCACCTCCATAACCTTGCTGTTCAACCAGCATGGTTTTCTTGCTCTGCTCCTCTTACTCTGTGCCTTGGTGCAGGCTTCTATTGCCTCTGTAACCCCCAGTTTAATAATATCCTATTTCTGCTCCACGTCCATCTCCTGCCTTATGCTCTCCAGTTTCCCTTTCAGTACTTCCTGCATCCTCCCAAAGTCCACTCCCCTGAAGTTTCCCACCTGAGTAACTGATTTCTCTGGCTCCCCACACATCGTGATGTTAAACCACACCGTTTGGTGATCACTGTCAGCTAGTGGGTCCTCTACCTTTATTTCCCTCACTGCCTCCCCATTCAACAGTGCCAGATCTAAAGTGTTCTTTAGCCTAGTAGGCACAGTAACCAACTGTGTCAGGAGACCCTCCTGGATCGCATCCAGGAGCACTTGCTCCCTTGCACTGGAGATGACCGGAATGCTCCAGTCAACCCCCGGCAAGTTGAAATCCCCACAATGACCACCTTCCATTTTACTAACATACTAACGTACTATTTGCCAGCAGATTAAGCCTTACGGTCTATCGAGTCTGCTCGAACCTCAGATCCCTAGTTGGGTGCCGAGGCCTTCCCCCCCTTGTGTTCCAGAAACCCTTATCATCCATCCCCACCCCCCCGGGACAGGCCATCATCTGATACATCCACTTTCTGTGTCTGTCTCACCTCTCTTGAAGCCCTCCACTGTGGATCTCTGAATCAGCTCTCCAGGCAGTGCATTCCAAGGGTCCACCACCCTCTCAGTGAAAACCTCCTCCTTTTCCCCTCACCTGCCAATTTCCAACTTCAAACCATGCCCTCTGGTGATACCTCCTGCTTTAGTCTGAAGATCCTCCATGTTTACCCTATTTATTCCCTTGAGGTACTTGAAGACCTCAATCATGTCCCCCTGTCTCTCCTCTCCTCCAATGAAAACAGGCAGAGCTCCTCAAGTCTGTCCTCATCGTCAAATCCCTAGTCCTCGTATCATTTTAGTTGCCCTCCTCTGTACCCTCTCCAGGAGCTGTATGTCCCTCTTCAAGTGTGATCTCCAGTACTGTACACAGTACTCAAGGTGTGGTCTAACCAGTCCATTGTACAGTGGCAGAATCACTTCCTTGCTCCTAGAGGTGATCCCCCTTACAATGCATCCCAACATCCTGTTTGCCTTGCTAACCACTCTCCTGCACTGCTCAGAGTTATTCATACATATATTTTCTACATACCTTTTTGATTTGTCCCGCTAACTCCCTGTCAAGCTCCTCAGACTGGGACGGTGGCTTGTACACCACCCCAAACCTCAATCTCCTACCCCTTGAATCTAGGAGCTGCAGCCAGATTGCCTCTGTTCTCCTTT
Organism: Neoceratodus forsteri; assembly: GCA_016271365.2. Lineage (NCBI taxonomy): Eukaryota > Metazoa > Chordata > Ceratodontiformes > Ceratodontidae > Neoceratodus > Neoceratodus forsteri. The sequence continues at coordinate 406,312,656 of CM028135.1, forward strand.
CTTCTCCCTCATCCCTGGTGCATTTGATCCCATCCCTCACATAGACTGCCACCCCACCCCACCCCATGGTCCTTCCTGTATAAATTGTATCCTGGGATTGCCAGATCCCAGTCCTGGTGCTCAGTTGCCCACGTTTCTGTGACAGCTGCAATATCCACCCTCCACACTGCTAAGAGTGCCTGTAGCTCAGTGGATTTGTTTCCTAGGCTTCTTGCATTCAATGAGACCACCCCCATAATGTTCCCTTCCCTTCACTAGCCTCCATCTACTCCCTACTCCCTCCTTTTTTGGCTGCCCCGAGTCCTTCCCTACTAGCCTGGGGGGTAGGCTGTGACTCCACTCTATCGGATCCCTGCCTACCTGCTGTCCACTTGCCACCCCCCATCTAGTTTAAATCCACCCTTGTCGCAATATACCTCCCCAGTCCTTGCTTTAATACCTCCTTCCCTTCCCCACTCAGGTGCAGCCTATCCCTTGCAAACAGACTGTTATAATCCCAGGTGCTGCCCAAGCCGCCCACAACCCCATACCCCTTAGTTTGACACTATTTTACCAACCATGCATTCAACTCTCTAATCCTCTCCTTTCTCACTGTGCTTGCACAGGGTACTGGGAGCACTTCGGAGAAGGCCAGAGACTCCCCAGTCTCCTCACACAACCTTCCCACTTCCTCAGTCCTCTCCCTTGTTACCTCCACCATTTCCCCAACTAGGTCATTTGTCCCCACATGTACCACAATGTGTGGTTTCTTCCTACCTCTCTTTACACACCTTAGGATTGCCTGTCCTGCCATGTCTGCCTTTAATCCAGGTATGGACTCCACCCATGTCCAACTGTGTCTCTCCCCCTTGCTGCCCCATCTGATCCCCTTGAGTGTGGAGTCCCCCAATGCCAGTACATCTCCCTCCTCTTTCCTTGTGCCCGTCGCCACCCCCCACTCAGGTTCTCATTTTTGGAGCCACTCAAAACTTTGTTTTTACCATGTGCCCCAGTTTCTGCCCCTGTCCCTCCCAATTAAGATCCCTCCTCCTCATCCTGTTTGACTGCCAATCTCCCTCTCCCTCCTCACCTCTCCGAGTATTATCCCTCCTCCGTCACACCATGCTCAATCTCTCCACTGGTAATGCCCATCACTCCCTCTTCTTTGTGAGTGTTATCCCTTGTGCAATCACCTCCTGCATCCTCTTTCCCATGTGTTGCTAGTAAAGTAAATGTGTTCCCTATCCCCTTTGCCTTACTATGTGCTTTCTCCTCCCTCCTGCCTACTGCTGCTCCTCTTTTTCTGGGTCCTACTAGAGTCCACCCTTCATCAGCTGGCTTCCTGTCTAGTTTGCCCCTCCCCCTCCCCTAACACAGTGTTTCTTCTCTGTGGTGCTCCTACAATACTCTCAGATGTCAGCCCTCCTACCGATGCAATCCTCCCCTCATCCCTCAACCTCCACAGCTCCCTGCCAAGCTACTGAACCTCCTCCTTGAGCCTCCTTAACCTGTGGCATATTGGGCACCCTCCCAGCCTCCACAGTATATTCATCCGCATTGCTGCTCCACAACCATTGCACCCAACAATTCTACCCATGGTCCACAATACTTATACAGCCTCTCCATACTAACTATCCCTACAGCAAGTAGAATTAACTAAACCTAGCTCAGCCTCTAACAGAAATTTTACCTGATATATTCCAGTTGAAGGCCTTCCACAATGTCCACCTATCACACTAATCAGCAATTCATTGTGGATGCTGTACTCCTATTTGAGACCTACCTATGCATTTTCCCTGTCCCGTGGCTGCATTATTGGATAGAACTACATGAGCTGCACCTGAAGCCCCTTCCTCTAATTGCAGGGCAGGTGTTCCCCTATAAATGAGCTGTGCTTTGGGAGGGAGGGGTGGGGGGTGGGATTAGAACCCACACCCGACTCTAATGAGAGTGTATCAGCCCTGTGTCTGGCAAAATGCTATAGCAAAAGCACATTGACAGTGGTTTCTGCTTGCATAAAATTTTATCTATGGCAGACAAGCTGTCAACTGGTACACTCAACATAAATAACTATAGTCTGGATGCTTGGAACTACTTTATGGAATGTAAAATCATCAGAACAACAACAGCTTCCTGTCTCTAAATTTGCCTTCTGATGGGGTGCAATAACTTGGCTTTAACATAATGGTGATAAAGGAAGGGTGGAATCCCTGATCACCTCTGCAGTATGTCTTTTGTCACTGACTACCAGGTTGCTTTGATAATTTTGCTGATACACAGGGAAAAGGCCAGGACAGAGTAGCTTACTAGGGAGTGTGTAACAGTTATGGTTTAGCTTTTCTGTTTGCCTCGTTTTCTGTGTAATGTGGCTTCCTTTGTTTTCTTTGTGGAAACAACTGATTTGTTTTCAGTTTTGTAAATTATGTTTGTATTTGAACAGTCTTCTCAATAAAATCCCCCTACTGTTGTGAAAAGTGCCATGGGTTCATTTACTTCCACCTGGACACCCACCAGAATGACACCAAATCATCAGAAGGGATCTCAGTTTAACACCTCATCCAAAAGATGGCTATAGCATCCCCTATTGTTGCATTCAGGTGCCAGCATTTATGGTATGAGCCCAGTCCCAGTGTAGGAGTAGAACCCATGAACTTCTGGCCCAGAGGCAGATGATCTACCAACTGAGCTGTGTTTAAAGTACAGTATAATACTAGCAATAAGACCTTGATATAGAAAATCGGTAACTAGGAAAGACACGCTGAGCCAAGGCTTGTTCCCAGGTGCAACCTGAAGGAAAGGGGAAGCGAGTACAATAAAGCAGCATGCACAGCGACACTCATACTTTATTTATTGAAATATTCAATAAATACATTTGAGCACAAGTGCTCTTTTACAAAGGTTCCATGTCAAGTACATTACAGTGAAACTGTACAGATGTAAGTAAGCAATTCCAAGGGAATATTGTCAAGAAAGCACAGTTACTGTACATACAAGGCTGAATTCAAGACAAGGCAAGGCAACATTTATTTGTTTAGTGCTCAATCCAATGAGGGCTCTGAGTGCTTTATATATAGAACCAAAATAAAACTATAAAATATATCCAAAACTAAAAATAACTCAGGTCCCATTAAAAGCTTGTTCAGATAAGAATGTTTTAATAGAGGCTTTGAAGGCCTCCACCGAGTTGGCTGCACAAATGTGATGTAGGACAGAATTCCAAATAATAGGTGCCACCACCCCAAAGGCTCTATCTCCAGATGTCATGAACCTAGAGGGGTGAGGACTACTAGTAGTCCAGCTTCAGAGGAGCAGAGATGGCAGAGTGGTTGATAAAGAAGCAGTAGCTCTTATAAGTAGTATTGTCCCAAACCACATAGGGCCTTGTGTGTTAACAAGCTAATCTAGAAAGTGATGTGTGAATGCAAAGACAGACAGTGCAAAGCATGTAGAACCAAAGCAATGTGATTCCTAGAAGAGGAGCCCTCTAACAACCAGGCCACAGCATTCAGCATCAGCCACAGTTGACACATCAAACCTCCAAATAACCCTAGGTATAGAGCCTTACAGTAATCTAACCTTGTGTTGACAAAGGCATGGATAATTGTCGCTGTATCATCATGAGCTAAGAATGGCCTGATCCTGGCAATGTTCTGGAGATGAAAGAAGCCAGACCAGACAACAGATGACACCTGCTGTTTGGAGGTTAGTCTGTCATCCAGTATGACCCCCAAATCTCTGACCATACTGACTGCAGAGAGTTGCTGACCACCCAATACAGGGAGAGCAACATTTCCACCAGCAGGTAAGCCCCAGTACCCAGGTTTGATAACTGAGTTCTGTCTTGCCTGGGTTGAGACATAACCAGCTGGCAGCCATCCAATCATTTATCTCAGCCAAACAACTGCTCAGCACCGATGATGCAGAGGTGTCATCAGGGACATAAAACAGATACAATTGGATATCATCTGCATAGCAGTAAAATCCCTTATCTTGTACTGCCTTATGATCTCCCCTAGTGGCAGCATATACATGGAGACTAGAATGGGGCAAGAATCGATCCCTGAGGAATACCGCAAGGCAGTACAGAGAGCCCTGAGGAAAAGTTCCCAGGACCACCTGCTGAATCCTCCTGGTTAGATATGAGCTAAACCAGTACAGAACTGCACCAGTAGTGCCCACATCACTTCTCAGTCAGTCAGTCAGCACCCCATGATCCACCGTGTCAAATGCGGAAGAAAGGTCCAAGAGCACCAAGATAGTACATTATCCAGTCCCTTACCATGAAGAGATTATGTGTCATCCTGACCAAAGTTATCTTAGTGTTCTGCCAAGGCCAAAAACCCAACTGGAGAGGTTCAGAGATAGCAAGACTCTTCAAACAGTCTAACAGCAGCTCAACCACCATCTTCTCAATAACCTTCACTAAAAAGAGAAGATTAGAGACTGTCCTGTAGTTCACAAGAATGTCAGGGTACAAGGATGACTTCTTTAGGAGTGGCCTCACCACCACCTCTTTCAGGGTGGAAGGGAAGACACCCTCCCTCAGGGACCCATTAATAATCTCAGCAAATACCAGACACAGAAAGTTAGCACAGCCAAAAATTAGCCTTGTTGGACCTGGGTCCAGTTCACAGTTGGTGGGACGCAAACTGATGACCACTTGGAGGCCCTCGGCTTCTGAAACCAGTCAAAACTCATCCCAGGTTGACAGATCACTGTCACCACAAGGTTGGTTACCCCCAGCCCCACTAGGTCACACGAAGAAATACTGGATCTGATGGCAGACAGTGTCAGTGAAAAAGCACCAAAACTCCTCAAACCTCTGTTTGGAAATGGCTGGCATGGATTGCAGACAGGAAGGATTTAACCATATATCTACAATATGAAAGAACATAGCTGGGTGGTTTTTCACTGCAGTAATCGACCAAGACACAAATTCTGTCTTTTTCTGGTTAATTACCTGCTGATACTCAGCATAATGGAGTCTCAGTGTCAATCTGTCCTCCATCAAGCCAGATCTCCTCCAGGAAAGCTCCAACCTACTCCCCTTCACTTTCAACTGGCACAGCTCACCAGGGTCAGCCACATTGGGAGGTCAAGGGGAGAAAGTGTAAAGGTGCAATAAAGTCCAGGATAGTCGTCAACAATATATGATAGTGATCAACTGCTGCCTCAGGACCTTGCACACAAGTTAGCAGCGTGCCCAAGACTCCCCGCACATCCAGGAGTTTGCGAGGCTCCAACTTATGTTTCGGATGACACTGGATAGTCTCCACTGGGGAGTTAATTTAATAGGGGAGCCCACACTAGAATTCAACTGCATGATGATCAGACCAAAAGACCAGATCAACCTGGACTGTAGTTATGTCAAGTCCAATTGAAAAGATTAGATCTAGGGTGTGACCATGTTCCTGCATCTCAGAGGTAACTACCTGTGTCAATCCCAGTGAAATCAATAACTGGAGGAGCTCTTGTCCAAACCAGGAGGATTCATCATCAACCCAGGCATTTAAGTCCCTCAGCACTAACAGTCTAGGGGACTCCAACACCTGTTCGGTGATGAAATCCACCAGATCCTGCAGGAATACATACCCACCACCCGGAGGCCAGTAGATGAGAATGATCCTGCTATTGGCACCTGAGATACATCTAGTGATCACACACTCAAAGGATTCAAGTGTTCTCACTGGGAGTGCAGGGAGTCCCAGGGTGCATCTAAAACAGATGGCCACCCTGTCCCCTCTATGGTCCCTCCTCAGGCAATGCACCACCGAGTACCCAGAAGAGACTGACACCGCTAGCACAGGGCCAGCATCATCACCCAACCAGGTCTCCATAATGCAAATGAGGTCAGCTGAGGAACTGGGAAAGAAAGAGTCCATTACCACAGTTTTATTCCACATTAACAGCATATTACATAGAATGGCCCGAAGGGGACGAGCAGCACAGGCGGATGGACTACTTGCTGCCCAATAAAATCTGGCAACACCCTGGGGAGGGGAACCAGGTATGGCAGTCCTCAGTCCTGATTCTCTCTCCTCCCCCAGCATCTCCTGGTCTGAATCAAACCAGTCCTACCCTCTCTACCACCATACCTATGACCTCCACTATGGTGAGTGCTCTGCTTTCATAGGATTCTCAGCTCCCAACAGCAGCTGAGCACCTCTGCTGGGAAAACAAAGGGAATCACAATGAAAGGACAGAGTGACCATAGGTAGTCAGTGGAGTAGGTTAACTTTGAAGTTGGAAACCTCTACACATAGTTCTGCTAGCACAATAATCAAGCCTAAAAACACTTTAAAACAGAAATAAACAAAATAACTAAAGCCACACACAACCAAGAATAATAGCCTACCTACACCACCAACTAACTAAAATCCTCACAAACCACAATTCAAATAAAGACATACTGTACCTGTACAGACCATGCAAGGTTGCTACAGTACAAGGTAAAGTACATAGTGCAATAGTTAACAATTGCAGAAGTGCAATAACAAATGAAAAAGCAAAAAAAAAACATATTACATTTGGGCAGTGATGATTCACAGCATAAATGAACAGCACATGTAACAGAATAGTAGTGCAGCAGTTGTTGGGAGAAGACAAATTCAGACAGTGGTAGAACCTACGCAGAAGTCCACCAGTTGGAAGGTACTGGCCTCACTGGGGAGGTGAGGGCAGGCAGGAGATGGATTGTGCATAGAGATGCTTCAGCTGGTGCCAGAGGAATATGGGAAAGGGGGAGAGGTGGAGAGTGGGGAAATCAGGTTCCAGAGGCAGAGAAGATGGTAGGAGAAGGTAGACTGCCCAGCATAGGAGTATGGGTGAGGAAGGGAAAGGTGCAAGGATTGACACAGTACAACAATGTAAACCCACACTCCAGAGCAAGGAGTTCTTACCCTCCAATGAAGACAGAAAAATGCACAAACATTTGTAGTGATTTGAAGGCAAGTACTGCTTCTTATTTAAGCAAGTTCCAACAAAAGGCAAACCGGTGGTCTGTCTGTCCATGCAGGTGCCCCAGTGCTTCACCAGTTAAGGCTTCATCAGGAGGCAAGGATCCCTGGAATGAAGAGAGTATGAGGCAGAGGGAATGGGAGAGGAGTGAGGAGAATTATAAAGAGAAGGACCCAAACCAGTACTTGGACATGAAGGAGGCACAGTGGGACTGGCAATATGAAGGTAAGGGGGGATGGACAGGAAGGGGTAGAGGGAGCAGTGGTGAGTCTGAGGAGGGGAGTTGGTAGCAAATCCACAAAAGGCATTACAGAGGGTGTCCAGTCTGGCAAGGGAAAAGGACAGAGCAACAGACATTAGGATCTAAATGCAGAGGGTGGTCAAGTGGACATATTACTTATAGATGAAA